>OY756434.1:5172275-6372275 GCA_963576905.1 Mystacides longicornis
ATTCGTTGTTACACGTGTGGAGGTTATTCAATGGAGAATTGAACCGAATAGATTTTCCTATTTGGGTTCTAATGTGTAGCTGTTTATCTCGGGTTAAATGTCAAAATTTACACAACCATACTATGCTCATCTATAATATATATTATTATATATATGAAAGATAGTTTGTGTCATCTGAATATTGAATAACAGGTCTTATCATGTTTGAATTTTTTTTTTATAAATATTTATCTTGGTTGGCTCAATATGAAGGCAAATGCGCACACTATTTGTTCTTTTGCATTATGAATCCTGAACTGGGATTCGAGTCCACAACCCAATAGTCAAAGGATAAAAAAAAACAGAAATCAACTACATACTGTTTTTCTTTTTATATTCGGAGAGAAGTTTTAGGCCGATAAACCATTTGTTTGCTGAAAAGAATATTTGGAAAATATTGTTATAAATTAGGATTTATTATTTTCAGATGTTGAATTTGTACAATATGGTATTGATATCAATTTTGTTTGCTATAAAGGATGTTTTAAACATTCATTTATTTGAATGAGAAAATATACTCTTTTTATTCTCTTTATAAAATTGTCAATATTTCAAATTGACTCATTTAATTTCGTTTGAAAAAAGTATGAATTTGTATCTATGTATACTTTTTCTTTCAAAATACAACATTGAAATTCTCTCGTCGATTTGAAGTTTGAAAATTTTTTGTTGAATAAAACTCTTAATCTTGTAATTCATGCATGCTTTTAGATAAGATATCTTCCAAAAAAAATAACAGGGCAACAAAACCAGATGAGGATAATTCTAAAGTCGTATCATATATTGGGTATATTTTAAGAAACGTGGAGCTTGGATGAAGCTTTTCCTGGATATAATTGTGCTCGACAATATGCTTCGGGCTAAATATGCTCTCATCTAGGGCTGTATTATGTTTCTGTGCTTCGGAGGTAAATTATGTCAAATCTATTTGTATTCAAAATTATATCTGAAATCTTTTAGAACAAAATTGTACCATGCAAAACACAAAAAATATTTGTAACAAATCTGCATAAATAATTCAGCTTTGTACTTATTTTCGAATGTCATCACACATGAATGACTTTACCTAAGATTTTAATTAGACTCAGTTCTTGTAATTATATATATTTTTTTTAATAAATGAACCTGCATTCACTCAAAGTGAACACAAATAGACTCTTTCACAGTAAGCTACTTAAAGCTTGTGTTGTGAAAGAGGAAGATGGTCGGCACCTGGGATCGAACCCACGATCTCCGCACGAAACAGTGCGAAAGCCGGCGTTGTAACCGTCAGTCTACCAACAAATTGTAAAAAAAAAAACAAAAATTTCATAATTTACCTCCGATGTACAAAATTTGATTGTTTCATATTTGGGATTTGATTATTTGTAATACTTGCATGTAACACTGGTGTGTGGTATCTGTTTGATCAGGTTTCGATTACAAGACTTGCTGCGTGCTCAACGCACTCAGCCAACAGTCTCCGAACATTGCTGCCGGAGTGCATGAGAACAAGACAGATGAGGAAATTGGTGCTGGAGACCAGGTATTTTGGATGTGAATCATCTCTATCCCCTCACTTTCACTATGCTTTTTTTGTAATATTCAGTCGCTTTTAGCCGTAGCAAGAATTTATGTTTTGACGCTTTTAGTCAAACGCCAGTTGCCCCTTTAATGCCAGCTCATTTTGAGTGTCGCTATTCATAGTAAAGCAAGATTGTAACGCTGGCTTTGAAATTGTATGTGTGTAACCCAGTTCTCTTCTTTATGGAGACTTCAGATTTGAGTTTTTAGAATACTTTTTTTTTTAGTTCTGTACCGGTATTCTAAGTTTTATCGGAAAGTAGTCACGGAAGTAAAGTGAGTATTACACAATACATTTTGTATGGAAAACGTCTAATACATATTGAATGCGAGAATCGCTTTTTTTCTATAAATATCCTTGTGGAGGCGCTACACGTTTTCCTCACAAAATGTATCGTGTAATACTCACTTTACTTCTGTGACTACCTTCCGATAAAACTTAGAATGCGGGGACTGAGTTTCTTTATATTATTCAAATAGCCTACACTCGACAGCACCTTCTTCAATTCTCTATGTAATCAAACTCTAGATTTGCACGGTCATAATGTATTGCATTATCGTAAATATATATAAATTGTTTTATTTAGTTTGTAATATCATGCATGATCATTAAAATTCATGATTTATTGGTATAAAAAGCATGCCATATGTTTAAATTTTGATTTGTCATGTAATGTTTGTGTGATTGAAGTTAGAATTAAGACGCGTCCTTTGATTTACATACATCACGCGATAACATTGAAACTGTTTTCCACAATCATCCATTTATTACTTTTGATATGAATTTGTTTTTCGCGTCGACTCGCACTATCTCAATTTTTGCCCAATTAGGTATTCTTATCGTCAATTTGTTGTCAATAAATATTATTCACATGATGAATAATTGTTAATTTAAAAACACAAAATGATATTATATTCATTTAATTTTGAATTAATTTATGATAATTATTGTTTTTGTATCAAACTTACAGCGTAATCTTTACGTCATCCGTGATATTGCTTAAGTATACTTAAATTGATGTTTTCATTTTCCGTCATTTATGATTATCGTCGTTTATGATGGCAGTGTCTTTCCAATAACAATTTACATTTGTTTGTCTCTAGGGGTTGATGTTCGGTTATGCCACAGATGAGACGGAGGAGTGCATGCCACTGACGGTCATATTGGCTCACAAGCTCAACTTCCGCATTGCAGAGCTGAGAAGGAATGGAGAATTTGCGTGGGCTCGTCCCGATTCCAAAACACAAGTAAATATTATTTGTCAATGATTTCTCTCTGCACTTTATGACACATTCAATCTTTCTGATTTAACTGTCCTTGATTTCAGGTTACTTGCGAATATTTGTTTGACAATGGAGCCACCATACCACAGAGAGTTCACACTGTCGTTGTTTCCCTTCAACATTCGGAAGATGTAAGCCAGAACCCATATTTTTATTTCTTTGTATAATAGAAATCTTGTAATTAAATTTTAACAAACTTCCTGATTTTCTAGATTTTTTTAACTTTAATAATAATATGATATAACAATAGAGCTATATTGAACCTTCAAAATATTTACATTTACGTCTCCAAATTTTACAGATTTCTCTTGAGAAACTCCGTGAAGAGGTCATGGAAAAAGTCATAAAGCAGGTCATTCCCAGTCATTATTTGGACGATAACACAGTTGTACACATCAACCCGTGCGGTCTATTCATTATTGGTGGACCACAATCAGATGCCGGTCTCACAGGACGTAAAATTATTGTGGACACGTACGGTGGATGGGGAGCCCACGGTGGCGGCGCCTTCAGCGGGAAAGATTTCACCAAAGTGGACAGGTCTGCCGCCTACGCAGCGAGATGGGTGGCCAAATCTCTGGTAAAAGCTGGACTTTGCAAGCGTTGCATGGTGCAAGTGGCATACGCCATTGGAGTTGCTGAACCACTTTCCATCACCGTATTCGACTATGGCACATCCCACAAATCACAAGCCGAACTCTTGGAAATTATCAAGAAAAACTTTGATCTACGACCAGGCAAAATTGTCAAGTGAGTACATTTCAACCTGTTTTTATTTTTATCCTACCAAGTATGACTGTAGTACTTACACCCGATGGCCGTACAACTCCTGCAGAGTTTTGGCCTCCTGAATAATGTTTTTCCAAGCCGTCTAGTCCTGGGCTATGGACTTCAGCACCTCCAGGTCCTGATTGACATCCATCGTACTATATCTTGGTCTTCTACCAACAGGCTAACTATCTAGAACTAACTACCTAGAACAGTGCTTATCAAAGTGTGAGCTGCCTCCTCTCAACAGTTGTCAGCAGACATTGCTGTACAACGTACAACAGCATGGCTATAGATTTCTTCAAAAAGATTTTATTCACATTTGTGTTTCTTTGTTATTTTCAGAGAATTGAACCTCAGATCCCCAATTTATCAGAAGACCAGTACGTACGGCCACTTTGGACGTTCAGGATTTACATGGGAAAATCCCAAAACTCTCATCGAGTGACTCTCATGAGATACAACTATACTTTTAGCTTGTATGTATCGGATTATCCTATGTAAATATTTATTGCTAGTTTTAAAATTATGTTCCCACTTAGCTGGTTTATTTATGTTCTCTATAATCCCTCTTTGTGCGGTGCGCCGAAAATTGACCAGAGAAACCGGAAATCCAAACGTCTGTTACTTTCACTCTTAGCGAAAATTGTCTGCAGTGGTCATATTTATATAATAAAAATAATTTAAATTGATTCTGTAGGCTAGGTTTAAAAATAATTCGCACTACTTGTAAATGTGTGATATATTTTATTTGTTTTCTTTTTTTTTTGTGTAAGAAAATTCTCGATACAGTATGCGCGCCACAGTTGATACGCGGGAAGGTGCAGTCGTCGTTTTATATTTTGTCATTCTTCATGACTGCATCTCTCATCGGTATCTCCTGCAAATATTGTATTTATTGAACAAGATGCCAGACTTACATACATTCATATTAACCGCGTTCAACCTATATTTCTTTCTCTCACGCTCAAATTAAACCATTCTCTGATGTAATATTATCTTATCATTGCACTTGGTTTGTCGTCACAAATATTGGAAGTAACAAAAGCATCTTGTTCAGATACAGTTTGTGTTGTGTTTACGTGAAGGAACTAGTTTGGAAAAGAGCCATTCCGAAAACACACCGGCCGTTACTGTTATCGAGGTTTTTTTTTTATTAATTTACACAGTTTGTTTTTTTTTATTTCTTTACACTGTGTCGGCATTTACGTTAAGGATTCATCGATCCGTTTGTTCTTTTGTTTTTTTTTTTACATATTTCACTTATTGTGTTTATTTTTACTTTAAATTATATAAATGACAGGAGTTGATTCTTAGAATTTCAAAATAGATTTTCAGCAAAGTTTTAGCCAATGTGTATATTTGGATCAACTCCAAAAAAAAAGATCTATTTGACTTATTCTTAAGTATCTCTTCTAACTCTTAAGGGTTTTGAATATTGATTGGATCTAAGTTTTGTAACTTCCTTTTTTTTTGTGTATTTGATAAATAATGAATACATTTGCAATTTTGATGTACAAAGTGTCGCATGATATGACATAGATAGGTTTGTAATATGTTTATGTAATAAACAGCCGAGAGGTGTGACTATATTATAATACAAATTTAATGAAATAAATTTTGCTGATTTGTATCAGAGATGATTGTTTTAATTTCATTGAACCATAACTTCCTATAGACTTCCATTCCAAAAGTGCTTTTACAAAAAAACGTGTGCTATATCAGCCCCCGTAGACAAATTCAAACTGGCGTTCGACTACAAACGAAGATTTCGCCAATTATAGTGCGGAAAAATTATCTGTCCACTGGAAAATATAAACAATTATTTAAACCAAGCAATGACACTTATATAAAAATATAAAAAGTGGACAGCTAATTTTCTTCCAACTCTACATAGTTATTGTCTAGCGTTTGTGGTGGAAGGCCTTTTGTTTCTTCCTTTAAAATACCGGGTGATAACGAAATTTCTTGTGTTTTACAAACATGTCATTGTGTTCAAGCAAATTGGGTAAAGGAAGAGCGCTTTGTGGGCAAAGGAAAGAAGTAATTTTAATTAATGTTTATGAACATTTTAATAAGAGCTACGATAGATCTACTTAGGTAAATACATGGACTCCCTATTATTTTATTTAGATATATATATATCTTTGATTTATTTGAATGTACTGTGTTTTTCATCGTATCATACAGATCCCCAGTTCGATTCTCAACCGGGTTCGCTTTTATGGTTTTCATTGGGAATTTCTACCTTGTCTTTTACCTGTCTCAGATTAGAGAGGGTCAGCTGACTATAGAAAAACAATCACCTAGGACAAAAACTCGCTGCAGCTATATCATCTTTTTATATTGTTCATAACCATACGAATTTTAAAGTTAATGAAATTCATCACATAAAATCATGTGAATGGAAAAATAAACAGTTAGTATTAATAAAGGATAACAATCACAAGTATTATTATATCCACGGCACATAAATCATATACATTTTATTGATGTTTGATGACATCGTCTTCAAATCGAAAAATAATGTTACATTGTATCTAATATTACCTGTACACCCTATACGCAGGGTTCCCAAGACACCGTGGAGTCTGCATTCTAAAATGAAATACACTGTACCAACATAAGATTGTAATCCATTGCAACAGAACTAAGATGGCCGACATATCAACAGTTGTTATTTGGATAACTCTAAAAAAAGGTGGCACAAACTTATGGATAAACATAATATGGTGAACCTGTGAAAGAATTATTGATGTTTAGACTATATGCAGATCTCTACAAAGCCAATGGAAATTATTGCCCGAAGTGATTTTCTGGTCAATCTGAGACAAGCCAAATTTCAAATGAAGAATTCAAGCCCTACCGGTCTTCAAACCTTGGCGACTTGATTAGAAGTCTACGCCTACAATAAACTACTGAAAAGATTCTGTGATGGCTTCTAATACTAGCCCACAGATATAGTAACTGATCAATTTTTTTTTTAAATAAAGGATCAAATGGCCTTTTTTTACCCCTAAACTAAAATTAATCAAATGTGGCATTCTTGGAATGGTACGACTCATCTTCAAGGATTACAGTATTGTCATGTAGCTCAAGTATTCTTGCTTTCTCGAGTTCACTAATACAGTGTTCATGTAGCTCAAGTATTCTTGCTTTCTCGAGTTCACTAATACAGTGTTCATGTAGCTCAAGTATTCTTGCTTTCTCGAGTTCACTAATACAGTGTTCAAGGTACATCTACCAAATCAAAAAAAAATTATATTTTATATTCATTTATTACTGCTCGTAAAATCGATATACCTAATATGAAAAGATATTTAATGAGAAAACTGAAGCTTTTTAACTGAGCACAGCAGATTGGTCTCTTTTCTTTAGTGATGGGTATGTGGTCCCCAAAAATTTAATAATAAGTATGGTAAAAGAACATTAAAATACAACGTGCCAAAGATATTAAATATGATGCCGGCATTTATTAAGGAATGCGAACATAAAAATATTGCAAAAAAGTTAGTCAAGGAATGGTTAATAAAGTGTGGATTTGTATATAATTAGTTATTTAGATTAAGGCTTGAATTTAATTTTTAGTTTAAAGTTTGGTTTTTAAGTTTAAAATTGATTCAATTTTAATGTAGTAGTAGATTAAGTAAATTTTTCTTTATATCATGTACAATTAAAGAGAACGCGCCGACAAATATTTTAGATTTGGCGTGACTCAATATGATACTTGTCTTGTTTTGTAAATAATTATATGTTCTATATTTATATAATAAAAAAAAAAAGAAAATTCCTAAGCCTTCCTATTTTTTTTTGTTGATTTAATAACAGTGAGAGTTGAAAATCGGAATCCGTATAAGTAGGTTGTGGCAAATGGTAATAGAATTGCAACAACATGCTTTGAATGCAGAGATACTTAGGCTTATGGCTAGATCTACTTCGGAATTTTCATTTAATTTCCGAACAATGTCCACGAGAAGTGGTATCCAAGAATGCATTTCGTCCATAGCAGGTCACACTTAGGAAAATAGCAGAGCTAATTTTTTCTGCTTATAGACCAAAGTTTTAACCTATCAGTGCCTGTTTTTTATTCTGAATCAGCAGGCATGACATTTGGAAACCTTTCATAAGGTACCATTGACAGGGTGCCTGATCTACACCAACTTAGTGTTACAAAGCACATACTAATCAAATGGGTGCCTACCTACTTGATGATAAAATAAAATGATATTATGATAATAATTTGAATTTGGAACACTTCAATAGACTTTACAATTTACTTTATAAGAACTTTGAAAAATGTTTTTTCACTCTGTTTTAAACCACTAATAAACATATGTATACTAAAAGTTCTAACTGTTTAATTATTAATACCAACACTTAGTGCAAATGCTTTTAATTTTGTTTAGAGATGTTAAAATATTAGAATGCCTGCCTTGCATTTTTTTGTTGAGCTGATTAAAATAAGCGAATATAATCGGCATATAAACAAATACCACCATTCTGCCCATTCTTTTCTTTTGAGCAAAGAAGCCAAATCTGAGCCTCTGGGTTTGGAATTTCTGAAACCAAACAATTTAGGCTTGTTCTTGCTCGGACAATTTTGGGAGCGATCTGATCTAGTACATTGGTCCTACTGTACTAGTTCGTTCTTTTAGTACTATTAGTTCACTGAATAATTCCGCGCCAAATGATTCAGTCATGTATGTAGTACATGTACTTATAAGAATAAAGGATGCATACTGGGTACATACTAGGGATTGCAATCCCGCACCATTTTCAATCCCGCGGGAAATTTGCGGGATTGGCACGGTTAGATAGAATTGAAAAAAAAACCTTTTCTATAGTATGTAATAAGCGAATATTTATTGAAAATTGCAAAAATTGAATAAATTTAGAACACCTCAATGTACATAATTGAATAAATATTATAAAACTTTACTTCTCGTCTACTTATTTAATAAAAAAAATCCAAAAACAATAGCAATATGAATATATTTGGTAGTAGGTTCTTTGATAAATATTTGATAGTGAGTTCTTTGAAATAAATTGTATGTACAAAGGTGTCAGTATTATAGCCGGTAGAGTAGGTAGGTTTATTTCCCGAGGAAATTTTTTTAGTCAACTGGTTCCGTCCAATCTGAAACAGGCCAGCCTTGGTTTTTTTCACGTGAAAAACGATTAAAAACACACAGAGATTTTAAACATTTGATAGAACAAACACCCAACCAGAAATTAAACCCGTGACCTCTTGGTTAGAAGTCAGCGCATATATGTACCTAACACCAATTTTTATCACCTAGTTAATTAACTAAAAATATTATTTGTAATCTTTATTTTAGGTAATTATAACCAGTGGGGCTAGTACGAGTTTTATCGAAAGCAAATTGCACGCAAATAAGCGCTTATTAGCGTGCAAATAGTTTTCTTAATTCAAACTATCGAATCGTTCGATAATTTTTGTATGGAAATTTTTCGAAACTCTTTCGATGATCTTTTCGATATTCGATCATCGAAAACTTATACTAGGGCTACAGATCAGTATTCTTTATCATATTACCTACTATGCAAATAGTCTTTTTTTCTTACCAATTAATCAATCAAGCTCTAATCATTTTTATTATATTGACAATTTATCAAGAAAAACAAAAATGTGCTTATTAATTGAATTATATAAACTGTGATGAAATGGTCATACGCTAAATAAATAAATAATCAATCAAGTATAAAGTATCAAATTTTAAAAGAACAAATAAAAAGTCACTTCTCCTTCTGCAAATATGATTGTAAAAAACAAATAGCATCATCGGTGTTATTTCCCAACCTACTTCCTATGGAACTAATATGTAGCCAACGACCGAAAAGGCACTTTCTGACTCCATATTTGTTGATTTGATAGTTAATAAATTGTTTTCAGCATTAACATCGTCTGGAACTATACAAGTTGTACATTTTGAGAGTCTTCTTTATGACTCGATGTTAATTTTTTTTCATTTCTTTTAATGAATTTACGCAATTGGATGCTTGCGGATCCGCACTTGCGCTGTTGCGGGATCCCGCAGGTCCTAAAAACGCGCGGATTCCGCGGGATTGCGGATCCCGCATTGCGGGATTGCAATCCCTAGTACATACTTAGGAAATGTACGTTTAATACATTAATATTTTGTGATTATGAAAATCAATACTTAGTGATAATAATTAACAGAGAGAGAATTCAGAAAATTTATTATTTTGATAACTCAAATTACACGGGCCCTAGACAATGTGAATTTTTCGTAGAGAACGAAAAAAATAACTTTCGTAGTAGAGAGCAACATCCAAAGCATGAATCCATTGAACTAAAAGAATATACCTCACGGATAGTACTGTACTAAAAGAGCTAAAGGAACTAATAAGAAGCAAAAGAGAAGGCACTATATTCTCCATACAATCATCACGTCAGCTATCTCACTCGCACTCGTCTCCAGTTCCGACGAAAACCGAGTGGCGCCGAACGTCACACATCATTTCTGTCATTCCGTCCGATTAAGGGAATGGGAATAATTAATGTACTAATAGTACTAAAGAACGAATAAGAGAGGGAATAGTTCGTTCTAGTTCAGTACTGTGAACTAGTTCCTAATAGTACATGTACTACACAAGCCTACCAAACATTTGGGTCTCATTTTTCCGCGGCACACCCACTGATGACCACGGTACACCAGTGTGCTGCAGAATACTGCACTGATAGTCCTCCGATTGCATGACTTTTTTGTGAGCGATTGTGTTGATCTTACAAAAGGATATGAATGGGTGTTGCATTGTATTCAGTATCTAAAACTGTCTCGGGTCTCTGGTGAATCTATTTTGAACATTAATTTTCTTACAGTATCCAGTCAAGGTCCTGGATAGCTATTGCAAGTACCATACTGTAATCATTCCTTTGCATGTAATGGTGTTCGCCAATTTTCACAATTCTAGCCTTTGACTTGTTGTGAGACAATCGGAAAATAGGTTACTTTTAAAAAGAGCTACAACTCTCAGATGCATATTCGACTGTCACTTAATTTCTAGGAAGAAGATGTTCTATGCATGTGATTGGTTTGACTGGTCATAAATAAAAATGAGTCAAGGTGAAAAATTTGAGAAACAATACACTATTTTAAGCAATTTTATTGCAAAATTTATATAACGTATTACAAATAAATGTAAGTAAAAAATTATATCATAAATGCATTACTTTTTCTTTAAGTGGCTAATTTCTACTACAATAACCACGGATAAAAGAATGTTAGTGGAAAGGCGAAAAGGTAATGATCAAGAAGAAAAGTTTTGCCAATATACCTATATTTTTCCTAGTCAAAGGTGGTGCATAAACCTATTTTTAATGACAGATTTCAAATTAACTGAGGAAATGCTATTTTAATAAAATTTTCGACAATTTAAGCAGCCCAAAAAAATGAGGTTTAGGCATAGAAGACCCCTCTATATAGCATTAATTTTTTTTAAATCATATTATGAACTTACTATTTTGTACAATAATTCATTGACTACTTTATTGTCATTTAAATATAGAGAAAAAAAATATGTAAGTATATTCACAACATCAAAATGGAAAAAAATAAGTAAAAAAATAAAACTTATTCTCTTACGATTTGACAGATTTTGTAAATAATGAATTTAATATTTTATAGGTTTATTTATGGTTCTTCAGGGGAGAAAACAGTGTGATTGCATTAAAAATACTATTTGTAATGGAAATTCAGAAAATCACAATTTTATCACAAAAAAAACATAAATTGGTTTTCTTAAAAAAATATATAAATATTCAATAGTGTGTGGGATTTATACTTTTGAGGTTATATCTTAATCGGAATTTACAGTACATGTTTAAATTACAGATGACTTTGGTATAAAAACAAGTTTAATGTTAGGTATATTTAAAAAAACTGTGGAACGGAAAACATAACTTCCGGGACTGAAGTTAGTTCCCCCCTTTTAGAGCTGAATTTTATTATTTTAAAAAGTTGATAACTAACGCAATGTGGATTTTTTACAATGGCAATACGGTTATTAAAATGTAAATATAAGAAAAGTATGATTGTGTGCTAAATTGTGCAATTAATTGAATGAAATTAACTTATTTTGATGATTTCGAGAATTCAGATAAACCAAATCATATTATGAAATTTAAATTTTATGGAGACAATATATTATTATGCTCTTTAAAAACTAAACATACAAAAATGTAAGAACACAATTTGTAGTTATTATTTATTAATCTGTAGGTAGGTAGGTATATATATTCTGTACAATTAATTATAACGAAATGTTTGTTAAGTATTTTCAATTATCATGTTTATTGTTACATATTTTGATATACCTACAAAAAAATATCAACATATATATGTACGAAATACCATATTTATAAATTTTATTGCATATTATTACTGGACCCAAACAGATATATACTCTATTGTTTAAAACAAAACTACGGAATATGTATAATTTTTAGAAAATTTACAAAACAATAAACGGAAGTTAATTTTTTTCTTTACTAAGCCCTACACTGGATTTTTAAAGATTTTTGAAAATATACATTATTTTGTAAAAAAAGATTTCATAATTTTAACTCGAAAGTATATTTCCAATCAACATTTTCATATATTTATTTATTTCAAGTAAAATTCATCACTCTATATATTATTAGTTCTCCTAATTTTAATATCTTTATACTAATAATAAATGACACACAACAAAAAAATAAACATATCTATTCTTTGTGACAAAAAATAAAAACAAAATAAAGTAAGGTTAAGTCACAATATTAGATAATTCTAATATAAACATAGTATTATTTTGAATAGTAAAAATATAAAATATATTGTGATAATTTATTTGATCGTAAATTTTTTTAACAAGGCAACATTACATAATATTATACTTGAACGACCCGTATGTTCCATGCAGGGTTAAAAAAATTTGAAAATAAATTACGGAGAATCAATCAATTGAACTTAGCAAATCTTGTAACTTTAAAATCTAAACATAAACCGTACAGGAATCTATTATAGAATAGTAAGTTAATTCAGTTCTTATGTGAAAATGTAACATCAACAACAAAAAAAACAGTAAAATAAAAATTAACAATATAATATTATTATTAAGAAGCATGTAACAATAAAAAAAAACAAAAACGTATTTCTAATTTCTAACGTATAACCTCTAAAAGGTTTTACAGTGAGCGATTGATTTATAACAGACATTACAAGTATATTAATTCATTTTGGAGGCTAGTTCAGGTGTGATTTTAAAACAGTTACGCTAACATTATCTCGGTTATTAAAGCATATTATATCGTCATTAGTTCTTTTTGGTCGTTATCCTATTTTTCAGCCAACTATAGAGCTGACGAATTTTTTTTAATACCCAAACAATAAAATCATTCGTTCGTAAATCAATCACTCACTATAACATTTTCTTGCACAAAACAAAACAACATTGGTGCGAAAAAAGACAACAAGGTTCGTCTACATGCCCTTGCCTAAGCGATGCAAATGGTGAACATTGAAATAAAAGGCGATTTGTAAAGCTGCGTCACGTATCGAGAAATAGGGAGATAACGCGTATAAGAAATCTTTTAGAAAGTCTACGTAAGAAATAGACATAGAAAAAGGCAGTTTATAGTCATTGTAAGGTCGAATTGAATTCGTTTTTATGTGGCGCAGCCATTCTTCGTGTCAGTGCGAGTTCTTGATCAACGTCAGACACGTCTCCATGAGTTGCGCTTTGGTACGCGAGTCGTGTAACAATATCACTTTACCGGTCGTAGTCGTACTGAAGAGACTCTTCTTTTTACCGTCGCTCGGTATTGGAATGAAGACTCCGTTTTCTTTGATGGCGGGCGGAGTGGGGATCTCAGTCCACGTGTAAGACCACACAATCTGAAATCAGCCAAATTCATATTTTAGTTTCAAAAATTACGATTTCTTCTACAGACTCAAATAAATTAACACTTTTATATACAAAAGTGTCAGTATAGCCAGCGGAACTTATTGCCTGAAGAATTTTTTTCTAGGCAACCAGCCCTGTTCAACCAGAGACAGGCTAACCCAACAGGAATTGACATCTGGATCTTTTGATCAGAAGTCATCGCCTATACCACTAGGCTACCGAGGTCGGTACTGTCAAATCAAATACTAAGTTTTTTTATTATTAGATTGTTTCAAAAGATGTTGTCATTGAATCTTCCAATACAGATCTCAAGCGGTTGGTTGGAAGAAATTCTTCAATCAGCCAATCTGTCTGGTTGACACAGACTCCAATAGGAGGGGATTTGGATTTTACAAAAAAGGAAAGTCACTTCTAGATTGTTTTCAATTTAAGGTTGGGTGATTTGTGTTAAACTTGCTCTCCTCTTGGTGAAAAGAAAAAAAAAATGAAAAACAGGATATGAAATGTAATAGGGTTCACTCTTAACCCTTGCCTAGGCAACTTCGGCAGAAAGTAATTGATCAAAAAGTACTCACCTGCCATCCACCAAAGACGGTATTCCTCTCCAGGTAGGCAATCCTTTTATCCGTGCACAGGACCACTTCCTTTGTGGCTACAACCCATGTGTGGCTGACGTATAAATCCGTTGTAACGTATTTGCCCTGCGGAAAATATCATATAAGTATACAGATTAATATATCATTTGAAAACTCTTTGCAATTAATATTAGCGACATCTAATGGTACTTTACTAAAAGGTCCACGCTCAGTCTTTTGCAAAAGGATAAATGTATGCAAAGAACAAAGATCTGTGTAGTCACTAGTCAGGGGCGAACATGTTAATTCCAATATTTTCTTTGACTATTTCGAAGTCTGGCTTAAAGTGATGACTTCACATTTACAACTTTCACCATAAGTAGCCAGATTTGCAAACTCTGTTTATCCATCATAACCCATCATGCGAAATTTGAACCTGTGTAGGCAAGGTAGTTAGTTACCCCAAAATCAACAGGCCTGTTGTAGTTAGGGTTGGCATAATATATCCAAAATTTAATACTGATATTTGTGGGATAAGCTCAAAACTATCCGGAATTTCCATCATTAAAGTAGATGAATTCATCAATATTTTTTGTTAGGTCCAAAATTTCAGTAACCCTAATGTATTTACAAAAAAAAAAACAGATCAATCAAAATCCACAAGTCCTTTATGCGTCCTTTGTTAGAGTACGGGTTCCAAGTGTGGTCACCATACTTTGTTAAGAATACTGATCTACTGGAGCGAGTTCAAAGGCGAGCATCAAAGATTCCCACTGTGCTGCGGAACATGGAGTATGAGGACAGACTGCTGGCACTCGGATTGCCACACTCAAGGCGAGAAGAGACAGAGGCGACCTTATAGAGACATACAAGATCCTGAACGGGTATTACCACCTTCCCAGCTGTAGTAATATTTGTTTATGATGAATTCAAACAAACATCTGAGAGGACATCACCTCAAGCTCAATCGAATTAAATTCAACTCCAATCCGGTCAAACATTTCCTTACCGATCGCGTAGTTGAGGTGTGGAACGGATTGCCTTGTGAAATTGTTGAAGCTTCGAGTGTGAATGTTTTTAAAAATAAAGTGGACAAGTATTTGGGATATAATTGATTATGCAAGCTTGATATGGGCACATCAGCTGTGAGCTGCTCGCCCATTATCAATAATAATTACAAAAGAGACATCTATTTGGAATTAGCTAAAAGTTACACAACAAACATACAAAGAAAAATCGTCTAAATTAATTGAAAAATGTCCTACCTTATCCAAATCCCTCAGCAATTTGTATCCTTCGGCAGAATGTTTAGAGAAGGGTCGAACTAACCCATCAGACTCCAACCATCTTGGATTTCTTATGCGGGACACCTCGTGAGAGACCTCTGTAGCTCTGTGAAGACAAATTAATGAAATGTTGCCATACAAAAACAATGTTATTGATGGAATATTTGTCAATTTTGATATGGCCTTACCTTTTGACAGCATCCAACGATCCTGAAGCAAAATCGACAATACCAGCGGTTGGTCTTGCAACAAGTCCCACGGCGCCTTTGCCAAGTCCTTTGAAGAAACCTAAAGCGCCCTCCTCTTTCGCTCCAGAGATGGGTTTCGTCACAACACCAGTGACTCCATCCACAACGCCCTTTAAATTAACAAACATTATTAATGGGCAATAAAATAAATGCCTTCTCTATGGGAAAACAATGACAGGTGATTTATAGGTTAGCCAACTGTCATATTTCCCGCAAAACGATTGAATCCCTTTTTCATATTTTTCAAAAAAAGAACACTACTATAATAAGTCATTTTACCATAAGCAATCCTTTTCCGGATCTCGCTATACCCTGTTGGAAGTTGGCTGGTGGTTTGGTTATGTTGTCTCTTCTCTTACGCTGGTAATCTTCATCCAAAGACATCGCGGCCAATCCTAAAAAAAAATCAAAAGTCTCACGTTTAAAAGTTTGTACTTGCCATTTTTGAAACATATACGCAATTATTTATCTGAAGATAATAATCTAACCGTGTCCCATAGCGCCCGTTATTCGGGAGAACGCGCCGGCAGCACCGCCGACCGCGTGACCAAACAGTGATCTCACACCCAAGAATAGACCTTCGGCAAACTCTCCTGGACCTTGGATAGCTCCCTAAAATGTTCAAACAAGACATGACATTGTTATAAAGAAATTCTCTGTATAATGAAGCTTTGAATATCATCAATATCATACTTACAAAGTATACTGAAACATATTTCATTGTAAGAAATTGTATTGCAAGTTTTAATCAAATTCAGATCACAAAATACTAAACTGTTATAGATTCTTTTGACGTTTTCAAAGGACAAGTAACAATATGTTACAAAAATTTTAAAAGATTAATAGATTAGATTTTAATAGTCAATTTAGACCACCGTGACATGATGGGTTAGAGATTTAAAATTTTACCACCTATTAGCTAACATCATCTTAACATTTGTATTTTATTCATACTTTACTGTACATTGGTAGAGTAAAACATAAAAACTTAACACAACAAAGACATCACAGAATCAACATACAGAGGGCGAGCTTTAACCCCAATATAAAGAAAAAAGAAGAATAAAAAGCAAAAAAAAAGAAAGAAAACAAACTCAAACAAAAAAGGAAAAGGAAAGGGAGGTGGATGAGGTGGGGGAGAGGGAAGATAGATGGGATTTTAGGACACAGAGACTGTATTTGAGGAGACATCATCTCTTTAACAGCTCGCTTGAACGACGTCAGACTTTGATTGTACTAAGCCAGCCTTTAACACAACAGAAGAAAACAGTCATAAGCCCATAGCGGTCTAAATCAACCATTAAAATTTGAACACAATTGGGGTGATGTTAGAATGAAAAAGACTGTAGCTTATCATATTATCCAAATTATGATAATTTTTCAGACAACCAATGACACGAAGATTTGCAAAACAAAAATTTTGTTTCTCCTATATTTATCTAGATTTCAATTTTGCTTCATAGAGACAAGTTTTTTAAGACACTTAATTAAGAAAAATTATAAAATAGTGTTTGAATTCTAGAAAAACTTCTAAAAATACCATGAAAGTGCACTTTTCAATGCATTATTCATTTTCAAAATATCAAAGGGCTATAAAATGATAATATTACCTGGAAAGGTTCGTAGAATAGATCCTCGACTCCCTTAGTCAGACCAATGACCAAGCCGTAAGGATTGCCAATCACATCTAAACCTAAGACCAAGACGTACAACTGCTTGAGCGCTTGACCCGTGTAGTGACTTGTTGCCGTCGATACCAGCTCTTTTTGTGACAAGAATTCGTATGTTCTCTCATAGTACGCTAATCTGAAATGTATTTAAAAAAAGGGTTTACTAGATTATGAAATAAATAGCAGATAAATACTGTAATATGATCTTCTTCAACTGTAATAGCTGAAACCGGCCTTGCTTTACATCTTCAAAAGATGATTAATTTTAAAAGACAGCTATTTTTCTACTGAAATTTTACTATGAGGATACTATGTATTATTGTGGACATTTATTTAAATTTTTTAATATATTGAAAAAAATGTAATGGTAATTTGTAGCTAACATTTTTTTTATTTTATTTGAAATCATTGTTATAATAATATATATTTACATAAAACATCAATTTATTATTATTATTATCGTATGGCATGAACCACCAAGAGGTGGCATCGTCATAAGACAAGAGATAAAAGCAAAGGTTTCACTGCTGCATCCAGGAGACACACTAAAGAGCAACATCCAAGTTACTAAGCCATTGCAAGGCATTAGGAGTGGCAATGTGTACTTCATTGTATGCGCCAGGGAACGCTCTCAGGGGGCAAGTCTCCCCGATATGTTGGATGCTCTGTATAGGTTCTCCACAGTCACAGGCAGGGGATTCATGCATGAAACATCAATAATAATATTATATTATACAACATTTCCTTTCTCTTAAAGATTAGTACAATTAAAACTGCAATGATTAGAAACAAACGTAATGCTTGTGAATTTATGCGTGATGCAATGGCAGAAGGAGCTGTCAAACAGATTTCAAAGGAATGGCCGTCATTTTCAGTCATACTACAGACTGGTATACTATTTGTGTTGTAACATATTATTCATATTTAACTGAGAAAACACAATTCACATACTGCAAAATAAAATTTTACCACTAACAACAACAAAAAAGTTGAGATGCAAATAGGATAATGAAAAGAATTTATGAGACTGAAAGGAAAGTAGTAAAACGGCATGGTCAACCTGAATCGAAGACATCAAGATTATGAGAAATTAAATACTTACTTAAATATAACATCATTCATATCAGTGAGTGTGACTCCAATGCCCTGCAGAACAGTACCAAGGAATGATGGAAGTTGCTGTGCTCCACCCATAGAGAATGAGACGTGAACCTTTAGCGGAGATAAATGCATTAAATCGTAGAAGTTCTTTTGATCCGTTGCCGTATACTCTGCCACAACAGACTCCAATGGTCGGCCGGCGTATCCAAGATCTAGGGTAAACCTCTCCAACTGGAAAAAGTGTAAAATAAATTACTACAGTTTTGGTGATAACCAAAAAAACTTTCATAAAGTCAAGAAACAATAGTATGCCCCTAGGGTGAGGTTCTGGTGTGGACCTGAGTTCGATCGAACACCAGGGGTTCGATGAGTCAGTCTTATGGGTTTGGTGGAGGTCAAGACACACACTCGACTCATATTAAGAACTTATCACTGAACCCCTATTCAAATTAAGAAGGGTTCAGTGAATTCGCATATGAAACTGGTGGGGTTCAGTACCTCCAAAAGGGTTAAGAACCACTGCTCTAGTATGAATGGGATCAAAACAGGTCTATTGTGACATTCTTCAATTCATTCATGGAGCAGTGCCTCTCATTACATCTCGTCTCCAGAAGCCTCTTGCAGAGTACCAGTGTTTCTTCCCAGCTCCTGCCCTCCACAAGGAATCTCCTTAATAGTCTTTTTGCTGCCTCCGAAAGATAGGTCCTAGAAGGATTCCCATCTAACAGTTGCAACAATTGTTTTTTTTCACGTGACTTAATGTCCCTTTTGAACACTGATGTGGAGGCACTGAGTGTATCCTCAACTTCCAAATTTTTAGGTGATTTAAATTAAAATAAATAAACACTTTACTACATATAAACTTTACTTTACTTTTAGATAAACATACGTTTATTTGATTTTCAAGACAGTAGGTACTGCCACCGCCATCTGTTGGGGAAATAAATAATTACCTTGTGTATTGATATTCGATGGAAGGTTCCTTGAGATCAATATTTTTGCTACGTTTCCACAGATGGCGGTGGTGATTTTTATAATTTATTTTGTGTTTAATTATTATTATTGTTACGAAATATTATGTAAGTAAAAGTATTGTAACTTTTATTTTGGGGCATTAAAAACCCGACATCAAACGTAGCCGTACGTGTTTCTTTTACACCCCACAATTATTTGTCCTTACAAGCTAATGAACTTAACCATACAATGATGTCAATATTGCCAGAGATTAAAAAGTGATGTGAAAAAAGATTTTATACTCACGGCAACACTTTCTGTTATTTCTTCTTGTGGGAACATACCCATGAGTGCATTTATCAGGCCCATATCGATCTTTACTTGAAATTCTTGCACCAGCAGTTTAAAGTATTTGTACTGCTTTATATTCGTGTGTTCCATAAGACGTTGAACGATACATAACTCCACAAACGGTTTGATGGCTAAAAATAAATTTGTCAAATTTAATTATTTTTTTTAAAATAGGTAAGTGCAATCATATGGAAACAAAAAAGCCAATAAAATGAGGAAGAATTTCTGAAAATGAGATAATACTTTGATATATACCAGTGGTGAAGTGTTTATGGAAAAAAGTGATAGCTCCAATTAAACTTTTTCATCACAGCTTTACCATAGAAAATTATAAGTCTTCGCCACTGATAATATAAAATATACAAACATGATTTCAATGATCTAATGATATTCTAAATAAAAAAAAATTAACAAATAATATCTATATCTAATTCGAGAGGGCTTAGACATATATTGAGGATACCGAATGACATAGAAGTTCATAGTTCCGAAGACAAAGAAATCCATTTCATACTGTATTTTGTTCCTTTAAAACAGGGATAAGTGATTTGGATATGGTTGATGAAAGTCATTCCTTGCTAGGTCAAGCCCAGTAGAAAACTCTTGTTGCCTCCCTATGCCCCTAAGTGGGGTCATGTAGGGAGTATTAACTGTTGATTTATATCAAGGTAGAATAATAATAAAAAATACAATGGATAAAAAATGTATACTTGACAATACTTGGCTAAAATATTATCATATTAGTTTGATATTGTCTACATATATGACATGATAAAGAGGAAGGCTACTGTGAAAAACCAGTCGAACTTACAGGTTACGCATTTTACTATTTGATAAGTTTCCGGAAATATCACGACTCCATAACTTAAGAACTCTTCCAAATTCATTGACCCTTCATAAGCAAAATAACTTTATAAAAAATACATTAAAAATAATACAAATAAATCATCTTCGCATTATTATCTTCCTAATGAAAGCAGTTTGAGACAAATCGGTTGGATGGTTTCTAAGTCTTTAAAGGACGTAGGTACACACATATTTTGTTAATTACTTTAGAAACAAACTTCTGCCCACCTTGGGAAGTAGCCACACTCTTGGGTGGTGGCACAGGAGCCAATATAACCGGGAATGTGGGAGATGGCAGCTGCTGGTCGATCTGCAACCTGTGAAGACGGGCATGGAGCTGAGAGCGGTGAGTACCCGATCCGTATTGTACCCACAAACCGGGCTGCATTATCCTGCGTAACTTTCGCTTTTTCGGCTTCAACATCTCCATACCGTTAAAGTCCACCTGTGATTAAAGGCAGAAAATTAAAAATAATCAAACCTTATTCAAGAGGAATGCCAATGAAAACCTTAGAGGACACCACCTAAAGTTCAGCAAATCTCGTTTCAAATGCAATCCAAGGAAACATGCACTTAGTAACAGAGTGGTTAGGGTCCAAGGAAATGTTACGCGCAATAAAAGAGCATTTAATGCCTCTCAGCCACTGCATTTCAACTCGACTCTCACCTACAAGTGGAGGACCCTGTTACGTTGGCCCAGGCTGAAACGGCGGTTACATTCGGTCCCTGTGGATGCTAGGGCCAACAAGCCGAAGAGAGTACGGGGTGCCTTGCATGGCTGTCCAACATGCAGGGCATTTCCTACACCTGATTCCTTTCCTCCTGCCTTCTATGAGCCCTCCCATCCATATTCACCTAGTCCTATCATTCCGGAAGGAGTAAACCTTTCTGCCCAAAAATCTCCAATCCAAGGTGTCATTCGACCCGTGCCGAGGGATGCGTGACTAACGGGTAGGTTAGTAACTAACGGAGGCTCCCTGATACCAGGCAACCTCAGGGTGACTTTTTGCCTTACCCCTACATGCAGGGATCTGTAGGGGCGGACTTTTATTTCCCTAGTTCTGGCTATGGAGGATGTACATGGCACCTTTGTAAAGCCGACCTGGTGTGATGGATATAATAGGTACTTCCACATCAGTGGTCAAAGTGGACAAAAGTTCACATGATCAAAATAATTTGTTGCAACCGAGAGATGGGAATCCTGTTGGGACCTATCTTTCAAAAAGAAGATTAAGGAGACCTTTTGCGGAGGGCAGGAGCCGGGAAGAGGCACTGTCACTCTGCAAGAGGCCTCTGGAGACGTGGCACAATAAGAGGCAGCGCTCCACGAATTCATTGAAGGATGTCACAATAGATCTTATTGGTCTCGGTGACTCAAAGGGCATATGGTCCTTTGACCTTCTTTACAAAAAAAAAAAAACAGAGTGGTTGACGTGTGGAATAAATTGCCTGAGAGTGTTGTGTCTGCTACTAGTGTTAATCAATTTGAGAACAGACTGGATGATTATTTGAGAGACAATGATATGGGCCTATTAGCTTGAGCTGCCTGCCCATTACAAATAATAATAATAATCTGTTTTAAACAATGTGAAAATGAGAAAAATTTATGTCATACTAGTTTTGCCGACAGACTTTGTCATGTCTACTATGAATATTGAATTCCAATTTGTATAATGAGATACATCTGTTTTGAACTATGTTTATAGGATACATTTGTGATAATAATCGCACCAACTATTAATCAAATGACGGTTATGTCAAACGTCAATTGAAATTCAAAAACAAAAAAGTTTATATTACTTGAACTTCTCAAATTATCTAATGTTCGGAAGCAACTTTCTTAATTTTTTCTTTTATAAAAACCTTCTGCTGACAACAGCAAACACAACAAAAAAAATTATACCTAGAGAATAGAGATTAATATTCTATGTTTATTCTAACTGTTCTTGTCTCTTTCTATCTAAAAGAATATGTAACAACTAATGACTCTAACAATTCATTTAATTGGAACAAACCACTACGGGCTTACGACCGTCGTCTACTGTTATTTCGAAGGCTGGCTTAGTGTGATCACTTTACGTTAACAACGTTCGCCATTAGGTGGTAATGTTTGTCTCCGAAACTCCTAATCATGAGAATTCTCAACATGTCGAAAAATCCCATGTACCTATGCAACAAGTAGATATTTAATAATTAATGAAACATAGAGATAAAAGTTGGAAATTATTGAGAACAAGAGAGCAACCAATTTAAAGACTGCGACTGGTGTCATGTATTTGGCGCCAGGATATATCCATTTTTGTTAATGTCTCATCTTTATTGCCTATTGGCTTTGTTGGTGCAAACCGTTTTAATTATGTCTAGATTCTTGTGACCATTTTTCAGACTTTTCTATCTAGTTATTTTAATTATTATCTAAGCAAACAAGTAAGGGATAATATCAAATTTTTTTATTTAAAGAGGCATCTGTTGAATTTTTCTACAAACTGATCTCGCTATTGATTTTGTTTCCATCTTACCTCCATATTATTATCCACTTGCACCCTGTATGGCAAATTAGAGTTACCGACTTCCAAACCCATGGTAAACCTCTGGTACGCTGCTTCCAGCAAGGCAGTATCGTTGATGTTCATGGGTTTGAATCTCTTGGAGTTAAACTTGCACATCTCCCATATAATTCCAGAACTGAAATGTAGAAATATGTGTAGCCAAACTACATGTCATATATTTTTCTAATAGTTGTTTTGTTTATTATTTTACATTGCAACTTTGAGAAATGTCCCCCGAGAGTCTTGAATATGCAAGTCTTTTCTACAATCCGGATGGGACAAGAAGGCCAGGCAGGCCAAAATCGACAATCAATTGGGCATACACTGCGGTTCTACATGAAGCTGTGCAACTGGAGCAAGATAGAGAGGCTTGGAGGAACTTCGTGACGTCCACTTGCTCCACACTGGGAGCGAACGTGGATTAAGCAAAATTGGTCTGGTTTTGTCATAAGTATGAAAAATATTTCAAGTATGAAAAATATTTCCCATAATTGGATTGGTTCTGTCATAAGTATGAAAAATATATCCCATATTGGATTGGTTCTGTCATAAGTATGAAAAATATTTCCCATAATTGGATTGGTTCTGCCATAAGTATGAAAGATATTTCCCATAATGGTTTTGTCATAAGTACAAAAAATATTTCGGATGGGGTTCGAGTAATTCAACAAAAATACCGAGTTAAGGATGATTATTTTTATATACCTGGCAACACTGATATACATAATCTCTTGTTTCTCAATGTTATTGACTAGAGAAAGACCTAAACCGTGCATCGACATTGTCACTTCCATGTTGATGGCGCCTGCTTCACCAGCCGTGTGAGCAGAATGGGCGATCAGTAAATCGGATGTGAACAACAGCACACGCTGCATGCCATCCAAGAAGCTAACCCAGAAAGCTCTGGTGTCATTTCCAAGCCTGCGGAAAAAACAGATTTATTCAAAAACTCAAGAGAAATTCGATTAATAATGTCAATGCAGTTGTCAAAAGATACACTTACATAAATTCACCCAGACCATCTTTTCTCAAATCGTTTTCCACTTCCTTCTTTTTGAAACCTTCGAACACAATAACTCTCGGCCCGGCTGGATTCTCCCAAGTGTAAAACACGCAGTCCATACCGTGTAATACTCTACAAATAAAAAACAAACAATTGAAGGTTAAGAGTCTTGACAGTATATGACACAATACTCTATTGTAAAGATCGAAAATAAAATGAGAACTGCTGCTAAACTAAGAAAAAATAAACGGAAAAGATGGTGTCGGATAAAGGCCAATACTGGAATTAATTTATTCATTCATAAAAGTTAAACACAAAAATAAAAGGCAAAATGACATGACTAACAAAAATTCTCAATAGCTCTGAAACATCAAAAGAAGAATAAAATGTTAATCTAAATATGCAGAAAGTTTCTTGAAAATTATAGGTATAAAGATATAAATTTTTACTTCCATAACCCAAAATACGTATTTAAAAAAAAATTACAAACTTTCATGTAGTTTTGATGAAAAATCCTTATTGTAAATTTTGTGGACTTGTATTAAAAATAAAGGTTTTGTAACAGTAAGAAAGAGAAGTATACTTATGCTAGAATAACAGAAAAAATTGACAGGACATGTGGAAAAGATGAGGAATCGGATGGGTAATTACAGATATAGAGTTTGTTACTTTGTTGTTAGTCAATCACATTGATACCGTCCTCAAGAAACCCATCTCAGAAAAAAAAAAAACTAGAAAAGAAGCTAAGAATCTACCCTTTTCAGGATGTAGAAACTTACTTAATATTGATGCTCTCCCTCTCCCAGATCTTAATATCGTATTGCGTGTGGTTGATGATGAGTGCCGGAGCCAGTCCAGGTCTGTACTGGTCAAATGTGACGTAGATACCTCCTTCCGTGATCAGGGTCTCTACGTTTATTCCTCCGTACTGTTCAATTAAAAAAAAAACAACACAAAGCATGTAATAACACTGAACTTCTCAACACAAGAAACAATTTCGAATAACGAGCAAAATTAGTCGGATTGGTTTTGTCATGAAAAATGTGTTTCAAAGAAAATAGTGAGTAACAGACAAAGTTAACCACTTATTATATTTGATTATTTACCATAATTAACTCGATTGGAGCGAGACTATGTGGTTCGGGTACAGATGGAGGAAAATTTTTTTGTAAAGTTGAAATAAGTACAAACGTACACGAGAAGAGATCATGGGAGCAAACCAAAAACGTCATCGACGATTGACTCTGGGTGAATCGCCGCCATCTATTGAAGAATCTTATAAGCAGAGAGCTGATCCAAATCTATATCAGAACTAATCGATGAATTAAAAATGACTATTGTGAGCAGTATCTCTGAACAAATTCGACAAGATATGATAAATTCGAATAACAGCATAATTGAATTACTCGAATCCAAATTTAAACAAAAATCTCTGTATAAATAAATACACAATTTTTCTCTCCTGTGCTTAAATAGAAATAAACCTCTGTATGATTACCTCATTGTTAAGTCTTAAGAGAGAAGTATGCTGATCCGTGTAAATGAAGGGGGCACTCAAAGTGTCACTGTTGGCCACCTTGATCCGGAGCAGTTTGTCTTCTTTCTGCGAGCGCGGCCACAGGGGCAAGCTGGATTTGGCCTCAACCTAAAAATATATACACAGTTTAGTTTGAAAAGGTGGTGGCCATGAAATTCCAATGCAATGAAAAGGCATGTAATAATGCTGGTATGCTGAATGCAAAAATAAATAAATAAACATTCAATATGTCAAAAAAAAAATCCCATGCCCCAGCAGGACTCAAACCCACATTCCTAGCTGTCCCCAGCAGAGACTAGCCACTGGGCAAACAGACCCAATGCTTAACCTTTGTAATATGTGCTTACAAGTATTGAAGGTAGAAATTATATAATTTTTTAATTTAAAAAGACATCATAGGGAAGTAAATAAGGCCTTGATCTTGTGCAACTTCTATGACCTCCTCCCATACGATACCCAAATCTCTCTTAGTGGTGTTCGTGATGTAGTAGTACCATCTTTTACCGATGATTTTTCTGATACTTTGTGGGCCTGGGCTTTAGTCAGGTGCCAGGACTCACACCCATACAGGAGAATGGGCAACAAACACGCATCAAACAGTTAACATTTCGTCTCGACACTAAACGGCGTACTAAGAAATCTTGTATGTATTTCAACAAACCTTTATAAATGAGTCCCCAGGTCTATCCAATTCCTGATACTGAATGGGGAATGGAGCGTTGTTGATCAGTAAGTAGTACGGAGTGAAGGTCACTTGTTTGGTAAGACTGTTGTACGTTAGATGATTTGACACGCCAATCTGAAAATAAAAACACAACCCTTTTTA
Organism: Mystacides longicornis; assembly: GCA_963576905.1. Lineage (NCBI taxonomy): Eukaryota > Metazoa > Arthropoda > Insecta > Trichoptera > Leptoceridae > Mystacides > Mystacides longicornis. The sequence continues at coordinate 5,198,806 of OY756434.1, forward strand.
CTAAATTTTACAACAAATACACCCTGATGTAAGGGTAAACTTCAAATCACCTACATCTTAAACACTCTCCAATAAAAGAAAGCAACATTACTTTGATGTGACACATTTACAAACGGTACATTTGAAAACAAAATAGCTGGTTTTTTTTTCACTTCCTGGCATTTTTTTTTATTTTAATAAAATAATGAATCTGTGCTCCCTCAAAGTGAAAACAAATACACTCTGACTCTTATAGAGTAAGCTACTTAAGACTTGTGTCGTGAAAGAGGAAGATGGTGGGCACCTGGGATCGAGCCCACGACATTCAATACGAAATCCGGCATCGTAACCACAAGGCTACCAACCACTACCATATTTTCTCACTACTACTCTGGGCTTTCACAAATAATTTAAAACAAAAAAATCGAAATCGGTCCACCAATTCTCCAGTTTTAGCGAGGCTAACAAACAGGGATTCATTATTCATTCACTCTTTATTAAGCATTGGTGATATATTAAACTACTACCACTGTAGAATTCCGCAGTTGCCATCTAACATAAATACTAGCTACGGAATATTACATCGGGTTAAATAAACGGCATTCAATGGGTTAAATAAACGGCATTCAGTGGGTTAAGTAAATTGAAAATGAAAATCTCACCTGGTAAACCATATCGCCGCATTTACAAATGACAACACCAGATGATCCGGGAATATCCAGCGAAAACTTCTCAGACCATTCTCCATTCTCGATTCTGATGGACGCTTTTTTCTTTCCGAAGAAATTCTTGGCTTTGAACGAGAATAGAACGGGTTCCTTGTACTCGGGCGGATGATATAGGATGTTGCTAAACTCCTCCGAGCTCTGTATTCAGAAAACAAACAGACTGTTTAGTGAATATTAAAAAAATATTAATACGTTCTAACACCGTACATGCGTTGCTAAATAAATCCTACACAAATTTACACTACATTCTTATTGTCTACGTTTATTTAATACAAGTAGTGAAATGGTCTGTATGACGGATGATATATTACATAATAATTACTAAAAGAAATAGAAATATATGTTTAAGAATAGGTCTACAGCTGTACATTTTTGGTTATAGAAATTCAAAACCCATAGGCCAATTGGTTATGATTTTGATGATGAAATCGCAAAAATACCTTAATCATCACCAAAATTGTTTAATTTTTTTTTTACTCACTCAAAGTGAATACAAATACACTCTTTGACTCTTTCATAGTAAGCTACTAAAAGCTTGTGTCATAAAAGAGAAAGATGGTCGGCATCTGGAATCTAACTCACAATCTCCAGTACGAAAACTGACGTAATTGCCAGCCTACCAACCACTTCAAATTGTATGAAATTCGCCCCATATTTTTACAATTCAAGTCTTCGAAGATATTTCAGTTAACTATAGGTACAGTCACTGGATGAATTATTGGAACAACCAAGATTTTTTGTGAAAAATGTAAATTTAAAAATTCAGGTGAATCAAAAGTTCAAGTCAAAATTATGATATTCGTTTCATTTGTATGACAAATAAAAACAAGATAAAGCCAAAGATGTGTTATTTATTCAAATAAATAAAAAATGAGAAAAAAAACTACCTCTATCGATGCAATGATGGTGGATTTAATAATTTTACCAGAGACTGTACAAGGATTTAGTTTTCCCTGAAAATTTTTCCACAAACATTGCACATACACCAATTAATGTTCAAATCTTTGAAGGTGACAATATGCAAACAAATAATATTCTATTATGATAAAATTTGAAAGAAAATTTACCATACATGCTTAGTTTGCAAATTTGTTAGAAAAAGTATGACAAAAAAACTCTTTTTAAGTAGAAATTTAACCATATAATTTTTTGCAATTTTCAAATTACATTATTTTTTTCAAAAACTGGTTTATTAAAAAAGTAATCGGTATGTAAGTAACGCTTTTTTGTTAGGTATAAATAAGAATTTAATGTTGCTCAATCCTACGAACTGATTTGCATAAAAGTGAACTTAATTTTTACCCTCACACTATAATAAGCTTCAAATTCATTCGATTTTAAAAAACAATGTTTAATTTTGAAACTGAAAAATGAAAACTTATTAAAGAAACAAACCAAAAAAAAAACCATTGTTATATAAAAATGATTAAAACTCAGAATATACCAAACCCAACACCTTGTGATTCATTGACTATTTTAACCAAATTTTAAATTCTTAGCATCTCATATAAAGTTTGTCATACACATTTCTATATTTTTTTACAATGATTTAAAATTATATGCATCTATTTTTGGTGGAATTGACATGCAGTATTGTTTTCTAGTGACTATCGATACTTGAAAGGCCACTTAGCGTAAGCGACAAAAACCTAATTTTACAGGAGGTTTTTTTGTTTATGAAATTCTAGGACGTTTGAGGTTTTGCTACATAAGTCATTAAAAATATAGCGAATCGATGACATATGGAGTGTTTACGCCTAAGTCGCTTACGATAATTTTGCCGGACTAATTTTTTATTTTTATTAGTTTGTGCGAGGCTGATCTCCAGGGTGCTGGAATCGGCTGGGACAAGACGGTGAGGACCGCAGGGAATAGGGTGGCGTGGCGAGGACTTGTGGAGTCCATATGCTCCAACTAGGGAGCGGACATGGTCGAAGAAGAAGAAGAATTAGTTTTATTTTTAAATTCATTAGAAATTATGTGGATAGTAGAAACAGACACACACTTCACTTGGAATAAAAGGAAATGCAGATGTTGCAAAAAAAAATTCAATACAAATGATTTTTTTTTTAATTATCGTAACCGACAGTTACATCGCACACTTTTCAAGGTAAATGTTTAGTTTGGTCGCTTACGATGTACCAAACGGGTCTTTTACACAAAATTTTCAGTAAGTCAAATCCTTACGATAAATAACTTTTTGCTGTAGCTTATCGAATAATTTGAATACACATGGTAGTCAGATGGAATGAGGGAGTATATTTTTGAGCGTCGCTTGCGATAAAAGAAATGACAATTTCGGCAAAAGTGTCGCTTACGCTAAATAGCCTTTCAGGTATCGATATAATTGATCATTACAATAATATACGTACAACCAACATTACAAATATTAAAATAATTTTTGATGGTTAACCGTCCACCGTCTTCTAATGCTGGCTTAATGTGATAACGCTATGTTAACAACTTTCGCAATTCAAACAGTCAAGTTGCGAAGAACACCAATGTATTTAAGAATGGACTTGACAGTTTATTGTGTTACACAAGTGTGGGATATCAAGCACATCGGCCCCAAGCTGCCTGCTTGATGGCATTTAATAATAATAAAACTTTCGAATCTCCCAGATCTCATGGAGCAGAGACGCTGGCCACTAGGGCAACCGACCCGATACGAATTTCTTCATAATGTGAGTATATAACAAGCTTGTAGGTAGAATATTATTTATTATTATTAGTGCAACATTTAGACATCTGCTGGAAATTTTCAGAACTATTTAGCAACCAAATTTGTAGATGGCGCCGGGATATTCAACGTACATCCATTTTAAGTGATTACAAAGTTTGTATTAGAAACCATATATTATACAAATATACACATAAACACTTAACTTTGTTTTTAGTCATATTAAAGAGATAATGAAAATAAATCACTATCTTATTTGAAACTAGCTGATCCCCATCAAACTTCGACCGATTCCAGGTTAAAAAAAAATGTGATAACTTCCATACCGTTTTCCCACATCCAAGTAAGGAAATTATTACAAAAATAATAAATCCCTATAATAAAACACCATTTCTGATAAACGATATTAACTAATATCTGATAATATTGCAGTGTATATTGTGTCAGGTTATCCCGGTAGACATTAATTTATGTTAACTTAATAAAACACGGAATTTTATGCAACCAATAAGTTGACACAACAATTTTTTATTCTGAAGTGGGACAAAGTTCGACGGGTTAGCTAGTTTATTGTACAACTTTAAAAAAAATTCAAAAGATGGCAGTGTAGTAGAATGTAAGTCACATACGAAGTATGTCGAGTTATTTTGTACAGTATAAAAAGACCATATCCAATCATTACGAAATTATCATAGAGGAGGTGTTACAAAAAAGCCCAATAAATTTATTTTTAACATTTTCTTTTTCCTAGAGCTGCGAACAAGCTTTGGGTGTTTTGGCGTGACTGAGCGTGCTCAAATGTTTGCCCTTTTTTTATATTTTGATAAGAAAAACAAAGGTGAATATTATTTATTAGAGGTAAGAACATTTAGGCATGTAGAACTAAAGCCATCGGCATGTGAGATGCAAATTATAAATAAATTTTATTATTCCAGATTCCTATTAAACTGAGATGTAGTTAAATATTGTTGACCCATGTTTTTGGATTTCTGATTTCTTCCAAATGGATTCAAACTCGTCTATCTCAAGGGGTTAATTTTGAAGTCTGCATATCAGGAAGAAATATCTAAACAAAACTGATGCAGACTATAACAAATCCTAGATATTTTTTTTTTTTCAATACTATAAATAGTAGAACTTTCTTGTTTATTTGTTTGGGTCACGTATTAATAAACTTAATTCAAATTTATGATGAAGCATCGCTCAAACAAAAAAAAATTATTAATAAGTGATCTGTGGTCAACCACCCAAACACGATCGGATCACATGATCCTTACATGAACGGCGGATTAACAGATTTTTATCAATAAGACAGTTAGAATTTTTGTTGATTAAAAAAAATTTATTCAACCTGGCTTGAATCAAAACCTGGAAGACTTAAGTCAACAAGTCTGTTATTGATAAATTCTAGACAATAGAACTGTTTTTCAAAATTTTGGGAATTTGAGTCAAAGAAACTTTGCTGATTACCCAGCAAAATCACAAACAATAATAAACCAATCTCAGTTTATACAACAATTATTAGAAAATGAAAATTGAACCAAAAAAAAACTAGGCAGTGTTAAAAAAAAAAAGTAAAAATATCCATCTATACAGGTGTTACTGTTACAAAAAAAAAACATTTATCTATATTAATTAATGCTTGTTGTAGGCGGCCATGGTCTGAAATACCTTCATAGGACTATCGGTCGTGTTTCTTCCTTCGTTTTTACGTGATTTCTGCGAACGGAGTATACAACGGAACACGATGGAACAAATACAATATAACACAATATTAATCACAAGAGGACATGTACAAAATGGACTAATAAAAATAAATAATTAAACCATTTGTTAATAAGATACATATTTTATTAATGGATAATGAGGTTATGTATAAAAGTGACTAATAAATAATGTGGTTTTAGAGGGTGGGACGAAAAACAAAAAACTAAATAAAAAAAGTAATAATCATAAATGAAAATCTAAATTGACTAGTGATGTGAAAATTCGGCTGATAAAGAAATTAAATAAATGTTAAGATATGAAAAAAAAATCAATAAATGAACCAAATAACAATATGAATAGTGAATAATGGTTACAATAACAATACTTCAAATTCCTCTTTCAAAAACATTTTCACCCAAAAATTTACTTCGGATGACACATGACACATCTGTTGTTTTTCATCAATCTTACACTATTACATTCTTCCAATTTACCAATTCAAACACTCGCTGGATGATAAAAATATGTAAAAATCTACCTATTCGAGAAATATGAAAAAAAATAAAATTTGTCACAATCTATTGTACCAAATCGAGATATTGCTTCCGAGTTTTAGTGTCCTTTGTCAGTGACAAGCAAAATAGTAAGAAAGCACTCTTTTTCGGTACATGCTGAAATATCAAAATGTCATTAAGCCTTCAAAAGCTAATAGAATATTGAAAAATTAAATACATTCTAAACATAACCTCAAAATTAAATAATTAAATTCAAAACTATTCAGATAATATTAAATGGGAGTGTATTGAAGTAGTGTCCTGTAAAAGACGGCTAGTTCAAATGGTTAAGTCACCACAGGCAATATCAAAACCAGGGTTAAAAAAAACCTCAATTATTGACATCCACTTTCAACAAATGTCGATCATTCTGCCAAAAAAGATTAAACTGTATAGAATAAAATAAAAAAAAAAGAATAAAAATTAGAGGCTTAGGTTACTTACTCTATAGGCCAGTGTTAATCCCGTTTTGTTCAACATCCAGAACGGACAGTACAGGGAGAAGTGCTGACTGCCGTTGACGACGGAGCAATGCATTCCCAAGTCCAGGGTCATGGGTAGAGTGCTGTCATGAGACTCAAACGTCCACACGCTGAACTCAGGGGCGACCTCCGGAACTTCTCTAGTGCATGACCAGCATTTTTCTAAATACGACGGTAACTGTAAAAAAGCAATAATTATTATTGGTACAAAAATATGCATCAACGGCGTTTTGAAGCGTGGTTTTTATGTTAACGATGTTCTCCAATTTGACAGCCTATTGGCGACAAATTGAATTCCATGCTCCTAGCAGGATTCCAACTTGCATCCCTAGCTACATCAAAGGAGATGTTCGAATCCAGGTCTACAAATAGGTGCTTAAAATGGATGAAGAGAAGTAAGTAAATCTTATAATACAAAAGAAAGTCGAGTTAGTGCGAACACTTATAACACGAGATCGACTGAATAGATTCTTATCATTGTTGGTTTATTAGATTCTTCTCCGCTCCGGATAACAGAATAACAAAACATCGAAAAATTGATAGCGATTAATATAAAATATAATATTAAAATTACTAGGTACAACACGCCAACTTTGAAAAATTCTATAGAAACTCAATTTTTATTTACCCGACAACCATTGACATCTAAAATATTGGCACGTAGATTTTTGATGGAATTTTTTTCAAGTTTTTCTAATTTGTTAACATTGAAGCGCATTTTTTATAAATTAAAATGCGAAAAGTAAATAAATCTAATTTTGAAATCAAATTGTCGTTTGACACATACTGTCAGTTGTTTGATAGTTGGTGCGATTGACTGAATTCAGATGGAAAATATGTGGTTTAAAACAGATGCATCAGTTGAAATGACATTGATTAAAAGTCATTTTTATCATTCTTTTAAATTCGAATTCAATTTTCGTAGTTAGATCACAGGGCAATGTCTGTCGTGCAAGCTAGTAAAAATATAAAATCAACTTACCATGATAACAATTTGTGTGTATCCAGGATCCACGTGAGGCAAATGTAGAGTCTCTCCGGGACCCACGTTTTTTTCTTCCGGATTCTCCACTCCAATAGCCGAGAAAATGATGGGCACGGGCAGAGTATTTTGAAGCACAACAGCAGGGCAAAGAGTCACGTTAAAACAATTTGAAGACATTGTACGACGATTCGTGTCAGCCAGGAAGATCTGCTCCATTTCTCCATAAGCCTAAAAATACCCTCTTGTTAGTTAGAGCAGGTGTGACCAGCCCCTGATCGTTTCGTCCTGACTAGACTGTTCAAAAGAAACAGTCAACCAATGGGGAAAAACTGTTACCGAACAGTTAGTCTGGGGAACAAAAATATTATAAGAACATTTTTGAATAAAAAATGACAACAAATTTCAATTAATATTTCGGCACCACCACGACATCTATGGAATAAATTTGTAAGCAAAGGCTCAGACGATAAAACAGTTAACTTTAAATTGATAAGTGTTTTACCGTTTTAATGTGATGGAATACTAATTTCATTTGTTTTTCTCCACCAATGGACACTACAAGATGGGTAATTTAAAAGGACCCCACTGAACCCTCATATCTTTTAACCCCACTTACCCCACAATAGTGACTACCAAACCTCTTGCCCCAAGAGAGCAAGGGTGGATACTGAGCGAGTACTGGTCATTTCAGACCAATCTCTAATATAAAAGAAAGTAGAGTTAGTGCGAACACTTATAACTCGAGTTCGGCTGAACAGATGTTTGATTTATTGGATTCTTCTCTGCTCCGGATAACAGAATAACTAATAAAAATTTGAATCAATGGCTAAAAATGATATAAAATATAATATTAAAGTAAGTATGGAACGGCTTTTCTGTTGGAGACATTACCGCCATCTGTTGGGGAAATAGGGTGTTGTCTGGTAGATTGATATTTTGGTAGAAAGATTCTATAGATCAATGTTTCCACAGATGGCGGTAATTTGACCACCATTGAAATTAAAAATATTGATATGAACATTTCTGATGGTACTTTTTTCAAGCTTTTTTACAATTTGTTAACATCTAGGTAGGTATAATAGAAAATAAAATAGGGTTAGTGCGAACACTTATAACTCGAGATCGGTTGAACAGATTTTTATCATGTTTGTAGTAGTCATGTATGTTAGCTATCTTATGTTATACAGCAATATTTTATTGACTTTAAGGCGGGACGAAGTTCGATGGGTCAGCTAGTAGAAAATAAAACATACCTTAAGGAAAAACTTGTCCTTTTCTTTATTCTTAGCGGTGCAGGACAATAATTTAGACTCCTTGATGGACATCTGAAGATTCTTCCATACAAACGGCTTAGCACACACGTGATATCCTTCTATTGAAAAGAACATTTCCGTCGTTCTAGTGTGAACAGCTTTCAACGGTAAATTCAAGAAACTCTTCGGTTCCACCAATCCGAGGGACTCCACATAATTTTCAGAGTTGGTCATGAAATGGACTTCTACAGGCACGGACAGATTGTTTACAACCTAGAAAAAAAAACTATGTACAGTTTGTCAAAATAGAGTCGGTTTTCGATGAGGGCGCCACTAGTTTTTAATAGAGTTGGGAATAACGGCTTAAATACAAAAACGTTATAGCAGTTTCATTAATTGAAAATAACATTAATATTAAAAGCTTAAAGCGTTTTTATTTTACAAACCAAAATGAAGATTTGGTATCTGGAATCTTAACATTTTCCTAAAAAAGGTAATTTCCAAAATTTGGTAACTGGCAAGTTACACTTGGTATCCGAAAAGGTATGATTTCTTCATAAAAAAAGGTCATTCAAATAGTGAGCAATATTAGCTGTCATGTAAATAGAGGTAGGCTATTATTATTGCTTAATATTAGCTGACTATTATTTTTGTTCGACTAATATTTACAAAATATATAATTTCCAAAACTGTTACGTTGGCCCAGGCTGAAACGGCGGTTACATTCGGTCCCTGTGGATGCTAGGGTCAACAAGCCGAAGAGAGTACGGGGTGCCTTGCATGGCTGTCCAACATGCAGGGCATTTCCTACACCTGATTCCTTTCCTCCTGCCTTCTATGAGCCCTCCCATCCATATTCACCTAGTCCTATCATTCCGGAAGGAGTAAACCTTTCTGCCCAAAAATCCCCAATCCAAGGTGTCATTCGACCCGTGCCGAGGGATGCATGACTAACGGGTAGGTTAGTAACTAACGGAGGCTCCCTGATACCAGGCAACCTCAGGGTGACTTTTTGCCTTACCCCTACATGCAGAGATCTGTAGGGGCGGACTTTTATTTCCCTAGTTCTGGCTATGGAGGATGTACATGGCACCTTTGTAAAGCCGACCTGGTGTGATGGATATAATAGGTACTTCCACATCAGTGGTCAAAGTGGACAAAAGTTCACATGATCAAAATAATTTGTTGCAACCGAGAGATGGGAATCCTGTTGGGACCTATCTTTCAAAAAGAAGATTAAGGAGACCTTTGCGGAGGGCAGGAGCCGGGAAGAGGCACTGTCACTCTGCAAGAGGCCTCTGGAGACGTGGCACAATGAGAGGCAGCGCTCCACGAATTCATTGAAGGATGTCACAATAGATCTTATTGGTCGCGGTGACTCAAAGGGCATATGGTCCTTTGACCTTCTTTACAAAAAAAAAAAAAAAATTTCCAAAATTTGGTAACTGGCAAGTTACACTTGGTATCCGAAAAGGTATGATTTCTTCATAAAAAAAGGTCATTCAAATAGTGAGCAATATTAGCTGTCATGTAAATAGAGGTAGGCTATTATTATTGCTTAATATTAGCTGACTATTATTTTTGTTCGACTAATATTTACAAAATAATATCGTTTAATATGGATAACGTTATTTTTATTTATCTAATATTTTTATCAGGTATCGTTATAATGCCCATCTCTAGTTATCAATATGATTAGATGTAACAAATGTAGCATAAAGAGCAGTGGAAGCCTATGTCCAATAAATATATAGCAATGAGCCTCATAATATATATTTGCTACCTGTAGTATACTCCTCAAAGCGACATGTATGGATCCTTCAACCACAGACACCTGAGATATGAACCCTACACCGTCCAAAGACAGTAGACCTGTCTTATTGGACTGACTTTCATTCAATGTCCCTCGCAGCGGGTAGTATCTTTTGTCTGCTTTCACCACAGGAAGGCAAACCTCCGCATCTAATTCAGGAATCTGAAAGGAAGAGAAAGAATTAGTAACTTTATAATATTTCTTCAAACCTCTAACAACCAGTTTCATAAAAAATAAAGGAGTTTCCTTTAAAAAAGTGTTTCATAAACAACAAAATCACATTACTGTTTACCAATTCATAAACCATAATAATAAATTAACAACAATAACACGGCACATTGATGCTCTATTGAGAAATGAAATTGACAGATCAACAGAAATTACGCGAAAATATTAGTAAACAACCTATGGAATTCCATAGGTTGTTAAACAACCTATAACACAATATTCCTATCCTGGTCGCAGTGACACAAAGGGTACCCTGGTCCCTTAACCCTCTTTCAAAAAAAAAAAAAAAAAAAATGGAATTCCATAGATTTCCATGATAACACTACCAACTTTCATATATTTTTTTTTTTTTTTTTGAAATTTCAAACTTAAGCTATCGGGAATATTTTTATGAAACGCATCTACTAAAAGGAGAATTTAAGTTCTTTTAGCTAGAGTTCTTTACTCACTTTTTTTGAAATAGGCCGTAACATTGCAAAGTTCGTAAAATGGTCAACATTACCTTCATATGAATATTCCAATTGGGTAGTTTCTCGTTGAGTTTGTTTGTCAGCACTCCGGGTCTGAGCTCCAAAGCTACAGATTCTCCATGCTCCAGTGTTATGACACTAAAACCAATAAGACAGTGTCTTGTGTATGATTTCATGCATACTTTTTACATATTATAACTCATTTTGAATAGGTATAAAACTGAACAATAATAATGCCTACAAAACGAGACATATGCAGTGTCTTATAAAAATGATTTTGGGCAAACTCAAAGGGAAGACAGACACACTTTTGACATCTTTGATACGAAGACTCGTGTTTTGAAAGTGGAAATAGCCGGCACCAGGATTCCAACCCACAACCTTCAGTGTGCTGTACGTACGAAAGCTGCCAACTGAAATTCTGGGCTACAAACCATTCTTAAAATTGTGGGTACAAATTTTAAGAATACACGTATGATTGATTTTATAAATATAATGAAAGGAGTGGGAGGAGTGAAAAAATACATTGATATATTGTCTCGTATGGTAGAGGACAAAAAAAATAAATATTTTGGCACAATACACTCAATTTAGGTAAAAGTTCTAGTCCTGGAAAAGGACACAAGAATCTGGAGAAATTGGTTCTTCCGGGCTATTAGGCCGTGGTCCAGGTGGGTTTGTGTTGCCCAACGTTTCGTCTCCTAGTTCGGGGCCTGTGGGAGACATCTTCTTGTTCTGCGCACGCGTGGGGATGTGGAGGGCGCCGGCTGAAGGTGTTGCTGCGGCGGCGGCTGGCGAGCGAATGAGCGTTTTATGTCTTTGACGAGCGACAAGACCAAAAAACACCACGCCCACACAGAAAAAAGAGTACACAGGGAAAGTTTCCTTCCCATATGTACACCAAGTAACGGACAGAATAGGCAAAATATTAGAAAAACATAACATCCAACCAATTTTCATACCCACCACAAAAATTCAAAAAACACACACCACAGCCAAAGACAAACGACACCCGCTCAGTTCAGCTGGAGTTTACAAAATACCCTGTAGTTGCGGGCTATCATACATAGGAACCACAAAGAGATCCATCAACACACGCATCAAAGAACACCAACGGAATTGCAGACTAGCACAGACAGATAAATCAGCAGTAGCAGAACACGGACTCAAAGACGGACATGACATTCAGTTCAAAGACACAAAACTCATAGCTAACACAAAAAACTATTTCGCCAGACTCAACAGAGAAGCCATTGAGATTCATAAACATAACAACTTCAATAAAAAAGAAGAAGGCCTAAAAGTCAACAAGACCTGGATTCCTCTGTTGGAGTCTGCGAAGAATAGTCTTGCATCACATAACGCCATCACCAGTAACACAGAACCATCCAACACGCGAAACTCTACCGCCAACACTTCATACGGCACCCGCCACTGTATAAATACGGGTGACGCAGAGATCCCCGCGTCATTCGCTCGCCAGCCGCCGCCGCAGCAACACCTTCAGCCGGCGCCCTCCACATCCCCACGCGTGCGCAGAACAAGAAGATGTCTCCCACAGGCCCCGAACTAGGAGACGAAACGTTGGGCAACACAAACCCACCTGGACCACGGCCTAATAGCCCGGAAGAACCAATTTCTCCATATTCAAACGCCGGCCGTGAAAGCCTAAGGATATATTTGACACAAGAATCCATAAATATTTGGAACATTATGTTCAAAATAGCCATCAAACCATTCTATGTCATGTATCAAAGAGTTCGTGTGGACAATAAGGTTCAACTTACTCTCCCACTGGCTGGGTGGTGAGATCCAGCACACTATCTTCACCAATCGGATTATACAGCATGAAGACGTCGCTCTCCAAATCCAAAACAATGGTCAGGCCTGTTTCGTTCTTCACCAAGAATGGGGATGAAGTTCCTTGCACCTTGGCCGCGTCTCTTCCTTGGACGGCACTCGAGAATGAGGCACCTAGTTTACTCATAACCTTGAAACAATTAATATCATTAAGTTGCATAAAAAATAAACTTAAGGAGACGGCAAAGGAAATTCAAAATCATCGACATAGTATTATTAGCAGATAGTTTCTACCAATTGGTTAAAATTTTAATAGAAAGCGCTTTTAATCTGGCATATGTGGTTGAAAGCCCATAGTTCTGTTGTCCAAGATCTGATAGAATCATTGTCTGTTGATAATATTTCCCAATACATTAGTTTTGATTACCTATTTTACTAGGAAAATTCCACAAGGATATAAACCAATTTTATACTAAAAATATTTTGAAAAAAAGTTTCATGCTCAAAAACAATTTCTCTGTCATAACATCAAATGTATACTTTGAAGTGACGAACATGGATCTGCACACAGTAGGCCTGCGGTCTAGATGCTTACTGGCAGTGAATGTGTTAAAAAATCCTCAGAAAAAAAAGCAGTAATAACGTAACCCTCTAAAGTCATCGCGATTTTTGGGGTCTATAAAATTGGCTCCATTGTTAGGGTCCATTTAAATCAAACGAACATAGAGATTAGAGCTGGAAAATAGAGTATATTTTCTTGATCAGTGATATGGAGGAAATAACAATGAGAAAGAACTGTCATCGCCCATGAATTAGTTATTACTTGTTATTATTTCTATGTTGTCCAATATCACCCATAAAAGAAAGTATGCACTGTTAGATTCTAGAATTCGGCTCTATTAGATGTAAATCCACCTTTATAACACAGAGCAATTCTGATCTTTCTACAAAACTTTTTAGAGAGCAACTTAGTTTATGCTCTCTATCATTTGCACCATAATAAAATAGAGACATTCAAATAAGCAGTAAGATACTCCAAGAGCATATGAAAAGAGGGTGCAGATGGTCTTCAGGAAAGGTGGCATACAATATTTGATGTCTAAAATGACAAAAAGAAAGATGGTGTGGGACATCGCGGTAGGCAAAATGAAAGAAAGAAGTAAAAAAGTATATGTCGATGGAAACAATTTCTCACCTGCAATGCAGTACTCGTCACGGTTAATTCCAGTGTCTCGGAACTGCTGAACTGAACCACAATACGGGGTTGTGGAAGAACGATTTCCCCAGCATCCGTGACATCTCCCTGCTCCGCTATGGGTGACTGCAGTGCTGAATTCGTTTTGCTTTCCGCCTCTTTATTCATTTGAACCTAAGAAATAAAAAGATAATTGTGGGTAAAATCTGAAAATATTGTAAGAATATACATTGACTTTAACAGATATTATGATCAAAATCTTGCTTTTTCGTCTATTTTTTTAAGATGAATCTTGGCTCACTCAAAGTGAACTTCAAAATTGACAAAATAATAATAATCATACTGAATGGGATGTTTTCTGGGGAGCTTCCGACAAGATACACTAGGTGGCAGAACTTCTAATCAGGTCTATTGTCAAATTCAGTGCTGCCAACGTAGAGATGTTTTTTTCAGTGATGCCAACGTTGGGAAGTTTGTTTTCCATTGTGTTGCTAAGAAGTTGTTGATTGAGTTGCTAAGAAGTTGTTGATTTTGTTGCGCATAAATTTGAGAATAAATCTCAGGGGTGCTGTTCTGTATTTTTTAATTTGTATTTAGGTAGATAGGTATATAAAAAATAAAAAAATATGAACAATTTTATTTGTAATAGTATGTAAAAAATATACAATGATTACTCTAAACCTATTGTAAGTTATCACGTATAATAATATATAAGTTGTTTAATTTGAAATAAACTAGAATGATATTTTGGAGGTTAGATTGTGAGCGACCATAAGAAGAAGAAGAAGTAAATCGCCCCCGTTGGCAACACTGAATTTGACAATAGACCGGATTAGCAAGGGCGCCTCTAGCGGCACAAAAAGGAAAAAAAACATCCCATTCAATCAAAATGTGTATTATGTGTACCTACCTACCATTTTAGGTTTACCTAAGTTTGCATTTACACCATATGTTATACATACGGCCGAATCTAGAAACAGAGGATATATTCTTGTATGGTTGATACTGGACACCATGGAAATGATAGCAAGCAAGAACTATATAGAACTCTTTGGCAAGAACTAACTAGCTGGCAATGACAGTTCTTTTTCGTTGTTATTTCCTTGGTGATCATATAACGATCAAGAAAATATACTCTATTTTCCAGCTCTGGCCCTATATTTGTTTGATTTAAATGCACCCTAACAATTATTGAGAAGTTTTTGAGTCAATAAATAGTTAATTTATTGTAGATAGATTTTTATTTTTACCCATCACGCCGTTTCCCGAAGGAGGTAGGCAGAGAGTACGGACTTCCGTTCTTTCCTATCCAAACAAACCTCTTTCGCTTCCTCCAAATGTATAACATTCCGCATACATGCTCTTCTATTCCTTTTGCTCCTGACTTGGCCCTCCTATAAGACAGCACCGATATGGTCGGACCAAGTCATTTGAGGTCGGCCTCGTCTGCATGCACCCATTCTTTCAGATTTATATATGTATCCTTTTAGTCATTCTCTCTTCATTTATTCTCTCTACATGCCCAAACCACCTTAATATATTCACTTCATTCATTCTAGTCACTACGCTAACATCCACTCCACATTCCTTTCTAATATTATCATTCCTCACCATATCAATCAGTCTCTTTCCGCATATCCTACGCATTGATCTCATTTCCATAGCATTTTTATTCCAATTTCCAGATTTTTCGTCCATGTCCAAGTTTCACTCCCATAAGTACGTCATGGATGGTATCAGGATTGCATAACGCATCAACTGTTTGTATTTAATCGTAAATAGAACATCTTATATCAAACCTGCATCCGTAGCTCCCAGGGTAAGTGTTCGGATTTGTTGTCCTTAATGACCTCAACAGGCTCTATAAGGGGTTCCCAAAGGGCTTGGTTCTCATTGTAGTAGGACATGACCATCTTCCAGGTTGATTCCATTGTTAGCTACAAGAAAAAACATTACACGTCATATATTGTGCATATTACCCAAGATGGAATTAACCAAAATAGTGTTATTATGTAAAGCAAAAAAAAGATATTATACAGCTTCCTATAAGGGATCCTTCAAGTATTACGTAACGCAATATACGGGAGAGGGTCTTGTCCAGGAACGACTTTCTAATACCTAGCGCAAATCTTACCATAATACTTCCGTAAAATTTGGGTTTAATGGAGTCTATTCATCCAACAACATATTATACAATAATGTATCAAGCTTCACATGTGACTTATTTCCTACTACATCGACATCTCTTGGATGTTTTTGAAAATTATGAAACTATAGAGGAATTGAGACACAAATTAAAAATACCGAAGTACAACACAACAACTGCACAAAATCATTACTTCTACCAAGGTATACTATATTTTAACGATTTGCCGGAAGCATTGCGAGCTGAAAAAAATACCTTTAAATTCAAATCAAAACTCAAAAAAATCAAGACATAAACAATCTTTATTTTTGATGTTGATGTTTTTTGACATTAATATTTTATTCGACCCGAACCACACAAACACAACATGTTCACATTTTATTTGTAGTGTCGAAGAGGTTCGAGGACTGTTGTGCGACGTTTCGGAATAGCGGGGTGCCTGCCTACGCTAAATTAGGTGATAATAATGTTTCAGGTGCTGTGCGGAACTCGACTCAACGCATATTATTCTTAAGTATATTATATACATGGCTGGGTATTGTGTACATGTTGGTATCAATATTACTTTTTATCTGTGTATAATACATGGATGTATGTATTAATTGTCATGTTGTTTGCACTAGCTGCGACTTACGAATCTAATGTTGCTTCTCTTTGATATTAACTTATGTAACTGTTCCATTTATTTAGTTGTTCTGTATTGTTTCTTTTTCTTTTTTGTTCTAGAATAATTATAGATTAGTACTCCCTTCCTTTACACAAGCATTATGCTTTTTAAGGAGGGCAAACAAAGTATTTTGTTTTGATGATTATTAGAAAACAATTAATGTATAAAAATTGTGATATTTATTTAAAGAAATAAAGGTATATTATTATTATTGTTTTTATTAGAAACTTATGACCCGTCGAACTTCATCCCGCATCCGAATCAACAATAATTATTACATAATGCACTATATTATAAGTTAAATTTAATTCAGTTTTTATGTCAAAAAACTCTATTTAATTAATGTAATAAGTCAAAATGTTTTTTTTTTTTTCTGGGTTAGGTCAAAGACCGACGGGCGGGTCAGCTAGTTACATAATAATTGTGATATTTAGGAATAGTGTAATATGTGGGTGTAACGCAACATTTAGGTGAAGGGAAGGGAGAGGCAAAAACATTACAAGGCGTTTCACGGGGGGGGGGGGGGGGGGGGGGGGGGGGAATCTCAAAAAAATTGTGTTACGTAATATAGCTTCTAATATGTTAGTTCAGGATAAATAAATATCACTCTTTAATACATAGGTGTCTGTTTGATCCTTGTCTAATTATTCTTGAAGCAGTCAACCCGTCCTGTCCAATCTGAGACAGTATTTCTAACTGTTCAATAGTAGAATCCAAGAACCCGAGATCTCTTGATCTGATGTGAAAACATGATCTCAATGAAAAGTTTTAATATGCAGACAGATATTAGAATTTTAGAAATCATTATTTTTATTTTAGAAAATGTCACAATCACTTATTTATATCACTTTCTGTTCTTTTATTCTTAGATTAAGAATTTATTGCACAGAAAATGGCAGTCGAAGAAAGTCCTTTTAAGTAATATGTGAAAATCGTTTTATTTAACATTACTGCCATCAGAATAATCAACTTTATTTTTTAAAAATACCAGAAAGCATTTTATAACAAGCAATCTCTCACATATCAGATCTATCGCGCACCAATAATAACAATTATTGTTTGTATCATAGACATAATAATGTACTTTTAACTACATACTTAGTAACTTTTTATAATGTTATAATAATATTGTTTTTTTTTTCATATTATTTTTACCAATGTTTCATTGCCTGTATTTTTTTTTTTTTATATGCCTATATATTTTGTATTGTTTCTCATTATTCAGCGAAAAGGGTGCAAACCTGTTATGCTGAATTATGACTTTTTTTTAGTTGTTAATAAAATAAAATAAAAAAATAAAATATCCTGAAGTCTCCGAAATACTCACATCCACACAAGAAAAAACTTTTTGATGCTTCCAGATGCTTTGATGATCCCAGATCTAACATATAGTATGGAAACAACTGTACTGACCAAAAGGATAATACACAAACTGGCAGTAACACAAAGAGCCATGGAGAGCAAGATGTTGGGAATTTCTTTAAGAGACAGGAGAACAAACACATGGATACGAGAGAAGACCAAGGTTGTTGATGTGGTGGAGAGAGTTGCCACCCTGAAGTGGGGATGTGGCCAGATGCCCGGACGACAGATGGACCAGAAGAGTAGTGGAGTGGCAGCCTAGACAAGGCAGAAGAAATGTCGGCAGACCCCAGGCCATTTGGGCGGACAACATCGCAAAGATTGCAGGCTGCACATGGATGAGAGAGGCTCAGGACAGGAATGATTGGAAGGAGAGGGGGGAGGCCTATGTTCAGCAATGGACGGAGACAGAATGATGAAGAAGAAGAAGAAGTTTAAAAAAATAAGGTAAAACAGATATTTTATAAAACTGTCAACGAATATGCTGAGAATAAATAAATCAAATAAAATAATCAAAGCTCGGTAGTAAACAAATAAATAAACACTTTACTTGGCCGCTCCAATCTTTAATTTGAGCCTGGAGAGACGCCTGCATGATGAGCATTGGTATGGTCTCGTTGTCCACGCCAGCTTCAACGCTCAACACAATCACAGGAGCAGATATGATGCATAGTTCGCCGGATAATGGAGCTGATTTGGGTTGAGGGCTAACTTCCATGTCGGTTTCCAGAGCTTCCTCAGCCGCTTCTAAAATAGATAAAATGGAAAAGCTTAAATTTTGAAAACCTTTCACCATTGATTTAAATTATATTGCCAGATGCGACACTTGGAACAAATTTTTCAGTTCATAGAGAAGCACATCATAATTATAGTCAAGAAAGCAAATACGCTATGATCTGTATATATAAAAATGGAACCCTATTTTCCTTGGTCATCGTATCAAATCGTTTTTTGTCGTGTTTGTTTTCGTCAGGATAAGGTTCTTAGGAATGAAAAAACTAAGAAAATTGAACATAACATTAGAAACCTTAGGTAACCTTCTTAGTGCGTTTTACAATAAAAAAAATTCCAATTTCGATATTGAATAATTGTCTTTTGACAGAAGCTTACCCTAATTTCCTATCAGATCTGCTAAATCTTAGAATCCGCATAAAAATATAATATGAAAAAAGTCAATTTTAATTTTTAACTGACTGTTCCACTTAAAATTAGCGTAATTCTTCTAAAATGACCCGCTATTCGATAAATTCTCGGATAATTGCTCGGATTGGTTGAAAACACTTGATATTGCCCTCAAAATTCAAAATTTTAGCGGATGTGATAGGGAATTGGGATATCTGTCTGTTATTTATAGTTGGTAACTACCTGTTTTCAAGAACCAGAAAGATTGCTGCTGGAAAGGCTTGATCTCCCATAGATCCTTGTAAATGGCAAAGGGGTCTTCTTTGGCCAACTCATCATCGTCTGTTTTTGTCATGGTGACCATCACTTGGTTGAGCAGTTCAATAGTTGCTGGAAAAATTAAAACAACAAATAGAAACATTTTGTTTATATTCACCATCCTAGTATGACCTCCTCCCAAACCATTTCGAAATACCTCACCTTTGCTTCGAAAGAATACAACACATTGTGAGAGGATCTTCTTACTTTAAATTTATATTTCTTTTAATATTTCTCAAAATGAAATACACAGAGATAAGTAAATAAAATTCTTTACCTGGAGATACATTAAGTTTTATATTTGTGACGTCAATAGCGAACTTCCAAACACTATCAGCTCCAGCAGAGGCCTGAAGGGACACGTCACATGGCTCTAGCACAGAATAGCGACCGGCTGCACGCACACCATTCCTAAAGAACAAATTATAATTAATTATGTACCTACTTACACTCTTTTAACCCATATCTTCCCAGTGTTCCATTATTGGAACGGTATAGTTAATAATTTTTATTATTTTTTTGGAAAAGCGCAACTCGTTTATTTTTTTCTGCTTAAAATCATCGATTAATAGGCTTTAGTTAGAGATATTGTTGAATGATATTTGCGTCTGCTTTTTTCTGTTATGAAGCATTCTTTATAGCAGATTTTGTGGAAAAACATTGCTCGTTTTAAAATGTCCGTATATTTTTTGTTTGTTATAATTAACATTCAAATAATACGTTGCCAGTTATATTCCTGTCTCTTTTGTCATTATAAAAAATAAAAGAAATAAATATGAATATAAGTAGGTATTT
Source organism: Mystacides longicornis (assembly GCA_963576905.1). Lineage (NCBI taxonomy): Eukaryota > Metazoa > Arthropoda > Insecta > Trichoptera > Leptoceridae > Mystacides > Mystacides longicornis. The sequence goes on from OY756434.1 coordinate 5,219,090, forward strand.
TCATGTCCTTTTTCCTAACCGTTCCATTTTTGGAACACTGGGATAATATGCCAATGTAAAATTTTTGTACTATTTTCATGCAATAAATTTATTTATTGTTGGCAATTTATTTTTTTGGTCGTAGTTTAATAGTGTACTAAATATTTTAACACCTTGAAACGAAAAAAGTATTTTATGTAAAGAAAATATGCGCACACAGTTGGTAGAACTGAACCTTACACAGTAAGAAAACGTTGTTTGTATGGCTACTTTGAAGGTGAATGTTGTTGATTTTCAAAAAGTATCTGCAAAATCATCTTAACTATCGGATTCCACCTAAGATCTGCTACGCTCGAAAACAGAAAAAATGTATTCATTGTACTTGATGAGTGATAATACCACCAGGATGTGGTGATAAATTTTTTCATCAAAAACGCTATGAAAAACGTTAAAGCAGGTGTTATATCTCCAAAACAGGAGGAAATCCTGCATCAGAAAGCTATTAAAGTGCTTTGCTTTACAGTCAATAGCAATGTAACCTGCTTGCCTGATAAGTAAGGTCACAGGTTGATTAAGCTGCCGCAGAAGCAGTCTGCTTGAAAGATGTCATAATATAGAAAAATAAGGATATGAGGAAGACAGAAAGGTTCGTGAAGAAAGACACATGGCATTTATCCAGAGCAGACAATGTCAAAACAAAAAGCATGCTAAGAACATCTAAAATGAAAACACTCCATGGTTAATATCTGCGTGATCGAATTAGAAACACAGTAATCTGAGAGATCTAATAAGTCGAACAATGTGGTCAGGTGGCTACGTCATAATTTGTTATAATATATTTTAGTGACACCAACATAATATATTGAAAAATTAAACAAAAGCAAGAATACTATATCTAGCCCTGCATGAGGGTACCAAATTGGCTGCGCCGATCAAAAATACTCGTCAAGCGATGGGAAGAAACCTGAAATAACGCAAGTCAAGATGATAACCCTGATAAAACACACTTCCGTGTCTACAAAAAAGAAGAAGAAGAAGATTTTTTGTTTTATTATTTAATACAAGGTTTATAATTTATAAATTGTGGATTAAAATTTTGAAAAAACTTCATAAAGTACTTTACTACGCTCTTTATCGTTATAGATTTCCCATACAAAAGCCCAAATGTTACATGTATGTATCTTCCCAGTGTTCCATTATTGGAACGGTTCTATAACTAAAAATCCAAAAATCCAAAAATTTTTTTGACACTTATTTATCAATACATAGACCGTAAATAGTCCCTGGTATGATTTTCATGAAAATCTTACGGCTATTTCTATGCCTGGGAAGATATGGGTTAAACTAAAAGAAAATAGTAAAGCTAGTATAATTTTTCATTCATTTCTTCATTAGTTACAAACTTTTTTTCTTAATACTAACCGATCCAAGCTATGCATCCTTTGGTACGAGTCGAATTAGACCTTGGATTACGGGTTTTTGGGGCAAAAATGTTTACTCTTTCCGGAATGACAAGACTAGGTGAGTACAGATGGGAGATCTTTTAGGAATGAGAATAGGATAGAGGTGTAGGATATTTTCTGCATGTTGGACAGCCATGCAAGGCACCCCTAGCTGATCATAGAAGCCACTCGAAATGTTTGTAACACGGTTACGGTACGGTACAATGCCAACGATCTGGGTTACTATAATATCTAATGCCTGTTTCTACTGCTGGTTTAGTATGATAATTTATCAATCAATTTCTGAAGGAAAAATCTCATGTCCCTGCAGCTCTTAAAGGGAAACACAGGCTAGGTACTATTCAAAACTATTTTTGGACAATAACTATTTTAAGAATCAAATAAATTATTGAATTTCAAACGTTAAGTATTTTTACCCAATAAAAATATCACTTACTTTCCGAATCTGCACGTAAACAATTGTAACTGTTCGATCATTCCGTCCATGACTTTTCTGTCTTCCTTCATACGCATGTTGAAGGATATCTCGTTCTGAAAAAAAGATATATTGTGTCCCGTTCAAAGATATTGCTTGTAAAGTCAGTAAATATTTTCCATCTCACTAAACATTGGATTGCGTCATGAAAGAGTAAATAGTCGGGTCTGAGGTTCACATAAAAGGCAGCTATAGAACTGCTGGTCTAACAATCACTTCGATATTGTGTCACTATGACCAATCTGAATCTATAAAAGACAATATTTCTATGTCCGTTATTGAACTCTCTCTACTCTGAAACCATCCAACCGATTTACCCCAAACCGGTTTCATTAGAAAGGTGATAAGGTGGAGATGATCTTGGACCACTAAAATGATGGAAAAAATGTACTTTTCTATATAGAAACACAAGCCGGATGTCGATTGTTCACAACTCATCAAACGGAGGTGGTACTTTTTTTTTTGGTTAAGTTTAATGCTCAGGAAACCTTCCTAACTATGTACAATAGCCATGAGGGAGATACCCATTATTGGAGCACTGGAGATTCTATGTTTTTGTTTCATGATTTTTTTTTATTGTTTTTGTTGTTCAGTGTTCTGTTGGTGTCTCTAATAAACAAATAAACAATTTGTGTACTACATTTCATTTGAAATTTTGAACGCATTGGTGTAAAGCTGTTGCATAATACAGAATTTGAACACAATAACAGTAATCTGTCGCTCTTGTCAGGCAATGATTTTGTACACGTCCGTAATCTGCTAGTAAAAGTGTAAAATCCATACTACAAATAATTTACCCTTAATACATCAAATAAGGAATGGTTTTCTAAAACTTATTCTCAAGAAATCAACATGAAAAATAGGCCTATAATAACTATAGGCCATCAACTATAGGCTGCCAGACAATCATTGATCTCCTGGCAGATATATTCATCACAAAAACCAAGTAGGCCATACGCTAAATAAATAATAACATGAAAAATTCAAGTAACATGGTGTACTTATATTAAAATTCTTATTTTGAACAATAGACGGAAAAATTGAAACTCACATTGAGCACCATAGCTTGCAAATCCTTGTTTCCTTCCATACACTCAACCAGAATGATATCTGGCTTCTCCACCTTCAGTTTTATCGTCATCATTCCCGTCTGCTTCGCCGGTTCTTGAGTCGGTTTAGCAACTTCTCTTTTGACGACTGAACTCTTTTTAGATAACTGCAATACATATCAAAAAAATTATTGTTTATATTTCCTGTGAATACAAACACAACATCTACATAACAATTCATAATTATTTTTTTATTCCATTACACTTTGACGTATACAACGCATAAACCTCACACTTTACATTCGATTTTTGTCATCGCTGAACCTTAAAATTATAAATGTGCTAATGTTAGATACAAATTATCTATTTCTTTGTAGTGAAATTTCAATTAAATAGATATCTATCCATCTTTTGAAAATGTAAAGTAGGATGGCAGTCGTATCTTATATAAAAAAATATTAGGTTTGTTATATAAAAATCAATGTTTGTATTCTTATTCATATTTTACACAATGAGATACTAATCATTTTGTGTTTGAGAATAGTTATAAATGATATTTCTATGGACTTACTGAGGGTGGCACATGGGCCATTATGGATAATCTAAAATAACTCTCTGACATATCAAAAGATATTCCTAAATTATTTTTTTCCATGGCAACACCACACAGGGCATCAACTAGTTTATGGTAAAAGACTTAAAATACTTACTTTACTGCTATCACCCGACTTAACGAGTTGACTCTCTGAACTATCTGCGTGCAATGGATTCTCGGTGGTAGATGTGGACAAGGCACTCGTAATGAAATCGGAAATTTTCACCAGAAAATCAACCGAGAGAATTAGGTTGAAACTGAAGATACGTACATCCACTGAAATACAAAAAGAAAAAAAAATTGAATATCGATTTTTTTTATTAATCAAACCTACACCGAAAAAGTTCTTATGGAAGAAAAAAGTAAGAAAGTTGAGCGGAACATTATAAATTTAAGAAAACTTTAAGTAGGTAACCTTCTCAGTGCTTTTGATAATACAAATATTTCTACTATTTTCGAATTTTATTTGGAGTTTTACATTTTTGTCAAATATTGATAGCTGGTGCAATTATCAGAATAGGTCAGGTCTATTAAACATTATTTAAAACGGATGCATCGGTCGGAATCATGTTGATAAAATTGGAATTCAATATTCATAGTTGAGACAGGACAACGTGTGCGGGGTCAGCTAGTTACAAATAAAATTGAAAAAAGTTTTAATTAAAAACTAACTGAATGTGTCTTCCTGTTTCTGAGAATACGTCACATCTATCATACTCCTCAGCTTCTCGCTGGATTCCGAGTTTTCCGTGTTCTGCAATTCGTTTCCGACTACCTCCTTGCGAGACATCATTCGGCTGATTTTGGATTCTCTATTCGGTCTCGTGTCGTCCAGTATGCAGTCGACCAATAGTAAAGAGGTGTACATAGAATTATCAGAAAGCATTTTTCCTTTGATGGAAAAAAGGAGCAGACTGAATCTGGCTAGCCCTATCTCCTCTTCGCTATCTGTCGGTGACATCACTTTTTTCTGAAAATAATAAAAAAAACCATCGGTTTATTTTTTAATCTTCTGAGCGTTAACTGTTGATGTTTAGAAAAAAAGCACCTTACAAGACATTACATATGGATCTGTAAAGTCGAGGATGTTGTAAGGCGGGGAAGACAGGTAGAATACAAGAGCTGCGAAAATTGCCAGAGACAAACAGATCTCCAAAATGACCGCCTAAACGCTGGAGGGATAGTTGACAGTCAGCTTCCCAAGAGGTTAATACAGCAGGAACAACAGGCCAGCGGGCGTAATCAAAGAGGAAGAAGAAGACTGCATGAAGTTCAAAAATAGCGTCTCCGCTCTTTTTACTAAAATTTACTTTAGTGCAAAATAGGAATGGGAATATGCAGTATATAAATGCAAACGCGAATGTCATTCTGTTCGTCATCTAGTACTGAAAGATTGTGGTGGGACGAATTATAACCATAATGTATTTATTCACATAAAATATAACTTAGAGAAGTTCAAACAATAATACAAGTACTATCCTCGGTCACCAAATAAATAAAAAACAGTTAAAAAATAGTTAATTTTTCCAAAACATAAAAATAATATTCCAATTTGGTATTTGACCACTTTAACACTTTCGCTGCTATATGAAAAACCTAATAATTAGGCAGTTGCTGAAATATTAAAATCCTTCAAATCCCCTAAAAACGGTGATTTTTTATAAAATCCCATAAATATTACGATAGTTGGCAACCTACTACACTTTCAAACGTCGCGCGTCGCTGTAAGCACAGCCCACTCGGTATATTAGAGTTATGTATTTGTATGGAAGGTACATAGAGTGGAGGATTCACACATACTCAATATTATTTGCAATATTTTTCGAACCCGATGGCGTAACAATTTGTCGTAATGGTTGAGGGGGTTGCATAGGAATGACGAGTTCATCTTCATCACTGCTTTTTTTATCTTTGTCAGACTCAAAATTACTAAACATACAATAGTCAAATTCACTATCACTAATATCATCATATTCGCTATCACTGCCAGAGTCATCATACCTGGGTCTTTTTCATATTGATCCATGACTTATAATATAATGGTATACCTAGACAGTAAAAAATAATATTATGGGTAAAAATAAGCAATGTTTTAATCCTAAAAATATGTGACAGAAAAAACATTTTCACAGGTAAAATGTTTGCAAAAATATGTGGGTAAAAATAATGAAAACATAAATTATTGGTAAAAATAAAATAAAAAACAAATATAAAAGTGAATAATAGTAATATAGTCAATAATAAAACAATAGAGATGATCGTAAGACGCGTATAATACTCGCGCCACGAACCTACGACGTGTAAATACTCCACAATGTACCAAGGCCGCACAAACACACATAAGTACCAACCAACCCAGCCAGATTACAAGTCGATACTGAGTGTTATACTGTGTGCTGCATCGTTTTTAGTGTATTTCATACCACGCTATAGTTTTAGGGTTCCATTGTGGGGTGATGCTGATCCGTGTCAACAGCACTGTATGAAATTCTACTATATGACGCGGATTCGCATCATTAGCACTGAACGTGTTAATAACACCATATAATGAAAATACAATTAGAACAAAACTCACATTATCCACAGATTTAGTGTTGACCATTTCAAACGTGAGACTATCCATCGTGAACGTAAATTTCATAGTCATCACTACACTCGTATCACTGGAGGATTCCTTCACTTTGGCTCCGTACGTCGCCGTTTCGCTTCTCTTCAAATGGGACGTCGGTCTAGACTCCACGCTGACACTGGTTCTGAGCGGAGGACGATCGGCAGGTTTAGCCACCGGTATATTCTGATTTCCTTCCGTAAGATTTTCCGAGACAACTTTGAAAATCATTCTAAGATCGTCATTAGTTAGTTTGACCTGTAAACAAAATATTTGCATGATTCGGACATAAATAACTCTTATAGTTTTTTGGTATATTTTTTTTTATATTTACCGTTACGGCTTTCAATCTTCCGGACATGTCGATCGACGGTATTTTCTTGTACCAAGCGGACAAATTTCTCTTTACCACCAACTTGAAAGTGATGGGTTTAAGCAACATTTTCTCGTTGGTAATATCTTTGAGGTTATCCGGACATAGCTTGACACGAGACAGTTTGATGTTCTGGAGGTCTAATGTTAGATTGTCAACTACGACGTTATGATGTTCCTGAAACGCCATAATTATATTATTTATTATTCATTTTTTTTATTGTATAAACTCTTTTTAAATTTTAAAAGTTTGAAAATGAAGACATATGTCTCCCAAAACAAGTATCATCTTGTAGAAAAGATCTAATATTCTTCCGAAATGGCTCAACCGATTTTTATGAATTTTTTAATGTATATTATATTTTGGTAGGTGTGAGTGGGGTGGGTGGGTGTATTTTTACCTAAGAGGTGATGGTAAGCTGGATTGAGCTTGTTGGCTTCATCCCTTTCGTTTATGGTATTTAAAAGTAGGTATATATCACACTGCTTGTGTGTCCCTATCCAGAAGTTTTTTTCTTATTTTTGACTACAATATTATTTTTTATTTGGCATCAATAAATATCTAAGTACTACCCCAAATTTTCCCTCCTACCGAATTCTTCAATTTTCTATTAATAATCCCAAGAAATGGCAATATACTATGTTAATTTATTTTAATTAAAAATTAATTTAATTCAGTTAATAAGTTAACCCAAAGTTACCGATCCACAAATCACTTAATTGTGAATAGAATTGCAGAAAAAAAAGTTAACCAATAAATTAACGATTATTTGTTTAGACGCGGGACGAAGTTCGACGGTTCAAGTAGTACCTAAATATATATACAAATTATCTACATACCTTTACATCAATATCATCAAACTTATTGGTCAAGGTGATATAACCCAAATCAGCGATAATGGCGTAGTGACTTTTGGAATTCTCTGGTATGATCACGATAGGTGCTTTTAAGCCGATATTCATCCCAATTTTGGTAGCCTTCTCGTAAGCGTTTTGCACGTTGGCTTTTGCAGATTCGGCGGCCAATGCTGAAGCATCTTTGATAGCTTGCGTAGCAGTTTGAAAGTTATCCAAAAATTTCTGAAAATAAAAACATAAATAATAACCGTTATAATGTCAAGTATCGATATATCGACTCGGCGATTGCGCCCGTAGATTGCCGAACGTCGATATATCGATTTACCTATCAGTACATCTTTGCCGCAGGCGTGTGCAGTGTGTGAGCGTCGCTCGCATGGAACATACCTACTCTCCGTCGCTTGTACCTATCACGCGTTAACTTCGTGTAATAGATCGCGTACATCGCAAAGATAAACATTTTCAAATTGAAAAAAACTCTCATCTACCTTCGTGATGTCGGAAAAATTTGATAGTAATTTGAGTGAATGCAAACTCTCGAATGAGTCGGACAGTAGCAGCGATATTCAACTACCAGGTAGAAGGAGAATGATAGTTTACAGTTCATCGTATGATTCCTCATCTGAAGAGTTGTCAGTGGCCTCTGGCAGTCATTTTCGACCAGACCTTTTCTGAAAGCTTATTATTTTGGGAATAATATCTTGTGTTTTGTACGCCAAGTATATTACACTTTTTAGAGTAACTCCGTTAGAAAAATCGAGATTAAAAATGAAAAAAAACTGACTTGTGATTTTAAAACGTTGTATTTCTGAGGTTTTTGAATTTTTTGTCTTGATTTTTTACATTAACCATTCCTTTATTCTTCAGCAATTGAAAAAGTGTATTTTTACATTCCTAAAAGGAGTACCTACTTTGTTCACAAAATTTCAATTTTAGGTCAAAAGGTGGAAAATTGAAAAAAAAATTCTAAAAAGTTAAATAACTCGAAAACCAATGGCTTTTGACCCCTGGTTAATTGGAACAAAATTGTTGCGAATTGGTTGTCGAATTACCAGTCACCCTGTATACTGTATACAGAAAATTGCAGTGGAAAAAAAAATACTCGGCTGCAATTTACTTGCCCGATAATTGAAGATATAGAAAAAGAATGGCTAGCTGTAAAAAGGACATCTTGATACCATCTATTTTATTTATTTATTTACAATCGTACACGGCCATAAGGCATTAAAATATAATAACAAAACATGTAAAATTCACATCTATGCAATATCATCTATGTCTAGGTACGTAAGAAACACAACGAGGCACGCCGACATACCATCACACCACTCACAAATACCAATGTACGGTAAGAAGGCTGGGTAGGCACCCCCACGATAATTATTATTTGTGCGTAATGGGTGAACCATTGGCAATAAAAACACCACAGACAATATTATAAAAATACTTAAAATATTACAAAAAGCGTTGCCAGATTGGTTTCGTCCACCTGAGATAAAATAATTAGCAATTTCAATTTATGTTAAAAAACAACAATACTAAGTTGATTTTCAAATTTCAAAAAAACAACATTGGTAATAAATAATATAAAAAAAGATTATTTATATAAAAACATTCAAGCCATTAAAAATAAAATTAAAAAAAACAATAAATTAAAAATTACTTTTTCCCTACATTAAATTTTTAAAAGGCAGAATTCGGTAAAAACTAGCAATCTGATCCTATAATATGTTAGTAATTATTATTAAGATAAAAGAAAAAACCTGTTAAATAACAGAGTTTCACATTTCAAGACAGACAACTAGCAATAGAAAAAAAAAGATATCAGCAATTAAGACAGAACTAAAACAATTTAAAGGTGAAAATCACACTTAAAGCCACGTCCATATAATTCCTGTATAAAAAAAAATGAAAATTCAAATTATATAAAAATAAAAGCAAACAAAAGGTAAATTTCCTGTCATGTCAAATAATCTTATCATATATATACCTATCAATAATTAAGAAACTAAAACAAATTTAAAAATCAATAAAAAAGAGAAATTCACCCTTCAGGTCATATAAGAAGATTGTATATGAATGTCATAAAATAAAAAAAAAGAGAGAAATTCACCTTTCAGATCACATAAGTAAGATAATATATTATGAATGTCAATAATTTAGACCGACCAAAGCAAATTATAAAAGCATAAATCATAATTTAGTCAAGGTACATCAAATAATAAGATCAAATTTATGTCAATAAAAAATAAAACTAAAAACAAATTCAGAAATCCAAGGTTAATAATTAAAGGGTTATTTTCATTCAAATCAGATAGATAGTCAGAAAAAAATACTAATAATAAATTTAAAAAAAAAAATAATAAAATCCATAGAGGAACATGATATTTTGATTTTGCAGATAAAATATGTTAGAAACAGAACGCTTGAATGTCAAAAGCGAATCGGCAAAAATGTCGGCGCAAAAGGCTTACTCGTTGCCCAACATATGGAGTCTTGAAGGTAATTATTGCCGACCCGTTCGATGTGGAACGGAATGCTTTGGCGTGTGCATCTCATCGGTATATGAAAGTAAATGAGACGCAATAGTTCAGGACACTCAAAGACTATCTTATATAACATGGTTAGATCAGAAACGATTCTTCTATCAGAAAGCTTTTGTAATTTCAATAAATCTAGTAGATAGTCATAGTTTATATTGTGTATTGGAATGCTCAACTTAAAATTAACCAGCCTCAAAAATTTGTGTTGGACGCGCTCTATAGAGTTACAACGCACGGCATAATATGGAGACCAAATTGGAGAACAGTACTCCAACTGAACCCTTACCAGCGATGTGTACAAAAATTTTAGCGCATTTGTATTTTTGAACTCTTTTGTAACAAAAAGCCCAACATGTTGAGGGCTTTTTCTGTAATAGATTCAATGTGGGGAATGAACGAGAGCTTTTCATCGAAAATGACACCCAGATCGTTTACAAAAGAAACACGTTGAAGTGATGTGTCGTGCGGGATATAATTATTTTTTATGGGATTTTTGTTGCTGTGGAAAGTAATCACCTGGCACTTCTGAACATTCAAATATAATTTATTCTCATTACACCATTTACACAGGGCATCTAAGTTTCTCTGAAGTTTATAACAATCATCCATGTTATGGATAGTTTTAAAAAGCTGAAGGTCATCAGCAAACAGGAGAAATTGGACCTCCTCAAATGAATCAATAATATCCCCTATGAACAAAAGAAATAAAATTGGTCCCAAATGGCTACCCTATGGCACCCCACTGGTTGCCATGAATATGCACAGGAATTACAAAACTCTCCTTCCATAAATCTGGGAACAGACCCACAGCCAACGATTCGTTGAACAAAGCTTGCAAGGGATAGGCTAGAGAGCCACTACATTTTTTCAGAAAACAATTGGATATGCCATCCGGTCCCGATGGTTTTTTAACATCAAGACTCTCAAGCTTGTCAACAATATGGGAAAGTTCTAAATGATGGTGACTTAGTGAAATGACTGATTTAGGTTGGAAGATGGTCAAACAATCGTCATCATGGTTAATGAGGTAAGGCTCAAATTATTTTGGGATTCTCGCTACTACCTCCGTTGTATATCATTGTATTAGGAATATGACCGTCATCCTTTCTTTGTGAGTTAACGAACCGCCAAATAGCCTTAGAGTCATTCGGAATCGTACTTTCGATATCAGACAAACAACCTGAAAAACATTTTTTCGACAATTCTTTACACTTCTTACGAATAGAAGAGAATGTCCGATAATCGTATGGCGCTCTAGATTCTTTGAATCGGATATGCGCCATTTTCTTTTCCGTAATGAGCTGTTTTAATTCATCGTTGAACCATAGGATTTAATACGGGTTTCCGGGACGAACAACTTAATAGCAGATCGTAAAATATCATAAAAAGAATCCAGTTTGGATTGGAGAGTTGGAGACCATTAACCGCATTCAAAAATGACCAGTCGCTGATATGATATAGTCTGCTTTTTGAAAGTTTAGGAATTTTTTTACATTGGACTTGTATTCCGGGACAACACAATGAACCTGAACACAAAGGGGGGGATGATACTTATCCAGAGGCAGCAAACATTCGTCGGACTCTGTCACGCTTACTCTATAATCACTAGAGCATACTACCTACTTCTAAGAACGTTGAATTGGAAAGCCTTGCCGGGACCAAGTTGCGACGCTGTGTGGTTTGCAGCAATAAGCGCTCCAAACTGATTTGTGGGCGATGTAAGAAGGGGCTTCATGCCATTTGTTTGAAAAAACATATTTGCAATTGACTTTTTTTTTAGTTTTCTTTATTATTTCACGTATACATATTTCTAAAACAAAACTATAAAAACTCTTTCTAATTTTGTATTTTTTTTTATTTCTTACCTTTATTCTTTGTAAGTAGCAAAAAAAATCTTTCAAATCTGTCTGAAATAAACAAAGTTATGCTTTTTTTTTGGTAAACTCTGTAATTTTCTTTGTAAACCTTCAAATTTGGTTGACAAATTTAGAAAAAACAAGCAAAAAAAAATGGCACTAAATCGGATAATATTAAAATGAAAACAAATAATTATTATCAAGTAAGTACCAAAAGGTGTATCACAGGCATAGTTAGTCACTTAAGGATGCATCAAAATCATAATCAGTTACTATTTCATTAAACTCACCAGCATTGACGACACAAACCAATTGAGGAAGACAATTCTTATACAACTTATTTGAGCATCGATCGTCATGTCATTGCTGTCAACATTGGTATAATAGTCCATGTTGAATAGAACCAACTGCATTTTCAACGCGTCCCCTCCAACAATAGAAACAATCTAAAAAATCAACAAAATTTATAGGTTGTATCTAAATGGGCCCTTTAAGTTGAGTATAATTGATTATTCAATAGCGGAAAGGCTCGTCACCCATCATGTCGTGTCAAGAAGGGAAGGGGTTAAGATAAAAATTGATGTAAGATTGGTTTGTCAAATTTGAGAATGTCATTTTACATGACCACTTTCCATAATGCAAATCCAGAAGGGTTGATAAAAATAGCAGCAGGCAGAGGTCAGTTGATAGAAGATCCAAGAAATGACAGGACTCACCCCTATGAAGAAAAAGAAGAAGAATAAAAAGAATAGTTACCCCTTTGTGAATGGTAGCAGGATTGTTATCCAGAATCGTAATATCCTGCAACGTAACATCGACCTGGGTGTAAGAATTCTTCATTATTAAACCAGCCTTCATTCCCGTCACAGCCATCAAAGCCAGGGACCTTTCTGACGTGGCTATCTCTACACCGACCTGTTCGATTCCTATATTCACCTTCAGCCCGATGGTTTCGACGTGGCCGGATTTGCGTAATTTCGATACGCCACCTAAAATAATAATATCATAAGGTATTAGACAATCTGTTTTTTGACTAAATTTAAAAAAAAACTTGTTGATTGTACAATATATAAAAGAATCAATGATTTGTAATAAAGCAATTTAATTAATGTAGTAATCCACAATCATTTGCATTATTTTTTTTAATGAATCTGTGTGAACACAAATACATTCTTTGACTCTTTCTCAGTAAGCTACTAAAAAGCTTGTGTCGTGAAAAAGGAAGATCTCCACTACGAAACAGTATGAAAGCCGGTGTCGTAAACTCCAGGCTACCAACCACTTCTATAGCTTTTGCCAGTCATACTAAAAAAAAATATAGCTAAGAATTAATACAAATAAAATAGAGTATAGCACAGTTCAATTCTTTAATTTTAAATGAGTTGTGATTTTAAAATGAGAGCATTCATTTTCAAATAAAAATAAAATTTCTTTATACGAATGTTGAAAAAAAATGTATCCCTTAAAACCTTTTTATAAAACACTGCTATAAAAAAAACACCTCTTTATTATGTTGTATGAAAGACGGCAGCCACCTAACCAATAGAATACTAATCATTTTCTATGATTTTTCTGTCCTACATACACAATGGCAGATAAAAACGAAATTTATATCCAAAACCGTGAATAAATTTCTATAAAAAAAATAGTAGTATAGCCTTTGAACCCTCGATATAATAATATATTACGAATTTAGACATAGAAAAATTTAACAGCACAAAACATAACACTTAATACAACATTACATACAATATCAATAGACAATCACAAATAAACAGAAAATAGCACAGGATATTAAACCGTCAACACCGTTCTTTGCAATGTATGAAACGAACAGACGATTATGAATGTATGTAGAGTTCAAACCGCGCAAAATGACCGTAGAAGTTCGTTCTTTCCAATCCAAGAAGCTGCTAATGAAAATGTAAATAGCGATCGAAAAAATAACCGCCACATCTTAGTAGGAAAAAAACTCACCCAACCTCTTCTTGACGCGTTTAGAGGCCTTACTAACGCGTTTAGAGACCTTATTAACGCAATGCTCTATTAATCCTAGATTAGAAATTAATAATATTTATAGATTAAAAAACAATCAACACAGGATTTCAATATGTTACTAAAACTGAAACTTTTGTGCAAACATTTCACTGACAATGTTTACCGTCTACAACAAAATTTCCATGGTTGTCCATAGTGTGATAAAAGCGTGAAAAGAAGATTCACACATTGGTTCATATCTAGTAGGTAGATCTCTATTATCCTTTTCTTAGGGTGTTAACTTTTATCAACACTTCTCTACACAAAGGTGTCAATAAAGTCACAGAAACTTAATGGGAATCAAACCTATGATTCATTGATCATCATCATCATATCAAAACACAATTAATTCGAATTAATTGAATCGATGTGTTCGATCCACGTCATTCTCGGTCGGCTACGCTTTCTTACACCTTTCCTTTCAGCCTTATGAATTCTCTTTGTCATTCTGTTTGCATCCATTCTTTCCACATGCCCAAACCATCTCAACTTATTAAGTTTCATCTTTGTCATAACACTAACTTCCATACCACATTCCTTCCGAATATTTTCATTCCTTTCCATATCAAAGTTTATCCACATATTCTTCATAGAGATTTCATCTCTACTGCATCAATATATAGATGATATTGAAAATGATACTCACTAGCCAATTTAGATTGTTTGGTGGATTCAATTTCTTGATCCTCCGGAATCGTACTTAAAGGCGTCCCTGCAGAGCCCAATCTATCTTTGTTGCCTTGAATAGCAGTTAAGCGAGCCTGAAATAAAGCAAAAAAAGATTAACCGATCCAAAACACTCAATCAAGGATAGAATAAGGGTAAAAATAAGATATTTTGGTCTACCTGGTATTGTCCGGCTACGTTCATCAATTCTTGAATTCCCTCTTGGTGCAGTAAAAGTTGGAGAATGGTAAAGTCGAGTTCGATCAACTGCTCAACTGATCCGTAACGACTGTGGAAATCTGGACATATTTTGTTCACCTAACAATGATTAAAAAAAATTTTGATGATTAAAATAAATTTTGCATATTTACATATAGATTTTTGTGTCCTTTTCAGGACTACATCTAACTAATGACTACTTACTAACTTATTGACGCTAACCTTACATTAATCATTTTAGAATTTTAGACCACTACAGGTGTACGCTTGATTCTACTGTTGTTTCGAAGTCTGAGTTAGTGTGAACACTTTACGTTAACAACGCCATTAGGTGGTCAAATTTCAAATCGCAAGCATGAGTGTTTTCAACATAATATCAAACATATGTCCTTGGTAGAATTCGAACCTACAACCCTAGCTGTGCCGTACCAAGGTGCTAACCTCCAGGCCACCAGCTAGCAACAGCAGTAGACGAATCAAAGACGTGGTCTAAGTTTAGCATCAGTAAGTTGGTAATTTGTCATTTTAATAATAAAAAAAATTGGAACGCAAACAACATTTGTAAACTTTATAGTTTACAAACATCTTTTATCGCCGTTTTGATCTAGTGCTTTGCGTTTGTAACTTTGTGATCAAACTTTTTTTTTTTTTTTTCTAGATTACCGGCGACTCATTCTATTCGGAACGTATTGCGCCGTGGTTTAAATTATATAGATATTAGCAAAAGAATAGACAATATTCATCTCCAAGAGTTAAGGAAAGTGATCAAACTTATAATCATCCAACTAATTTTCCATTAACAATAATTACGGAATGAGCCATAAATTTTAACAAGTAACCCATATTAAAATAACACAATGTCTTAAATGTTGAAAAATCTCATAAAGATGGCAAGGATTGATGCACATTACCCATCAGACCGTTTTTTAATGTGATTTATATTCAGAACGCTCGCCATTGAAGATTCAGAAAGCCCGTCCCACCGTATCCCAGAGAATGGAAGCAGAAAGTATGGACTTCCATTCATTCCTATCCAGACAAACCTCTCTTTAACGTTCCAAATACATTGTTTCCTATTCCTTTTACTTCTGACTTGGCCCTCCTTTAAGACGGCACTGATATGATCAGCCCACGTCAATCTAGGTCGGCCACATTTCCGTGCACCCATTCTTTCAAATTTATAGATCCTTTTTGTCATTCATTCTCTCAACATGTCCGAACCACCTAAATTTATTAACATTCATTACTCCACATTCTTTTCTAGCTTTCACATCATTCCTCATCTTATCAATCGGTCTTTTTCCGCATATCCTGCAAAAATTCTCATAAGGCAGATACTCACGTTTGTGTATTTAATGGAGAACAGATATTGCCTGAGATCGTCTTCCCCTCGAAGTGTACCGACTAAATTCAAATTTGCATCGGGTCTGTGAAGGATCATATCAATGTCCGCTAGCTTGATACTGGCTTCCATAGTCAGGGTACGCTGTGTAGCAGTCAGCTGAAGACCCGATAGCTCAAACGTCAAAAGTGGCTTTGACGCAAAATTGGTACCCGATGGTGAGGTCACTTTTTGAGGTCTTAGAATGCATAAAACAAATTCTGAAAACAAATAAACGCCAGCATTTTAGTTGGTTAGAAAATTGACTACACAACTTGACCTGAAAACGCCAGTGACAATACCACTAAAACGGAACTCATGGGGAATAGCACCTGCCCCAATAAACATTTATAGATAACGATCGATAGTCAACACGTCTCCCAGCTGGGTAAATTTTAGTACCTGGGGGCAACCATTCCCACCATGGGGCTGAGCTCCCGATACGTATTGGTATGGCAAGTGGCGCCTTTAACAACATGACCACCACATCACAACCGACACTATACATCAACACCAAACTCAGTGCAGGCCCATCACATCTAGCAGTATAGAGGAGGTGGACATAGCTGGGACACGTGTTAAAGATGCCCAATGACAGTTGGCCGAGGAAAGCACTTTTTTTCTGCTATCATAAGTAGGGTCATAAAAGGAGTATTGATTGATTAATTGACAAATTATAATTACACTCACCTCCCATGATAAACTCGGCTTCAATCTCCGTTATTTGTATACACTCATCTTCAGATATCATTTGTTTGTCTTTTCTATCAGCCTGCCGTTTCTTGTTTTCGGCTGGATCAAAGTATTTCATCAAACTTGCCACACTCTCACTTGCCTTAATGGTTAAAAAAAGAAAATGTGTTATTGTGTTAGCTTCTGTATCAAATTTATAGTTGTTTTAAGAAGAAGAATCTTAAGATATTACGAACCTTAAATGTCGTTGGAGGCTGTTCATCTTCAGGGAAAGGTATGCTTACAAGAATCTCTAACAGCTTAATTAATCTGGAAATAAATAATTTAGCATACATTATTTTCTGGAAAAAGCCCATGCTAATACAGTGGATCCCTGGTAATCCGGCCCCTGGCTAATCCGACAAGCCTATCACTATTGATTATTATTTGTAATGGGTAGGCAGCTCAAGCTGATAGGCCCACATCATTGTCTCTCAAATAAACATCTAATCTGTTCTTAAACTGATTAACACTAGTAGCAGACACAACACTCTCAGGCAATTTATTCCACACCACAACTACTCTGTTACTAAGTGCATGCTTCCTTGGATTCCATTTAAAACGAGATTTGCTCAACTTTAGGTGGTGTCCTCTAAGGTTTTCATTGACATTCTTTTTGTGCACAAAATTTTCAACTGAGAGTCATATCAAAAGACCATCCTATAGAAAAAACGTTAAAAAGGACTCTACACGAAAGACTTGGTTTTCGCTCTTTGTCAATCATGGAATACATGGACCCCATCAACTATCTTATCATCATGGAAAAATTGGAACTAACCGTCTTGCAAAAACGTTTGTCAGAATACCGTGGGTCCGCTGCACTTGGATCTATGACATTAGACAAATATCGTTGGCACATTTTACACACAGAAAAAAAAAAGATTTGTGTATAATGTAAACATCTCTATTACATCATAGACAAGTTTAAAAACGGACGTCATAGAAGAGAAAAAATGAAAAAAAAAAACTACCAGATGAAGAAGAAAAAAAAAGTATAAAGAATATTCACCTATCTTCTAAAACATTAATTCCGATGTGAGGTAGATGACCGTAGACTCTTAGCTTTGGAAGACGGGGATCGTCCGTAATGAGACATTTGTCAATCTCTATTCTTAACGTAGTGGGTTTCAACAAATGTATTGGTGTGACGTGTCCTTGAGTTATGCTAGATTTCCAATCTTCTCCTTTATCGGCAATCACAACCTAGAAAAAATATACAGGATCAAAATGTAATTGTAGTATGTGCATTATAATTCTATCGAGTGGGGATTCTAATATGCAGTGGCCATTTTGTATTGCCTTAGATTGTTTTAATAAAATCTGTGATATGTCACTAGCAAGTGTATCGTGCCTTTGAAACATCTGGAAGATTTGCTCTTGCCAATCACATGCCATTAGGCATCCGTTATTTAGACTTGAAATTATGAATTCATTAACCAGTGATCACAATAACCGCCACCTACTGTTTTTTCAGAGTTTTAAGGTATTAACATTTAAACAAAGATTTAACCTAACATTACCTGAATATCCGTCAGATGTAAATAAAATTTATCGTAGGCGTGCTTCATTGTTTCCTGAAAGATTTCTTCATTGCCGGCGCCTTCTTTGAATAATTTGTGGATGTTTAATGTTTCCCGAGTTTTGGGTATAGATTTCATTTTTATAGCACCAAAATTCACAACAGCGCAAGATTCATTTCTGTAAACACAACATTGTCATTGTGTCAATCTTCAAAAACAAAATTTTCACAATATTATGTCACATTTTTGTTTGTCAGGTATGGAAATGAAGAGATGTTGAGGGGAAGGAAAAATCATCATAGATAGTCTTAATGAGAGATAAATAAATAAATTAACACTTTTCTATACAAAGGTGTCAGTATAGCCGTCGGAACGTATTGCCCGAGGCAATTTTTTCCAGTCAACCGTTCCTGTCCAATCTGAGACAGGCCAACCCGGATAGAAATTTCAAGTGAAAAACACTTTGAAAACTCTGACACGACTGGGAATGGAACCTGGGACCTCGTGATCTGAAGTCCACGTCTATACCACTTGGCTACCAAGGTCGGTCAGAGATAATGCATATACTAGGAAAGAGCACTTTTGATGCGAATATGAGTAAGTATATTATTATTATATTGGCAGCAGAGCCAAATTTATTTGAATGGTTTCTTTATTATTCATCTGTCTCTTTCTATATTGTTAGGTTGAATGATTGTTTGAAGGGAGATAGCAATTTATTTATTTATTTATTTTATTTATTCACAATATCTCCCGTAGGTCCTTTACAGGACTCTTGGGTTCATCATTCTAAATAACAATGTTATAAAATTATAGGAGGGAAGTTATGAACATACAGTTTACTATAATAACTAAACAAAAAAATCCATATCAAAACAATCAAAATTTCTGGATATTATGGTACAGTGGAGAATAAAGTCATATTAATTAATTGCAGTACTAAAAGGATGTAAAGGGTCCCTTTAGTACCATGTCAGAGTGTGAAGAAGTACATACATAATAAATAGTATTGCAATGAGAGCATTAGAACAAGGCCATTTCACAAGAACAAAGTCAGGGTTAGACTAGTCAAATTTATGTTAGTATTCTATTACAATATTAGGGAGTTACTGGGCTGAATCCTCGGTAAACATTTCGTCAATGGAATAGAAGCCATTGCAAACAAGATACTTTTTTACTTCTCTCTTAAAGCATATAAGTTCAAGTGATTTGAGGTAGAGCGGAAGGTTGTTGAAAAGTCTCACACTCATGCAGACAAAGCTTTTAGATATTTTTGTTGATCTGTGGCCAGGAGGACGAATCAGTTCTTTTGCTCTCGTATTATAGTTGTGATAATTTGAATTTAGTGGTGTATTTTGAAGATTTTTGTGCGCGTACAACAGACACTCAAAAGCAAAAGCACAGGGCACGGTTAGTATTTCCTGCTCCTTGAACACCGTTCTGCAAGAGTCTCTAGGACTCATGTCGAAGAGCGCTCTAAGTGCTCGCTTCTGTAGTATAAATACTCTGCTTGATCCAGAGCCCATTCCCCAAAACAATATCCCATAAGACATAATTGAATGAAAGTATGCATAATATACCGTTTTGGCAGTTTCTTTCCCATAGATATCCCTAACTTTTTTGATAGCGTAGATTGCAGAATTAAGTCTTTTACATAAATGCTCAATATGATTGTCCCATTGCAATTTCCCGTCGAGTATCACTCCCAGGAATTTGCTTTCGTTGACTAGCCCCACTCCTTTCTCACAGAGGGCGGCAGCCAGTGGGTCCAAAGTATCAGGTCCACCAAGAGAGAAGCTCATAGCATTTGTTTTTGTCATATTTAAAACTAGGGAATTATCGCTAAACCAATTTTCCAAAAGTGTTAGTGTTTATAAAACAATTATTAAATTAGTGTTAACATCTAGAGACTTTGGTGAGAATTGTATAGCATTTGAATTTCCCTTCAACCCAATTGATTATTATTTCTACCACCGGTGGCGCTAGTTTTATATAAAATCTTTTAGTGACTAACTTCATACTGAATCTTCTGCAACTAATTTCACATGTACCTAAGCTTTTCTTTCTCTATCTATTCGTTGCCCCATTATATGAAAAGATGTTTTTTTAATTAAATTCGGGTTAAAATAAAAGCATACAAAATAAACTTACCCTGTGTAGACACCGGAATGTGGTACAATGAGATACGACGAACAAATGTCAATGTCTATATCTAGAATGTCGTGCTGGTTGACTGCATGCTGAAGACCCAATGCCGACTTTTCCTTCAGATTGGACAGCTTCGTGTTGGCGGCAGCTTGCAATCTGAAATCGGTTGGTTTAACCTTTTTTTAGATCAATAATTCATCTCATAATAGTATATCACATTTACAAAACTGAACAGGATAATGATTTGCCATGAATTTTCACTAAGGAATAAGGAAAAGACAGTCAGCGCAGATAGACCTTATTGACACAAATCACGGGGACGTACTTGGGATCAAAAATAATTCATGATTCTTAGTCTGATGGTATGTTAATGGGGGTTTACGCCAAACGAACATAGAGCCGAATCTAGAAATGGAGCATACTTATTAATTTTTCGGTTGATATTGGACACCATGGAAACAATAAAGAGCAAGAACTAATTAATGGGTGATGACAGATTAAGATGCACTTATGCCAAACGAACAAAGACCCAGAGCTTGAAAATAGAGTATATTTTCCTAATCGTTGATATGGTCATCAAGGAAATAATAACCAGAAAGAACTGTCATCGCCTACTAATATGTCGCTGTTTCCATGGTGTCCAGTATCAACGATTAGGAAAATATACTCTAATTTCAAGCTCTGGGTCTTTGTTCACTTGGTACAAATGCACCTTTACGCACACCAGAGTTCTGATTCTTTTGTGTTTTTGTTTCCTTGGTCACCATATCAAGGATCAAGAAAATATACTCTATTTTCCAGCTCTGGAACTATGTTCATTTGGTATTAACGCACCTTTATAATATTATACATAAGAAGCATATAAAGTTTACAAGTTAAAATTAATTAAATTCATTCATTTTAATTTGTTTTAATACATTTGGAATACATTTAACTTGTTTTGTTTTTCGAAAGCCTTTAATTTTTTAATGAAGATTTGAATATAAAAAAAAAACTTTTCTCAACTATAAGCACTCAAATTCTTTCAACACGCTCAAACTTCGGAACAACTCTAGCTTTCATATCACATTCTTTCGTGAACATTAATTTTATAAAAGAGGATAAACTGAAATTGTGAATGAACTAACTGTGCCAAAGCTGACGACTCCGACGGAGACTTGAAGACGTTCATTATTTTTATAATCGTTTCGGCATCGTACGCCATCTGAAGCGGACGAGCTGACACTTTCAGACGCTGATCGCACATATCATCTGTAATAAAAGAGCACACATTAAGATCACATCATAAATTTTAACAATTTGCAAGAATTTTTAAAAAAGTTTACCTAGGGGATGTGTTTCGAACATGACGTCCAAAAGGCTGACTCCGGGGGTGATTTGCTTCGATGTAACCAGTCGGGGAGTCATACCGTTCTGCTCAACTCCGGAAACCGTGAATTCTTGCATTCGTACAACAACCCTTGAGAGAAATATCAAACTATTAAAACAAAACCCAAATAAGTGGTATAATACAGTATGTAATTTAAGTAATCATTTTTGGAAGGAAAAAGGCATTTTTCGAGGCAACTAGAGGAGATGTCAGTGGACCATATTGAGCAAGGAAGCACATTGTTATTGTATGTATAGTGGTATTATTGTGAGGGACAACTCCCATATTTTGTCTCGTCCCCCGAATAGATAAATTCATTCAGGTGGCCAAATATTGAAAGGTTTATAGTTGTTGAGGATGTGTTCCAAACAAGGAAAGCAATTGAGAAGTCTCTCTTTTACAAATATACAGGGTGACTAGTAATTCGATACATTCCTTGAAAAGGGTTACACTAGAGCAAATTTGCAACATAAAATAATTTAAATAAATTTGCAACAATTTTGTTCCCATTAACCAGGGGTCAAATGCCAGTGGTTTTCGAGTTATTTAAGAGTTTTTTTTCAGTTCCCCACCTTTTGACCTAAAACTGAAAATTGTGAAAAAGGTACTCCACTTTGGGAACTAAAAATACACTTTTCTAATAGATTATGAATTATTAAGGAATGCTTTAAATAAAAAATCATTAAGAAAAACCTTAGAAATAAAACGTTCTTAAAACACAAATCAGTGTTTTTCAATTTTATTTTCGAATTTTCAAAGAGAATTACTCAAAAAAAGTATATTACACTTGACGTAAAAACCACGTAGAAAACTTCCTCAATTAATAAGCTTTCCGAAAAGGTAAAAAAGTTGTCCTTTTTAATACAGGTTTGAAAAATCTTATTATACGATCAGAAGGCGCTACAAACAGCAGCTAATTTTGTGGTGTTTTCAAACAGACAACTCTGCTTCTACAAGAATTTAATTCAAAGGTGCGTTTCGTAATTAATATGGTGAATTTATAATTATCCCATGCCTTTTGATCATTTCATTGAAGATACTAAAATTAACACTTGAAGAATGTCCAACGAAAAATGAAAGGTGAATTTCAAAAAATACTGCACAGCTCTTCAATACCTTAAATCTGTAAAATTGGAGGCCATCGAAAAGAGAACTTTTTAAAAGTGATTGGTAGACCAGTTGTATCAGTCGGCGGCTTTCCTCCATACAGCGTATTGAAGGTCGTGGGTTCAAATCCCAGTGCTGACCATTTCCACTTTCACAAGCTTTGCTTTATGTGAAAGATGTCAAAAGTGTATTTGTATTCACAAAATCTAGATTATTTTTTTTATAAAAAAAAAACAAAATATTAACTTACTTCATAGCACTCGCTCCTGGTCTTTGTTCGAAGGAAGCCTGGACGTGATTCAACCTCGATGTCAACACGTCTTTCTTGTCGTCATCCACTTTAAATATGAGGCAACCCAGGGTAAAATGGCACACTGTGGCTACGAACTCGCTTGGCAGATGTGTCGGGGCCGAGTTTTCCTGATAGTCCAGAGCCTGGTACAACTTTGACTTCTCGTCCGGAGTCATCGCCTTCTCGAATTTCTTCACTGAAATAGGAAAAAGTTTGATATAGGTTGAAACAATAAAAAAAATTAACACAACAATTTAAAATTTGTTAAAGTTGAAAAACTTACTAATATCTGTGCTGTCCGCCAACTCGTTATCCTTGGCGCTAGCACCGCCCCACCAGGAACCAAACCAGCCTCTATTCTTGTTAGCCTCTTCTTTGGCTTTTCCTAATCTAACAACCTTTTCGAAAAGAAAATATTTTGTTATTAAATAGGTATTATTCAAATTAAAAATTGTATTATTAATAAAAATCGGCTGATCCATAATTCAAACCAAGAATGCATGTTTGCTTTGGTAAATATTATTTATTGATAGGCTTGCTGCCCCCTGGAGGGCTGCTGTCACTGCGTACCATATTTGGTAAATATGGTTTTGATTTAAAATTATAAACCAAAACAGAACAGATCAAAAGATGAAACAAACAGGCAAAAGCTTAAATAAATTACAAATAACATACAGAAAAAAGTAAAGATTTCAATGTATTAATGATGCTTTCTCTCTTTTCTAATGGTTAAAGATTATTATAGAAAATTTGTGATCAAGGCAAGAAAAGTGTTGCTTGATCACTTCACAACTGTGACCAACAAAATAAACTAAATTGAATTTTAACTACTAAAATTACTACAATGACATACCTCCATCTCAATTCTTTGTCTGATCACAACCAAATTGAAGAGATCCAATGTTTTTTCGCAGTCGTTCAACAAACACCGCAGATCGTTTGACAGTTTATTCGCGGGTGTCTGCAATTTAGTTTGATAAGCTTCGGCGTACTGTCTACATTTATTCCGATGATTGGATATATTATTCCAATCCCAGTTCTTCCTTCTTCTTCGCACCTCCTCTTCGAGAATGCACGTGTAAGCGAAACGCCACCACTCTTTGTAGTGTCCTCTGTATGTGTTGAGGAACGGACGGTACTTTCTGATAATGAAAAATATATCATTTGAAAATTTATTTTATTTTTATTTTATTTCTCTCTACGCAGCAATTTGCTAGAAGATGTTTGAAATCCGTATCCGATGTTCTCTCTGCCTACTCTTTACAGGATAAGGCATAATTGGTAAAAAAAAGAATATGTTTCAGAACTAAATATGAACCAAATTCAGTACAGTAAAAGTTCGATATAATGTACCTTTCGTTAATGAAATTCGGATATAACCGACAAAAGATTCGGATGGATCATTAGAGTTGATCCCACTATACACAGTGATGTTTTCATTTCCGGAATAGGTTCTTTGTGCTTATCCTTTATTGTATCAGTTAAATATCAATAAACCTTATCTAGTAGGTTCTAATATAAACTGCGTTATAACACCGTTATGACGGCAATAGTTATTATGGCATAAATTGCTTATACCACGTGCTACTAATAATCAACCCTATACCGCGTCATAGCTATACCGCAGAATACTTTGGCAACCTCACATTTATCAATAAATACTTGTGATTGTTCCATACTACGGGGTTGATTTCTAAGCATTCCGTTCGAATCCGATTGGACCTTCGAGAAAGTTTGTTGTGTGCGGAATATCGTGAGTATGTACGAATCAATACGAATATTTCCGAAGGTCGATTCGATTCATTGACAGCTCAGACTTGTTGCAAATTTGAGTTTGTTTTTGTATGTTAAGTGTCAAAATATGAAGAGTGCAGTGGTAGTCTGTCTCATTGAACGTCGCTATTACTTCTTTATTCCTGAGGGTAGCCAGGAATAAAGTTGGCATGGAAATTATTCTTGTTATAGCTTATTGCATGTTTTATTAGTGGCACTTTTGCGTATATTCGAAGAATAACGTTCTATTAGTACAGCTGCACGGCTGTGAGAACGGAGCACGGGTGCTGCAACTACTCACTCTGGAGGTGGGGGAAACTAGAAAGTCCGAACCGTGAGTGTGGAGCAACGCAGACAGTGAAACATTTGGTGACGGAGTGCCGAACACAAAGGTTCGAAAAAAGCCTCCATGACATCCACGAGACGAGTCCGGAGGCAGTGACTTGGCTTGCAGCGCTGAACCCAAGACTCTGAGGTGCTTAAGATGAAATTGATGCAGCCTGGACTGGCGGAGTAATAACACCAGCCACACAAAATATTAAGTAAAGTAAGTAAGGCTGATATAGAGTACAATAAAAAAAAAACTAATAAAAAATCGAAAAAGATACCTATAAGGTTGTCCCTTAGCCATCCTATCCATGGAGTCCACTAACTTCATAATGTCCACATACTGGGCTTTGGTAATGCCAATGGCCAACTGGTCCATGTCTAACGTCAAAACACATTTGGGTATGGAAAACTTTTCAGCATCCAACTCAGGCTTGGGGTTAAGTTTTAACTTAGCTGAAGCATTTATTGGTCCCAGAACTGTAATAAAAAAATCATTATTAATACAATCGTAAAACATTATAAAGGTGCAATTTATACCAAACGAACAAAGACCCAGAACTTGAAAATAGAGTATATTTTCCTAATCATTGATATGGTCAACAAGGAAATAATAGCCAGAAAGAACTATCATCGCCTATGAAGGTGTTGTTTCCAAGGTGTCCACTATCAACGATTAGGAAAATATACTCTATTTTCAAGCTCTGGGTCTTTGTGCGTTTGGTATAAATGCACCTTTAAATGTGGGTATATATAACAATGACAGGTATTGTGTTGTTTTCAGAGTTTGGATTGCTTGTTGTTGCTAGAGGATGTTTCACCAGTAGGTGGAAAGATATGTTTTTTATAAGACTTGATATATCACTTCTTCTTCATCTTTCTTTTTTAATAGCTATCAGTGGCGATGACTGCAAATTTTCGATGGTTGAGTTGTTGTGAAAAAGGTGAATCAACACATCCAATACAAACACCAAAAACGCATTTTAAGTGAAAAAATATCACTTTTTCTGATGCTTTGTTTATTTTCATTTAAGTCTCTAATGATCTTTGCTTTTGAAAGTAATAGATTCTTTTCGAGCAGAATAAATTTCACAAGTTGGACTCTATCAAAAGCTTTTGTTAGGTCGATAAAGGGGAGGTAGGCGGTCATGTTGTATTCCTTGATATGTTACTATAATGTAATCTGAAAATGTGCGATAGTCTGTTATATGGTGTTTGAGGATTATGTCTAGTCCATTAGGATTGCAATATACTTGAAAAAAATCTTAATATTAATGGTTTGAAAGACAAAGAAAGTGGAAAATATAAGTAGGATAAATACCAAAATAAGTTAGTAAATTTAATATTAGATATTGCATTTCCTTACTATATTTGAATGATGAAGGTTTCTCAGCTTTTGTAGCAATTTCTGTTTTGAATCTCTTTAACATTTCTTCTCTGCCAAGGTTAGAATATAACTCGGCATTAGGATTCCAATAAAGTGCTAATCCTTCCAAATCTAATACCTGAAAATTTAAGCATATCACTAGTCGAATTCCAATTTATGAGTGACAAAAACAAGTTTTTGGTAATATTGAAAATACGTTACACTAAATATATGGAAGGTTATGGATTTTAAAAATTTTTATACTCTATATCTAATTATTATTGCTTGAAAAAATCTAACCTAACATAATACATTGAATTTAAGATTTTAAATAGAAAAAACAATGTTAATTGAGGAAGTAGGCAGAAAAAAAGAATGGGTATTGTTTTAAACATAAAATAACTAACATTCTTTGATTGTCTTGAAAAAAACACAGAATTCAGTGTTGTTGAGGCTACTAAAAATTATATAAGTAACCAAATAAACAGAATCAAGAAGGTTTTCTGCTTATTTTTAATAATTCATTTAGCACAATATTCCACAAAATTATGCACAAAAATTTTCATATTGATTTAGTTACACTTACAGACACCAAAATGTTTTGTTACGCATTTTGTCATATAGACATTAAGTACCTACACAAAAATATGATAAACGGAGATAAATTAAAATTAATATAAAGTTTTACCTTAAAAATCTTTGTAACAGCCTGATCTAAGACACAAGCCCTCCATTTATCGTCCGTGGTATTAACGGATAAATTATGTAATGAAACACCTAATGAAAAGGGTTCTCCGGGATTAGTTATTTTGTCCTCGTATCGAATGTGTATATCTTTTATATTCAACTGTACATTCTTAATTATTTGCGTAACTAACTTTTCAACAAAGGAATCGTCCACTTTCGGTTGATCTGGAAACAAATACAATTGTTAAACAACACTCTTCTATATATAGGTGTCCGGATTGTAGGGAAAACTTGCATATCCAAAAATAGAAGAACGAGGAACATGCGGTTCTGGATGGCTGAAATGATTGCCTACTGTGCTGTTTGCCGCGCACGGTCTCATTTGCGACATAATGGTACCACAAAATCTGTGGCCAGAATCTCTATTTAACACTAAGGAGATTTTTCATTTGAACCTTCGTCAGTTGCCAGGATTCACATCCAATCAAGCGGGTATCCGCTGCAGTTTTACAAGAACAAATTACCACCAGAACACATTCATAAACAGAGGGTGCAACAGTTTCAATAGAAACTGTATGGATGTTCCAGAATTATATCCCTTTTGTAGTTCTCTTAAGAAGTTCAGGAAAAGGTTGGTGGCAAGGTCCATTCAGGGAGCATCCCAAAGTGGACGTCGTGAGAGATGATCACTTGTCATGGTGTACCAGCGAGTTATCGACCTATTCCTTGACTTACGGACGAGATAGACTGTTTAGTACAGACTATCCGACACTAGACCCCTTAGGACAACCCTTACAGACATAGACTACAAAATAATCTCCTAGACCTCCTTCCTTCCCCATCCTATCTTCACCCTTCATTCGCCACCCTTCCTTCCCCATTAATTTAAAAGTGAAATCATACATCAGTGTAAAGCCTGTGTAATAATAATTATTAGTGTGAATTAAAGTGAATAATTGGGATACACATAAATGGTGATGTAAAAATGTTAATGATATATTGAATATTGTAAATTTTAAAAAAAGCTGTCTGTATCCAATAAAAGAAAATAAATAAAAGATGCTGGCCTCAGCCTCAACCAGAATGAAATTGTGCAACCGCTGAAAGATGGAGATGTTTGGAGGAATTTTGCGGGGTCCACATGCTCCAGACTGAGATTGAAGGTTAAGTACTTACACATAGCTGTCAGTATAGCCGACGTAACTTAATGCTACAAGCATTTTCTACCAGTAAACCGGTCCTGTCCAATCTGAGACAATATCTGACCCAACCAAGAATCGATCCTGGGACCTCTATTGAAAAGAAAAAAAAATATGCTCAACCTTTCTGTTCCTCTCTTTTCTTAGCATCTTCGACTCTTTGTAGCTCGTTCTGCTTGCTCTCCAATGCCAGCTTTTCTTCTTTCTGAGGATCATATTTGACTTCTTTGTTGGGAGCCACAAGCAAAAATAATCGTTCAATTGAAGCTTCAACAGATGCCCCATATAAATTTTTCCATGGTATTTTCAATACTAATTTTCCTGTAATAAAAAAAAAACAATCTATAGATTGAAAATAAATAGTTCACGACCTACATAAGGGGTTGTTAAGCTTTTAACCTGTTAACCGGGGAGTTCCCATTCTAATTACGCAACATGTAACGGGCGCGTATTCTTTCACTAGGACGTGTCAACGCGCCACGCTCGGAGAACGTCATTTCATAGTACTGTTTTTTTTTATTTATACTTAAAATAAATAAAAAAACTATGAAATATATATTTTATCGTAATTGATATGTATAAAATACAATGGAAAAAACAAAATTTCTACGAATACAAAAAGATACCAACTATAATTCATCATCGCTGATATCGCTCTCATTCATTTTGATGGACACTGAAATAAAGATATTTTTTAAATAAAAGGTTGGACATACAAATAATATATAATAGGAAATATTTTTATAGCCATTGAATGTATTTAAATAAACAAATAAAAAAAATACGTAAGTAAGTATAAGTACGTACCCGTCACTGGTCACACAACACAACCCACCGCTCGCAACAGCGAAATGAAACTGACTCCATCCACGTATTAAATTCATGCCGAGACCCGTATGAATGACGTATTACTATAGTTGTTCGAAAATATAAGTCCCGCACGTTCCAGGGCGCAACATTATTTTCAAGGACATATTCATATGTCATACCCGTACCCGATAATTTTTACGTATGACATATTTATAAGTTCTGCCCGGTTAACAGGTTAAGATAAGTGGTGTATTTCCTAAGCTCTGATTTCCTAGAAAAGTGGTGCAATCATATAGCGGCCGTAATATAAAGGACACAAAGTAAAGAATTACGTTGGCACTTATCGCACACTAGAAAACCACGCCATTCGGTTAACATTTACAACATTTAAAGTGACACATTATGGTCGCTATATATAATGACACCGTTTTCATAGGAAATCAGAGCTTTAAGAATAGACAAAAATTATATTATTCTTTAACACAGTGAACATACCAAAACTATAAAAAACAAGCAAAATTTCTGCTACTTTTTTATAATACCAATGGTTTTCCTGATAAAAACTGACCCACCCGCCGAACTTCGACTAACGCAGAATAAAAAAAATAATTTACTCCTGGTTTATGCAACCTGTATTACATTTTAACCTCTTCTACTTGCAAATACCCTCCAAGGAGTGGTACTGAACTCATGCTCTGCTTAAACCTTCCCGGACGTTAGTAGAACAGCAACAGATCACCAAAGTTTCATTTAAATGAAACAATTAATTTATTATTTCACAAGTTATTTAATACCCTGACTAGTTTTACAGGTCCTGCATGCCCACAGGTGACAAATGTTTCTAAGCCACCTCTGGCCATGCAGGACCTGTGCCTGCAAAACTAGTCAGCGTATTAAATCATTTGTGGAATAATAAAGAAAATTATTTATACCAAGTTGCTGTCAAGAAATTCCAAATTATTAGAAGTAGTAATTCCTAGATATAATCAATCATCTCTTAAGAGCTGTGGCCCGAGATCTACATAAGTAATAATTTTTAAAAATCTAATCACAGAGAGGTGAGTTGTGATTATTGATACACACAAGATACAGAATTTGATATTTGTCCATAAAAATGTTTGTTTAAGAAGATAATATAGAGACATAATCAAAGATATTATTCTAAGTCCATACATTCATTATAATGAAATGATTTTCTTGGTCCTGTGAATTTCACACCTAGGAATGCTTTTTCTTACCTAAATGTCCAAATATGGTCTGAACTGGAAGATCCAAATCATCAAGGGCATTTTGTTTGAGTACCAGGTTCTCCAGAACAACATCACCTGGAAAAAATATCTCTTATAATAGGTCACATAAGGTCCGACATTTATTAGTTATTAGCTGTAACTTTATCCAGCCTCAGAACCAATAATAGTTGTATCAACTCATTAGTTGAATTAAATAATAATAATAATAAGTTCTTTATTCATTGGAAAAAATCACATTAGATACATTTTCATATCTCCCTCCACTAGGCATAGCCTGTCGTAGAGAGGAGATGTCACATAAGCATACATATTATATTATTAGTCGACATAGACATAGGAACTTCATACAAATTTCTCAAAAAAGACAGTAAGCCATCTTTTGGAAACAAAATTACTCATGCAAAAGTTGAATGGAATCTTGGTGCTATGGTATGAAAATGTAATAAAATAATTGTAGATTGATTTGTTATACATATAAATGTTATTCAAATCTTATTATTCTCAATAAATAAAGATTTAATGAAAAAAAAATGCAAAATAGTTCCTCCATTTTGAAGTTTGACAGCTGCATTTATCACACATAACACAAATCACCCTCTATGGGTGGAATGCCTAATTAATTATCACAGGGTGTAGGGAATGTAGCTAAGATTCAAACCACAGAGCTCTCTCTCTATGAAAACTTGCAAATTATGTCGGTAGGTTCGTATAATATTATGAGGTCGGTAAAACAGCTACAATATAGAGGTCTGTTAAGCAATGGGAAGCTAGACTAGAACCTGTTTAATTACCTACCGATCAAGCCTGACAATCGGAATCAAAAACGTAAAGCAAGACGGGTATAAGATAGTATATAATATAACAAAAATAAATATAATGACACTCAACAAGCCCCACAAACAATCATGCAACATCATGGCCTCAGCCTAACAGCGACCCATAGTACTCTCTGCCGAGACCTAGGACAAACTTTGTTACCTTTCTCTTAAACTCTACCACGGCAGTTACACCCTTCAAATCCTCACTCATTTCATTATATATTTTAGGCCCAATGAAAATCATATGTCTCTGCCCAGCTGCAGTCCTCATGAATGGAATCTCCATATTGATTCTCAAGGCCGATCTAGTCGATACTATTGACACTTTCTCATTAAAAAAATACTTCTTGCTATGAATAACTATTAAAATGGACTTGATAAATAACTGCCTACAATCCAAAACTTGAAATTGACTGAATATCTCATCTGTTGAGTATCTTCGAGGCTTTTTTAGTAGAGTTTAAATACCTACCATTTTATAATTATGTTCACACAATATATAGCCATGGGATTATTAGAAGTGAACGTTAAAACGAAAGCTGATAAAAATATTCCATAAATAAAAATAACCTCTTTAACGATTTTCGTTAATATTAGCCTAACAAAAATAATATGTATAGTGGAAATAAAATACGCACTAAACGCCAAAAATGAAAAAAATGAGTTGAGTATGAGTAAATGTTCTATAAACCATTGTCAATAGTCTAAATTTTGCACTAAGTCCATATCGATGATCTAAAACATGAGTCGGCAACCTGCGGCCCGCAAGATTCTCACCGCAACGCACATGACGAACTATGTTATACATAAGGGACCGTTCAAGTATTACGTAACGCATTTTTTTAACATTATTGACCCCCCCCCCCCCCCCCGAGATGCACCGTAACGCTCTTTGTTACCCCTCTTCCCATTCTCTAAACGTTGCCTAACGCACATATTACAACTATGTATGCCTCAAATCACAATTATTACTGGAAAGTAACTAAATACCTTTATTGTGGCGCCGGTAATAGAGTAGTAACGTTTTACATGAATAGCCTTGCGGTGGCAAGAAGTATCAAATAAATAACCACAATAAAATCAACTATAACATTTATAAAACCAGGACAAAAAACCAGACCTACAAAAAAACCAATATCAATAGTAAAAAATTCAAACGATTGGATTATCCTAATGGATACAAGAAATGAAAGATATGCTCTTCCAAAAGAAATCTGCATCTCATCTCTTAGACCTGATTTAATTATATACTCACATACATTAAAAAGAGTTATTTATGTGGAGCTAACTGTCCCATGGGACACAAATATCAATAAATACAAACTACCCGCAAAATCTTTATATTGTTATTTTAAAGATTTAGGTCTTCCTAGAACTAAAATAAAAGAATTTCTGGATAGGATATCAAAAACTGCATTGTCCGCATCTTATTGAATTTGGTTGCGCAGAGGAGTGGAGGATCAGTCGGAGATTGGTGGGTGAGTGGTGAGTGTGACTTAAGTCATAAAGGGGCCCCTTAAACCCGCATACATGGTCACAAGCCCGTGTGACTCGCCTATTCTGATTGATGCTCTAATCATCTGTGCTCTTGGGCCTAAGTTTAAAATCAGGGAAACCATGATTGCATTTCTCTTTTATAACTTAATTACAAAATGGGAGGGGGGGTTGAGACATTAGTAAAGAAGACACACCAACTTATAGTAAATACAAAAATATAGACACAATACAATAAGCCCATAGAAGATGGAGTGTGTGTGCTGTACAATAGGTAATCATCAAAAGCAAACAACAGTAAAAATCTAATGACACTTCATCCATTCAATATTATTATTCAATTTCAATAAATGTATTTGTTATCACATGTAATGTAAATATTATCATTCATTCGAACCAAATTTGATAACAACTACTTGAACTTTAATGATATATCTAGCTCTTGTCAGCTAGTATTAATATAAAAATATACCTATATACTTAGTTATCTTTTAAAGCTTTAGTAAAATGACATCTCTATTTATAAAAATGGAGCCCTATTTTAAGTGGTCATTGCATCACTCAGGAACGACTGAAGCAACTGTCAGGAGAAGGTTTTTTATGAAAGAAAAAATTAAGAGAGTTGCGTGGAACCATGGGACAACATCTGTAGGGAAAGCTGGTCTAAGATACATACATACATCTCCCTTGAGACCCCCGCACACCGCAAATCAGTCCGGAGGAGACCAATCCGCAGCAAACCGGACCCGCTCGAAACCAACCCAAAAAGTCGGCCCCACACAAATCAAGCCCACAGCGGACCTCCCCCCAAACCAACCCGCAATACGGGAGACCTAAGCCCCACTAAGGAGCATAGGGAGGCACAACAGCTCTCCAGATATAAAAGAGAAACGCATTTATGGTTACACTGTTTATATACATTCAGACCCACGAGCACAGATGATTTTTTTTTATTAGCCTTCCACTCATACCCACGGAGCATATCGTCCAATAGGTGGTAAACATGAATGTTCCACATTCTGTGACTAGAGGGAGACCTAAAAATTCCTGGGTGACGCAAAGGCGCGAGCAGATGCAAAGATGTGGGGTGGGGGAAGTGGTGCAGCAGAGGAGAGTGTACAGCCTGAGGACGAGGAGAGCTGACCCTAGCAGTCTTTATAGACGTTACGCTGGGAGCAAGCCAGGGAGAGAGATTAGCCTTCCACTCATCATTGAGTGATTTAGGCTACACAGATGATTAGAGTATCAGTCAGAACAGGCAAATCACACAGGCTTGCGACCACGTATGCGGGTTTAAGGGGCCCCTTTATGACTCACTCACCCACTAATCTCCAACTCATACTCCACTTCCCTGTGCATCCATGTCCAATAAGACGCTAATAAGATGCAATTTTTGACACCCTATCCATATACTTGTACCAAAGTCATTTTAACCTGTTTTATCTACTAGTTTGTTGTATTTGTTTAGTTTGTACCTAGTGGTCTTTTAGAGTATTTGTGTCCCCTCTCCATATTCAACTCTGTGGAATATGGAGAGGAATGAGAATATTAGGAAGGAATGTGGTATGGAAGTTAATGTTGGGACAAAGGTGAATAAGTTGAGATGGTTTGAGCATGTGATAAATAATAGATGCAAACAGAACGACAAAGAGAATTTATAAGGCTGAAAGGAAAGGTGTAAAATAGCGCTAGATCGAACACATGTAATGACGTAGATCGAACACACCGATTCAGTCAGGTCAAAAGTAAGAGAAATACGAGGTGTATAAGAAATGGTATGTCGGTGGAAGAAGCGAAAGAAGTGTGCAATGTGCATGGATAGAAAAGAGTGGAGGTCCGTTCTCTCTGCATACTGCTTACAGATACGGCGTGATCGGTAAAAATACGAAAGTATTCAATATAGTAATTCTTCTCTATGGAATAAAATAATGTTTTTTTTTTGTAATAATAATTCTTACACTTAATTACTTATCTCTAGCTGATTAATCAGTGCGAGTATGAAATCATAGATAATTAAAATTTTCAAATTTTATCAGTCTCAACATTTAATAAATTTTGATTGTCAGGAAGTTGCTATATTATTCTGAATTACAGTTAAATGAAAATCATATTCAAATTGATTAACACCTATCAATTAGGGTGTGGTTGATGAAGTAGAATTAAAAAAACAATTCATATAAATTGAAATAGGTAGGCAATAAAAAATGTGGCACTTTTAATTGTTTTACAACCTAAACTGCAAAGAATTTTATATTATATAATAATACAATGTTAGAAAGACGTATATCGTTAAATAAGGAATACGCAATTGCTTCATTTTTGCGGTATTAAGTCGTAAACAGGCGTGTGCAAAATTACACCGCATTGTGTACGACGCACTAGGTTGTAAACAAGACCGATAATCGATATACGTACAAGAAAATAAATACATTAAATCGATGAAATGTGTATAACATGTAGAGCTCAATATATTATGTATGACAACATAATGTCTTTAGCCAATTAAATAATAACAATATTACGAAATGTGCCAAAAATATTTACATACCGCCCCATATGCCTATCTTTAACTGATTTCGATTGAGATTTTCGACATAATCTCCCAAAAATCTATTCAAAACGTCGACCACGATGGATTCAAACACCATTTTAATTGATTGTTATTTTGATTATTTATTTATTTTGTTGTTATAATGTCATATTTATTAATAAACTTGACACACAAGATGTTTTCACTATCACGCTGACATCGATTAGATTGACATTTCGCGACAAAAGAAAATAAAGAAAAACCAAAAAATAACAATAACAACCGTAGTGAGGCCAAAACCGTTTTTTAGCCTTTGCTTGATAATTTTTTTATCTATAGATAGATATATTTCTTGTGTGCAGATTATTTGGTGACACGTAAATTGGTCGAATTACAATTTGACTAATGGCAATTAGTCGAAGTGACAGTTCACCGAATGGCAATTTTACGAAAATTGATTTTTCGACCAATTGTAATTCGTCGAATTGACTTTTCGATGAATTATGCTTCGACGAACTTTCATGTAATCATTTCTCACAAAGACTATTATTTTGAAAAATTAATAAATAGGTAAAAGACTTTTTTTAGTTTGTGATTTAAAACAATATCACAAAATCAGTTTAAATTAAATAAAATATATGAAATACTTAAGAATATTTCAATGTGATACGAAATAGTAAAGTTGTAATATACAAAAAAGAATTTATTATATTATTCAATAATTATTGAAGTGTTTGTGTATTCACGTAGTAAAAGTTCATTTTAACAGATTAAAACGACGTAGTTGCACTTTCATGATAAATTATATGAGCCGAGCGCTTTCGTCAATCTCGCATTAACATTATCAAGAGCAGCGGTTGCCAAAGCGGTGGTCCGCGAGAAAATTTCAGAAAAATGTGGAATATACTTTACTCATCATGTTAAGTATTTTATTATGGTTTATTAATAAAGCTTTCATAACTTGGTTACTATTAATAGTTTCATTTTATTAACTAGGTACATTTTATGTGTTCTTTGATTACATTTTTTTTATAAATATATTTAAGTGGTCCGCGGGATGACCGTGAGGTCAAAAAGTTTGGCGACCGCTGATCAAGAGACTCTTAATAATGTCAATGCGAGATTGACGAAAGCGTTCGAGCTCATATTTTATTGTGAAAGTGCAACTATGTAGATTTAATCTGTTATAAGTGCCGAATTAACCGTTTATGCCGCCCTGTTGCAATATGTAAGTACAAATGTGAAAGAAAAGTTACTAATAGTACTCGTTTCTGTAAATATGTAAATCTATCAATAATATTTTGAAAGGCTTTCACGGCCGGCGTCAATATTGTTGTAAGTATTTTGGTTGACATATGCGTTTTGCCCGTTCTATTAAAGTGGTGATATCCCTACCACCAGCAGTAATGACGTGGTCCGCGACCCTTTAAACGCGGGCTTCGCTCCGCCAATCTATTCAGTCAGTCAGTCACCGAAGCAACGCCGAGAAGGACACTATGACCGCGAATAAACCGCCAGCAGACATAGCTCCTGAAGAAGCCCGCCATAGAGATGGGCGAAATATTGAGTTTTAACAACACTCATCGACTACGGCCATACAGCCCGGATAGTATCAACAATCTATCAATAATGTTAAAAAAATCAGCTGGACTTTTTTGAATAGTGGCGCGTAATAATTATCAATTCAATTGAATATAAAACTGTTCGAAAAGGTTTTAAGTACAACTGTTGCTATCAGTTTATACCTATGTGTATTTTTATGAGATGGTAAATACCTATTGGGCATGGAGACACGGGGCATCGAACTTGTTTACTGCTGCAGCGTGTGCACCCGAGTCTAGTGAGACGACCACAGCCGTGGCGGGTACACACAGCTTGTGGGCCGGCAGGGGTGCCTGCCTAGATCCATTATGAAATGTCTCAACTTTCCAGCGTAGTAGCATTGCTATAATAATGATCGTGTACTTTGGATTTGAATGTAGGTAATAATTATTGTTGGTATTCACCTTTGCCAATAATAAATGAAATACGTGTTATGTACCTATATGGAATTGGACACATTAATGTATGTATTATGTTGTTATCAATATGAGGCTGTATTGAACTACTTTATATTGATAACATATTGTCTTGTTTTGATAAATAATAAGTATTGAGCTGTATGTGTTCGTATGAAGGGTGCGCTGACGCGAAATCGTAAGTGGGGGGTCGGGGTAACTCCTATGCGAGGTCGATCTACGCTAAGACTGTCGCTCGCACTGCCTATAGTAGGGCGGCGCACACACATATTGTTATATTTTTACGACGACGTTTCCGTGAATAAATTGGCACTGTTCTGATCCTGACGTGTTTTATTTAAACCTACCTGCTGCATTGGACTGGACTTGGACTTCTCTCGAACTCTTGGCTACACTCTTGGACCTGGCTTCTCTCACTGGACACCGTTGACTTGGGCTTATCTCACCTGGACTGCGATAAGATACTACGGAGGCACTAACCAGTGCCGTGAAGCGTCTTGCTTGTTGCTAAGGCGCTTGTCAGTTCCACCTTTGTTGGAGACGTTTCGCATGAGTGATACTGCCGTGTGAGTGATTCTCGCTTGTTTGCTGTAGTATTGAAACGTTTCGCACTCACGGTGAGGGCACTTTTAAGTGCTTGCTACGGGAGCAGCAAAGGCAGAGCGCTCGTACATCGGCGTATGTGCGAGAGGATCTCGCGTTGAAAAAGCAGCCGCATCCCGCAGAGAACCTACCTACCACCTACCCACAGAACAATAATACCCTATTCACCTACCCCAGCAGCGAATCAACGTTAGCCCTGATTTCGACTCCTCACCACCTGGGAGTTACAGTCTATGTACGCCAGTACCGATTGGGTCGATCGGTGCGGTAGACGGCGCCTCTATTTGTATTGTGCAATTGGAAATGGTCGGTACCACGACCTTCAGTTTTAAGATTTATTTTCTTAAAAATATTCTTTTGCTTTTGTTGTTTTGCTTATTTTTTTACTATTTTAATTTGAAATAAATATATTTTAGTTGAATTTTTTTATACATATGGGGGGTGGAATTGATTCCCGCTCCGGGCGGCCAAAATCCTTGGTATGCCACTGCCTGCCATAAGTCTGCAGGCGACGTCGGCGAAGCATCATACACGCCCCTGACCACGACCTCACACTCAAAAGACAATATTATTCTCAATAATCATGGCCGGCCGTGAAAGCCTAAGGAATTATATACCGCCCCATATGCCTATCTTTAACTGATTTCGATTGAGATTTTCGACATAATCTCCCAAAAATCTATTCAAAACGTCCACCACGATGGATTCAAACACCATTTTAATTTATTGTTATTTTGATTATTTATTTATTTTGTTGTTATAATGTCATATTTATTAATAAACTTGACTCACAAGATGTTTTCACTATCACGCTGTAATAGGGTATTATTGTTCTGTGATTATATGAGGCGTTGCCCGTTGAACTTAACCCGCGATACTATTTAATGTTATCGATAGAGGCGCTCATTTAAAAATCGATAAAATCATTAATTAAAATAGAAATAGGGCGTCCAGAAATTTGAGTTTGACTCAAACCCATCCTCGGATAACCTTTGAGACACCCAAAAGGTTTCATTAAGATCCGTTCAGTTTTGAAGCAGGAGTTCGGCCTCAAATAATCAATT
Organism: Mystacides longicornis; assembly: GCA_963576905.1. Taxonomy (NCBI): domain Eukaryota; kingdom Metazoa; phylum Arthropoda; class Insecta; order Trichoptera; family Leptoceridae; genus Mystacides; species Mystacides longicornis. Next base: position 5,258,298 of record OY756434.1, read on the forward strand.
ACATGAAAGTTCGTCGAAGAACAATTCATCGAAAAGTCAATTCGACGAATTACAATTGGTCGAAAAATCAATTTTTGTAAAATTGCCATTCGGTGAACTGTCACTTCGACTAATTGCCATTCGTCAAATTGTAATTCGACCAATTTACGTGTCACCGTGAGAAATCTGTAACATTATTTGCGTTTTGGCATCACTATTGCCATTGAAATTTTAATTCAAACGTCAAACTTTGACGTTTCTAAATTGAGTCAAATTTTATTCTAGCGAGGGAGGGTTTTTGTAGAGTTCCGATTTATTATGATTATTAATTAAAAGCTTTTTCGTAAAAAGATGACCCTATATTGTATTATCTGATAATTGCGAACTGTTTCAAAGTTTCTTTCAATTTACTTACCGTCGGCTTTTATTTATATTCCTTAAAAAAATGGTACGTAATTGACTGCTTTCTTAAAATTAGGTTAAATGACTATTAATAGATGTAAGCTACCTTGTCATTTTTTAATCTAGGCCGGCATGGGATACCAAATTGTATTTTTTTTTTCGATTTTGCAAATTCCAAAGCTGCTTAAAATGGCATTGCTTACTATTCAATAAACTTATATAGCTTTAAATCAATAACAAAGTCATGAAACGAGGAATTCTCTATTACGAATAAATTATATTTTAAACTTAAGGTTATTTTATAACTTGGATATCTTCAACATGTCCAAAAGATCCCATGGTACCTTTTATAGCCGTCTCACTTTTGCATTCTATAAGTCTTAGAATAATTTTACACAATTCTAAGAATCAAATAATTTGATTTGAAAGCCATCAGGGGTTGACGTCGAAATTTATATTCTAAATTAAAAAATTTAGAATGTTTATTTTCAAATTTCTTTTGTTTTCCATTTCTTGATTCTGCACATTTTGTACTAAGCAGTTCAAACTCATGTCTGAAGAATGTTTATATTGCAGGCATTACTCGGTGCACAGCTGGTTATAACCTTAGTGGTGCTTTCTATCATGCAGAAGATCGGTTCATACTATTCACTCGCGAGATGGTTGCTTTGTTCAACAGGCCTGGAAAGATATCTCTATCCCACAAATGAGGAACTAAGAACGCTGTCGCGTCAAGAGAAAGAAAAAGTTAAACAAAAAAATAAGTCAAAAAACCACGACCACAATGGTAAAATTGACGAATTCAAAGTACCGAGGAATTTAGATATAAATTTACAAACTACAAAAATATCGCCCTTAGATGTAATTCATTTAAGATACTACACAGAGTACCAATGGCTTGTGGATTTTTCACTTTATTCGGCGATTGTTTACATGATTACTGAAGTAAGAACTCTTTTCTCTTATAGTCACAAACATAACTTAAGTTGATAAATATGACACTGACTTATAATATTATGATACATAGCTGTAAGTTAAACCGACTGATAGTCCAATGTAGATATTTCCTATACTATACTTTTTCACCGAGGGTTTTTTGCAGTACGTAACTTTAAATACTATAAAGTATAGTTAATATCTTCCTAGGGTGCATTTAAACCAAACGAATATGAAGCCAGAGCTGGAAAATAGAGTATATTTTCTTGATCTTTGATATGGTCACCAAAGAAATAACAACGAGAAAGAACTGTCATTGATTAGTTGTTATTTTTTTTTATCCATCTTGCCGTGTCCCGTACAGGGTAGGCAGAGAGAACGGACCTCCACTCTTTTCTATCCAAGCATACTTCTTTCGCTTCTTCCACCGACATAACATTTCTCATACAGCTTCTCCTATTTCTCTTACTTCTTACCTGGCCTTCCTTAAGGACGGAATCGATGTGTTCGATCTACGTCATTCTCGGTCGCCCACGCTTTCTTACACCTTTCCTTTCAGCCTTATGAATTCTTTGTCATTCTGTTTGCATCCATTCTTTCCACACGCCCAAACCATCTCAACTTATTAACTTTCATCTTTGTCACAACACTAACTTCCATACTACATTCTTTCCTAATATTTTCATTCCTTTCCATATCCCATATAGTTTTTCCCCATATTCTTCGTAGAGATTTCATCTCTACTGCATTTATACTACATTCTTATTTTTTCGTCTATCTCCACGTTTCACAACCATACATCATTGATGGTGGCAGGCATAGTTTCCATTGTGTCCAATATATTCCATGGTATCCAATATATCTATTTAAGAACATGGTGTCCAATATAACTATTTAAGAACATGTTGTCCAATATAACTATTTAAGAACACTGTGTCCAATATAACTATTTAAGAACAATTTCCATGGTGTCCAATATAACGATTTAAGAATGTATACTCTACTTCCAGCTCTGGCACTATGTTTGTTTGTTTTAAATGCATCTTAAGAGTGGTTACACTTATAAAATAACTCTTATAACAGAATACAAAGACTGAATATAATTTTGGGTGAAAACACCACAGAATAAACCAAGCCAAGAAGGAAGTAAAAATGAGAGTTTAGAATGACAAAAAGCACAGAACTATCAAATCAGCTAATACATTTTTATATCAAATCTTTCTAAATTACAGGTTTTTTATAAAATGTTAAATCTCTTCTTTTTATTTCAGATTTATACAGCATTCTTTCCTCTGAAGGACGAAACAAATCTAAGCATGATGTGGTGTCTTCTAGTTCTAGGATTCTCTATGTATCCTTTTGTGTATTAATCTACAGTGTTTTTATAAAATTTTACAAACATTTGGACATCTTCTTTCACAGTCAACTCGTTGAAAACAGGCAGAAGTTCACTATAGTATTTATCTCCATGTGAAAAATTATCTCGTAGTAAAAGTAAGTCCTTCATTTTTTGGGCACATCACATGATTCCCTGGAGAGGAGAATTAGGATGGGGTTGGTTGGGAGTGGAGGGAGAAGAGGACGATTGCCCATGAAATGGTCCGATTTTAACAATCGGGCAATGGGAAACACACTTCATGGGTCCATAATACCAGGAGGAATGGAGAGAGTTGGTGAGAATGCATGGCGATCCTCGGCATAGTAAACAACTGAATCCAAAATCAGGACCATTAAAAATTTGTGAAAGATACATGTTTGCACAATGCACATTTCTGACAGCACTACAAAGACAAAAAAGTGAGCTTGTATATAAAATATATTCAAACATAAATTAAAATAAACAAAAACTTTGTTGTTCTACTTGAGTATGTATATTGGGTTAAAACGTTTTCGGACAACCGTCCATCTTCAGTAACCTTAACAATACTAAACTATAAACTACCAAGACAGGATATATGCATTTTGAAAGGACGGGTAGGGGGTGAAAATTAGGTGTTGTTTGGAATGGTAGTGGGTGTTAGTAACAATTTCAGGAGAGGGGAGGCGACTGGTGGGATTTGGATATTTAGGAGATTATTTTTACAATTATTATTAATATGAATAGTTTCTAATATATCTAATTTGTATCCTTTATCATTTTTATTCAGAACCTTAAAACTATTTTGAATAAAAATTCACCCCCTACCTGTCCTTTCAAAATGCATATATCCTGTCTTGATAGTTTAGTATTGTTAAGGTTACTGAAGATGGACGGTTGTCCGAAAACATTTTAACCAAATATACATACTCAAGTAGAACTGACAAAGTTTTTTTTTATTTTAATTTATGTTTGTTTATTAAAATGTTCTACAAAGTTACTCACGACAAAAAATTTGAAGAAAATATATTCCTTAAAGTTTATTTACAGTAAAATGTTAATCAAAATAACATTGCAATACTTCCGCGGGGAAGAATCAATGGGGGAGCGTTCAACGTGTTTGGTAGCTGGTGGAATACACTTGCTGATAGCTATGATGGTCCTCATTGTGGACGAGAATACCTTGGAAGTTGGTTTAGATAAGGCCTACGTTAGTTTCAATAGCAGTGCCTCAATTTACCTCGCCAATCAAGGGATCTCAACATCGTAAGTTTCAACTCTTTGTACATGATCTCAGAATATTTTGAAACTAGGTTTTTATTGAAACGTCATTACTTTCCTTTCAAATATACAGTAGGCGCCGGTTATTGTGATCACTGGTTAATAGAATCAGCTGCTTTATAGAATCAAAAGTCCGAGTCCCGATTCAAAATGAAGAATTACATACAATTTCTATGGGATAATGGAATCACATTTTCGGTTAATAGAATCAATTGTTAAAAATATTTACAACACTTTCTTATGTTTTTGCCACGGACGTCGGACGTGCACATTTTGTATTTTTTTTCTCTCAATCTCGACTCAATGGACAAATTGCACATTAGAAAAGATTTATAGCTAATAGCCAAGGTCAGTTTTAAAATTTTTCCATCTGCGCATGCCTTTGTTTATTGTATGGTGGAAAAAAATCCGAACCCTGGAACAGGCAAAAATATAAAAGATTGAATATTTGCAGTTTTAAAATACGCTATAACTGCCTGATTACATTTTAGTTTTGGAAAGATCAAATCTCCCAGATGTTTTAAAGGTGCAAAACACTTGCCAGTAATGTAGGTACATTTTTACACAAATGCTTGAATGAAGTCACAGATTTTCGAAAACTATCTGAGACAACGGGACAGACTCTTTTTTTTTTCTCGATTTCTTATATAATGCATATATGTAGGTATGTACTATATGGCCGCCGGTTATAAGGATCACCGGTTAATAGAATCAAAACACCCTGGAACAAACGTGATCACAATATCCGGCGCCTACTGTACATTCTTTTATTCTTTATGTTCACATAAATTCTTTCGACATACCTTAACCTCTTCAACTTGTTAACCTCCTCATCTTTGTGAAATGGCTACATTCTTACCTAAAATACTGCATTGCAGTGCTAAAATCTATTCTATATTCATGTTTTGATACATCATTGATGGCATTTTGTAATCTTTTTTTTCAGCCCTCTGATTATTCGTTGTAGGTATTCACAAATGTACATTTTTATACGAGTTATATTATTTTTTCGTTCCAGGGGTCCTGCGTCTAAATTGATTCTGAAATTCTGCTTTGCCGTATGGTGTGGAGTACTTGGATCCCTCTTCACTTTCCCCGGATTGCGTTTGGGAAGAATGCACAGTGATTCCTTAAAGTAATTATTAATTATAACATTTTTTTCTTCTGGCTTATCTTTATATATTTCTGGTGTGCAGATAAGCAATCTAATCTTCTAGTAGCCATACTAATATGTGATAAGATTAATCTGCAAAAACATCGCACCAATCTAATCATTTTTTTTTTTAATGAATCTGTGTTCACTCAAAGTGAACATTGAGTGAACACAAATACACTCTTTGACTCTTTCACAGTAAGCTACTTAAAGCTTGTGTCGTGAAAGAGGAAGATGGTCGGCACCTGGGATCGAACCCACGACCCCCGCACGAAACAGTATGAAAGCTGGCGTAGTAACCGCTAGTCTACCAACCACTTCATCATTTACATATACTCTGACGCTATGGTTGCATTGTTGGCTCTCTCATCAGCGAGCTACAATTCAAGGCTGGTCAAGAACTGAAAAGAGTTTCTCAACACCCTCGCATCTAGGAACAGGGTCATATAACTCTGGGTCCCCAGACATGAGAGTGTCAAAGGCAATGAAAAAGCAGACGAACTTGCGAAGGCGAGAGCTGGAGGGACCTTGTGTGGCTCTGAGTCGTACTGGGGCATCTCCATGAGCCCGGCTCGCAACACCCTGCACGATGTGTACAAATCTTATTCCTTGGCACTAATCAAAGGCTTTAACAAAAATTCGCTAAGGAGCTACTAGCACTTAGCAGAACAAAACTATGCATCATGGTAAGAGCTCTGACGTGTCATTGTGGGCTAAATAAGCACATGACGACCCTGAAGATTCAAACTGCAGACATGTGTCGGGTGTGTGAGGAGGCCCTAGAAACGCCACTCCACATTCTATGTAAGTGCATACCATTGATGAGCAAACGTCAATACCACATGAGGAATTTCATACTATACCCAGAGGATATACCAAACATCTCCGCAAAAACCATTGTCGACTTTTAGGTGGACATTGGGCTCGACCGCGTTCTGTAATCAAAGTGGCAAACACAATAGTAGACCCAATAAGAGTTGCGGGGTTATCGGGGGCAAAGTTCCGGGCCAAATGACTGAAAAAAATCTTCTAGTAAATTATCAAATGTCAACTTTATATATTTTTTCCAGGTATTATGGAGAAAGCAAGATTCGTCAAATTTTATTGAACGTCAGTTTTGCCCTACCCTTTGTGTTAATTTTGCTCTGGATCAAACCCATCACCAAGGACTATCTGACAGTGCGGGTGTTCTCTGGAATGGAGGGTCCATTGTAAGTACCTATTCCAATCATTTATTATATTACCATATAATATGCCATTAACCCTTAATTAGGCGCATAAAGAAAATCACACAAATGGTCCATGGGGTCACTACTGACCCCAAATTGTAGGAATTATTTTTATTATATACTAAATTAATATGTAAATAAACTATGTTATTATTAAAATGCTTTATTTATATAAAATATTTTCAAGAAACAACATGAATAATTAATATATAAAAACAAACTGAAGTAAACTAACTAGCAAAAAATAACATTTTGTACTCATGGAGATATAAATTTTAAAAATTTAAATAAATGTAGGAACTCTAAAAATAAAATATATCACAATGCTTTCAATATATGTGTGAGTGGTCATTGCACACAAAATTTGCGCATTTTTTACACCTTGGTGCCACTTTGCCATAGCTTTTCCGAAGTTACGTAACTACTCGCATGGGGTCACTGCGCAAGAGAGCAGAGAGACCTCCTTTCACTCCCGTGACTTGATTGCTACTAAAATGCAAACTTTGATACGAGTTAGGAAGCTAGCGGGGGCATGGGGAAATTCGGAACACAAGAAGTACTTTTTTTTAAACACAAAAGTGCATTGACCCCATGCGCATAATTAAGTGTTAATTTCTTTCCATGTTGTGGTTTCCGAACATGACTTTTATGGTCCGATGGAGTAATTGAAACATTTTTTCTCAAACAGAAAACTGTAAACTCTAGCATTCTAAAAAAAACTCGTGTTCAAATTATTTGTAATGTTCTACCACATTATCTAAAAACTTTACATATGGTATCGACACCAATATTGTGCGAACACATATCTTGATTTTTTTTTTCAATTCCCACTTAACAATAAACCACCAATATATCTGTCCCTACTATAAAAATGAAACCTCTTGATGTTGCGAATATAAATAAATGTGTTACAAGTCAAAACGAAGATAAATGTGAATGCAATGTGACAACCATCTGATCGATGGCGATAAACACAAAAAATACTTTTACAAAAAAAATCAACATTGGCGATGATATGTACATACTGTTCACTGATTTCTATAACAGCCATTAATAATTACCTATTATAAAGCGGCACGGAGGAGATAGAATGGCGCTGGGACATGTTTTAAGGATGCGGAATTAAATTTGGCTGAGAAAAGTTCTATTTTTTCTCCAATCAGGGTTTCAAAGACATGGAAGAGCCTCTCATATTGTGTTCCATTCCTTCGAGGCAAAGCTGAGGGATCTGGTTATGGTGTGAGAGGAGATCATCAAAGCTGTGCGAGATCGAGCCCTTGTTGTCTCCCTTTACCCCTAAGTGGGGTCAAAAAGGGAGAACCGATAGATGTTTAAAGAGGCATAGGTCAGATTAATTGATTGATCTGATTTTAGATTACTTTTTTGTCATTATATTTTGTGTTTTACCTTTTTCAGAATGACGGAGAGCGCATTTAACACTTTGCGTCTGGTGTTGGTCATACTGACCGTTGTCCTGAGATTCACCTTGATGCCTATATATTTGCAGGCGTATTTGAATGTTGCATATCGGAGAATTGAAGAATTAAAAAAAGAAGCTGGACATATTAGTAATATTGACTTGCAAAGAAAGGTGACTATTTTGAAAATTTAATTGATGTTTGAAAATTCAGATTATTTTTTCCATTTTTAAAAGATAATAAAAAGAGATGATTAAAAACTAATAGAGATTGATTCCCAGTGTAACAAAGTTTTTGCGAGCAGAAAATTATTTTGATCAGAACGCTAGCCACATTCGTGTGAACTGAGAAAGGTGAATCTCTGTTTGAGGTAATTAGGGGAGAAAGAGTTATTAAGTATTTTGTACAACAAACAGGGAGTATGCAGGTCTCTTTTCTCTCGCATGGTTACCCATTGAAGCCGAAGTCTGTATTCTGAAATGTGATCATATTTTCGTAGAGTTTCCAGTCTGAACTTCACTGCCATATCTAGATAGAAAATATCTCAGACCAAGAGCTTTTAAATATCACCGCGGACTATGGGACATAGTGATCATAACCTCTTAGGAGAAAGCAAGCAAGATGGTCAATTCCAAGATTGAAATCATGACGCCAGTACTCTGTACAAACAAAACTACTAAGCTAGCAATTGCTACATTACTTCATTAAATTGCATTTTATTTCTGTTTTAGGTGGCCGCGGTGTTCCAATATTTGTGTGTAGTATCTTTACAGTACGTGACTCCTATAATACTCTGTCTGTATCTGACTCTGATGTACAAAACATTGGGTGGTTATTCGTGGCGCGGGCTCTTCAACTCCAACTCCTTAATATTCTTGCGCCAATCCAACAGTGGAGCGATGGACGAATGTCCCATAAACTCTTTAATGTCTGGGAGCAACGGCGAATGTTCTCTGGACACCCAAAATATTGAAGATTCGGACTACACAGATCCTACTATCCTGCAGTCCGCGCAAAACTTTCAATTGGCCGTGGAAAATTTCAAAAACGTGAGTATACTCTAAATTGGAATTTATAAACTAAACATTCATTTTCATCATCACAATAATTGTCTTTGCCTGCCCAAGCAATCTTTGCCTTTTCATCCATCTGTTGTCCTATTTTGCTAGTTAACTGCTTGCAGAAATTGAGGATGTATGCCTTTCAATCAGCTTAATTTTGTATAGTTTCCTTTGACTATCTTGCTCACAAGTGAAGAATTTAGTAATTTTTATCATTTACTTTACTTTAAAATTGTGTTGTGTTTGCTAATGTTGTACATTGAATTGAATTGAAATAAATTGAAATATAATATCCTACTATTTAAACTTTGTTATACCTTATTCGCCACCCTTTAAGCCAATGGCTGAACACCCAAAATTTTCTCAAGAGTGGATATTAACCCTCTAGTGCTTTCTTCACATTAACTATTTTAGTTCATTGTGAAGAGTGGATATGTCCACAGTCTTATCAATTTGATCCCTTTTTTATACTTTTTGGACCAAGTAGCACCCCACATAACGCGTCAATGCTCACTGACTCATTTGCTCAACATGTGTGAATCTATAGTTTTAGTCAAGTTCATTAGTTGCAAAAAAAATGGTGTCTCACTAGTGTGAAACTATATTAAAATATAGTTTTGACTAAACTAACAATCATTTTGGTTAAAATTATTTTTGTTCAACTAGATTTCTACTCAAATAACAACAGGAAGATGTAAAAAATGCCAAATGTTCTACACAATCACATAACTCATTTTCCAATTAACAGTGTTATTTAAATTTCAGATATTCACAATAGACGTCTTCAGGGGTATTTTCGGATTTGCAACTTGGTGGACGTGTTTTACTCTCTTCGCAACATCATCAATGGGAATGGTCTATGAGGCGTATTTTACAAAATCATAGACGAAATTATTTCACAAACAAGGGCTTATTTTCAAAATGTGTTTATACATTGTTACACTGCTTGTTTTACTTAGAACACAAAGAAACCAAATACTGCCATACATATTATTTATTTTAAGACAGAAATACAGCACATTAATTTATTAAGTATTTTTTTTTTACGTTATTTAATCGATATATTAAATAACTGTGTAGCATTTAGAATATTTTAATATTCAATATTAGTTTTTTTGCGTAATTTTTTTTTGTAATGTTGATGAGTAGAAATTATCGCGTAACAAAAAAAAAACATTCTACATACAAAATTTGTTTCATGTTCTTTTTTCGAACAGTAAATTTATAATTTTCAAGATTTCATTTCATTTGACCATTAATAAAGAAGATCATTTGTGTTCGCATTGATTGAGACAATAATTTTTTTGTGTGAATCTCTACAGAATTATTTAGTTTAAGTTTTTAAGTGCATGCATTTATAAAATCTGTTAAAGACCTACACCGAAAAACCGAATTGAGGCAAAAAAGGCATTTCTTGATTGAAAATAAGATCTCTGCAAAGAACTTAAGAAACAACAAGCTATGATTATCATGGATAGCCACAAAAAATCAATTAATCAGTTGCTAGTAATAAATTTCTGCTGTACTCGATCTTGTACTTTTTCGGTGATTTTTCACATCGAGTCCAAATCCCTCAGCTCTGCTTCGATTCGAAAAAACAGAACACATTATGATAGAATCTTACTCATCTTCGCAACCCTGTTAGGACGAAGAACAGCCATCATCTCCACCAGCATTCAGCATTCTCACTACAAGTTCCAAACATATTCATCTCCTTTCTATTATGATCTGGGTCTGTTTGCATGTATATATGCACTAGGATAGCGAATATAATATATTGTATTATGCACTAGGATAGCGAATATAATATATTCCCAAAATTATGAATAAACTTAAACTATATCTTGAAGACAATAGTCTTACCATGTAATAATCAAATTTAAATGAAAAAACTTTTTAACTCTTCCACAATTTTATTACACCTGACATGTTTCGAAGGGGCACGCCCTTCGTGGTCACAGTTTATTTGAAACTAAAGCTAAGATTCGGTGCGTTGATGAGTTAGCGTTGTACGATAGATGCTTACATAGTATGTTAGTATATCGTCGATGAGACTGCAATTCCGCGGAACTGTCACTTGCAACACCGCGTAACTACAAGTTGTCCTAAAATTGAGATTTCACGCGCAGATATCACTCTAGCAAGGGGCTTCCCTAAAAATTGAACGCAATCATTTTTAACCAATCAGAAACGTGAATATTCTTTATGTTGCAAATACGCGGTATTGCTTCCATAGACTTCTGATCGCCATAACACGTAACTACTAGTTTTTGTATGGAGTTCTCATCGGATGGTCGAGATTTCGCAGTTGTCCGCAAAAAAATAAATATTACATTACTAAATCTATCAATTTTCACAGGTAACTTTTACAATTTTTTTCATATTATAGTAATAGTGTCAATTAATGATATTTAGATTTATAACTTTTGAATTTATACATATAAAATAGATTTTTAACTGATATGATAAGTTAAGCGGTATTGCTTTTATATTTCATGTATGGTGATATTCATATTTACGCGGTTTTATAAATACGTTCTTAGAAATATTTTTTTGATTTCTTTTTTTAATTCTTTGTTTAAGATGGGGGATTTCAATAATATTCTTATTGAAGATCCTGACGTGGAGAATGAGGTCGTAACAATTAGACAGCTACAACTCCAGCGGCTGGCGGAAAAACAAAACACATTGTCTAATTGTTTGGAAAAAGATGGCACTGTAGCACTGGAGCTTGTTGAAGATATAGCCGAATCTTTGACAGAACCGTACGAATCAAGCAGTAATGAAGATTTTTCATCTGACGACACTGTCGCTGATCCCACCTATAGTCCTGAAGATTTTCGTGTACGTGATTTGACAACGCAATCTCCGGAAAGAGAACAAGGATGTAACACAACAAGAAATAAAATTTCCAATCCATCTTCGTGGAAAAGAAACAAAAACAAGACAAAAAGAATGTATGGCGATGAGTACCTAGGTTTTAAAAAAATAGGAGGAAAATATGTACAGAACGAAAAAAAAAATAATCGCCAAATGAAACCGAGATGCGATTCAACATATTGCAAGAATTCCAAAATCATGCAATGTTGCAAAATAAGCGAAAAGTCAAGGCAAGAGTTATTTGATCTCTTCTGGAGTATGAGCTGGGAAGAAAAAAAAATTTACCTTTTATCGATTGTTGAGAAAAAAAATACTAAACGTAAAACAATTGGACCTCAATCAAAACGTAACTTTACAAACATTTTTTATCTAAAAATAAATGAAGAACGTCATAGAGTATGCAAAAAAACATTCTTACACACGTTTGATATTAAGGAGTGGACGATTCGATATTGGCAACAAAAAATGTATAAAAATAAAACTCCAACAGAATCACCAAATCAAACCGAATCTGTGAAATCAATGCGTATAAAAGAATTTTTGGATTCATTACCAAAAATGCCCTCTCATTATTGCAGAAAATCTTCCAATAAATTATATTTAGAACCAATCGTCCAGTCAAAAAGCCATTTGTTTAAGATGTTTATTAATTATTCAAATGAACATTCACAAGGTACAGTATCACAAAGATTATTTGAAAATATTTTACAACGTGAAAATATTGGGATATTTCAGCCCAAAAAAGACCAATGTGATACATGTTGTGCACATAAAGTTGGAAATATCTCGCCTCAAAAGTATGAAGAACACTGTATGCTAAAAGATGCCGCAAGACAAGAAAAAGCTAAAGATAAAGAGGCTGCAGCAAATGGAGAAATTCATGTCATTGTAGCTGATTTACAGGCTGTCAAACTGTGTCCATCTTTAAATGCTAGTGCATTATATTTTAAAACGAAATTATGTGTACATAATTTCACAATTTTTAACCTTGGTAACAGCGATGTTACGTGTTACTGGTTTGACGAAACCGTGACAGATTTAAAGGCGACAACATTTGCATCATTCTATGTTGATCATATCAAAAAATTAATTGACAAGGATCATAAAGACGTCATTATCTACTCAGATGGTTGCACAGCTCAAAACAGAAATTATGTATTATCAAATGCGCTGTTACGTGTAGCCATGGAATATAACGTAAATATCACTCAAAAATTCTTGGAAAAGGGCCACACCCAAATGGAAGTCGATTCTGTTCACTCTGTTATAGAACGAAAATTAAAAAATCGTGAAATCTTCTTTCCTAGCCAATATGCTAGTATATCTAAAGAAGCAAGACAAAAACCCAGACCGTACGAAGTAATTACGCCTGATTACACGTTTTTCAAAGATTATGCTGAGAAAAATTGTCACCTTTATGATTCCATACGTCCTAGTCGAGGGGTTGGAGGTCAATGTGTTGTAGATCTTCGCGTACTGAAGTATAATCCAAACGGTACTATACAATACAAGACAAAATTTCATGATGAATATAGTGATATACCTAGAAAGCCAAAAACCATGCCAACCTTAGAAAATGTGAAACAACTTCACCCAAGAAGACTGAAGATATCCAAAACTAAATACGATCATCTGCAAGAACTGAAGAATGTGATCCCTTCAGAATATCATGACTTTTACGACAATTTACCGCATTAAACTTACAATTTTGGGAGCTTTTACAACTCAAATTATCGTACTCGTCATTTTAAATACATGCACATCTTTTATTTTAATATTAACATAAAATTATCAGTATACCTAATAATTTTGTTTATAACATTATGAATGTCATAACTTTATTAATATTAATATCATAACAATTTACCCCATAAAATTTAAATCTTGGGGGGCTTCACAACTATTCAACTAATCATACTCACCAATTTTAATAACATGTACGCACCCCTTTTATTTTAATATTGTATAATTATCAATATCTGTTTCATATACCTATTTATAAAAATGTCTATAAAAGACAATATTAATAACCTTTTTTTCACTTGAATATTGTTGACAAAAACATTTTAATAATAAATTTTCAATATTTAATACAAAAAAAAATGGTTTTGTTTATACCCTAATTTATGGCAATGGACGGTTCTTGTTGTCTCCCTATGCAGCTAAGTGGGGTCGTAAAGGGAGAATGTTTGTAATTATGTAATTTATCTTTTAATTAAATCAATAATTATTATATCTGAAAATCTTCTATTTCTACGAAAATGTTACATTACGAGGAAGCTTAGTGGCTAAATCCGCGTATCGACTGAATTTGTCGCCCTTTTGGAAATTGCAATACCGCATTAGTGTCATAAAATACGTATTTATGAATTTTTAACATTGAATTCATAACAGTATTGTAGGACAAGTCCATACAAACTTATGTTTGCAAATTTGAACCTTATAGATAAGGCGGTTATGGAATGAAATTGTTTTTTGTGTTTCCTGTAAAATTTGATACATGGTAGTTACGCGGTCTCGCAACTGACGTTTGTGCGGTATTGCAGTCTCATCGACGATATGAATAGTCTACAGCTGATTTTGTATACAGAGTAAAAGAAAGAATAAAAGAAGAAAATTGTTAGCAAATAGAAAGACATGAATATGGAACATATTAAAAACTAGCTTTTCCGACAGACATCCTGTGGACCCTGTGGTCCTAACCAGAGGCAGCCCGTTCATATGTGCATAATGTGCACTGCGCCCCCAGAAACAAAAATAAACTAATAAAACAATAGCATTAAAATATGTATTTCTAAAACGGCCATATTTCATTCGTATTCAAAGCTCAGGCAGGAAAAACGCGAGAATATAGTAATATGCGCACAATTTTGTTGACTTTGTATGAAAATTATCTAAAACACTAGAAACGGTGCAGGTGCAGTAGACATTAATTTTGTTTAGATTTTTTCATACATGGCGTCGTAAGACATCCATTCCATTCTAATTCGTTTATTTAAAGTTTTATGCCTTTTTTAACATTTTATTAGTTATTCTGTTATCCGGAGCGGGGAAGAATCCATTAAATCAAACATCGAAAGAATCTGTTCAGCCGATCTCGAGTTATAAGTGTTCGCACTAACCCGACTTTCATTTATATTATAGATTATAATTTAAATAAAAAGAATAGGTATGTACCTATATAATTATAACAATAAATCATTTTGGAATATTAAAAGCATGTCAGGAAAAACAAGTGATTATGAAAAACCAACAATTAAACTATAGCTGTTATATTAATTTGCTCATATCTAAAATTTAGTTTTGAAATACAGATTTCTGGAGAGTGGCAGAAAACAGTTTAAAATAATATGGAGATCATTATCCAATGTTTTGTTTTGAAAAACAAATACAAATTTCTTGATAGAGGTAGAGTACAGTTAATAATAATGTGAAGTATGTACATATTTGAATATGTTATAAAGCTATGTATAATTTTTTTTTATATATATGAAAATTGGTTGTTTATACGTTGTTGTTTATCGTGTTAGTTATTTGGAATTTTTTAAAAACTAACATTTCTGGTTGTAATTTTGTAAATATTGAACATTGTTAAATAAATTTGTTTTTTTTTTTAATATGGAGTTGGTTATTTCCTTTTATTATTATTATTATGTTTATGGCATCCCATCCCTAGAGGGACGATTTGTGCCAGTTTCAAATATTTGATGATTTGCAAAACAAAAATATTATGCTTTAATTTATTATTTTTCTTTTATTTTATATAAAGACTTACTATTTTTACATTCACACTCGGCCTTACATATTACTTACAATCACGCCCTTACGTACATACATTCTCGCATTTATATAAAAATATATACATACACGCACACACACATACTGTTTATATAATTAAATAATTCTGTTTTACTGATTTTAAAATTTTTTTGTAGACAGAAAGCTTTTCAGAGTGTAACAGACAAGACATATTAATGGGGAACTGAATTTCATCGATTTCGTAATAAAGTTCATATGAATCTCTTATTGGGCAACCGAGGAAGACGTGGTCTAATGTCTCCATATCGAGTTCGCACTCACAGAGTGGAGACGAGGCTAAATTTATTTTAAATAGATGACTATCCAGTCTATGGTGATTGAATCTCATGCGAGTCAGTGTGACTATTTCTGATCTGGAGAATTTGAAGTCTTGGTACCATGGCTTTCTGGAGATAGACTCCTTAATGTCCCGATAAATCGATCCCTTAGCTCTACCTACCTCATCCCAATGATCGGTCCAGGCCGACATTGCTCCGAGAAAGGCAGAACGTTTTATATCACTCAGGGGGAGTTCAAAGTTTCGAGGGACCAATCCATTGCTGGTGGCCTCTTTTGCCAATGCGTCTACGTCCTCATTGGGTGTTATACCACAATGAGCCGGGATCCAAGCTATGACAATATCTCTCCCTTTTACTTTATGACTATATAGGTTTCTCCTAATGTCTAAGATGATACAGTTATCAGTATCTGAGCCGGACGCAAGTACATTTACTAGAGATAAGGAATCCGTGAAGATGATTGCCCTTTCCAATTCATGGTGATCACACAGAGTGAGAGCCTGGTGCAGAGCAGCACACTCTGCCGTGAAAACGGAGGCTTCCGGAGGAAGTTTTAGCATTGATTTTATTTTGAGTTTGGGGATGAGAACCGCCGATCCAGAATGATCACTAGTAGAAAATTTGGAGCCATCAGTAAAAATTTGGATGTGGTTTGGCCAAGAAGAATCAGCTTTTGAAAAGAACGTCTGATTTATTTGATTGGAGGATATTTTAGGAGTTTTACCGATACCGATATTTTCAAAGACGGTTGGGGAGAATTGCAAGACTTCCAAAGGAAGGTCATAAACAGCGGATGGAAAGGGGTAACGTTTAACGCCAAACTGAGTCATGTAATTACTGTAACTGTTGCATAAATAAGGACTCGATTTATTTTTCCAGTAACCGTTAACGTGATATAGGTTACGTAGTATGGGTAAATTTTTCAGCAATGGATGATCAGTGAAAGTCCGTTTTTTAATAAAGAAGGAATCAGAAAGATATTGTCTTCTAATCTTTAGTGGCATATCAACACATTCCACCTGGAGAGAGTTGTTTGGAGTGGAGGGCATTGCGCCAACCAAGAGCCTTAAAGATTTTGTTTGTACCGCATCCAGCTTGTTCACCAAGGCTTTGGATATTGGAGTCAATAAAAAGCTACCGTAATCTAAGTGGCTGCGAATTAATGCATTGTATATGTTCTTCATAGAGGAAGGGTGGGAGCCCCAAGAGGTGCCAGAGATCGCTCTAAGTATATTTAAACCTTTTTCGCATTTGGCCAGTGTATGAGTTACGTGAGGGCTCCAGGTCAATTTCCTATCTAAGGACATACCCAAAAATTTAACCTCTTCGCACTGAGGGATTATACTTCCGTTAAGCTCTACAGAAATAGATGGATTCACGTGCTTTCTGGAGAATGATACAACTCTCGACTTTTGAGGGGATAGGAATAAGTTATTCCGTTCCATCCATGAATTGACAATATTTAAGGCTCCTGTCAAAGCTCTTTCAGCACATACATTATTTTTATTAGTAGTATATATTGCAATATCATCCGCGTATTGAATCAATTGACAGTCATCAGGTATCTTGGGGATGTCTGAACAATAGACGTTAAACAAGATAGGGCTTAAAACTGACCCCTGAGGAAGGCCCTTCCAGACCACCCTGTGGTCTCCAGGGACGTCTCCGCTCACTGAAATGCTTCTCTCCGTAAACATGCGAAAGATCAATGTGGCAATTTGGTGAGGGATACCGAGACTTACAAGTTTTTTGAAAAGAAGAGGGATAGAGACATTGTCGAAAGCAGATGTTATATCAAGGAATACGACCGACATCGGATTTTTCTTAGTAAAAGCAATCTGGATATCCGTGATCAATACACTCAAATTATCTACACAAGACAGTGACTTTCTAAAACCAAACTGTGTAGAAGGTAGTATAGAGTTGTGTTCTATATACCAAACCAGTCTGTTTTTCAAAATGTGTTCCAGAATTTTCATGGCGCATGCGGACAAGGCTATGGGCCGGTAGGAGGAAGCGAGTTTAGGATTTTTTCCAGGCTTTAAGATGGGAATAATTAACTGGTGTTTCCAAGAGTTGGGAATGTTTCCCGAAGATAGTATTTTATTGAGAAGGTCGAGAAAAGATTCGATAAAGATGTCAGGAGCTTTCTGAAAGAAAGCGTACGGAATTTTGTCTTCACCAGGAGATGAATGCCTCACCGATAGTAGGCAGAGCTTTAGTTCATACATATTTACTTTTTCTAACAATCTATTGTTATTTTGAGGGAGATTTCTGTTATTTATACAAGGGGGAACTAGTTGGTCCAAGTTAGGGGCAGTAGGAGGAGCTAGATTATTTAAAAACTCTGAAAGCCAGTCAGAAAGAGGAGCAGAAGCTCTGGAGGTCTGGAAGGAACCCTTGAAGCGTCTGATCATATTCCAAACATGTGAAGGGGGAGAATTCGGGGACAGAGAAGAGCAAAAGGTTTGCCAACTCTGTCGCTTTTTAGCTCGTAGTTTTTTTTTTACCTTGGCTTGTATGGCCTTTGCCTGTATAAAGGAGTCTGAATCAAATTTTTTCCTAAAGTTTCGCATAGCTTGTTTTCTTTCAGTGATAAGATCACAGCACTCCTGATCCCACCAAGGGGCATTTTTCGTGTTTTTGCTGGATTTATTTCTAGAGGGAATGCTGTTATTAGCCGCCTCGTAAATAATCTGTGTCAGGTCATCATAATGCTTTTGGACAGGAGACTTGGACGTATCTCCGATTTTAGACATGGATTCCTTTACAATTTCGGCAAATCTAGCCCAGTTTGCCCTTTTTGTACTGTATAATTGTCTGCTGTAAGAAAACTTTCTGGATGGAGCTACGGATAGAGTAACAAAAATTGGGTAGTGGTCGCTAGAAAACGGGTCGTCTAGGATACTCCAGCTTGATGAACAAGCCAGATTGCCAGTACAAATTGTTAAGTCCACTGCACTTGGATTCTGATTAGGGGAAGACAGTCTGGTTGGTGAACCGTCATTCAGGATGCATAGGTCATGCTTATCTACAAATGACAGTATTTGGTTACCCGCTCTGTCAGTTAGGGTATTCCCCCAGGCAACGGCATGGGCATTGTAGTCTCCGAGCAGGAAAAATGATGTTGGAAGTAAAGGGACAATCGAGTTGAAATAATTACTGTCAAATCCACCATTTGGGGGAATATATACAGAGACGTATCCAATACCGTCAATGCAGACAGCAATTATTTCTAAAAAGGGATTGCTTGGAATTGGAATAAGATCACAATGGAGAGATGATTTCACCAATATGGCTACTCCACCTCCCCTGCCCTCAACTCTGTCATTTCGAAAGACAGAGTAACCAGGAATATTATAGGTATAATGTGGTTTGATCCATGTTTCGTTTAAAGCTGAAAGGTGAATAGAGAATTGATTTAACATATGTATAATATCTGATTTGTTGGAGATTGCGCTTCTGCAGTTCCACTGAAGAATATTCAATTGATTATTATCTGACATATTGAATTATTAGTAGGTAATAAACGTTTAGTAGAATAAATAGTTTGAATTCGAAATAACAAATAGCATTCTCCAACGAAATGTTGAGAATATTGTCTGTTTATTCTTTTTCTATAATTGTTTTAATAAGAGGAAGTATTTTTGAAGTGAACATATCAGATTTGTTAAAAATAATATCAAGCAACAGCTCTAAGGCTGATTTCAAAGAATTTGTCTCATCGGTGGAAGATTTTGAAATGTGATTTTTGAGAGATGAGGAACTCTCATTTGAGATTTCGTTTTCGGATGATGTTGAAGTGAATGACTCTGGAGTTATAAGAGCACATCCTGGAGTTAGATTCCCAGCCTGCCCGTTAGTGTAAAAAAGGTTGTCTATGTAAGATTTATCATTATACAGAGGTGAAACTTTTTTGAGAGGAGCTGAGTTAGCTTTAGTCGAGATTGTAACTCGTCGACTAGAGTTTTGGGAATTATTAGGAACTTGGACTGAGGGGAGTTTCCCTTCTAAGGGCTTGACGATTTCACTATAGGGTTTGCTAGATTTCGGGAAGAGCTTAACAGCCTGGGCGAACGATAAGTTGTCCGCAGCCATAACCTTTTTTATGTCTCTTTGCCTTTTTAGTTCGGGACAACTAGAGTGCAGAGCACTATGATCTCCATGACAGTTAGGACACTTCACCTCTTTAGAGGTGCAATTATCCTTGTTATGTTCAGTGGAACTACAGATTGCGCATCTGGGTTTGGATCGACAATTTTTCCTTAAGTGCCCAAATCTAGCACAAAGGTGACAAATTATAGTAGGTTCAGAGTATAGTTCTACTGGTAAGGAGTTATAAAATAAGTAAATGTTTTTGGGCAAGATTTGCCCGCGGAAAGTCAGAATACAAGTAGTTGAAGGGACCCATGATATTTTATTAGTGTCTTTGTCAACTTTTTTCCTATTAAGTCGGCGGGCTTTTAAAACTTTAATCGAGGATCCAAATGTGGAAGAGTTTTCAACGATATCAGATTCAGATAATTCCAGGGGAATATCTCTTACTAGTCCTGATTTAACCAACTTATAAGTCGGAATAAAGGCCTTCAATTTGTTTTCAGAGACAAAGGTCGATTTAACGAACTCGTTTGCAGATAAATAATTATTAAATGTTAGAGAAATTTTATATCTGTTTTCGGCTCTAATGCATTCAGGTTTTATGCCGAGAAAGTTTCTTCTGTATAAGAAATTCCCGAATGTTAGCGGGTGCAAATGTGTGTCGTCAGCGTTCTGAACAAACACGACAAACGGCCCGGGAATATCCGGTGTATATAACAATTCATTTTGGATCATGTTGCTCGTGTTCTGAGCAAGAGAAACATCTTTGTCTTTAATTGTATTTTCAGAGATAGTTTGAGAAAGTTTACGTTTTTTCCCCGACTCTGGAGGGTCAGAGACCGATGAAATCACCCCAATGTCAGGGGGGATCTCACCTCCATCACGTTCCTCCATTTTTTAACGTCACATATAATAATATTCACAAGTGATTTAAATACAAAATAAAGAAACAAAAATAATAAAGAAATAATAATGACGTATTTAGTACGTACCGTGCCGTCCCGATGCAACAATAACGTCGCACGGGACAAACAAAACAAAATAATATAAAAAAATAAATGTACAGTAATTTAAATGGTGTTAAACTAACTACAAAAATAATATCTAAATAAATAAAAAGATAGTAAGAATTAGTCAAAAAGAAATTAAAAAAAAAAAAAGCTTATCGAGTGTAGAAAAAATCAATTTCCAATAGTAGTTGAATTCACGCAGCACAAAACACGTCCAGCGGGGAACTCGTTTCACCGTCAACCTTCCGTTATTTCCTTTTACCTTATTGATATTCATGATGGACATACTACATAAAGCGAGTTGAGGACAGAGAGGAAAGGCCTATGAAGCAATGAAGAAGAAGAAGTAGGCTGTATAGTTAGGTAGTGCTTTGTTCTTTCACATTCAACCAATTTTTTATCATAATCATAACCGCTTTAAAGTGTTGTGGTTGCAACCTTAAAAGCTTGTTTTATAAAAAAGCTGTATAAATCAGCACTTTTTAAAGTACTAACTAATGCTATATTTTTGTTGAGCAATGATTCTAACCCCGAACTTCTTTTCCAGATGTTAGCAAACATACCACTAGGCTACCGAGGTCGATATCACTGCTTGCCTCATTTATTGATTAAAAAACTTTTCATATGAGCCGCAGTGCATATGCTCACAACAGTTAAGGTTTTAAATGGAAAAATCAAAACTTATATTTTGGGGGAGCCTAGATTTATTTTGAAAAAAAAAGGTATGTTACTGAAGGATAATGATTTTTTTAAAGGATTAAGACAAGTCCAGATTTCAAATTGAATTGGCAGTCCATTCAGATATCTACAATTAGGTTCCGCCCAGGCGCACTTTGCAAATCCCGAACTGTCCAGGTCAAACACGCACAGACAGATAGCAAATCTGAACTTCAATTCAAAACTCTGGTAAAAAAAATTACAGGCATATTATTTTTCCGAGAGGGAATTAGTTTCAGGGAATCTTTGGTCATTTTTTATAATTTGAAAATTATAATGAAAGCCCTAAAACGAAATCCAAAACACTAGGAAAAATGATATCTAAAAAATATTGTAACCTATAAAAATATCATCAACAACAATACAATAAAAACGCACTTTCAATTCAATGCGTCAGCAAAAAAGGGGGGAATAATTTTGAATGAAATAAAGTAGCGGGAAGGGTCGAGATCAGTCGAGATGCGTCTGGAATATTTTTAATAACTTATTTGATTAACTTTTTACATGTTACAATAAAGTTTAAAATATATATAGATTTTTTTCATAATAGTTACATATTTAATTCGATGAAAATTTACTATTAATAATTATTATTAAACGGCTAAAAAGTGTTCATTTTGACTTCACGAATACTCGCTTATGAACCATTTACACTGAACTACGAATACGGTAAATTAGTAACACGTGCCACCAGAAATGTTTTTAACCGTCATCGCTTCGTTGCTAAATAAAAGGGAGACATCAAGGGCGTCGCCAAGGGGGGTAGGGGAGGGGGCAGCTGCCCTCCAGACATTTAAAAATGTAGGCAATTCATATTTTCCTCATCCTCCATATAGAAAATAGCCTATGAATGGGTCAAATTGCCTCCCCCTAGGCCCCGGGCTTGCGTCGTCCTTGGGTGACATATAAATTGTTCGAATTACAATAATTTCAAGAATTGTAATTAGTGGAAGTGACAATTCGCCTAATGGCAACTTTACGAAATCACAATTCACTGAAAAAAATGGAATTATCCATTAAATGCACAATTCGTCGAAAAATAGCGGCTTTATGTTGGTACCAACGTTGTCTAATGTATAAAAATACCAAAAAAAACAAAAATACACATGGCCAAGTTAAAATTTTGATAAATTAATAACGCGAAAGAAAATCACTGCCTCGTTCTTGGTAGACCAAAAAATTATATTAGTACTTTATGTCCATATCCCCATAAGTAGGCGAAATGACACAATTTTTTGTGCCTGGGTGCACCCAAGGTGCCAGGACTAGCAACTATACAGGAGAATGGGCAACACACGCATCAAACATTATTTCATCTCGACACTAAATGCCGACGCTTTCCAAATCTTGGTAATGTTAAAGGTGCCACTTCTTGCCATACCGATACGTATCAGGAGCTCAGCCCCGAGGTCACCAGAGGTTGTAATGGTTGCTACCAGGTATTTAAATTTATCCACCCGGGAGTCCAGTCCATCCAACTAATTAAAAATATTAACCTTTTAAATATATATATTCGTAGAATATGATTTTCGTAAAATTGATTTTTCGGTGAATTGTGCTTCGACGAACTTTCATGTACTCAATAAAAGCAACACCTCTAGTTCCATAGTACATATTCTTAAATTGTAGGAAATAGCTGAACCAGAATTTCTTTCTCAGTCATACCATTCACTGCTGGACGAGAGCGTCTTTCGAATGGAAAAGAGAAACAAATTTTAAAATATAAAGATTGTATATTTTTTTATTTATCCACTGAGGTTGGTTATTCGATGTCAATATCACATGGTTTCCAAAGGAGCCACGTACTGAGGAAGCATGGATAAATACTACTTGAGATCACGGACGTAGCAATAGCTTTCATATGGAGGAGTTCCAAGGGTAAAATCTAACCGCACAAATCATAGTCGTATGCTAAGGGGGGGGGGTCCGGACCCCGAGAACCCCCCCCCCTTATATACGTCCATGCTTGAGATGTAATCAATCCTTAGATGTATGAAAATCAAATACAAAATTTACCATTTTCCACACAAACCATGATTTATTCAAGTGTAATGTTTATATTTTTCTACTTAAGTATTTTTCCATTACTGTGACATCTTCCTAGATTCTCTAAAAAATAAGACAGTCAAAACTATATAAGTGAGTCCCTATAAAGTATATTTATTAAACATAGTGCAATAGTTGTTATTAAAGTGTTATTTCAATTTCTACAAACATTGTGGTATGGTATCCAATATACTTCTGCAGTTGAATGAATAATGCCGCTTTCAAGTTACATACTTATTCACTAAACCAAAATACTAAACAAGTGTAAAGTAATTACCACACGTAACCATTATGCGTTGGGAAAAAGAGCTTGAGCCAATAGAAGCGCTAGATTTCTGTAGAAAATGTTGCGGGAGACGTGTGATTGGTGATTATGTAGAAGATTCTGGAATATTCTGTGACGTCACTTCCTTGAGTATATAAGGCAAACCGCCATTTTGCTTTCCTCAGTTTTAAATTAATCGTCGAGCCGTCCTACGCGCATTTGAGACGTCTCTTGAAGTAGATCTGCACTTACAAGGACATACACTAAACTCTCAAAGGTAAGTTTTTAAATGCTTTTCTTCGAATTTCTGGTGATTAGCGCGTTTTTGGTAAAATTTGTTCTTAGGTCGTGGATTAATTTTGCCGACTAGTTACGCAGCGTGAAGATTCCCTCCATTCCGGTCGCGTGCATACTATCGATTCATTTCATTTGTGCTTCTATTTATGTTTGAATATTGTGATTTCATAAATATTTGCGAGTCTTTCGAGTCTCTTTCTTGACATTTTCCAGCGGAATCGTTTCAAGTAGTATATTTTACCGACTTGTCTTCTGGAACATTCGGGGTTCCACGTTGTGACCTATAGTCATAATTACTGCAAGTATGTTAATTGTCGAATGATTAATTCAATTAAATGCAAGCTTTTCCCCATTATTTGTAATTAGCCTCAAAATTTGATGCGTAAATTACCTACATTTGGTCTTTGGTCGACCATGTGCTATATTGAGTCATCGTTAATCTACGCCCTTGCGTTAATTATTTAGCGTATAACCTTCAATTTAGCATTAATAGTTGGTAGTTTGAACAGAACCACGTTTTAACCGCCAGATCTATTCATCATTTTTCATCACCTTTGAAATTTTGCCTTTTCTTCATTTAAGGCTTCCACTTTTCAAAATGGCAGTCTCATGAAAACAAAATTATAAGAAACCTTCAATAATATATTTACTGAATTCTTAAGGTTAACGAGTATTGTCATAGCCTTTACTCCCATAACCTTTACTCTCAAATCACCCTTCAGTATGTGGTGAAAGCTTTGTTCACACTAGATCAAGTAGCAAGTAACTTAGTAGTTTACTGTGCATTGTATTATAATGTAGATCATTGTTCTGTGTTGATGTAATACCCAATGCACAGTATAGTATAATGTAATCAATAATATTGTATTACTTGCGACTACTAAAATACTCTACCAGTGTGAACCAGCAGCCCGATTCATGGAAAAGTTTAAGTGTAAGTTTAGTTCGAAGTTCGAACGAAGTTCGATTCAAACCCTCCGTGAATAGGTACATAGACTGTAGATAGTCGCCGCCTACAATAATTATTATTACCAGCAGCCCTATTCACAAAAGTTTGAATCGAACTTCGTTCGAACTTAAACTTTTCCGTGAATCGGGCTGCAGGCTTACGAAGCTGTTTCTCTAGTTTGTCAAAAAACTTTGGCCAATCACTGCATTTCTTTCTCAATTCAATGTTGACACATGGCCCTGATTTTCCATCCCATCCCATCTCCTTGATAAGGGGGCAGCCTCAGGTTACAATGGAGTCCTACTAATATTAATATTGTATTTTTTTTTTAACAGATGGCTAAAGCACCAGCTATTGGTATTGACTTGGGAACAACCTACTCTTGTGTTGGAGTTTTCCAGCATGGAAAGGTTGAGATCATTGCCAACGATCAGGGTAACCGAACCACACCTTCCTATGTGGCTTTCACAGACACTGAGCGTCTCATCGGAGATGCTGCCAAGAACCAGGTCGCCATGAACCCCAACAATACAATCTTTGGTAAGTTTGGCAATTGTATACTTCAATTTTGTTTGGTCGCTCCACTACTGCCACCTGGAGAGATATTAACATGATGACAAATTTGTAGACTAGAGTTTCTGACTTCTTTCAATAAAAAGTAGTTTGATTTGAACTTTTAACTCTGATGGAAACTGATATCAATCCATCATTGTATAATCTACGAAGTTGTGGCTAATTGTGCTGTCGTTTTTTTCTTGCAGATGCTAAAAGACTGATTGGCCGTAAGTTCGAAGATGGCGTTGTCCAAGCAGATATGAAACATTGGCCATTCACAGTCATCGACGATAACACTAAACCAAAACTCCAGGTCAACTACAAGGGAGAGGATAAGAGCTTCTTCCCGGAGGAGATTAGTTCCATGGTACTGACCAAAATGAAGGAGACTGCGGAAGCTTACTTAGGAAAGGCTGTTCAAAACGCCGTTGTTACAGTCCCAGCTTATTTCAACGATTCTCAAAGACAGGCCACCAAGGATGCTGGAACCATCTCAGGCCTCAATGTCCTCCGTATCATCAATGAACCCACCGCTGCTGCCATCGCTTATGGCCTTGACAAGAAAGGTGTAGGTGAACGCAATGTCCTTATTTTCGATCTTGGTGGTGGTACCTTCGATGTGTCCATCCTTACAATTGAGGATGGTATCTTTGAAGTAAAATCTACCGCTGGTGACACTCATTTGGGAGGTGAAGATTTTGACAATAGAATGGTTAACCACTTTGTGCAAGAATTCAAGAGGAAATACAAAAAGGACCTGACCACCAACAAGAGAGCGTTGCGTAGACTGAGAACATCCTGTGAAAGGGCGAAGAGAACCTTGTCATCCTCTACACAGGCCAGCATTGAAATAGACTCATTGTACGAAGGTATTGACTTCTACACTTCAATCACCCGAGCTCGTTTTGAAGAATTGAATGCCGACCTCTTCAGGTCCACCATGGAGCCAGTTGAGAAGTCTCTTCGTGATGCCAAGATGGACAAATCCCAAATCCACGATATTGTGTTGGTAGGAGGTTCCACCCGTATTCCTAAAGTACAAAAGCTTCTCCAAGACTTCTTCAATGGCAAGGAGTTGAACAAATCAATCAACCCCGATGAGGCTGTTGCATACGGCGCCGCTGTGCAGGCTGCTATTTTGCACGGAGACAAGTCTGAGGAAGTGCAAGATCTTTTGCTTTTGGATGTCACACCATTGTCCCTTGGTATTGAAACTGCTGGCGGCATGATGACAACACTCATCAAGAGGAACACCACCATCCCCACCAAACAAACACAGACCTTTACCACCTACTCTGATAACCAACCTGGAGTACTTATCCAAGTATTTGAAGGTGAACGTGCCATGACCAAGGACAACAACCTCCTTGGAAAGTTCGAACTCACTGGCATTCCTCCAGCACCACGCGGCGTCCCACAAATTGAAGTCACCTTTGACATTGATGCCAACGGTATCTTGAATGTGTCTGCCTTGGAGAAGACCACAAACAAGGAGAATAAGATCACCATCACCAACGATAAGGGACGTCTTTCAAAGGAGGACATTGAACGTATGGTCAATGAAGCCGAGAAGTACCGAACTGAAGATGAGAAGCAGAAGAACACTATCCAAGCCAAGAACTCTTTGGAATCATACTGCTTCAACATGAAGTCAACCATGGAGGATGAGAAACTTAAAGAGAAGATCAGTGAATCTGACAAGTCAACCATTTTAGATAAATGTAATGAAACCATCAAATGGTTGGACTCCAACCAGCTGGCTGAAAAGGAGGAGTATGAACATAAGCAGAAGGAGTTGGAAGGCATTTTCAACCCTATCATCACCAAGATGTACCAGGGAGCTGGTGGTGTGCCAGGAGGTATGCCCGGCTTCCCTGGAGGCATGCCAGGAGGTGCGCCCGGAGCTGGGGCTGGAGGTGCTGCTCCCGGGGGAGGCGCTGGACCAACCATCGAAGAAGTGGATTAAACTAATGGAAGCAAACTTCCCCCTTCATTCCTTTCTACCAGTATTTATTTTGTTCGCAATAATTTAATTCAATTTTATCAAGGAAACGAAAGTTAAATTAATGTGCCTAATTCAATTTTTTTTTAATTTTTGTTAATTGTTTTTATAAATATCCTCAAACGGAAGACTGATTGTTGGAAAAGATGGGTACATAGTTTGTAGGAATAGACTATTTTATTCCTAGCTTTATTGTCTTACGATCGTGCTGTGAAGTCCTTTTTCCTTACTTTGCATTTTAAGGAAACAACAACAATAAACACATTCACCAAAAATATATCTCTGGTTTCTCATCTCCACTATTAAAAATACTTATCATTCGCTTGAGAGATTTGAAGGTAAAATTGGATACTTTTTGCACTCAGCTGCATAATGAACACTCGGGCGTGTTGATAGTTCTATCTTAAGAGTTCGAGACCCACTGGACTGAAATTATCTTTACCTGAATGGATTGTTTAAAATTATCTTCATTTAAAAATTTAGTAGCTGGATTATTAGAGCCTTCTGACATTATTTATGCATTGAGAGATTAAATTTATGGAAACAATGGTTCTTCATTGTGAATTTAGAACTGGTTAGCTGTGAAAATTTGATCTGGAATTAGTTTTAGTAGTATGGGTGGGCGGAATATCTCAAAGTTGATGGATGTCCTTGTAAACTGCAAAAACCTTGAAGGTGAAAGAAATTAATGATCAAGTAGTCGTTTTTAAGAGTTACGTCCCATCGTAAATACAAAAAAGGACACGTCCCATACGAGATGGTTAGTATAGCCGGTGGAAATTATGCCTGAGGCAATTTTTTCTATTCAACCACTCCCGTCCAATCTGAGAAATTTCAAGCCAAGGACACAAATTCTGATTGGACATTTTTGATTCAGGAGATTTTTTGATCAGATGCTTGCTCCTACATCAATCACTATGATAAATCGACTTTGATTATTACATAATAATATGAACCTATTTGAATAATTATTACCATCTTGCCATTATTTTGTAAAGGAATGAGAATTACAGTAAATAAATTCTGATAAAGTTTCGAGTAGCGATCGATAGATGGCAGTGTACACCTGTGAAATGTCATATTATTAAAGTGTGTCTATTTTTATTTTTTTATTTATTACTTCTAATAAAATACAATTATAAGCATAATATTTTTTTTTTGAAATATACCCCCAAAATTGCCCAACTTTAGCAACCTGCTTCCAACCACCAATTTCAGCAACTTTTCAAATTTATCAAAAATAAAATACCAAATTAAAATGGACCATCTTCCTCTTGAAAGGCTTTAAGCAGTACCTATTATTGATTACAGTACTATTATTATCTTGGCTTTAAGTAGCTTTCTGTGAAATATTCCAGTGTATTTGAGTGAGCACAGATTCATGGTTCACTACTTCTTTAATCTTTCTGGGTGATATTTTAGACCGACAAAACATATTCAACAACTAGGATTTTTTTTATTATTCATGTACGTAGGTGTTAGTAGGTACTTTACCCGTTGTGAGCAACTAATATTAGTAAATATCAAAATAATAAACCATACACCATCCAGAAGTTACCAGAAATTATACTCGCAGCAGTAATTCAATAATCAGCGAAATATGTCTTTCTGGGTAAATTGAAGTTCCGCTGGCTATATCCGACATTCTTGTACAAGGAATTGTTGAGTAGGTGCTTAGTTCTTTCTGGGTAAGTTGAAGTTCCGCCGGCTGTAACCAATGCCAATATTCTTTTACAGGAAATTGTTGACGACTTCTTCGATCTTTCTGGGCAGTTCTTTTGCTGGGTCAGCATTCGAACAAGGATCTTTTACTGATCTCACAAGATTATAAGGAAAAAATAATAATTATATTTGAATGCGATATCAATGAATAATACAAGTATGTATTCTCTTTATTTTATATAATAAATTACATCAAATTAGATTTACCACAATACTTTTCTTTGTGTTTGTCCATATTTTAAAATATTTATTATTTAACAATAAAATATCGTAATAAATTGGAATCCCCTACATACACAATCTATTTTAAATATTTTTAATATACAAGATATTATAGTCCTTACAGGCTAGGTCAAAGTACAATTAATAGTTTGATTACAATACTTACTTATTACTTTTAATTTTTATTTACAAAAATCTCCACGAAGAATAATAATTACTATGGTTTGTAAAGGAATGAGAATTACCTACCTGAATTCTGACAATGTTTTCATTAGAAATTTATAGATGGCACTTTATTATGTAGAAAAATGATTGATTTTTTTATTGTTTTGATAATTATTATTATTTTTATAAGATTCCATGTAAGATTGCGATGAGTCTTAGTTTTACAACTGAGTTCATCTTGTACTTACTGTGTGTGCCGTACAAAAAGAAGACAAAACTGTGACACATCGAAACAACAGAATTGGAAAATTAAATGATTGCGTAATAATATGTAGGTAGGTACCTGTTATCGAATGTTAAGGTACCAATAAACACTGCTGATTTTTTGAGCTAGAGTCTTAGCAGAAATCGCTAAAATTCTAGGCAGTGAGGTCTAACCTTAGTTGTAGAGTGTACTGGTACACCGGGGTGTTTTTATCAATCTCACTATAGCGTCCATTCCATTTTTCACATAGTGGAACTGAATAACGCGGAGTGTCCCTTTAAAATTTTAAGAACATAATATTTTGTGTACCGTACAGAGACTCGGTCAGTTTATTCAAAACATTTTAGGTGCTCTATAGCTGTTGGAGAAAAAACAGCTCCACAGTAGATATACTAATAGAAAAATCTAGAGTAGCTCAGGGACATATTTAGTCCCTACTTTAGCTATAGCTCTTGTTTAGAGTGTATCGCACCTTTAAACACAAAGGTAATTAAAAGGGCCAATACAAACAGTTGTACCTACATTTAACACCACTTCTACAATAGTTGATCATAATTAAGGAATATTGCAGTTTTATAACGTAAAATACCTAAGCGACAGACAACTTTTATTGAAATACAGGAGAATTAATGTGTTTGTAATACGTCTATGTATGGTTTTAGTGCCATCTTTTATTCTGGTGGTGTATTTTGAGTAGGTAAATAAATAAATAAATTAGGAACTAACTGAATTTTTCAGAATTATTCTGTACCTTCACGATTTTTCATGAGAGGAATAACTCTGAAGAACAGTCGAAGTAGAAGATTTTTTTATACAATTCTTTACTTCACATTCGAAGTGGAAGTTCGTAATACGGGTATGTTTTGTCGCATTGTGGTTGCGAAACTGGGAGAGGACCATTGCCTATTTCTATTTAACACTATAAACTTTGTAAACTGCTAAAAGTGAGTACTTATGTGGCTTTTTTTCTTAGTGTATGTACCTTTATTCAGCCCAAATTCATAAAAAAAACTGAACTCTGCGTTAGTATTCTGTGAATTTCAAAAAATCTATACAAACATTCACGTGCAATATATTTGTTCGTCCTGTTCAAGCAACACGTAGAAATTTCATGAGTTGAAACACCTTTACGTTGATCGGGAATCGAACCCGGGACCTCTAGATCAGTAGTTTAAATTTGATAGTAATTAATTTGAAAACAAAGCGTCGCACAACAAACTAGATTCAGGTAGATAATAATTATACATTATTTCATTAAATTAAGTACGTAGAATATAATTAGAATTTACATCGGACATATCAAAGCTGCTGGGTTGATATCTTCGACGCCTAATTTCTTAATAGCTATTGTGATGGAGTTGGTGTATTGCCCGCTGGACATCATGCGCACGTTCACCACATCGCAGAAGATGGTTATCGGGGCCTCGGCTGGAATTAAAGACAAAAAATGTTGGGAATACAATCTCACAATATTTTTTTTTTAAATAATCAGTGCTCACTCAAAGGGAACAGAAATACACTCTTTGACTCTTTCACAGTAAGCGTTAAACCTTGTACCGTGAAAGAGGAAGATGATGGGCACCTGGGATCGAACCCACAACCTCCGCACGAAACAGTACGAAAACCAACGTCGTAACCAACACCACCTATATAAGAAGGCCTTAAATAGCGCTGGCGGCCATTTCTCCTCTCGCGTCACCAGGCCGTGGCGTGTATTCTATCATAGCGTACAGGTAAGTACATACAGATATAGAAGAGTGAATGCTGGGCCTCACGCTGTAACGTAGCGCTAAGGCCTTCTTATATAGGTGGTGTTGGTCGTATCCGCCAGGCTACCAACCACTTCTTTTATTATCTATGTTATTGTTTGTCTGTACTCTATGGTCAATTCCTCCTTCCATTGGGTGAAAACACGTATAAAGCCGATTCCGATCGGCGCCGATCGGAGGAAAGAATGTTACTTCGCACAGCAAAAGCCGCATGCCCATTTAAATACATTGAAACCATAGACAACATTCTTTGCGCGGGCGGCGCGGGTCGGAATCGGCTTTCTACGTGTTTCTACCTATTTTTAGCATGTAGTGGATTTTCTGACCGGATCAGGACACAAACCCAAGGTATCATGTTTAAAAGTCGACTCCTAGAAATTTTAGGCTACGTTGGTATAGCAGGCAAGTTATCGTATCAATGTTAATAGAAAGAGATCTCTTGCATCTTACATTATATTTTACGTTTAATAAGCATCTTTGTTTACCTGCCAAAGAATCCATTCCACAAACAGTGTTGCCCCTGATCATGTCTGTCGCACTGAAGACTGCCCCTCCGCCAATGGAGACGTAATCCGACATTCCTCGTTTATCACACTGAAAGTAAAAAAGAGAAATCATTAAAGTAAAAGCCAGGCTTGACTCTGTGGAGATGGTATGGCAATAAAAGTCAGGATTGACTCTGTGGAGATGGTAGGGCAATAAAAGACTAGGATTTACAAGACAAACTTCGAACAGAAAAATCGATTGAAGTTTTGAACATGTTCGAACATCTAATAAACTCAAATAACGAATTCAAAAATTGTCTATTCTAAATTATATTTATAGGGCTTTCATGTTTATCAGGGATACCGCAGAAAACAAGATGCCCACTGAAATAAATTCAATGAACTAAGTAAAAAGGTTAAATTCAAAAACGTTTGCAACATTAGTTAGTAATATTGAAAATTAGATTTTTTTTGTATAAAAGCGGTTCATTTGGGGTCCGCTTTTATAGAAAACCATTGTATTGGTAGAAAGCGGTAGTTTTCGAATACCGGTTAAATGGTTGCTAAAATTTTTGTTCTGGTTCAAAATTTACTATTTCTATAGGTTGGTCTTTTGATACGGGTCTCAAAATATTTTTCTTGTTCTGACACCAGCATTTTAGTTCGAACTAAACAATATATTATATTTTTACTCAATTATATTATTTTCTTAAGGGGTAGATATTATTACGCTAAAAATCATTATATTTAGGTAAATCTGACATATTCAATTTAGTAGGTATTAAGATTAATCTTCACATTTTTCCGTAACTTTTTTTTTTTTTTTTTTATCTTATAATGGCCTTCACCTTGAAGGTGTTCCTGGCCAGTCTCAAGTAACTTTTTCCGTAACTTAAGTTCATATTTTTTTTTCATTTTTTTTTTTTTATATATTTCTGCAATTCCACTCACAAATTTATTTAGTACGTATTGAGAAAAATTTGAGGGTCGTTCCAGAAAAAAAAAATACTCAAAAAGGTTGATAAAATAGCTAAAGTATTTTAAATAAAGTTTATTATGGAATATGACGTCAATTTCTGTTTTGTATGTTATATGGAAACACGGAAACAACAAGTAAAATCGATAAATTAAGTAAAAATGACAAACCGGATGTTTCGGTGCAAAGCATTCTTAAGTATCAAATTTTTGATTAGTTCTAAGCTTGAACTTTTTCTTGAATTATTATATTGTTATAATCATTATCGGGGGTCCACTACATCCATTTAGATCTTTAAAACAAAATATATATCGCTAATGTGTTTGTGCATTCACTGAATAAATATAATATTACGAAGTTCTGCATAAAGGGAAAGTTCTAGACTCGTTTCATGTTGACATATCGAAGCTAATTGATATTCAATTTATGGTCTGATGTGTGGTTAAGCCACTGACAAGGTAGTATCGACTATTATAAAGGTGCATCGGGCGAACAGTTATTGAAACGACTTGGCCATCAGAGTGGAACGATTATTAACTGTCCGAGTAATGGACACACACGACGGCGTTATAATTTATTCCATTAAAGTTAAAACACTCAAAGGTGATAAAAAAAAAAAAAAAACCAACAAAACCCCTTTTAAACAGTAGCTAAAAGTGAAAAACGAGAGTTAAAAGAGTGTAATCTACTGAGAAAAAACATACAAAATTAAAAATATTATATAGGTAGGGGAGAGCATCCATGAAACGGACAAACGTTTGAACTCGGTCTGTCTCGGATCTAGCGCATTATTGTTATAATATCCTTGTCGATCACGCAGTGCATGCTCTCACTCCACAGGAGCGTGTAAGTCGAGCGTTAGTATTTGAGTAGAGCTCACGCATTTTTTTTTTTACCATTATAAAAGTATTTTTATCTTCCATTTTTCCAAATCTGTCAAAGGTAAGATTTTGATTTAAATTATACATGTCGTGTTATATATTCTAAAAACTCACCCATTTAAGTTAATAAAATTGTAACAGTAGAAGCAGAAGTAATAACCTTCTAATCTGCAAAAATATATGCATTTGTTTAAGATTTTACAAAATCCCATGAATCGGACAGCAAAACGGACCATGAAGTGGATGTCCGATTCATAAAAGATTCAGAAAATGGCATATGTCCTATAAATATGTAATAAAACATACGCGAACAGTAAAGAAGATTGGCTAATGTGCAAAATCTCCCAAATATGGGCTCATAATAGTTGTGGTGTAAAAGGAACAATAAACTTTTTTTGTAAAAAATGTTTTTAAATTGTATTACTCATGGTATATACATGAGTCTTGTGATCGGATTTCAAAAAAAAAAAAATATAGATTTCGCTGAAATTAATTTTCTCGACGTTTTCGAGGGTGTAGATTCCAAAAATGCAAAAAAAAAAATTTTTTTAAATCCGCGTACCAGTACGCCAAAAATGTGTGCGCACCCATAACTCATAGTAATTCCTATCCGATTTGATTGAAATTTGGTAGAACGGTTAGCCCCTCGATGTAGATGAGTCAGTAAAATGTTGAGATCTGTACATTCAGGGGAACCCTCTTAAAGTATCCAAAGAAAATTTCACTTGTTCTAGAAAAAGGGCTAAAAAAGAAAAAAAAATCTCGATTTTCATAAAATTTGGTATACGGGTTGAAAAAAGTCAGCTGGAAAAAAAACTCGAAAAGGCTTCCATAGATATGGAATGACAACTAGCAGTCTACCTAACAGGAGATGGAGTAGAAGCAAAAACATATGCATAGATCTTGGAGATGATACTACAATGTACGTATTGATAAGGGAATGGAATTGAAAAGAATTAAAGAAAGGGACAACCGGAAGGAAAACCTTGGAAAGACCTCTATAGATATGGCATGATAACTATCAGTCTACACAACGCCAGACGAAGTAAAGAAAAAAATTGATCCATAGATATTGAAGATTATACTGGAATATACAGAGGTAGTGGAAACACAAAGACTAATAAAAGAGAAAGCCCCGAAAAGATCGTAGTAGTTCACCCAACAGAAGACGGAGTAGAGGCATGAGCAGATCCATAAATTTATAGAATGGCAAAAAAGAAGGCAATTATAGAGCTACGTACCTTTGATATGGTTCCGGTTTCTATTTCTTTACTTGATGGCCCCACCTCTACACCAACGCTGAGTGCCATCACCTGGACGGACGCTGGGAAAATTGCAGTCAGGGAACAATTGGAAGCCTTGCCGTAGTTTCTGATTGTGAAGACATCTTCGGTATCTTGCAGGAGAATGTTGCATGCTGGAATCAAGAAAAAGATACGGCTAAAGATTAAATCATGTTTTGTCATAAGTATTGTCAAGTATGAAAAGTATTTTTAGAGTTTTTTTTAACTAAAATATCGAGTCACGGTCGAACTAACCAATTTTTATAAAGGTATTAGTTGCATGTAAACATGAGATCCAACTGTCGATGGCCCGAGTCGGTATGTTTATTGTATGAAACGATGTCGTCAATAAATTAAATTTTTACAAAAATTGTTAAGAAAAGTTTGAGAAGTACTGCTATAATGTACATATTTTTTTTATAGAAAATTGAATTATCTAGTTGGGGAGTTTCGGCGTTTTTCGATATTTTTATATAATTCCGAAACTGCAACGGAAACTCGTAAATTTGTCATAAAAAATATTTTTATTTTTATAAAAAAGTTTGAGAAATCCTGGAACTTTTTCATTAAATGCAATTTGAGATATTGTATTTTTCTATATAAATACACATTTTTAGGGTTCTAGCTTTTATAGTTTTCGAGATATATGAAAAAATTAAGTAAAAATTCAAAGGTGACCCCTGACTGAAAAACATTTGAAAATTCTGAGTATACAAGTTTTGTATTCAATATTTTTTGAAATTTTAGGATCTGTGCATCATGCGAATCAAAAGTTATAAGGGGGGGGGGGGACACACACACATACACAGATACACCAAATGTTCTCCTCCGAATTTTGAGTAAATTCATATATGAAACATATATGCTGGGAAGCCTCTAAGTTGGTGTTTTTTGTCACAACAAAGTTTGAAAAACCGTTGAAAATCTAGACCTGGCCATACAAATCTCACGTATCTTGCCGATACTGCCGATCTGTCTCGAGAAATAATTTCTCTTCAACAAATCGACAGTTCGAAAATCCAATAAAATTGATTACTTGACAATCGATTTTGCGAAAGCATACCTCAAAGTTATCCACAAAAATTTATAAAAAGTATTTCCTTCTTCAAATAAAAGGACACATTTTAGGAAGAAAAATCAATCTTTAACATTCTTTGACCAGTCAACTCCGTAAGATGTTCAACGTTCTAATTATGTTTAGATTCTTCGGAGACAAACATTACCACCTAATGGCGAACGTTGTTAACGTAAAGTGATCACACTAAGCCAGCCTTCGAAATAACAGTAGAAGACGGTCGTAAGCCCGTAGTGGTTTGTTCCATTTAAAAATCGAACATTAGTAATGATTTTTTAGAGTCGTTAGTTGTTATTTTTTCCGTAAGATGTATTTAATTTAAAAGTTAATATTTTTGTATTATATAAAGGAAAACAACGAAATTCATCCAATTATCTAAAAATTCCTCAACAATGGGGCAGAGTTTTTCAAAGAATTTTTCTCTCTACCTAATAGGTATCTCATTGTTGTTTAATGGTTAGATGTTTTTTGAAGAGGTTGGTTTTTTCCAAAAAGAAAACCGCCTATCTACCTTTATTTAAGCAAGTTTCCTAGAATTTTTTATGTTGGGTTTTGGATGAAAAATAACATGAATAATCTGTAGGTAGGTACATAATATTGGAGTTAGTGAAGTAGAAAAATATTGAAAGGAATTTCGATAGAGGAAGAATGTGTCCATTCAGACAAATATGTAGCCAAAAGTCATTCCGTTTATAAAATCTTGAGCTTCACCATGTGACCGACTTAGTCGCCTGTTTTTAAGTTAATTCAGTAGGTACTTATAGTTCTTGTCTTGTATGGAGTATGTGTATTTCCGCCCTTTTCAAACAACAGAACTTATGGATCACTATAAACGGTGTAACATTGGTAGTGGAGTAGAGTATCTTAATATACCTATCGATTTAATCATCATGCATCTACATATTATGTTCAGCGATATCGGGTGGTTCAAAAGTTAAATATTACCACCTAATGGCGAACGTTGTTAACGTAAAGTGATCACAATAAGCCAGCCTTGAAACAACAGTAGAAGACTGTCGTAAGCCCGTAGTGGTTTATTCCATTTAAAAATTAAACATCAGTAATGAACTGTTAGAGTCATTAGTTGTTACATATTCGGTTCAAAAGTTATTTACGTTTTTGTGAATTTTTAATTAAATCCGGATTTCAGTGGCTGTGGCCAAACAATTAATTGTTCGATCATGATTTTTTTAGAAAAGTTCCACACTTCGGTTTGTCTTACGCTTTTGCCGCAGTTTTTCCAAAGTCTCAACATTTTTGTTAATTTGTACACATGTCTCGTTAGACCACAGTTAGAGTATAATTCGGTTCTGTGGTCACCATATTACCATATTATTTATTTATTTATTTAGATTATGAAGTTACAAAAATTACATATTTTATAACTTAAAAATAACAATATTATTCCACTTATATTATACAGATTTAGACGTCACATTTCTACAACATTCACATTACTAATCTATGCTTATTAAAATAATTGAAAGGGTTCAAAATAGACTTCTGAAGTTTATTAACTTCAAACTGGGTATACCAGCTGCGGATGTTAACTATGATCATATTCTCACACTGCTATCCGAAAGGCGCACAATAGCGGATATGACTTTCTTGCATAGATTGATCGGTGGCCAGATTGATTCCTCTCGGCGGTTGTTGTCTATGGTGGAGCTTCATGTCCCTTCCAGGAGCACGCGAAGTGCACAGACCTTTAGATTAGCAAACACTGTCACAAATTATTCTTTCAAAACGCCCATGCAAAGGTTACTTAGGGGGGGGGGGGGGGGTAATGATCTTGACGAAATCGATATATTTTCTACACCCTTGTATAGTTTCAAAAAAATGCTAAAGGATATAGAATACCGCTTGGCTCATTAAATTCTTTGAGATATTTATTTTTCTTTACTGTGATTAGGTAATTCAATCCCGCACCAAATTCGCGATTAGTGATTAGTGACCTCAATCCCGCGGGATTTGCGGGATTGACATTTCTTTGTTTGATGTAGGTTATTATTATTAAGAAAAAAATGAAATAAAATTGAGTAGGTGTATATTTTTTTAATTATAAGAAGTGTCATTACTTATTAACAATTGAAAATAATGATGTTTTAGAGTTAGGTATAAATATAAAACGGAATTGACTTTACATAAGTATAAGCAGTTTCCAAGTAGAGCTGAGCGTTATAACGAAAGCCGATAAAAAAAAAACGATAAATAAAAATAACTTCTTCTCGTTATTCGTATTAAACGATATTTTGTAAATATATCAGAGTTATGACTTTACTGATTGAATTTTTTAGCGAAATTATAGCTTACACTGATTCAGGCACAACAGTTCTAGACTGTTGGTGGTGGTGTTGAGAGTTGAGACTCAGCTACCCATTCAGGATGGAGACTACGTTCTCATTAATTTTGTAGTGTAAGCGAAGGATCATCATTTAACAGATTCGTTAAAGGAATGCCTTTTTCGTCGTCGTTGATGTCGTTGTCATCAATTTGCTGGTATTCAGTTTCTTGTTGGACCCGCGCCTCTGACAGCAGTCTCTCTATTAAACACTTCATTTCAATTCTTACTTTGCTCAGATATAAGATTGGATCGTCCAACGCATTTGTAGATCCTGAATCTTTTTCTAGATATTTCTTGGATTTTTCAAGTAAAGTAATACGGCAGTCATTAATGTACTTACTTAATCCACGTTCGTACCCAGTGTGGAGCATATGGACGCCACAAACTTCCTCCAAGCCTCTCTATCTTGCGCCAGTTGCATAGCTTCATCCCAGCTCAGTCCACCATCGCGTAAAACCGCAGTGAATGCCCGCTTGATTGTTAATTTCGGGCTGCCTTGCCTTCTTGTCCCATCCGAATTGTAGTAAATACTCTCGGGGGACATGCGGAGAACATGGCCAAGCCAGCTCAATTTGCGATTCTGAATCACTTTGAAGTGATTGGCTGTTGTGCTGTTCTGGCGCGCATGGTCTCATTTGAGACATAGTGGTACCATCCTATCAACAAAATCTGTCGCAGAAATCTATTCTCAACACTAAGGATCTTCTTCTGTTGAGTCTTCGTCAGATGCCAGGATTCACAACCATATAACGTCCATTGATGTATGGCATTCTTTTATCCGACGAGATAGCGACATTACAAGTTCCTGGCTTATCCTGGTATTTTATCGATCAATTTGGTTTCTGCAGTAACTAACATTGCATCACGCAGTAACCTTCTTTTGCAATTTACTACGCTCGAGACTAAATCCCCTATCGCGGGAGAATCCCTAGCCATAGAGATTCAAATGACATTGATTTCGTTCCGTTCCGATACAGGATTCACGCAACACAAAATATAAATTCAAAACTTATTTAGTTGTAACTTAATTTTAAATTATTTTAATTTTCATATGAATCAATATAAATAAAGGAGTCCGTTCGTATATATGTATGTAACGTCCTTTATAGACGGCTAAACTAGGGATACCAGAAGTAAAGTAATACCCTCTATAGCGAGTCATAATACCAGTGGACGTTTAAGGCTATGAATATTTGGAAAATGTTATATATCGATAAAAATATTAGATTTTTTCATAAATCTCCCATACAAATTAAGATTTTCATCCTGCCATTTTGTCAGAATCGGGTATCTTGAAATTGTATTTTAATATCCTTCAGATGTATCGTTGGTCATTATGTATGGTTTTGAATTAATCTACAATGCATAAAATTTCTATT
Organism: Mystacides longicornis; assembly: GCA_963576905.1. Lineage (NCBI taxonomy): Eukaryota > Metazoa > Arthropoda > Insecta > Trichoptera > Leptoceridae > Mystacides > Mystacides longicornis. The sequence continues at coordinate 5,298,596 of OY756434.1, forward strand.
TATTTCAAAAAAAATTTCTCTATAGAAGTAAAAACATCGCAACAAAGTAAAACAATTTAGCTTATTTTACTTATGAAATGTCATCATATTCCTCCATATTGTGAAAATTTAGGGAGATTTAGAGTTGCCGTTGTAAAAAAAACTTGTGGAATATGATAAAAGAGGTCTGCATTAATATGTAGGTAGGTATTAATATTGAAATGCATTAATGAAGAAGGTAACTACAAAGAGTATGATTGAGTAGTTTCAGCGTGATGTGACAACGCATGAATATAACAACAACGTTTCATATTTATAATAATTAGAAGATGTAATAAATCAATTCTTCCTAAGCAGGTATAGCTTTCTGTTGAGAAATACAATACTCAGAAGATCAACACTTTAATGGTCGAATGATCTCTGTGGGCTCCGTTGAAACCAGAATGAAAATGTCAAAGTTTGGACGATAATGGCTTGGAGAATATTCTTTTAGGTGGCATTTTGTGGCCTTCATAATTCAACCTAAAATAAATAAATAACATCAGAATACAATTTTTATAATGATTATGTATGCATGTTTAAGGGGGGAATATTATTTACTTTAATGGAAATTTATCATTTCATTAAAGACCACAGTTAATATACATGTGTAAGTGAAATGAATGATTCATTTAAATTACTGTAATAATTATTATTATAAGTATTTAACCTCATATTAAACATTTTTCCTGAAGGTATACTGTATAATGTTTGCAATAAGTATATTGTTATAAAATAAGTCTTTAATAAACATAAACACGAATTATATGTGAATATTATATTATAGGTGAATTTAAGCAAAAATTGTCATGCATTAAGTTAAGTACCTACCTACCTAATAAAAATAAAATGAAACACAAAACATTAATTAAATTTTGAATAAGGAACAATTTTGACGTTTATAAAAAGCTTCGCGTTGACAGTGACAAACAGCTCTGCTGCTAAGGTGAAATCATTGCCATGTTCTGTCCGTTGCAAAAAAAATCGAAAACGTACCTAATGATGGTGTTTTTTAAATACTATTTTTATATTAAGTGTGTATAATGAAATGCAAATATACCAACACCTATTTTTTATGATCTTTCGGATAATTTAAATAATTTAAAAACTATTCGAAATATCAACATGTTTGCAAAACACTTTCATCTATTGAATATATCTTTGGTTGCACACCACCATAGACTTAATATTTATTTCTATCTGTCAAAATACTCAAAATAATAATGCTATTAAAAATGTCAGTAGAATAATATACTGTTATAATATTATTTATAATGTGGTTTACAAACGAAGTGGTAAGTGACAGTACTTATTTCAATTTACATCTTCAGGAACCTTAACAATACAGTATAAAACGTTTTAATCAAATCTACATACTCAAGTAGAACTGACAAAAGTTTTAGTTAATTTTAATTTATTATGTTTGTTTATTAATATGTTCTACAGATTTACTTATGACAAAATTTTTTAAGATTCACTGAATGTTGTCATTTGATTTGAACTTTAAATTGCAATTTATTGTTTTCATCCAAGTTAAACAAATACCAATTTAAAAAGTGAAAAATCTGTCACTGTCTTGCATTGATTCGTTAAATTTTACCAGTCTTCAAAATCCAACCAAAAAAGATGTGTTGCTTTGTGTAATTTTTATGAATTCTATGTTTATTTTAATTGAATCATATTTCGTTACAGTATTTATGTGTCACTGTGCATCGGTTTAAATAAGAGTCCTTGAACTGTTGCCGATGAAAAAGTTGGATGATCAAAGAGGTCCCGGTCGAAGGCGACTTGAATGTGCAATGTAAGAGATTGTACCTACTGGAATAAGAATAGCAGAGGAGTTAAAGAAGACCTTGCCAAGGTCATGGAGGACCGTTACGGCACAAGAAGAGAACTGGTGTGTTAATCCCAACAGCTTCTTTTTCAATCACCGATTTAAATAATAATATCAATAATAATAATAATAAATAGGACTACTTATAATGCGCCGTTTAGTGACAACAGTGGTCACCTCAAGGGCGCTTTCTGAATATTCATCCATTTAAAGAAATTTTATCTTTTTTACCTAATCTATATTACTGAATTCTTATATTAATAGATACATAATCTATAAACAGCACACACTGTACGCTTCTTCGTTAAATCTTTCAATACGTAATTGCATATAATTAGCTATAGTATTTCACAATCCTGCATTTTACATTGTAAATTTAAAAGAAATTGCATTTGGCGATCGACTGCAAACAAATTCTTTGACAATGTAGAGTAGGAAGGAAATTAACTGTCCACTTTTTATATTTTTATATAAATGTCTTTTTTTGGTTTAAATAATTGTTTAGGCAGTTAATTTTTTCGCACTATACATTAACGAAATCTTCGTTTGTAGTGGAACGTCAATTTGAATTTGTCTGCGGGGGCTGTTGTCTCATTGTATTTTGGTTGTCTCTTTGATTTTTAGTTAAGAAGTGGACAAAATTAGTGCACTTTTTCAAAGAATGATTTAGAATATTATTAAACTATGTATATTTTTTGCATTTTATGCATCGTCACTGTTGAAGTATGGTAAACTCTAATGTATATCTGACATTTAAATATAACATAATTACTTCTAATAGCTTCTAAGAAAATTGTTGCTTTGAAGGATATGGATTCTGTTAATTTCATTAAAAATAATATAATTATCATTTTGCAAATGGATCACATGGTATCATATACCTATGTTATAATTTTTTTTTATTTTTTTTTTAAAGATACAACAGCTTTAACAATAAGTATATCACATAAAAAAACAATTTTAGTTTTACAGCGCCAATTAAATGTCATATTTTTATAAGATCATATTATATAATGATAAAATTATGCTTCAGTTGTTCATATTTATGAATTCCTTTTTTAGCTTATATTTTGTGTTACATTCTAAATATGAACAGTTCAAATGAAAATAATTAATATTTGAGTATAAACTCACCAATTAAAAGAAATATCCTTATATTATTGTTATCATTTTTTTTCAACTCCACACATTAGCTTAAAGTCGCATAAAACATTTTTTTGCAAAATGTTCATATTGTTTTATTTAACTTTTTCCTGTCTCCTCCAGCTTGCTATGTCTTTGGATTCTTTTAGATACCCATTAAGATGGCATTATCTGAACATGCCTTGCCCAATTTACTTTGGGCTTTATTGTTTTTTTTTTAATGAATCTGTGCTCACTCGAAGTGAACACAAATACACTTTTGGAAATCTTTGACACTAACTAAAGGGTTGTGTCGTGAAAGCAGAAATGGTTGGCGCGGCTGGGATTCAAACCTATGACCTCCAACATGCTGTGCACATGAATGCCGGCGATTGATCCTACTGGACTACCGACCATTTCGTGGTAATATAAGTGAAATTAACGGTTTCATTTAAAAACAAATGAAATTAACCAACAATATACCTTGCCCTTCTGAGCTTGCCCAATCTAGCATAGTCAGAGATTATAATGCTCATGGTTAAACCGTATTCTCTATCTTTTATGGGCTCCAAAATCATTGCCCGTTCTTCGTACTCATATGTCATAACTGTTATAATAGTTTTATAGAGGTTGATCTTTGTTTTTCTATGGACACTTCTTGACTTGAGCACAGACAGTAGAGTAGAGAAGAATGCTTTGTTTCCTGTTCTATTCTTCGGTTGATTTCTATATGTCCCAACTCCTTTGCTGCTATTTCCAAGGCGTCAAAGACCTCTTATGGCTATCAGGGATCTTCCTACTATATTGAGGTTATATCCAACGATTTGGCTACTTTGGAAATAACTATTAGTCTTTGTATTTTCGTGGTATGATTTATGCACCACATATTCCAAGAATAAGCTGAAGAGTGTGAGGACCAGTCTGCCGCCTTGCTTGAGTACCTGGCCATCCGCGCCGATTTTATATTTTGTCATACACATAGGTGCCCTAATCAAACTTAACGTAAAGAATTCTTCTTCTTCTCAACCTGTATCAGTCCACTCCTGGACATAGGCCTCCTCCAGACTCTTCCATGTCCCCCGATCCTGTGCAACCTGCATCCACTGCGAGCCTGCATTGAAGTATTATGGTTCCTGTGCAAGCCACGGGTACTTAAGCTAGTTTCAAATAAAAGTCCCGATTTCCCAGCGAAAGTTGATAAATCTTTTCTATACTAATATAAAGAGGAAAGATTTGATTTTTTGTTTGTTTGTTTGTTTGTTTGCATCGAATAGGCTCCAAAACTACTGAACCGATTTGAAAAATTCTTTCACTTTTGGGAAGCTACAATATCGGCGGTGAACATAGGCTATATTTAATTTCCAAAAAAAAGTGGGTAACCTACGAAAACTTCAATAATGTAACCCAAGGTGTAAAAAATTTACCTAAAATATTCTTTTTATCGCGAACGCTGTGAAAACTAATGATGATAGAATAAAACAATGTACTACAATTTTGTAGAAGACATCATTATTTACAAAAAGTATCGCGACAGCATATGTCTAACTATTATAGTTATGCCACAATAAGTGTTTTTTTATTTAAAAAAAATCAATAAAATGTCACCTCTAGAAAAGGCTCTTTATTGGTATCTTGGTATTACTCCTTATTAAAATAAATTAGTTCATATTCAAGTCTGCTTCAATATGTTTGTATAACTTTTTGAATTATTCAATTCGGACATTCCATTCGAAAGTTATCACGAGTTTAAAAATGTGAGTATTGGAAAAAAAGCATAGTCTCTTATCATCTCAACTTATCCGATGCAGAGTGCGTACGGGAGCCGGGGAGGGCACTGAGGGGAGTCATGACGTCAAGTTTAGTAGAAATACCGCGCAAAGTAGTCACGGTGGTAAAGTGACGTGACACGATACATTGCAATGCAATTATTCCAGATTAACATTATGCTATAAAATATTTTGAAAAAGTTAGTGATCTGTATGAAAACTAAATTATTTTTAAGTATCTATCTACCCGTGCGAAGCTGGGGCGGACCTCTAGTTTATTAATAAAGTTGTACAGGATCTAATAATAATAATCAGAACTTCATCTGAGCCCATTCTTATTGTTTATTATTTTTTCTTTTCAGTCCCGCAAACGTGCGGGATCGCACACGAATCAAACACTTTACATTTCTCGACACTAAACGCCGACGCTTTTCACATCTTGGTCATGTTGTTAAAGGCTGTAAATCGATTGAAATAAAACATGATAAAACAAAACCTACGTGTAGGATTTTTGACATGGCGCACTCTGATGGAGAATCCTTTGCCCTTGACAGGAATCTTGTAAGCCAGCAGGGCGACGTTCTGGTCGCTCAGGAACACCTTCTTTACACGTTTGGTGCCGCACAACTCCTCCACGCGGTCGTCCATGGATTTGGAGTGATCTGAAGGAACGGGGAAGAACTCTCCGTTCAACTCCCAACCATCCACCCACTGAAACAGAACAAAAATATTTGTTTAATTTTTTTTTAAATAATATTATGATTCTGAACAACCTCAAAGTCAATGAAAATACCTACATTTTAGAAATCTCAGAACGCGAAACCTGTGTTATGTAAAAAAGGAGAATGGTTGACACCGGGGATCGAACCTACGACCTTCACTTTGAATGTCGGCGACTAAACATCTGAGGAGACAAAATTTCTAGGTGTGACAATAGATGAAAAATTACAATGGTCAGCACATATTGTTTCTATTTCAAAGAAGTTGTGCTCTGCAATCTACGCTATAAAAAAAACAAAAGAGGTTTGCGGTTTTGACGCAGTCAAATTTGTCTACTTTTCATATTTCCACAGCAAAATGTCGTATGGAATATTATTATTCTGGGGAAGGGGAGCCGATTGGAGTAGAGTTTTTGTTTTACAAAAAAAGAGCAATATGTAAAAATGACATCGCTCCATATGGATGGATGGAGTGATAGGGAATGGGACGACATCCATTTAAAGTGATGGTGAATGGGGAGCTTAAGAAACATCACTGAGTAATCAGCTACTAGGTACCTTAGTGTAACTTTTACAATAATTATTATTGTTTTGATAATTTCAGACGTGAGATGAAAATATACGTAGGTACAATAATTAAAATTTACTCATCAAGTTTGGGCATACACACGAAACATCACAACGATAATCAAATTCATATTATTTACTGTTTTAACATTAAACCTTTTCGCAACGGATGTCGCCCACACGTGGGGCGTATCTAATACATAGGTGAACTTTTATCACCTTTCAAAGTTTGTCGTAGCGCTGTTCGTTTTAATAAAAAGTAATCTCCTTGGCGCATGTATCGCAAGATGGTTAAAGTTACCTTCTTTGAAAACCTATAATAAATTATAATTAATAACTATGAATTTGATCGAGGCTATAAAATTGCCTGTTTCATATAACTAATCTTTTGGAACATAACTTCAGTGTTTTCATAGTGGGATTAGTACGAGATTGCTTGCTAAGGTTGTTGCATACTAATAAGCGCTTGAAATGCTTGGTTTTGGTAGAAAAAATAGCTGTCGTAACACTGCGATTGCTGTATTCTTTGAGACACAAGTACAAAGCCTTGTATGTTTATCTCTTTCACTTCCTGTAGAAAATAATCAATGTGCGAGAAAGACAGTGTAGGCTTGACGTTTAGTGTCATTAATCGTAGCTTGGGTACCATAATCAACTAGACGCCCGCCGAAATAAAATTTACGATCTGAGTGAAAAGGATAATTCAAAAACTTTTGCAATATATCAATATTATTGAAAATTTGATTTTTCTTTGTATAACGATCGTTCATTTGGCGGTTCCCTTTTTTATAGAAAACTATTCCATTAGGCGCTAAATAGTTTTCTAACTGTATAATTTCGTTTGAAGATTTCTTCCGATTGACGAAACGTTGGACCAAAGTTCTTGCGATGATCGAATGAAAAATATTATTAGATTCTATGGTTTTCGATGATGATGGAAAAATTTCTATTGGCGATTCTTAACGTTAATCGAAATGTTTGACAGCCCAACCGTAGTATTGTATGAGAATTATTACAAATTTTTTGAATTTTAAATGACGATACAAGCATGCTGAAGTATTCTGTATAGGGGCGCTATACATGTTTCCATACAAAATTTTGTTTTGTCTCGCCAGCGTAAATATCACCGAAACTTAGAATAGGTGTACAGAAGAATAGGCAACACACACTTATCAAAGAGCTTACATTTCGTCTCGACACTAAACGCCGACGCTTTCGTTCAAATAAAAGCTCAGTGGTGTTTTATTAAAAAAACATGATGTTTCCCGAAACATTTTGTATTGTGTGCGTATGCTAAATGGTTGGCTACATCAGCTGGGAATTAACAAACTGAACCACCCTTCAATAAACAAATTCCAGTGAAAATACCTAATATAATTAGCAGGGGACCAATGTTCGTGTAACCCAAAGCAAACAAAAGAACCGCTCCGTACCTATTTTTGTTCGAAAACAAAAGGTTTCGCTTGAAACAATAGTAATTGTGAACTTTTGGGTTCACCTCATCGTATGGTTTGTGATTGTTAAGGGCTGTGATTGTGTTATTTGAGTTTATTATTATTGTATTATATTAGTACCTAGTAAAGGTCACCCATCATCATGTAACGGATTTCATAACCAGTTTCACCGTTCACAATTTTGAAAGACAGTTCAATATACATTATATCTAGTGGTTTAGTAAATTTGGATAAATATTTTTATCCTCTACATAGGTCCTTTGGGGCTAGACAAAATACAGTTGGCGATCGACTACAAACGAATTCTTCGACTATGTAGAGTAGGAAGAAAATTAGCTGTCCACTTTTTATATTTTTATATAAGTGTCATTGCTTGGTTTAAATAATTGTTTACGTGTTCCAGTGGACAGATAATTTTTTCGTACTACACATTGGCGAAATCTTCGTTTGTAGTCGAACGCCAGTTTGAATTTGTCTACGGGGGCTTGTGTTTTAAATTTGAGGCGTAAATGATCGCTGTGGAGTGTGGAGTGGTCTTGTCTACACGAATATGGTGAGAATTTATTATAAAGAACTCTTAATTCATATTTTCTGTATTATTTCATTTTGTGTACCCGCCCGGATCAAACAACAGATCCCAAGCACCATGCACTATATCGATAGCCCTAGATGAGTCGACATCTTTCACATAAAACAAAGCTTGTGTTGTCGGCGTCGGGGTTCGAACGCACGACCTTCAGAATGCTGAACGAATGAAAGCCGTCGACTGTAACGCTGGTCTGCCAACCACCTCAAGACGAAATGACGAAACAAATCAACTCATATTTCAACCAAAATTAACTTCCTAAACGAATGTGTTAGTAAGCAGGAGAAACTTCTTGATAAAGGTTATTTTTTACAGTCAACCATCAGTTCCGTTCAATTTAAGACAGGCCAACACCGGGTAAAAATGATTCTGAATCGACCGGAAATTAAACTCGGGACCTCGCGATAATGAGATCGGCTCCTCTTGCATCGCTAGATCCTATATATTTTAGTTCAATGATATTTTTTTCTCTAAATAAAAAAATCTATTGATTGTGACGATCCTGAAAGATGTTGGTACGTATGACATCTTTGGGTTTTCGAAAGGAACATTATACAGGGTGTCCCAGAAAGTACGACTAAGCGAAAGTCCAGAGATAGAATACCTTAAGGGCTATCCAAGTAACTCAATATATAACTGTTTTTCCTCCAACTATTTTCAAAAACTTGCAAATTTATCAATCTATCTACCCTGTAATTTTCATTAAGCTATATTTATTGTGTGATATATTTTTTTTTAAATCGCCCTCAAAGTTTTTGTAAAATTTCAAGTTGTACCCTTTTTGAGATTCAACATTTTTTGTTCCCACGATGGTATTAGATAGACCCATAATTATTTTTCTATCTGCTAGGTATATCTACTTTTCAGCTATTTAAAAAAAATAATAAGCATGTACCTCGAAAATTGGTGTCTCTGTAACCATTTATATCCTTCAAGTCAGGGTCTGACAATAAAAGTACTAAAATAACAATAACTCGAAAACCATAAAAAATCGCTGAACATACTATATTTATTTATTTATTTATTTATTAACATAATAAACGGCCATGTGGCCTTTAATACAAATTTAAGAAATGACAAATTGCACAACTTAAAAATAAAAAAAAACTCATATGAAAAAAACAAACCAAAAAAAAATCTCATTAAGAAATAACAAAATTACTCCACAAAAACACAACAATTAACAAAATAAGTGGCATCCGCAAAACCTCACAAAAGAGAGGGTGGGGAAGGAAAAGGGAAACATTCGTACGGAAAAAAAACTAGAAATCCAGAGCCGCACCATAGTGCCGGACAAACCTACTCACAGCACATCTTCTCACAGCGTACACTGAATCACAGAAAATATCTATATCATCACAGAATTCATTGCCAACCAACCATATTGAGTTATTTGGATGGCCCTTAAGGTGTTCTATCTCTGGACTTTCGCTTAGTCGTACTTTCTGGGACACCCAGTATAATAAAAATGCATGAAAGTTAAACGGTCGCGCATTGAATGGTATAATATTATACTACTTATACTCGTATTCATCATAAACAAAATACCTAACACAGACATTACAACAAAACTACAAGTAAGCATTATGAAAATATGAAAAAAAAAAAATCAAATTAGCACCCCCACTAGGCTGTGTGTGTAGGTGCATATTTCTAATGTAATGTAGTATGTACGTACATATTTTTATTTTCTAAAGCTGCATTTAACTACACGCTTGCCACGGTTTGGCAAGCCACCACAAACACCAACGTGTAAATGGGGTGTTTGCCGTGGCTTGTGTGAGTTTGCCAACGCTTGTCCCGATCCGGGCAAGTGTCGGTTTTTCGACACAGATCAAAGGAATTTTCGGCAAACGTATTAAAATAACGACGCGCACGCTAACGTGTAAATGGCGTCCAAGCGTTTGTGAAGGCTCGGAATTTGTGGTGGCTTGCCAAGCCGTGGCAAGCGTGTTAATGTAGTATAATAGCGTTACAAAACCAATAAATTGTGGGATTTATTTTGATATTTATTTTTATTAGGATTTTTCACAATTCTGTCCCCAAAACTTGCTTTTGAATATCAATTTAATTCTAGACTAGGAGGACATAACAAATTAAGACCCCCATTCACGATCACTCCGTCCAAATGGAGTGATGTCACTCCAAAAAATGAACGCGAGTGGGATAAACCAAATGGATGATGTGGAGTGATAGGGTGATTCGGATATCCATCGCGTCAAGTCATTCCTACATCACTCTAAACGGATCGTCAATGAGAAGATTGAGTAGACGTGGTCCATGTCGTCACGTCACTTGATTGTCAGTGTTAAAAACTTGGTCCGAATTTGTATCATTTTGCCACAATCCTTCCACCAAGGTACACATATGGCTGTTTTTAATTTAATAACAGCAAAATACGTGTAATAACGTAGTGAAATTTCGTTATAATGATGAAAAAAAAAACTCAAGTTTCACATGTCATAAACGCAATGGTGAGTGAGTTTAAGAGGATTGACAGTTTATTTAAAATGAATACCACAGCGGTGATAAATTTTTGATCAACTTTCATAGAAATATGCCAAATGATTTATGGAAATTTTATATGAAGACGAGGAAACAGAAGTAAATAATAATATAATGGGAATTATTTTTAGAGATGGCATTCCACAGGGCACTTGTGGGGGACTTTAATGATATGATTCAAGGAAATTAAAGACGAACTCTCTAAGGAATGTCCAAGATCCCTAATAAGTACATAGGACGCGCATCATTGAGTATTATTTGCCGTTGCCTTTATATATAAATTTATTTCGTTCGACTGAAACAATACAAAATGATTTTTTAAATTATAGCCCAAATAATATTTGCATCTGGAGTTCTGTTCACGATTGGCAACATGTTTTAGAGTCTACTGGAACTGAATTAAGAAAACTGCATGTTTTCTAGCTGAATAAGAACAAAAACAAGATTAAATTTCACCCATAATTTTCAGGTTGATCTCCATTCTACAATTTCTGTTCACAACTACCTTCGTCTTTAACTACAGTAGCCAGCGGGTTTGAAGAACTAATGGCTATCAATTTACATAGATAAACTCCATATAAAGGGTAGAATAATATAGTTTTAATCATAGACAAGAGATTGTTGTCTCTTGTGATTATACTCCTGTTTCTTCATTTAGCCAATAGGTTGAATAAAGCAATTAGGAGTCCGTGAGATGTTTGCTCAAGAGTAAAGAGCCTGGCTGGAAATACGATAACGACATTAGTTAAAGCCTTGCGATAATATTTTGGTTAATCCTTGTCTTAATAATTGGTCCTCCTTCGCAGACAGCCAGGCTATTATGGTTTTAGTGTAGGTTATGAGAATAATTCGATACGCTTGTTTTGATCATAGGTTTTGTTTCTTTCACTCATTTCATTTTAACACTAGCTTTCCCCACAGACGTTGTCCTGTGCTTAGTCCTTGCCTACTATGAATATTGAATTGAATTTGTAATTTATACAAAAATACGTTTAAAATATGTTTGAATGTTAAAAAAATTGTTTCTGTGAAAAAAGTATCTACCATCAATTCGTACGTATCAATATTTTTAATTTCAATGATTGTCAGGCAAACCATTATTTTGTTGTTATATGATTTTACATAGATGCCGGAGGCGTCGCAGAAAATCCGTTCCATACTTTTTTATTTTTTTTAAATGAATCTGTACTCACTCAAAGTGAACAGAAATACACTCTGTGACTGTTTTACAGTAAGCTACTTAAAGAATGTGTCGTGAAAGAGGAAGATGGTCGGCACCTGGGATCGAACCCTATACTATCACATACTAACTTTAATATTATATTTTATATCATTTGTTATCCATATTTTCAACTTTTTATTAGTTATTATGTTATCCGGAGTGGAGAAGAATCCAATAAATCAAACATCGCAAGAACCTGTTCAGCCGATCTCGAGTTATACGTGTTCGCACTAACCCGACTTTCATTTATTAGATTATATGCGTTTTTTCCCTATCGATTTTCATTTTAAAATTTAGTATTTTTTGGTTTAAGTATAAAAACGTTAAAATCTTCTGCAGTCCATCCACACATTACCAATCCATACATATTGCAGATAGTTGACATCCAAACGGTCTGAAATCCTAATATTCGTTACTGATAAGCTGTCGCTGATAACAACTGAAGATGGGTTTCAGCTGGTTTTGGATGAAGAGTTGGTAAAAGGGATGTGATTCTGGACAAACAGCCAATAACGTCTACTAACCCATTTATTTTGAAATCAGTTCGCCGCCTCGCCTTGGGCGAGAAATATGTATGAGTTGAGGTATTGCGATTTAAGACCACGTTACACTGAGCTACTGATAATTTTTATTAAAAAAAAAACGCGAAACAGCCAAGCTAAAAATATTTTTGGAATCAATTTTTGTTTTATTTTTCTGTGCTACCAGGAACAAATTTAATTAATTATATCCATTGATCATAAACTGTCTATTTAATTTGAGATTTTTTTGGGGATTATGATTTTTTTAATAATTGCCTAGGTATAGGGTTGATGGAATTCAACATTCTAAATATTGTTATACTCGTAGATTATTGTGTCCTTTTAAGGATTTCAGATTCATAATAAATTTAACAATACTTCGACTCGGTGGAAAAAGTTGAAAAATCTGTCAAAAATTAATATTTTGGCGAGCTAATTTAATACATTAAATGGAATCTAAAACATATAATTTGACAGTGCGTGAAACATGCATGCATTCACACTAATCCTTTAATCTCCAAACGACATATTGTTTTACCTGTGATGTAGTTTTTGAGGGCTCACACCAAATGTTGGGATTAGCATAATTTCATACGAATTAACATGAATTAAAACATTAACAAGACTGTAAAATTAGCATATTTTTTTTTATAAGGCTTACTTATATTGTGTAAAATGGCGGTGGTATGGTTTCACGTTGAAAGTCAGTTTTATACGGGAATGTGTGAAAAATATGTGGAAAGATTCTGTAGGACATGAAAAGGAAGGAGCATATTAGAAGGCAGGGTTGTCAGGTCTTTTCCATAAAAATACCGAACTAGTGTTGCCACTTGGTATCCAGACGAAAGTTTACTAAAAAAAGTTCATTCTCAAAATTTGGTATCAGGAATTTGAAAATTCACAATAAAAGTAATTCTCAAAAATTGTTCTCCGAAAAGTTTAAAATTAACTAAAAAATGTCATTCTGAAAATTTGGTATCCGCAAAGGACAGGTTTACTTTAGGGTGAAAAATTTATCGGAAAAAATACCGAATAGCCTATACTTCGGTATTTTTGTCATACCGAACACAGAACACCTGGCAACCCTGTTAGAAAGGAGTGTGGTATAGAAGTTAGTGTTGTAACAAAGGTGAAAGTGTTAACTTTAGTTAAGGTAATATGAAAAAATAACAACTAATGACTCTAACAATTCATTACTAAAGTTCGATTTTTAAATGGAAAAAACCACTACGGGCTTACGACCGTCTTCTACTGTTATTTCGAAGGCTGGCTTAGTGTGATCACTTTACGTTAACAACGTTCGCCATTAGGTGGTAATGTTTGTCTCCGAAACTCCTAATCATGAGAATTCTCAACATGTTCAACATGTCGAAAAATCTCATGTCTGCAACAAGTAGATATTTAAAAAAAAAATGAAAAATAGAGATAAAAGTTGGAAATTATTGAGACCAAGAGAGCAATCGGTGGACGAAGCGAAAGAAATGAGCATGGATGAAATGATTCAAGGTCCGTTCTCTCTCTATTCCAATTAAGGTAGGTACACAGCGTGATGGGTAAAAATTCAAATTAAGGAGATTTGGCGTATCTGGGAACGTCTAAACCTAATCTTAAAGGGATAATTATGTGGAAAGAATACACATTTAAATTGCAATAAAATAAGACATATACAAATAAATGCTATGAATCTTACCATAAAAATTCAGTTAAATTTGGTTTAATTGGGCCAATTGGGGTCTATTCTTTCAACAACATATAATACAATAAGTTAACAGGCTTCACATGTGATTAATTTTCTACTACACCGCCATCTCTTGAATTTTTTAAAAAGTAAAGCAATTATAGAGGAATTGTCTTGATTTCAAACATATGACTCATCGAACTTTTTAAGTGATTTAGATGCCTACTTAGTTATAACTCTTCTCCCATGATTGATACCTATCCTTATCAGTATTCCAGCTCTCTTTTGCTCTCTAGAATGAAGTGTTTTCTTACCTGCACCAATCCTCCCGACCCACAAGGGACATCCATGAAAGTGAAGGTCATCTCTATCCGCTTGTTGGGCTCCGTGATCATGTAGATGCCGCACACGCTGGGCTCGTCGTTGGGCGCTTTGTAGTAGAAGTGCCCGTCGTCTACTGTCACCTTTATACAATCTGGAAAGACACATTATTGTTAGATATTACTAGTGTTCGAAGTTCGACAATAACGTAAGCGATATTGAGATTTTATCTAATAACTAGCTTTCCCGACAGACGTTGTCCTGTGGACCCTTTGGTCCTAACCACAGGCGGTCCGTTCATTGTGCACTGCGCCTCCAGAAACAAAAATAAACTAATTAAATAATAACATTAAAATATCAATTCTAAAACGTCCATATTTCATTCGTATTCAAAGCTCAGACGGGATCAACGCAAGAATATAATTATATGCGCGTAATTTGGTTGACTTTATATGAAAAATTTCTAAAACGCCGGAAACGTTGGAGTAAGTGAAATGGGCTACTGTTAGAGTGGCAATTACTTATGCGAGAATGAGAGGCTGCCGGTGCAGAAGACAATAATTTTGTTGTTAGATTTTTTCAAAAATAGCGTCGCATGAAATTCGTTTCATACCTACTAATTTTAATATTATATTTTATATTATTTCTTATCCATTTTATTCAACTTTTTATTAGTTATTCTGTTATCCGGAGCGGAGAGGAATCCAATAAATCACACATCGGAAGAATATTATGTTGAGCCGATCTCGAGTTATAAGTGTTCGCACTAACCCGACTTTAATTTATATTAGAGAAGATATAAAAGAAAGTCGGGTTAGTTCGAACACTTATAACTCGAGATTGGCTGAACAGATTTTTATGATGCTTGGTTTATTGCATGGTTTCTTTTCCGCACCGGATAACAGAATAAAATAACTAAAAAAAACATCGAAAAATGGGTAGAAAATAGAACAGAATATAATATTAAAATGGAGCGGACTTTCTAACAACAACGCCATCTGTGAAAAATTACAACACAACACAATTTTTTTTTTCTATGGATTTTTTGCAAGCTAATTATTGGTTAACATTGATGCGTATTTTTTTTTTATAAATTAAAACGTGAAAAGTGAGTAATTATTCTAATTTTGCAACGAATAGGTATCTACAAAAGAATGAAAAATATTTCTCGTATATAGTTGGATTGGTTTCACGTGGAGTGTTTCAACGAAAGAGTTACGGACGAACTTACCAATTATAATGTAGAAGATGGAATGATACAAACTATCGAAAACCTGATGAACGGACATCATAAGTTAAGACTCTTCATGCCCAAGCGTCCGACCAAATTAGAAAAATGGAAGATTAAGTTTTTTGCATTTATTTTTTCCTGAAAGGGGTGGGTAATTGAAAAAAATGGAAATGTTTCAGTTTTTTTTTTTTATCTCAGCTGAAATCACGTACAAATAGGATCTATTATTCAAAGATGAAGATGGACTTAGGATTAAGCATACCTTTGGCAGCAGTGGTTTAATGTAAAATATCTTCCGACGGGAAATTAAAGAAGGTAATGCGAAAAGATATTATTCCATTTTTTTCGTTTTTTAATGAATTTTTAGATATAAGAATTTCTTAAAGCCAGGCGATAACTGAACTACTTTTTAAATGGGAACATATTTTTTCTTGATAGATAGTTTTTTTTTATTATTTACTAGCTTATACCCGTCTTGCTTTACGTTTTTGATTCCGATTGTCAGGCTTGATCGGTAGGTAATTAAACAGGTTCTAGTCTAGCTTCCCATTGCTTAACAGACCTCTATAACTGACATAAGCACAGAAAAAGAAGAACACTTTTACAATTTTTGTTTTACCGACCTCATAATATTATACGATTCCTCATCGGGACGGAATGCCATATTTATGTAATAATAATATTATACGAACCTACCGACATAATTTGCAAGTTTTCATAGAGAGAGAGAGAGAGAGCTCTGTGGTTTGAATCTTAGCTACATTCCCTAATGTGTGATAATTAATTAGGCATTCCACCCATAGAGGGTGATTTGTGCTATCTGTCAAACTTCAAAATGTAGGAATCATTTTGAAAATTTTTTCATTAAATCTTTATTTATTGAGAATAATAAGATTTGAATAACATTTATATGTATAACAAATCAATCTACAATTATTTTATTACATTTTCATACCGTAATACCAAGATTCCATTCAACGTTTACATGAGTAATTTTGTTTCCAAAAGATGGCTTACTGTCTTTTTGAGAAATTTGTATGAAGATCCTAAAAAATAGAGTTTTTTAAATAGCTCTAAATATATTAAAGTTAATGCAGCAAATTGTATTTAAGAACCTTCCCAAGCAAATTGCACCGCTCTGCGCAGATTCATATCTGACGTAGCATTTGTATTTTGAGCGTGATGTTTACATATACGATAGAAAGCAGACAAACATTTCTGAATTATTATGTAGAAGATAACTTCCTAGCATTCCCGACAGTTTAGTCCATACTATGAATATTGATTTCAAATTTGTAATTTATACAAAAATACGTGTAAAATATGTTAGAAATGTTTTAAAAATCATTTAAAGCTCGTAAAAAATTCCACAAAAAATCTGCGTAGGTACCAATGTTTTGAAACTCAATTGTTGTCAAGTAAATAAAAATTGTGTTGTTATGGAATTTTTCACTGATGGCGTCCTTGTCAATAAACCCGCTCCATACTAACTTTAATATTATATTTTATAGTATTTGATGTCCATTTTTTTCGAATTTTTAATAGTTATTCTGTTGTCGGGAACGGAGAAGAATCCAATAAACCCAGAATCATAAAAATCTGTTCAGCCGATCTCGAGTTATAAGTGTTCGCACTAACACGCCTTTCTTTTATGTTATAGATGTACACCTACGGTGGTATTTGTCGCGCGGCTGAGCACTACGAATACAGTATTCTTTGAGACGAATAAAACAAAGCATTCTATGTTTATCTCTTTCACTCCAAGCGGTAAAATAACGAAAGGGTAAAATAGACGACGTGAGCTTGACGTTTAGTGGCATTAAGCGTATCTTGGATACCATAATAAACAAGACACAACTGAAATAAAAAGAACGAGAACTTGGTAAAAAGATAAAATTCAAAATTTGCAATATTAGTTAGTAATATTGGAAACTGCTGTTCAATTCGGGGTCCACTTTTCTTCAAAAACATAGCATTACTGAACAACAGGTTTAAGGCTTAAGGGCTCGATTCTGGTCTGGATAGATTTATGAGTTTATTCGAGTTAGGTTACAGTAGTTTCAGAATTTGTAAATGTTCCGCCGACTATATTGACACCCACAACAATGTTACTTAAATTACCTTTAAAGCGTTGATAATATTAATGAATTAATATTAATAGGTATCTCTATATATAAAAATGAAGCCCTATTTCTCTTGGTCTACACATCGTGCGTGAATGGTCGGATCAATTTTGCTAATTCTGTTTTTTGTTGTGTTCTTAATACTAAAAGAAAAAAAAACTTGAGAAATTTCCGCGTAGCATTAGAAAATTGAAGAATACTAAATTCTAAAAGAAACTATTCCATTTTTGAATTTCAGTTAAAATTTGACATAACTCTCAGTTGTTTGATAGACGGCGCGATTGTCAGTATCGGTTTGAACTGTACCCCTATTCTGTAGCAAGTGTAGGGTAGTCGTTTTTCAGAACGAGACGTTTTTCATAAAAAATGTATCGCCTAATAGTCACTTTTTTTCAAGTGACTACCCTACACTTGCTACAGAATAGGGGTCCTGACATCGGTTTGTTTGCGTTGTATCGGTTTATGCATGATATTGGTTAAATAAGTAGATTTAAAAAAAAAACATGACAATACGGACATTTCAGTGGAAACATACTAAAAAAAACAACAAAAAAATTAGAAAGATTCAAATAAGCATTCCCACTAGGCAATAGCCTGTATAGGGCAGTGCTACCAATTCTTAATCAATATTCAATAATAATACATTCGAATCGAACCCGGGACATCGGATCTGAAGTCCACGCCAGTTCCACTTCGATCGGCAAATTTAAACAAAACTAAACAAAATCAAATCAATGAAGAGAACAACCATTAATAATTGTTCGTCAAAAATTAAGAAATCCTATAAAAATAAAAACAGATAAAAATTAGAAGTCGAATAAATCTAAAACGAGTGCAGTTCTAAAAAAAACAATAACTTGTATTTACTATGAAGATCATGTAATTCGAGGAAAATGTATAATTTGTGTGTAACATTACTAAAATTGTATTTGCAAGCATCAATGACGATTAAAATCGAACGTAAAGTCTTTGCTGTTTATGCTAGGAATGGGCAAAAAATATCGATATATAAAAATATAGATATTTTTTTAGAAAATAATCGATATTTTTCGTCGATTTTTTTAATCTGGAAATATTCGATATTCGATTTTTATTTCTGAATATCGCAATCGATATTTTTTAAGCGTTTTAATAAATTTTGTATAAAAATTCTAATTTTTACATTTATTTATTTTAAGTTGTAATGAGTTTTAGCAATATACCTTTAAAATACTTATATATTGCCGATTCTAAATCTCAAGTTAAGCAATAAACAATGGTTAATGGACCTGAAACTTGTAAAAATAATACTGCACAAAATTTGAATATCGCCGACCTGTGGGTGCGTTGAGCCTTGTAAAACAAACTTCTTGGCACAATAATTATATTAAGCGGGACTAAAAATCGATTTTCCCAGGTAAGATAATTGTGTACATGCTTAATTTAATTTCTTGCTTTAGTCATATTTTAAAATCGTTTTTCTAAATTAACGGCTTGATTACAAGTTTTTTGCAGTTTACGTTTGGCCTAAGAAATTTGCCAGCATCTATATTTTTTTTTTCATTTTATATACGAACTAGCTTATACCCGTCTTGCTTTACGTTTTTGATTCCGATTGTCAGGCTTGATCAGTAATATTATAACAAATCAATCTTCACTTATTTAATTACATTTTCATACGGTAATACCAAGATTCCATTCAACGTTTACATGAGTAATTTTGTTTCCAAAAGATGGCTTACTGTCCTAAAAAATAGAGTTTTTTAAATAGCTCTAAATATGTTAAAGTTAATGCAGCAAATTGTATTTAAGAACCTTCTCCGACATTTTGCACGGCTCTGCGCAGATTCATATCTGACGTAGCATTTGTATTTTGAGCGTGATGCTCCGACATACGATAAAAAGAAAACATACAAACATTTCTGAATTATTATGTAGATAATAAAGCCAATAAAACTATGTACCAAATATGTGCTGTTTTTCTTTTCATTTTTAAATATTTTGATAATTAATATAGGTATTTATGCTTTGGGCTAAAAATATCGATATATCGAAATATCGATATTTTTTCCTCTTCATACATCGATACTTTTTAAAACTATCGATATATTTTTTTCATTTGCCCATCCCTAGATGCGTGATGTGATGACATACACAAATAAGTACCAGTTATTATAGGAAAGAATATTATTACCTTGAGTTGAATCTATGACATGATGTTCCAGGGTATCCGCCCTTCTCTCCCTGAAGATTGTGTCTGGGGCGAATATGCGAGGAGTCTTTGTTCTTAATCCCAGGGGAAGAGCATTCTGTGGACAAGTAAAAACAACAATTATAACATCACAAAAAAGTCTTTGTGTCTTCGACATTAATTATTTATGGAATATAAATGGTGAAAACGCCTTTCAATCTAAACAAAAGACAAGTGAAAATAGGATTGTGTAGAAATACTTGGTAATAAAAATATCAACATTATCTTTTTATATATAAACTAGATTGCCGAACAGACGTTGTCCTGTTGTCTAACTATGAATATAGAATTCGAATTTGTACCTTAAAGATAAAGTCATTAGGTACCTTTTAACCAATGTAATTCTGACTGATGCATCTGTTTTAAACAATATATTTACCATCCGCATTCTATCGATC
The DNA here is from genome assembly GCA_963576905.1 of Mystacides longicornis. Lineage (NCBI taxonomy): Eukaryota > Metazoa > Arthropoda > Insecta > Trichoptera > Leptoceridae > Mystacides > Mystacides longicornis. The sequence continues at coordinate 5,318,891 of OY756434.1, forward strand.
TCACCAACCTTCTAGCAACTGATAGTTTCTGTCAAACGTCCAATATAGTCTGGTAAGCATCGTGTAAGCCATTTTACTCGAAAAAAAAATAGGGACATCTTTTCTATATAAACTAGCTTTCCCGACAGACGTGGTCTAACAGAACTATAAATATTGAATAAGAATTTTAAAGAATGATAAAAATGACTTTTAATCAATGTCATTCCGACCGGTGCATCCTATTGAAACCACATATATTCCACCTGAATTCTGTCAATCGCACCAACTGACAGTTTGTGTCGTCAATTTAATTTCATAATTAGATTTACTTACTTTTCGCCTTTTAATTAAAAAAAATGCGCATCAATGTTAACAAATTAGCTTGAAAAAATCCATCTAAAATCTGCGTGCCAATATTTTTAATGTCAATGGTTGTCAGGTAAATAAAAATTGTGTTTCTATAAAATTTTTCACAGATGACGTCGTTGTAAGAAAATTTGTTCCAAACTAACTTAAGTAAGTATTATATTTGATGTCCATTTTTCGATTCTTTTATTCTGTTATCCGGAGTGGAGAAGAATCCAATAAACCAAAAATGATAAAAATATGTTCAGCCGATCTCGAGTTATAAGTGCTCGCAATAACCCAATTTTCTTTTTTTATTATAGATTGATTGTTGTTTGTAAGATTCGCAAAATCGAAAAGGACCGGAGCGAATCGGCAAATTTTGCTTTCTAAATATTCGTCCAGGTAAGCTTTGAACAGTGAGACAATATGGAATCATTGTGCTTTCTAATACAAAGGGTTCCTATAGGTCGACAACTATAATAATACCACTCCATACACTAAAATCTGTAGGTGCGGAATCAGGGGGACGAAGTAAGGGTAGCCGGAGACGGGCTAAAAAGTCGCTACTGATGCAGGTATACGACATTTATACATTTTAGCTGGGATACTCGTAATACTTAAAGTTACAGGTAAATTCTAAGAAAGTTTATTATGCTCATCTCAATTAGACACCATTTTAACGGGTTAATTTAAAAAAAAAAACAATACCTAGGTTTGTAAAATTTCTAATGGGTTGAATGTTGGCTCTAAGAAATTGTATGTTGGCTACTCCTCCGTTTGTCATATTCTTCGTAATAGGTATGTTTTCTTTTAATTTGTTATTATGATGCTGTGATATAAAAATATATAAGGTTGATAACTGTTGATAGAACATTTAAGGAATTCGTTTTTTAGGTTGGTACCTACTTAATATGTTTTCTGAATTGGTCTTTTAGAATCTTCTCCATTTATCAATTTCTTTTTATGCTTTGTGTTTATTATAACATATATTTTATCATGTCAGAGAAGAGAAAAAATAATTAAATCTGTTATATCTACCTAATATTAAAGGGAAGGATCGAAATCGTAGGTATTTATTTTGAAATGTAGATTTACCCGCTGCTATTTTTTGTTTGAGCTACTTTATAATATTACCTAATATATTACATAACATGTAAAACGATTAAATTTGCACTACTATTTAATCGTTTGAAGTCGGTACTCATTTTGCTTGTTTGCAGACACCTTTATAAATGATAAAATATAAAAAAGCGTTAAGCCCCAGCCCAGACGTCCTTCCCGTTGCGAAGGCGGCGGGAAACTGAAATACCCGCACGTGATTCGTCCTAGCGCTGTCCCCTACCCCCTGTTACCACCAGTCCCCAATGCATTTTTAGTGTATGGAATGGTATTTTTATAGTTGTCGACCTATAGGTTCCTTTTTTCGAGAATGTCTGGGAGTGAAATGGCGTACAATCTAGAAATTTACCAGGCTATCTTTAGCGTTTGACAGGAACGTTGTTAGATAATTGCTTGACAGAATGCGGATGGAAAGTATATGGTTGAAAACTGATGCATCGATCGGAATTACTTTGGTTAAAAGGTAAGTAATGAATTTATCATTATACAAATTCGAATTCAACTTTCGTAGTTGCACCACAGGACAACGTCTGTCGGGAAGCTAGTAAAACCATAATAATATTAGTGAAGAATAAAGTTTTGTATGTTAAAATATAAGAATATTGTTGTAGATATAAAAAAGAATGAATGCAGAAATAAATGGTATGGGAAAGATACATATAATAGGCCCATTATCTATAATTATAATATTTGTTTCTACATGCTTTTTGCGTCCGACCAGATTTGGTGCTAGTCATATTATAATGTTTGTAAAATACATTACCTCTTGAGAGTATTTTTGAAACAAAAAGACATCCTTGTTCAAAAAACAAAGTTATATTCATCAATCATCATTTTGCCTAAGAGACAGGAATCCATTTAATTTACAGATGAAACTATTTCAAACATAATCTAATATTTAACGAAGACGGATGATGTATCTCCTTTAAAAACGCTACAACCAAATACTGTTTCGGTTTTCAGATATTCTGTAGGGCTGACAACCTTCATTGCCTCAGGTTAAAGGCCTGTTCTATTGCAATAATGTTCCCTTTTTCCCTACTCTCGACTGTCGAATCTTCTTTTCTAGTCGTATCATACAACTAGCTTTCCCGACAAACGTTGTCCTGTAGTCCATACGATGAATATTGATTTTTTGAATAAAACAATTTTTTTTGTTATTCCTTAGGAGCATGTCTTACACTGAACGGCGCTGCTATAGAGAGAGTGAAGAAGTTTAAATACCTCGGGAGCATCCTGACAGAAAACCTCGACCCAGAAACAGAAATTAAGTGCAGAATAGAGGCAGCTCGTGCGGCATTTAACAAAATGAGACCAGTATTCTGTGATGACAATCTTAATTTGAAACTCCGTCAGAGACTGGTTAAGTGCTATGTGTGGTCTGTTCTCTTATACGGAGTTGAATCTTGGACTCTCAAAGTTACTACAATGAACCGATTGGAAGCGTTTGAGATGTGGGTACACCGGAGAATGCTCCGCATACAATGGACAGACATGGTCAGCAACACAAGAGTCCTGCAAAGGGCTAGGGTTGATAGAGAGTTGCTGACTAATATCAAGGTCCGGAAGGTGTCCTACTTGGGGCATGTACTTAGAGGGGAAAAATACTATTTGCTGCACTTAATTATTTAGGGGAAAATAGAGGGTAGACGAGGGGTGGGCCGACGGCAGATATCCTGGCTCCGAAATATTCGTGAGTGGACGGGGATCACGAGTGTGGAGGAACTGTTTCGTGCCGCACAGGACCGGGATGCATTCTCCAGAGTGATAGTCAACGTTGGGGCGACCTGACACGACACAGAAAGAAGAAGAAGAAGATTCCTAAAATATTGTAGGTTTAATCAGCGTGAACATTAGTATAAATCTCTTAGTAGGCTGAAGCGAATAAAAATACAAAGCTCTTAAAGCTAAAATTTACTTCAGATTAACTTCGAATAAAATTTGAGCGAATAATACACAATCATAATGTTATTTTGTAAACATTGATATTGTAAACCATGGGATAGAATCAATGTGGTAATATCACACCTACATAAAACGCTAATCCATTTTATTATTTATTTATGATATATCAAAAGGGATAACTCCGTCCAATTTTGGTAGATAATGGATTTAATCAATTTTGTTCTGGGGGATTTCGCACGTTTTATCTATAAAAATGTGTTCCCAGTTCCCTATTTCGTTTCAAACACGTATATATTGTCTTCCTCGAAATGTGTTAAAATGAATTCGGCTTACGTAGGTACTTACTTTTAGTTTACTAATAATATTTGTCGTAAAATTCAGCCCAAAATACCTATATTACTGTTTTTTATTTATTTATTTTAATAAATCTTATAAAACATAACTTCATTCTACAAAAATCAATCAACAATAAATTAAGTAATAAATAGTTACCTACAAACCAGAGAAGGGCTGTTCAGTGTTCAGGGATTCCAACCACAAATAACATATAAGCCAAATGATAGTCCATAAGAAAAACGAATACATTGATGGTGGTTTAAACTTTTTTTTTTTCTTTTATTTATTTATTTATAAATTATGATAATTTTAACAGACCTGTCAATTGTTATAGTTTTTAAAGGATTCTACGATTTACCGGAATTTTTACAGAATCGACCCTTTTTTATTTAAATTATGTGTGAATTAATGAATCCTTACTTGTATTTATGCAAAAATATCAAAAATGATATTTTTTTTTTACAGAAATTGATATTTTTAAAGATTTTCTGGAATTTTAATAAGGGTACCAAATTGACACTCTAATTTCAATCTACTCACAAATAAAACGCTTTGTCTAAAAGCGACCTTTAGGTAACTGAGCTAAATAAACTTTTTTTTTTTTTTTTTTTTTTTTTTTTTTTTATTTATTTTCGCTACCTCCAAGAAACAAAGTTTCGCTGTCGGAGGCAGCACATAATAAAATTTTACATAGTTTGGTACATGATAAAACTTAAGCCTAGTACATAGGTACATATGAACTATTTAAACTATAAAATAACATAAAGATAAAAATGAAAGAAAAAAAAAATAGGAACGAAAATCAAGCAAACAATAAAAAATAAAAAAAAGCAGAAGAGAAAAAAAAAGAAAAGAAAGAAAACATTGAGTCATTAATAATAAATAAGACAAAGTGGGATAGATCCAATCAACTTAAAATTAGAATGTAAACAAGACACCAAAATACAAAATGAAATCACAAAACAAGATGATCGCTATGCTTGGTATGATATGACTGCAGAAGACCCATCTGAGTCCCTATAAAAGTTGCGCAATGCAGTCTTGAACTGATATAACTCCTTTATATCTTTTATGTTCCTAGGTAAAGCGTTATAGAACTGCATACCCTGGAACTCGATATTTCGCCTGCCGTAATTAGTTTTGACATTACCGATGACAAAGTTTGTAGAACCGCGAGTGTTATGCGAATGATACGTATCGCACGTTGTGAATGCTATGTTGAGCTTTATGTGTCCATTTACCATTTTATATATCAACAAACAAGCCTCAAACTTGTACATGTCAGATAACTTCAATATATTCGTGTTCTTATATAACTCGGTCGTAGGTGTCAGTCTAGGTAAATTGTATAGTGTTTTAATGGACTTATTCTGGATTATCTGTAACTTAACAGCTGGTGGTCGATTGGTTTCCCAAATAGCCTAATCTTCCACATAAAAACAATCAATAATAATCTTGGACGTAAGCAAGCTCATATACGTGTGTTACGAAAACATTGTTTTGTGATTAAAGGCTTACTTATTCTGTTATGGGGAAAGGAATGTCCCTGAATACGAGTGGTATCTATACTAATATACAAAGAGGAAAGATTTGTTTGTTTGTTTGTTTGCATTGAATAGGCTCCAAAATTACTGAACCGATTTAAAAATTCTTTCACTTTTGGGAAGCTACACTATCCCCGGTGAACAAAAGCTAAATGGAGTTTTCAAAAAAAAAAAAAATGGGATTCTTACTAAAACTCCAATAATGTAACCCAAAACCCAAGGTGTAAAAAAAATACTTACAGTATTCTTTACATCGCGTGCGTTGTGAAAACTATTGATGATAGAATAAAATAATGTACTTTGTAGAAGACATCAATATTTACAAAAAATGTCGCGACAGCATAATAATATGTCTTACTTTTATAGTTATGTCACAATAAGTGTTCATTTAGAAAAGGTTCTTCATTTGTATCTAGGTATTACTCCTTATCAAAATAAATTAGTTGAATCTGTGATTGTTGAAACAACATAATCAACAAAATCTAAACTTTTCAGGAGAGCACAAAAACTAAACAAACATCCTTATTCGAATGCAAGCATGTTTTAAAGTGTCTAATAATACTTGGAAGTGCCTCAAGAGCCGTAGCCGGATCCCGTACCCGCGTCCGTAGATTTGTGTGTTGCCATTTTATTACAGTTCATACTATGGTAACACTCAAATGACAGCTTATGTCAAAGCGCGAATTGGCGCGAATTTCGAATTAGTACCAAAGGAAAGTTTCAATTTTCGTGCGAATCTCATTGGGGATACATGGGATACTATTATTAGTATCCGGAAATAATAATTAAACATCAATATTATTCAAAATTTGAATTTTTATTTGCATGTCTTAACAGAAAGTTTAAATTTTTTTTTTTTACTAATTGTCAATTTTATTTCTTTGTGACTTTTTTTTAATAATTTTAAATTTTGTTTCTTTGTGACTGTCCTTGTTTTAATTTTTTTTAGTCTTTACAAAAAGTTTAATTTGAGTGTTATTGTCTGTTTGATCATTTATATTATTTTGTGATATTTTTTGTATACATGAAAAAAATTGTGTTTAAAGGCGATATTCGTTTATATTATGTAAAATAAAATAAAAAATTATCAAAAATGTGGTGGATTACCTAATTCTAGGAATCTCAAAATTATGTTTCAATACGTGACAATTTCGCTTTTGTGCGTGGTTGATAGTGAAGTGTTAATATTAATCAATTATTCAAAAATGAAAGTTGGTGATATATAGATTTCCAAAATGTGTTAGGTGATATAAAAAGCTAATAAAAAATATAAGAGACGCAAGGAGTATTGAAAATCAAAGGAAGTGGCATCCTGATACAGTAAAAGATGCTAAGGAGTCTTTAAAATACTATTATGCAAAATTAAGTTGTAGGTATAAGAGGTGGCAAAAAATAACACTCAAAAAGTAAGAGAGTAGAATAGTATCATTCAATCTGACTATATGGAAAGATAGAAAATATAACTTTATGACAAAAAGTAATGAGATTGTTCCGAAAATGTAAAGACAAGCAAACCACATCACTATGAAGTGATGATGTTGATGAAATGGAAATGGCTGTGATTGATTGCCAGCATTCACAGAGAAGACTAGTCTCAGAGAAGAAAAACAACGCTTTCATAGTTATCAAACATTTCGGTAATTATGAAGTTCGCGGGCTGATTCGATTTTTTATATGAAACACATTAATAAGTATTTTATTGTTACTATAGCTGACAGTTGTAATTTTGTTATACGATTATATTATTGTTCAACAATATTATTAATTATCAAATCCGTGCTCAGCGACAATTTAATATCATCTCAGTCATCTCATCTGTCAATGTCAATCGTCGGCTAAGCAAGTGTCAATTTTTAGTTATCTATGATAAAATATTGTCTATGGAGATCTACGGACGCCGTACCAAATTTTTAATGTTTCCGTCTACGGCTCTAGAGGCACTTCCATAATACTTTTATACAATTGCCAACATTTTTATAGACTTTTTTGATAATATTTAATTCAGAATTCCTGAAACATTTTTTTCATTATAATATGGGTATTTTTTACACTCAACGTGTTACTTGTATTATTTTAACACTCATTTTCGTATTATTTATTTTTAAGAGTCATGAAAAAAAAGCTTTTTTGTTGAAAAACGTACATTTTATTATAAAAAATATTGATAATAATAAATCATAGGTTCCTATATAAGAATATATTTATGGTGTAAGCAAAAGGCTACTTCCAATTTTCATCTTCTTCGTCCACGTTTTCTGCAGTATTTGTGGGCTTTGCAGAATCTCATCATAATAAACCGTGTATTTTTCAAGTATATACAATTTTTTTTCAAAGTCGATTGGTTTCTTTGGTTTCGCAATAATGCTAATAGCGTAACAAACAAAGATCAAATAACGTACTGGCTAATAAGAGTTATCATTATTTTGACAATTGATCCAAAGTTGCCAGATTGAATGTTAAAACCCCATATTTGCATGCACATGTAGTGTTTTCACATCCATTGAAGTATATTGCTTAAATAAATATGTATTTTTTGTATGAAGGAGATCCATATTGACGTTGATATAATATATTAATCGCAAATTCGCAATAAAAACGATTTTGTAAAATATGTTGGTTGTGTTGTTTTAACAATCACCGATTCAGTTCATTTTCAAGACTGCTTCAATACGTTTATAAAACTTTTTGAATTATTCAATTCGGACATTCCATTCCAAAAGATACCACGAGTTTAAAAATGTAAGTAACTATTAGAAAAAAAAGAGTGGTCGCCGCTCTCCGTGGCACACTCTGCTCATCTAGGACAGCAAATTTCGAGAATGACCTTTTTTTTAGGGGAAATTCCTACTTTCCGGATAGCAAATTTTGAAAATGACCTTTTTTTTTTTTTTTGGGAAATTTTTACTTTCCGGATAGCAAATTTTGAAAATGACCTTTTTTTGTTTTGGTTCGGTATATTTTTGAAAAAAACCTGGCAACCCTGGGTATAAACCGTACGGAATGAGACCATTAGAATGCCACATTATTCCAGATTAAAAGGCTGTAGAATATTTTGAAAAAAAAAGGGATCTTCATTTTTTTTTAAATAGGTACGTGCGAATCCCGTGCGAAGCTGGAGCGGACCGCTAGTTGTAAAATATATATCTACCCTTCGCAGTAATTACTTTGAGATAATATTTTTTTCACTTTTTGACTGTAATTTGGTGTAATATATTCAGTTTGCAACATAGAATTAAATAAAAAATTTCGGTTTCCAACAAGAAACGTCTTCTTCTTCAGGTTAGAAACAATTTGGTAGCCTAGAAGTGTAGGCGTGGACTTTAGATCACGAGGTCTCGGGTTCTATTCCCGGTCGGTTCAGAGTTTTTCTAAGAGTTTTTTCACTTGAAAATTTTACCCGGGGTGGGCCTGTCTCAGATTGGACGGGACCGCGGTTGACTAGAAAAAATTGCCCCGGGCAATGAATTCCGCCTGCTATACTGACACATTTGTATAGAAATGTGTTAATTTAGTTTATTTGGCATAACTAGCCCGTATAAAAAGAATAGCTACCTGTATTTCGAAACTGCAACATTGATATACAGACAGTGGTAACGGTAGTTAACGATATTATTAAAAAGATGATCATCCATTGTAGGAATAACAAACATATTTTGCTCTTCACCACACTTGACAGAGATATTAATTACTAATAACCTGCCGTTTATTTTCATCAAAACCATTGTTGATGTTCTAGTTGAAGCGTAAATTACCGCAAGAATACTGTATTCCTATTCTGCTCCAGAGATTTGAGAACAGTGAACACAGAGAAATCACCATGCAACACGCATTGTTGCGCTTTGCTCTACCAACAGTGTAGGATTACTGCAAAGCAAGCTTCAGTGCTCACTCTGCGGTCGTCAACCGTAGTGCTTTATAACAGTTTCACACTTTAGAATGATATTAGTATTCGTCAAGTGTTTCCATATTTCAGTGGAGATGTGATATGAGCATACATTAAAAAGAAGTGAAGGATTTAAATTTTTTATACCTACTGAGATATTTGTGTGTACCTAATGATTTTATTTCAAATGAATTCGCACTATTTCAGAATAATCAACTACTATTTTTGTCAAATAACCGATGCTCATTTCACATTATTGAATCAAACATTCAAGTAAAAGTTAGTAATATAAATAATATGTAACTACTTAATGAAAATTAAATTAAATAAAATAAATTCTTGGCACTTATATCCAATCTAAGCTCCCTTAAGGCCCCACTTAGGGGCATAGTGAGGCAACACGAGCTCTCCATTGCGCTCGATCTTGCGCTATGTTTATGACCTCATCCCACATCATGTCCAGATTCCTCAGCTCTGCTTCGAAGGAGCGAGACACAGTATGAGAGGGTCTTCCTCGTCTTTGGGACCCTGTGCCCTTATTCTCTAGTAGATATCTTAAAAATTCGTTATGTTTGAAATATCAGTATGAAAATGATCCAGTTCAAGATAGGATTAACGTTAGATTCCGATAGTTTTGTGGATACGACTGCTTGCGATCGTGTCTTAATCTTATCCTTAAGTGATTTTTAAAAGCGATTGATTACGAGAATAGCCCTACTGATGGGAGGAAGAACAGCGCTCTCCACGGCCAACTGTCATTCGGCATCCTTAACACATGTCCCAGCCAAGTCCATTCGAAACGAAGTGCCTCAGGAGAATTTTGGGTACAAGATGGTACCACCGGATCACGAACGACGCTATACATCGGCGCACGCAGCGTGAGCCCGTCACTTCTATTATTATGTAGAGGAGCACTTATATACAGTTAGTATTTAGCGTACGGGTTAAACCCCAAAAAAAGTGCTGAAAATTTTTATATATTTTTCACCGAGAAGTATCTAAATGCATGTTCAACAAACGAAATTGAATATGTTAATAGGTATATTTTAATGCACTTAATATATACCTATTTACTACTTTGCTACCTGTTGAAACAATTTATTAATGAGATTTTTTTTTATATTATGAAAGTAAAACAATTTTAGGTTAGGTTTTATATATCAAAAAAACGAAGAAAATTTACTTAAATCAACCTGGGCCAACCACTATTTTTTTTTATTTATTAAAATATGAAAATTAAGATAACAAAATATAATATAAATATAAAAACATACCTAATATTAAATTTTTTAACAATAATTCTCTCTCATAAAGCATAGAGCTTGTGTTGAACTTAATATTATTTGATATGTTTACTCGAGATACAGATACGATCTTTCACAAGAAAATCCTCCGATTATATAACTACATTTTTTTAGTTAGACTTTCATAAAGCCTTTCATAATGTACACCTTATTATCTTCTACAATTATTATGCATTTTTTTTTACATTTGTACATTTAATAAAATTCACTATATTATGATGAACATGCATGTCTTGCTTTATTTGTACATTTATCATCTTAAAAGGGTATATGTAGAAGATATGACACTCATTTATAATTCTCAGTTTCATCTCAAGATACTCTCAAAATAATAACACCACTTAGAATACTTTCCGTGCGTTACAATATGTGGAATGAGATGCTTTCATTTTATACCATAAATTTAAAAAAATAGAAATTTTAGAATCATACCTATTAAAATCTGCTGGCATTTTAAGTAGAGCAAATGGATCCCCTGAATGATTTTAGAGTCCCCTACTGATTCAAAGAGAACACACTGAGAACCATTAAGTGAGAACATTTTTCGACATAATTTACCCATGCCAATGGAGTGGCCATGGGGGTCCAAAAGCTACCCCTAAGGTCCCCAGCTTAAACCGGATGGACTTTCGCCTTTGAAAGTTTTAATTAAGAGCTATTTTGTAAAAATAAATACATGATATTATTGAACAATAACAGGAAATATTGGTTTCAGGCTAAACAAAGGAACTTTCTGTTTGTTATAAAGTATTACAATTTTAATTATAGTTTTAAGAGTGTATCACAATATTTTTTATCTTTATTTCAACAAATAATTTATTTCATTTAAATATCACATCAAATTATGCATTTAGATACCACAAATAATTTAAAAACTGGCTTTTACCACCCGTATAACAAGGCTGTGTGTTAATGAAAAAATGTTGAATATTGATACTTCCACAAGTTATGAGAGCGTTTTAGCATGATTTCATTATACCAGCCAGATGAAATTTGCAGAGATGATTCTCCATGAATAGTAGAAGTTTTTAAGATAGTTTCTAGAAAAAAATGTTCCGTGATATTTTCTGTCTAGAGCCTTTGAAAGATTTCAAAAAAAAATTCGATTCGAAAAATTTCTTGAAAAAAATTTTTTTGAACAAAAGCTATCGGGTGCTGACTCATAGAAATAATACCTTGCATAAGGGTCACTATCGGACTATTTCCAGAAAAAAAATCATGGTCGTAATCTAAATAGTTTAGCCACAGTTACGTAGTTTAGTCAGAAATCCGGTTTTTATTCAAATTTCACAAAAAGGTAAATAACTTTTGAACCACCCAATATCGCTGAACATATATGGGAATCAAATCGATAGGTATTGAGGTCCTCTACCTCTCTGCTTCGGTTTATCCACCACCAACTTAACACCGTGTATATATCCTGCTTTTATATGAACCATCCCATCCATAATCGTCTAGGGTTATTACTCCGGAAGGAGTAAACTTTTCTGCCCTAAAATCCTAAATTCAAGATGTCCTTGGAGCCGGTTCAAAGGATGTGTGACTATCGAATAGTACCTATGACAAAGGCTCTTTTTTTTTTTTAGACAAATTGAACAAAACGATATATTTCTTGTAAAATGCGTGTGTTAAAAAATATTTTTTTTAGACTGATTTAGATCGCCGTCTGTTGTAAGATGTCTTTTTTTCGAAAATTTCATTGGTACTGTGAACTAAACGTGGCTTTGACACTTTATTCGCCGTAAGATCTGTTGCAATAGGTCTGTGCAAGTAATAGGCCGTGGGGCCTATTTCCTTTGATAGAAGGCAACCTTAAGGTGACTTAAACGCTTACCCCTCCGTGTGGGGTTGTGGGGGGCAACGCTTATTTCTAGCTCTTCGTAGAAACAAGATGGAAATTGTAAAAAAATAAATAAAGAAGTTGGCTCATCGTCGCTCTCTCATTGCTAAGGGTCGTGACCAGCCGTCCCCAAAGTTGTACATGGCTTCCCACAGGGTCCCGTTATTGGTTTGATCATTTTTATGGAAAATATTTCGCGTGGGATTAGAGTGTTTCAACGAGAAAACACCGAGTTCCGAGTTACAGACGAACCTTTCCGATTATTATATTTGATTTCTGGGCAATCTTTATTCGACAAAATAACAATCATTTGAAGTAAAACAATTACGTAAACTATTGAAGGTCTATTTTAAGATATTCTGAAATCGACCAGCAATAATAATTACTTAAATCTCCTTAAAAGTTTTCAATTTCGATTTTCAATTTAGAAGTATTCCTTTTTTGAAATCTATTTAAAATCGATATCGAAACGTTCGAATAATCTTATTATCGAAGATTCTTAGTTGGAACAAAGCAATTATTAACTTGATTTGATCTTCTTTGAAAATTATTAGAAAACCTATCAATGATTAATTACACAGTATTTAAGTATATTTATATTATTATTATCCACAATGAAAGTCTAAATTTAAACAGATTGTTTTATAAAATTTACTCTTCAGTTTATTTATAATTTCGAACAAAGCGCAGACTTGTTTATTAAAAAGTTTAGCTCCAATTACACAAATGAGTTAGCGGAAAAGGGCTTGAAATTATTTAAGTTTATGAAGTAACTTTTGTAAGTAGCTTTACAAGCCCTTTAACGGATGATAAAAATGATGATGCTGTTATTTATGCATATACTTATGTATTTTAGAAAAGCTCAGAACACTGACTGATCGACTAACGGCGCCAACTCGAATCAAGCGCTACCCGCGGGTCACACTATTACAAACATCTATGTAGTGATGCGTGAATTCTTAACGATAATACATTTTTTTAAATGAATCTGTGCTCACTCAAAGTGAACACAAATACACTCTTTGACTCTTTCACAGTAAGCTACTTAAAGCTTGTGTCGTGAAAGAGGAAGATGGTCGGCACCTGGGATCGAACCCACGACTTCCGCACAAAAGAGTACGAAAGCCGGCGTTGTAACCGCTAGTCTACCAACCACTTGTATGCAGTGGTTGGTAGATTAGCTTTATATATTTATTACTTATATCAATGTTTAATATATATTTTTTTCTCCCAAATTTCACTACGATAAATCGACAAAATTATCTATTACTAGTTTTCCCGACATTTTTTTTTTGTCTGTGGTTCTAACTATAGATAGCTACGAATATTCAATTCGAACCTATAATGATAAATTATTAATTAACCTTTAAACAATGTTGTTCCGACCGATACATCTGTTTTAAACCATATTTTGTTTTCCATCAGCATTCTGTCAATCGCACCAACTATCAAACCACAGAACTGTCATTTTTTGTCAAACACCAATAAAATTTCAAAATCGGTATTAAATTGTTTAGCATTAAGCGCTGCCTACTTTAAGTTTTCTTAAATTTTCTAATGTCATGTTTAATGTGTATTAATATTGCAGTTTAGCTGTGTTTTTTATTTAAAGAATATTACGAACATTAGTTATTGTGTAAATTTTTACACTTAAGATTATTTTGTCTCTGTTTTTTTTGTGATGTTTCATAGTTTGTATGATTTGTTTTTTTTTGTTATTGCTTTGTTTTTGTATAAGGCCTTTGCGCCGTTTATGATGATAAATAAATAAATAAATAATGTCCCGTATAACTCACTTTCTTTTCATTCATCATCAACCATCTCCGTCCAACCATCTTCTGACAAAAATCAAACACAACTAAAAAAGAATTAGCGAAATTGGTCCAGTCGTTTAGGAGTGATGCGATGTCCACGAAAATTAGGGCTACATACCTACAGAGATTTTCTTCCACCTTTATCTAATTATATCTACAAGCTGAAAGAAGAAGACGAAAATTTGACAAAACCACTTTTAAGGATAAAGGTTAATTTGGTTTCTAAGTTGCTGAAACAGGATTTTCATAACATTAATAATTAGCTTAGAAAGTTTACAGTTTTAACTAATTAAATATAGTTCGTACAAGAAAATACGTAGGTAGAATTACCTAACCACATCAAATAGCATAATTACGTAATAATTAATTAGTTTTTACTAGCAGGCATTAAAGACAATATCAAAGAACTCTACAACAAATTAACCCGTTCACAGACAAAACTTTTCAGCTTTATGGATGACTAGCTTTCCTTACAGATGTTGTCCTGTGGTCATAACTATGAAAATTGAATTCGAATTTTAACCAATGTAAATCCGACCGACCGTATTATTTCGTATCCGCATTCTGTCAATCACCTCAACTATCGAAGCAATCAAACCAAAAAGCCGGCCCCACAGAAATCAAGCCCGCCGCAGATCCCCCCCAAACCGATCCAAAATGCGGGGGGGGGGAAACCCCACTTAGGGGCATAGAGAAACATCAAGAGCTCTCCTTTGGGCTCGAAGGCGTCCGAGGCTTATGGTGCCTTTTCTGACCGATTGAGGTTTGAGGACGTGAGGTGGTCAACCTCACGGTCCTGATCTGTAGCCCTAGTATAAGTTAAGTTACCTATGATCGTTTTGATATTCGATCATCGAAAGAGTTTCGAAAATTTTCCATACAAAAATGATCGAAAAATTCGATCGTTTGATTTTAGAACACTATTTGCGCGTTTATAAGAGCTTATTAGCGTGCACTTAGCTTAAGATGAAACTCGTTCTAGCCCCACAGATTTTTCGATTTCCTGCCTCTTACAGGATGCTCGAAAAACCAGCAAAAAGAGTATATTATGTGCTATTCTTAGCCGGCAACCCCACGGCAATGTCAAATACATCGAAGTGTGTGTGAGTATCACATACATAATATTACAGTAGTGTTTGTAATGTTTTTTTAAACTGACTTAAAAAACATTACAAACACTTGAATTAAACATTTCATACTCCTCCGTCCGCGCAATTTTCGTAAAAAGGGTAAAGGTTTTTAATTCACGTATTAATATCTAGATTGACAACGTAATTGAGGCGTAGGATCTTAAGTAGCAAATTAACAGGGGTAACTTGTAGCTTCGTACTTTGTTTCAATCTTCAAGCAATCATCCGTCTCCGGGGCTGCCTTATAAGACGGTTTCTACCTTGTTGATATACCGCAGAGGACTTAGAAACTTGTTAAAAGAGTATTAGGGGCAAACTTCAAAGTATAACTGGCGGATTATTTGGAGAAACCTGTTTATCGGCTTGTTTTTCTATTTTTAGAGAATCTGATTAATCTGAGAAACGTTCAGCAGGTAGGTAGCTTTCTGTAAATAGACTTCCGGAAAGTTTACAACATTAAAATCATAAGTTGGTAGTTAATCGAAAAGCATTTCTTTAAGCGGTTGTAAGATTGTTAAAAATATTAAGGTCAAAGTTCGTAGTTTTGAAAGTTAGGGAGATATTATTTTGCACTGTATTGTATTATGTACTAGCGGTGTTCGGAACGAATTGTCAAAAAATTATTTTATTAAATTCTTTATTTATTTATTTTACTTTGACGTTAAACTAAGTTGAGCTCCATCTTACATATTATTACAATATTGATTTAAACAGATAGGTACCTACACGTTTAAATGAAAGAAAAAAAAAACTACTAAAAAGAAAAACTCTTAGCACAAGTGCAATATGAGATGGTTGGTAGTCCAGTGGTATCAATCGTCGGCTTTCATGCGCACAGCGTATTGGAGGTCGTAGGTTAGAGTCCCGGCCGTGCCGACCATTTCCACTTTCACGACACAACCCTTTTGTTAGTGTGAAAGATGTCAAAAAGTGTATTTGTGTTCACTTTGAGTGAGTACAGATTCATTTTTTATATATCAAAAAAAATAGGGAAAGATAAACACAAGTTATAATGGAGAGTGCAAGAAAAAGCTTTATGTAGGTATTACATCATATTTCGGTACAAATATGTCATTTTTGTCATATTTTGGTTAATTAGGTGTTAGAATGGAGACAAATTAACCTGAGAGGAAGGAAGAGAAGGTCTAGGGTTCGAATCCCGACCTTCAGTACGTTGTACGTATGGTAATTTTTTCACCCTATTTTATACGGGAATGGAAAACTTTGATATATTAATATTTCCGAACCTGCACGCGTATTTTTATATGTACCTATTTTTCCTCTTCCAAGTTTATTCATTTGATAATATGCTCGAGTAAAAATAAAGTGAAATTATTCAAATAGTTTTTTTATCACGAATATTCACTCTTAATGTACTGATATTACCTATTATCTCGGATACGCGTAATTTTCAATAAAGTTAAATGGAACTGAAAAAGCTTTGTTTTATTCTCGTCTAAGCTTTGAACTTAATGAATTTTCTCCAAGAAATATCGTATCGACAGAGCTTTTGCAAAGTCTATTGTATTAAGTAGTATCAGTTTCTGGGACGCATTAACTTATAATCGGATAGAGCGGTGTGTCTTAAACTTTGGTGCGCAAAACCCGGAAGGTCCGCAATCTCATATCTGGATGATTATAATCCTACACGTACGCTCTAAGATATCCATTTTCGCCAATACCAGTCCAAATTGATAATTTTATATTAAACCTTATGAACTAAGACGTTTTGATTAACTGGATCGACAAGGGCACAGGAATTCAATTCAACTAATATAAATATTAAAAAAAAAATCGTCTTTACTTATCAAGTTTTGGGTGAATAAAATCAAACATTATACGGAAATATCAGAAGTAAAAATAGTTTTTTTTTTACAAAAAGATTTGGTATTTTTTATTCTTTGTAGGTAGAAATAAAATAAAAGGAGCGAAATTTAATGCTATTTTTTACTAAGGCCCAACGCATCAATCAGTGGATAGATAAATTTATCTTACAGAAAAGCCATTCTTTGATATATTTGACGCATTAATGTGTAGATATCGCCTATTTTTAAGATATACGACGCCATTTTTAAAAGGAGGTTCCTAGTGTTTGATAACGATTTATCTCTAGGATGGCTGTCAAAATAGCGTTCACTGACGTTTACAAACACCCGTAACGCTATGAATTTCAACAACTTTCGACTTGTTTTTTCATAAACCATAATGATAATTACCAAATCTTCGTTAAACACAGCGAGAAAATGTACATATTATAAAGAATTATCATTTTGAAGCTTCGAACAAATCATATTTTTCTTCAATTTTGATCGACAAAAGATACCAATTTGCCGGTTTTCAAACAAACGATCTGGTCTAAATTGTGATCTAAATGTTGTTATATTCTCGAACTTTTATGTTAAATCATTGTTAAATTTAAAGTTTTGAAATAATATTACAAATTATAATATGCGAAACAAAAAAACAACATTATAACATAACCTAAATATTTGATTAATTATGTCAAAACAAGACTTCATCTGACATCAAATTAGGCGCGAAAATGCAAATCCATAGAAATATCAATTGAATCCATGGAAATTTCTATAGAAATCCATAGATTTCAGCATAGCAATTAGCAACACTGTTATCTTATAGATATTCATCTATTGGATAGTTTTGAATTGATGCGGCCGTCAGTTTCTTTCCATCATTTTATCCACTACATAGCTTTATCTTATAGATGACTACCAAGAATATTTATCTACATATTGATGCGTCGGGCCTAAGTGTAATTGAAAAATCGCTGTGGTTTTCCAAAAGGTTTGTGGTTTAAAAAAGTTGTGGAAACACTGGGATAGAACATAAGAAGAGGTATAAAGACGAAGAAGTATAATTACTTTCTTGGATTGTTTCAATGAGACTTATAAGTCTTCCTAGGTTCTATGTTTCACGATAATAGCACAAAATTTGAATAGACTTAGAGTCTGTTAGTCCGTTCAAAGGACTATTTGTTGGATTTTATTCTTGAGACGGATTGGAAGAATTTTAATTTTCAGCAAATAGGTATGGGGTGATTTTTATCTAAGGAATCACACTATTTTTTTTATTTACAAACATATTTTATTTTTATTTTTATACAATAAAAAAAAATCATTATTACTCGGCATAACAGGTACAAACCCTTTGTACTGAGCAATGATTTGTATATGATAATATTTTTGTGTGAGATTATTGTCGTTAGGGGGCGTCCATAAATCACGTGAGCCTAAAAGAGGGAGGGGGGGGGTCTAGTGAGAAAATCACGCGCATTTATTTTTTCTGATGAATTGTAATAACACTGTAAACTTTCAGAAATTTAAAAAATTGACGAAAAGTAATCAAAAGTTTCTTAATTCTTTGTACCAAAAAAAAAGTAGGTACACGTGATTTTTGGGGGGTATTATGAAACATCACCAAATATCACCAGGGGGTAGGGGGGATTTAAAAAGTTGCAAAAAAACATCACGTGATTAATGGACGTCCCTTTTATTAAAATCGAAGTCTCGTTGGTTTAGTCGCGCCTGCATTAGGAAGCAGAACCACATACAAATCTTATGTAGAAAATTCATTTTGATATCCAAAATCTTGTGGAAAGCTTGCGGCTACGGCTATTGAACAAATAAAATAAGTTTTGATAAAATATAAGATATATAAGTAGAATTTTATACAACTTTCAAGGTCATGTCCAAAATATAAGATATATATAAATATAATTTTATATAACTTTATAAAATTAATAAAATAAATAAATAAAAAAACATAGCAAAATATTTGGAAAGCGTATATAAGAACTGGACAAACGAACAACACAATAAAAATATTGTCAAGATGGGTGATATAACGAATATGTTTTTTGTAGAAAATGACTTTTATCATAAGCGTTAGTAGAAATAAATAAAAAAAGTATAAGCATAAGGCGCCGTTTGAGATATTATAAGCAATAAATTGACGTAACAGATGTTCTGCTTGTATTTCCCTTTTGTAATATATAAGGCAATATTATTTAACTTTCATAGATGTGTACTGTGATGACCCGTTATATTATATGGGTCAATGCCACCTTCTTTTTTTATTTCATTCGTCCAATATGCCGACCTAGTTCATTGGGATTACAAAATACGATAAAATGCAGGAAATCGAGGTGAAAGGATTACAAATAATTTTTTGGTACTTTATTTTGTTTTGGAAACGTTTGCACTCTTCGCCTGTCTTAAAACTTTAACTGATTCTTAGCCTGCAGGGTTTAATTATTGACTTACATTGTAAAATAATTTGTTTCTATCCTGGCACACTTCTTTTGCTTTCAGTGGCATATTTCTTGCGGAAGATACCTGTAACTGGAGCACTTAAGATTCCATGTTTTGGCACGACTTGTTTTGCTTATTGTTATGTGGGTGTCTCGTCTTTGATCAATAAATTTAATACTATTTCTCAAACAGCCTCTTCAATCTTTTTTTCTTCTATAACTAAATTCTCTATGGAAATACTCGATCACGTATTTTCCTTCAAGCTTAGATATTCGGTTTCTTCGTTCACACATTCTTTCAACAAACGACCTAATCTAACCTATAGTTGACTTTCATATTTGGTACGAAACTTAAAGTCCAAGTTCTTTAATAATATCATTTGTACTAGTTTGTTTATATATCACTTGTTCCAAATCATTGTTGATATCTTTTGTACTAAGCCCAAGATTTTTATAAAGAATATTCTGAGAATTTAATTATTATTTATTTCATTTATCGATGCAGGTTTTTTGAAGGAAATCTCTCTCCAATATTCATAAAACGGCATCTTATTGGAGACGGCGCTGTTGGGGGTATTTCTATTAATTTGGGAGACCCTCACTTACGTAGAAAGACTAACTAATCATGTCGAGAAAGAAAGTTAATGGTATTAAGGCGTTGACTGCTTCATAGGAAGTTGTGTGTATACCTACTGTCTACCCACAAGTCAATATAATATACTAGAAGCGAAGCTTGTAGGACGACGGGCATAAAAAAGAAAAAAAAATATTCTTGTTACTCTTGAAATAGATATGAGGTTCTGTTCTTTTCACATGAAGATTCCTGATGGGATGCCGAGCTCCAACTATCTTTCCATCTTTTTGGAGGTCTACCGGGTCGGCGACTACCCGATATGGAAAATAGGGTAGGTACCTACTTACTTATATCAATGTTCATAGTTTTTGTGACAGAATTTAAAATGAAAGTGTTCTATTACTACACATTCAAATAGCGAAAGATGCCGAATCACTCGAAAACGAGTGCAGAGCTAAAAAAAAATAGCGAAAGACGTTCTTTTCTTTACTTGTTATTTATCGTTGATGGAGATATGTTCACTAAAATTTATCCAATCACTAATTTAAATCTTTGGATTGTCAGTTTTTCGCAACAGTCTCTGTATAGTCTTCTTTCGCCTCTCTCTCTCTTCTTCGTTTCCTCATTACTGAAGGTCGTGACCCATGGAACTACTGGGTGCCTGTTGTGAGCACCAAACGCTTCCAATCCACTCTGTCTTCTGCCGCCCGCATCGCCGAGTACAAGTCTCCCCCTGTTGCCTTTTTTATCTGGTCACACCACCTTGCCGGTGATCTGCCTCTGTTTCTTCTGCCTGGAACGCCTCCGTTGATTATATTTTTTTTCAGGTTATCTGGCTGTCGTCTGGCAATGTGACCAAAGAAACTCAGCACCCGCCGACTGCAGACTGCAGACATTCTCTCAGAGATATTCAGCTCTTTAAGAATTGAGTCATTTTGTTCTCTTGGCAGTCCACGGGATCCTCAGCATACGACGCCAACACCACATTTCAAAGGCATCATTCATTTCTTTCGCCTATTTACAATTAAACTTGTGTATTTTCATTCTCTTCTTTTTTAAGTGAATCTGAGTTCCTCAAATCCATGGGTGAAAAGAAATCCACTTTCGACTTCTTTCATACAAAGCAAAGTTTGTGTTGTGAAAGTAGAAATGGTCGGCACCAGGATTTGAACCCACGACCCTTAGTATGCTGTATGTAAGAAAGCCGTCGACCATACCATAATTATAAAGTGCACTGTGCTTTCAACCACATCTCTTTACAATTATTTTATAACTATTATGAAATGATAAATTATTCAACTTAATAGCAACATTATTTTGCACTGTGCTTTCAACCACATCTCTTTACAATTATTTTACAACTATTATGAAATGATAAATTATTATACTTAATAGCAACATTATTTAGCACTGTGCTTTCAACCACATCTCTTTACAATTATTTTACAACTATTATGAAATGATAAATTATTATACTTAATAGCAACATTATTTAGCACTGTGCTTTTAACCACATCTCTTTAAAATTATTTTATAACTATTATGAAATGATAAATTATTAAACTTAATAGCAACATTATTTTGTTGTGTAGATGGAGAAAATCAATCAATAGAAACTAGTGCATAACGCAGTCCTGTTACCATCAATGGTGTATGGGTGTGAAACGTGGACAATCGGACATGGACGAAAAAAGAAGAATGTACCTAGTATAAATGCAGTAGAGGTGAGAGCTCTACAAAGAAAATTCATAAAGCTGAAAGGAATGGTGTAAGAAAGCGTGGCCGACCGAGAATGACGTGGATTGAACAAATCGATTCCGTCCTCAAGCAAGTCCAGGTAAGAAGCAAGAGAAATAGGAGAGGTTGTATGAGAAATGGGATTTTTTATTTTATTTATTTTTACAATTTTTGAGAGGTCAGACAGTCATGACAATACGTGTCGTATAAATCAATAATATAGAAACAGATTATGGACCAGCGAAGACCCCAACAATAATAAATTCATAACAACAAAATAGTAAATGGTTAAAAATATAATCTTCTATCTCTAATATAAATTAAACAACAAAATAGTAAATGGTTAAAAATATAATCTTCTATCTCTAATATAAATTAAAGTCGGGTTAGTGCGAACACTTATAACTCGAGATCGGCCCAACAGATTCTTTTGGTGTGTGATTTATTGGATTCTTCTCCACTCCGTATAACAGAATAACTAATAAAAAGTTGAAAAATGGATAAGAATAAAATATGATATTAAAGTTAGTATGGAACGAATCTCATACGACGCCAACTTTGAAAAAATTTAACAACAAAATTATTGTCTTCTGCACCTGCGCCCTCTCATTCTCGCATACGTGATTGCCACTCTTACAGCAGCCCATTTCGCTTACTCCACCGTTTCGGGCGTTTTAGAAATTTTTCATGCAAAGTCAACAATATTATCGGGCACATTCGTGTTGGTAATAGGCGAGGTAGGGTTTGTGCGCGAGCGCATTTTTCTCAAGTTGTTTCAGAAATAGTTTAATGTTATTATTTTATTAGCTTATCTCAATCGAATTAATTTTGTATTGTTTTATGGGGGCGCAGTGCACATCATGTACATATTAACGGGCCACTTCGGGCTAGAACCACAGGACAACGTCTGTCGGGAAAGCTAGTTTGATATAAATATAGCATTTTATATCTAATTTGAATTTTTAACTATTTACTATGTCGGTGGAAGAAGCGAAAGAAGTATGCTTGGATAGAAAAGAGTGGAGGTCCGTTCTCTCTGCCTACCCTGTACGGGACACGGGGTGATGGGTTAAAAAAATCAATAGTAAGGTTGTTTTTCATTAAAACAATAAGGGATCAGAAAAGTATTTTAAATGTGTTCTAAACTACTTTGAAAACTATGTCCAAATATAAAGGCAATAGACTCTAAGAATAACCTCTATTTTGGAATAATGAAAAAATGATGTTTAGTATGTATTATTTTCATTATTATTATTCCAACATGTTTGCTTTATGAGAACTCAGAATGTAGTCATAACATCTGACGTATGTTCAACCTAATTTGATACCCTGAAGGTACTCTGGCAGTAATACACAGGAGTTCGTAGGTTGGTGTTCCAACTGAAATTATTATCGAAAAGTTTTCATGTTCGTACCATCTTTCTGAGTTCCTGTAGCCTCCAACCATCCATCTTCGCTTCAGAGACATTAATAAGTTTTGTTATGCGTCCAGTTGTCCTCTTCATTTGTTGATATTTGGTACAATATTAAACGATCTGTATCTCATATTACTTCAAAGGTTGTTTTAACAGCTCGTTCATATTAAAGATGAGTATTTTAAATAATATTTATTACTAGCTGATCAAATTAAAACATTTCAGTGGGCCTAGACAAAATCGCATTTGGCGATCGACTACAAACGAACTTTACGCCAATGGGTCAATTTGGTAGACAAAACCACATAATGACAGTTCATTAGAAACGATATTTCGATTTCGCTTCCATGACGTCACGATTTCTTTCGACGCTCGACGACGCCATACATTTTGTACGTTCTTCGTAGACAAACACATTTATTTTGACACTTTGGCGAAATCTTCGACAAATCGCCGCCATCTTTGCGACGATAAGAATTATTTGTAGAAAAATAATTAGTTGTTTTTTCAGCATTCGAGACATATTTATTAAATTCTTTTAAATTGAAAATATGTAATAATATATAATTTATATTTTATACTTCCATTTATCGACGCTTTATTAAAAAAAATAACGTCAGTTTGTATTTTTTTGGCATTTACTATATACTTAGTAGTTTTAATCCACAACTAGCTGACCCATCGAACTTCATCCTGGCTTATAATCATGAAATGATTTTCAAAGAACTCGTCGTGAATCATCAATAACATATTGTTGGATAAAATCAGGGTTATCAGGTTTTTTTCCCAAAAAATAGCGAACCAGTGTTCCCACTTGGTATCTGAAAAGAATGAAAGTTCACCATAAAAAAGTGATTCTCAAGATTTGGTATCTCCAGAAAGATGAAAATTCAGTAAAAAAAGAAAAACGTTATTCCGAAAATTTCGGAAAGGACTGGTTGGAAAATTACTTGGAAAAATATACCGTAAAATTTTCTTCATAGCGAACGCCGAACATGGTTCTAAAATACCGAAAAAATTCGGTAAAATGCCGAACACCTGGCAACCCTGATTAAGAGATGAAAGATGTCAACGGTGTACTTATTTATATTTACTTAATTTTAATTTTTATAAATATAACATTCCTGACATAATATTCACCATTGTCGAGAGTCACCATATATTTTTATATATAAATACTTTCATTTCGCATGGAATTTGTTTATCAGCGAACGCTTTGTTTCCTTGGCAATATTAGAAATTGAGTAAATTATTATCGCCACGACGAAATCTTCGAAAACGAAGTACAGTTTCGTAGACAAACAGACTTCATTATCTACTTTCGAATTTTTCTCTTTGGCGATGCATCGGCAGCGTCGATTCGACACATTACGTCAGACATCGTCGTTTTTCTGAATTTTTTTTTTGATTCTTACGTTGGTACCACTCGCGTTGCCGAGCTACTATTTGTTTGTTTACAAAATTTTGTATGAAATGTCATCTTCATACAAAACAAACGCAGATTCAATATTTTTTTTATAATTGAAGTAAAAACTTATCAGTGATTTATACGTAATCTTACGATGAACCATTTTTTCAGAAGTAAGACGGTTAGTGTTTGGATTTTTATTTAAATTGATATTGTTGAAAATTCCGTTCAATATGAAAAATAATTTCGATATGACGAAAACAACCAGCAAAATTATGTATTTTTACAAAAACAATGTCACTTTTTACGAGGTGCATTAGAATGCTAAATGGAACAATCAATAAAATCGGGCCATCCAAAGACAACGGATAAATTGGAATTTATTAAACATTTCCACTTCCAATGTCCGTCAGAATTGAGCCAGATCAAGGTTGTAAGCATTTTCTGTACAATAATATTTTCTTCTTATTTTGCAGATCAGTCAATACCACATCCATGTGCTCTTCTGTGATCATTTTATTTATTTCAAATTCAATATGTACAATATTAGTAAACACAACACAATAATAAAGCTATAGAACATTATCTAATTGTTTTATTTATTTTTTTGATTCTTTACTGTACATTAATAAGCATAAGAAACAATATATCTGTGCATCCAAGAGGTTTTCGAAGAAGGTCTAGAAGCTTTTCAGATTTTGATAGGGCTAACAACAAGTTTGCGACAGTGGAAAACCGTAGCTTGCAATTATAATAAGATAGGCATAGAAGGGAATATGAATGGAAAATGGCGCACCTGGATATTTAGCGAAAACAACTATAGACATTTACGCAATTTAATACACACATAGGTATGCTATCAACATCTTTCAAGAAAATAACAGATGTTCTTGTGAAACAAAATAGAGAACAGCATCATAAATGGATTAGTTGTTCCTAGTTCATTTATTAATCATTTTACAACTGTTTTGATTTTCAAGAACATTAATTATTATCTCTTAAGTGTCGCTTTTAAAAGAATTAGCAAAGTGTTCATTGTTCCTCCTACATGTTCTGTTTGTGAACTTCTATCTTTAGCTCTTTGGAATAGAACAGGATTCCACCTATAAAGAGTCGATGGACCGTGGCGAAAGCAATCAGACGGCTTCCGTTATTATGTTTTACCCCATGACGCCTGGTCCATACTGGGGGTCGTCAGGACCGTCAGTGTTTCGCCTGTCATCTTGAAGGACGCACTCATCAGGCGGTCAGAAACAGGTTCCCAATCAAGAAGGCGAGTGAAGGCATATTTACTTAAAAGTAGAGCGAGGCCACGCATCCGTGCAGTTCGGTGACCAGAGTGCAGCATGACATAGTTGCCAGCGTCTCTCTGCCCCGCCCTAGGTTGCATGCCTAGCTCAGCCCCAGGATACCCAGTCCATAGTCTCTCACCAACTTGGCAGCAACAAGCTCCCCGGCCGGAATGAGTGCGGAATGCGGATATTCAGGGCTCCGATCATTACGCCCTTGTTCTTTAAACGATCCGGGGTCATTTCTGGGGGAAACGAGCTACCTGAACCCCCCCCCCTGGTGGGGTCCAGGCGATGGGGTGGGATTTCTGAACAATGGGGTGTATAATTTATTACCTTTATTTTATTGTAAAACATAATTAAAATGTTAGTAAATATTTTATTTTAGAAAATTTCCTTTCAAAGTGTCGAATTTTTAACAAACGAATTATTTTTCTTCGTTTTCTACAAAGATTTCTTATCGTCAAAAAGATGGCGGCGAAGTCGAAGAATTCGACAAATATTGACGAAGAATTCGCCGAACTGTCAAAATTAAATGGGTTTGTCTACGCATTACATATACATACATACATACTCCCGTTAAGGTCCCCCACTCTACGCAAGCCAGTCCGGAGGAGACCAATCCGCAGCAAACCCGACCCGCACGAACCGACCCCCCAGCTCGATCAAAGCAACTAAACCGAAAAGCCGACCCAACACAAATCAAGCCCGCCGCGGATCACCCCCAAACCAACGCACAATGCGGGAGGCCTAAGCCCCACTCAGGAGCATAGGGAGGCATCAAGAGCATTACATATATGATTTCATAATTTATATGGCGTCGGCGCGCGTCGAAAAATATGGTGACGTCATGAGATATCGTTTCTAATGAATTAATTAGTCTATGATTCGTGATAAGTAGGGCCAGGATTAATATGTAAATACATATTATTATTTTCCATATTTCATGGTTGAGTCCATATTTCACAAAAATATCACAACCGTCCATATTTAATGATTTTTTTCACAATCTCACAAGATAAAAGCACTAGAAAATCCTTCAACATCGGTAAATGAAAACCTGAAGATTATATTGAATGAATATTGTATTGCTAGTGCGGTGGTACCGAAGACCTAAATCATTTATTTATTTGAATATCCAATAATAATTCCTGACAGGTTCCCATTATTGTTTTTTTTCGAATCCGATCTATACTTTGCCACAACAGTAAGCAGCGACAGTCATCGCCTTGTCGTTTGCCAGGACAAAGTATTGCAGGCAACAACTTCCACCATCAATGGGCCCATTATTGAATGAACTAAGATGCCGCGTAGAATTCCGATCTAATATTTCTATTCTATTATCAACCGACAATACAATCCTTCTTAAAATTTTATTATCTTGCATTAAGGCAAATATTAAATAGTTACGCATCTTATTCTGTACGTATTTTTCTAAATCTAACTTTAATAAAATATAAACACAGCAATTATTATAAACAAAGATTTTGATATTTGTCATAATTAATATACAAGAGATCATGGCATGAACACCCTATTTTTAGGAGTAATATGCTAAATTAAAGAAGAAGAAGAAGAATATAATGACATATCGACCATAGATCAACGACAATAAATGAAATGGCTGCCAACGTAACAATTAAAAATCATAGAAAAAAACGACGCTGTCTGACGTCATGTGTCGAATCGACGCTTTGCGTCTTATCGCCACGGCGATATAGAAACGAAGTGTGTTTGTCTACGAAACCGTACTTCGTTATCGAAGAATTCGCTTTGTCGATTCGAATTTACGATTCGCTTTCTAATGTGTTTTGTCTAGGCCAGCAGGTAGGTATGTATTATATTGTAACATAGCTCAATTTCAATTCTTATATAGGTAGGTACCTACTTCAGATTAAGCCATTTTTAGTGGCATGACCGGAACCTGTTTTGTGACTATGTTTGCTGGGTAAGTAAATTATTGTTAAGGAATTTTTCAGAGATGGCTTTGTTATCAAAAAAAACTTCGTATGATAGTAAAAATTATTTTATATTTTACCAAATTTTTTATATTTATTCAACGTTTTAATAATTTTTCCGTTATCCGGAGCGGTTACGAATCTAAAAAACCAAACACTATAAAAATCGCTTCAGCCGTTCTCGAGTTATAAATGGTGTAACTACCCCGACTTTCGTTTGTATCTTTAAAAAATCTTACGTACAGTGAAACCATTTTTAAGGACTGCCAACGAGTTGCTCTCAAACGAACAGATACTTTAAGTAGGAGTCGGTACCTACTTTTTATAACGCGTAGGTACCTTTAAGGTTTTTTTTTTTTTTAATTTTTTTTTATTCTTTTTTTATCGGATACAGAGAGAGCTTTTCATAAATTTACTATAATCAATATAATTATATAACATTTTTATATCGCGATTTATGTGTAGGTATCCCAATTTTTCACTTATATTCACACTATTAATACTACTTATATTCGGACTGTTAATATTTTTCTCTTCCAAAAATAAAGATATCAACAAAAAACTAAGAAACAATATTTTTTATTCGAATATTGTGAAAAATATTATTTGAAATTTAAAAAAAAAACATATGGATCCAAAAAATATAGCAACATTATGAATGCAATTAGGTATATATATATATATAAAACACACAATATGTTAAATAGGTTATGTATTAAAAATAACTTTGTATTTACTCCTAATCATAAATAACTGTTTTATTCAACCCATTACTTTAGTATAAAATTTTACTTCAATTGAATCTGATCAATTCAATCATTTCGATCAAACTGAAAAAAAAGCTGCTAACCTAGGGTAGCCCAGAACTCATAGTATATTATAACAGCCTTTTCGTGTAAAACATATCTTTGCATAAAAATTCATAATTTTACGATTAAAATGAATTTATCCTTGGAATTATTATAGAAACTTTAAAATGATATCGACTATTGAAGCCTTTTATTATCTGCTTTAGAACTACATATTCAATATTAATCGGTACTTTAAGGGGGACCCACTGAAGTTACGGACCTCAAATTTTACATGTTTATGTAGGAGCATAAGACCAACCCGTATACCAAATTTTATCAAAATCAAAGAATTTTTTTTTCTTTTTTAGCCCTTTTTCTAGAACAAGTGAAATTTTCTTTGGATACTTTAAGAGGGTTCCCCTGAAGGTACAGATCTCAACATTTTACTGACTCATCTACATCGAGGGGCTAACCGTTCTACCAAATTTCAATCAAATCGGATAAGAATTACTATATACGTTATGGGTGCGCACACATTTTTGGCGTACGGGTACGGGTACGCGGAATTTTTTTTTGAATTTTTGGAATCTACACCCTCGAAAACGTCGAGAAAATTAATTTCAGCGAAATCTATTTTTTTTTTGAAATCCGATCACAAGACTCATGTATATTCCATATACTATGAGTAAAATATCACTACACTTGACATTTTTTAAATTTATTTTTCGAAAATTATTGACACCACCATCGTGGCTAAAAATAAAAAACATATTTTCGTTGATATTCAACCAGAGCCTTTTTATTTAAGTAAGTACCTACCTGTTTTACTTCATTTTGATTCTATAAACAGCTCACACCACAAAAAACTGTCTTATTGTATATAGTAATCACGAAATTCGTTAGCAAGTAAATTTTCAAAAACTGCTCAATCAACAGTGATGGATAAATGAGCGAGTTAATGTTTAAAAAAGTGAATACCTTATTGCATTACCCATAATCAGGCTAAATCTGCTGGGATTTCTCACGTAAGCTGTGTATCTCACGTTTTGAATATTTTACAGTTAATACATGTCCTATTTTCTTTTTTAGGTACCTAACTGAATCCAACACTTTTTTTGTCTTTTTTTACTTTATAATATTATGTATTTATTTATCACTTATGGGATTTAGCAGTGTCAAAGTCCTGAATTTTTGTTTTGTTTTTTTATTGTCATTTTTATTATTTTATGTGAAAATGGTTTGTTAATTTACAAAAATGTGAGAAAAATGTATATATTTTTTTCTATTTTTATTTCTAAATTACAGACAGGCTATGATGAGTAGAAAATAAGGAAAGAAAAGAAAAATAAAAGAAAGAAAAGTATTAAACATTTGAGAATAATTCTATTGATACAAATACCTACCAAAGTTTATATTAGCATTTTTCAATACTCAAATTCTCAAATTACACGACATCAATAATATTGTCCTTATCATATTTCCATCTTACACTATTTTACTCTTACTACTGAGCCCTGTATTTCGCTCACAATAATATGATTGAATATAATTCTATACGAATTATTGTTTTTAAAAAAAGCAGTACTCCAGTACGAGTTTCGTCCGAGCGTTTTGTTTCATATTGCTTGGCATCAACATGTTTTTTGTTAGACAAGGAAAACTGATTTCCAATAGTTCTCTTTTTCATTGGTAAATTTCTCAGTGCTTTAGAGACTTAACAGGTCAACCGCATGTCACCACCATAAATTCCGCCGACTAACCTGCCTAGGCCGCGTTTTAGGACGCCCACGGAAGATTAACTTGTCTTAGGCTAAACTACCACCCTGAGGGCAACAGAAGACGCGGTAGGCCCCTCCAAACTACATATAAAAAGACTATAAGAGGCGGACCTTCGGGGAGCTGGTGTCGACTGGGATGAAGCAGTAGGGATAGCAGGGGACAGGTTAGCATGGACAGGACTTATGCAGTCCATTGCTCTATCTAGGGAGTGGATATTAAAGAAGAAGGTCAATCGTTCACGAAGGGAAATAGGGCTCCATTTTTATATTTTCTTTCTTTTTTTTTTCTTTTATAAAAATGAATCTGTGCTCACTGAAGTGAACACAAATACACACTTTGACTCTTTCACAGTAAGCTACTTTAAGCTTGTGTCGTGAAAGAGGAAGATTGTTGGCACCTGGAATCGAATCCACGACCTCCGAACGAAACAGTACGAAAGCCGGCGTTGGAACCGCTTGGCTACCATGAACCACCTCGAATATAATACATACATACATTCTACCTTTAAGGCCCCCTGCACACCGCAAGCCAGCCCGGAGGAGACAAATCCGCAGCAAACTCGACCCGCACGAAACCGACCCCCGAAGCAATCAAACCGAAAAGCCGGCCCCGGACAAATCAAGCCCGCCGCGGACCACCCCCAAACCATCCCGAAATGCGGGGGGCCTAAGACCCACTCGGGAGCATAGGGAGGCATAAAGAGCTCTCCATTGCGCTCGAAGGCGTCCGAGGTTCATTGTGCCTTTTCTGACCGGTTGAGGTTTAAGGACGTGAAGTGGTCAACCTCACGGTTCCGATCTGATTTTTCGATTTCCTGCCTCTTATAGGATGCTCGAAAAACCAGAAAAAAGAGCAGATGTGCTATTCTTAGCCGGCAACCCCACGGCGAATATAATATAGAGGTAATATTTACGCGGTCCTATTTAGACATTTCAAAATGAGTGAGAAATTGCCTAGGGCCGACACATTTGCGTGGAAAAGTGTTTTGTTTTTCAAAATAATTGACAACGTAATTACTTCAACAGTGGTTGATAAATTAAAAGAATTTTCTCCTCTAATGTGAGAATGAATAGGCCTCTTTGTAAATTGGATGCAAGGTAATTAAAATCTAAACGCTTAGTCACATCCCTTAGTTGATTATTATGTTAATTTCAGCACGTAAATAAACACGGGGCTTGGATCTGCAATTAAATGTTGTATGTTCTGTTTTGACTTAAGCGTCTTTGATGATCTAATAGCTAGAGCGTCGGTAATAAACCAGCCTAACACAGAACACGTATGAGCAGGAAATAATTAGAAGAACTTGTTAAGATAAAGCAATGCTGAATCTAGTAAAATAGTTACTTACGATGCCTAATTAATTAATAATTGGGGTTAGAGAAGACATTAAATAAACATTCGTACCTATTCCTTTAAATGTGCCCGTTTGGTGGTTTAGCTAGATGTGTTGATGTACCTACCTATACTTTTGAAGGTTTCAACTTCGTGTTGTAATTGTAAATGTTACAAGAAAAATATTCTCAAATATACAGAAACATTACAACAGGATAATAATAATATTGTCGTATATTTTCAATTAATAAAGTAGTTTTTTCAATACGTTTTTCAAAACAAAAGGGGTTTCTTGGCACTATGTCTGAATGGAATTTTCAAGTAAATTATCATATTTATTTTTGTTGCTTTTTCTTAATATTTTCCAAGCAAGTTGCTTACGATATTTATCCACCAGCATATTATGGGGGTTGGAATATGTAGTTCCTAAATGACAGTTTTCACTCTACGAGGCGATGTCACCGACTCTAATGACGTACCTAGTAAGGAGACTTAAGTGGTATTACTGTCTCTTTCCTTTCTGCATATCTCCTTCTTATTCATTCTTTTGTTGTCAACGCTCCACACACACAATAATACTTGTTACTCTTTCTTTACACATCATTGCTATGTGTCGCAGTCTTAAGTATGCAGTCTACTCACAACATTCCAATTTCTGGCAACTTCTTAGTGTTTTATACGTTGTTTGTAGCCCACTAATATTATAAAGGATTGCATTTTTGAACATAGCAATGGTACCTAAAAGACAGTAGTTTCTCAGTCTGAAAGAGTTCATTATTTCTCAAAATGTCAGGTCAATAAGCAATAGTTTCAAAGGCTTTTTCTGTAAATATTACATCGATTGTCTAACCGTGGACAACCTAACCTAGACAGCAGTCGCAGTCTTTAAATTTCGTTGCTCAGGTTGCTCTCTTGTTCTCAATAATTTCCAACTTTTATCTTTATATTTCATTAATTATTATTAAATATCTATTTGTTGCATACATGGGATTTTTCGACATGTTGAACATGTCGAGAATTCTCATGATTAGGAGTTTCGGAGACTCAAACATTGCCACCTAATGGCGAACGTTGTTAACGTAAAGTGATCGCACTAAGCCAGCCTTCGAAACAACAGTAGAAGACGGTCGTAAGCCCCTGGTGGTTTGTTCCATTCAAAAATCGAACATCAGTAATGAATTTTTAGTCATTAGTTGTTAGATAATTCTTTAACCTAACCTAACCTAACAAGAGTTCCTGGACTAATCTTCTGATTTCAAGAATTTGATCATGATTTCCCAACTGAATTAAGTTGGCAAAATCTGGCTTCCTGTCTCAAATTGGACAAAAATTTATAAGCTACAAGCTTTCCCGACAGCGTTGTCCTGTGTTCCCTAGCTATGAATATTAAATTCAAATTTGTATGGTGATGAATTAATTATCATTTGACCAATGTAATTCCGATCAAAGCATCTGTTTTTAACCATGTATATTCCATCCGCATTCTTTCAATCGTACTAACTATCTAAGAAAAATGACAGTTTCAGCTAAATTTCAAAATTGGAATAAAAATTATATGGTAAAAAGTACTAAAAAGGTTGCCTACTTAAAATTTCTTATTTTTTTCTTTCATAAGAAGCTTCTCCTGATAAAGCCAACACGACAAAAAAAAAATAGCGAAATCGGTCTAGCCGTTTTGGCGTGATGCGATGACCATAGCTCTCCATTTTTATACACTGGATTGGGATAACCGACAAATCACCTTTGTACAGAAAATTTCGATTTGAAGTTGGCTACTCGGAACATTTAATTAAACTTCCTACGAACTGATAGGGAAGATACAAGCAAGACATTCTCAAAAATTCTGGGGAATAGATACATAGCAAGCTTTTCACATGAAGATCAACAGCTAGTGTTCCTACACTATTAGTAATTTATACCTTTTCGCGTATGTAACTAATCGTAGTGCTCTTTGAGACCCAGTACAAAGCATTCTATATTATATTTCACTGCTGGCTATAAAATAATGAAAACGCGAATGAGACGTATACTAAAACGAAATTAGATTTTTTAATGAATTACATCATTAGTGCAAGTTCCCTATTGGGGAAGCTATGAATAAAAAAATAAAAATATAGAATAAAAATTATGAAATTAATTATTGTTAGTATTTTCATGTATTGATGAAAAAAAATATTATAGTAACATATTTTGCCTTAAGGTGATTTTTAAAAGTTAACCCTGAAAACAACGATAAATAGATTTTAAAAAGAAACAAACCCCTTTAGTTTTCACAAAGAACCAACATCTTTGGTTTTTTTTTGTAAATATTCATAAAAGATCGAAAATAACTTAATCCTTGGAATCAACAATATCCATGCACCTTTTTTTTATTTTTAAATAAAATAAAACAGTCTGTACCTGAAAAGTCGGATGCTTTGAAAAAAAATAATTGCCGTTTGAGTTTACTTTTAAAATACAGCGTGTCCCAGAAGGTACGACTAAGCGAAAGTCCAGAGATAGAACACCTTAAGGGTTATCCAAATAATTCAATGCATACTAAGCGTTTTTTTTATAGCTTTCGTTTAGTACTTTTTTTTGTCAAACCTTGACTTACATATTACAGAGAAACCAATTTTTAAGGTAGGTACATGCAAAATAAATTATGGAATGACTGTGTTGTCAGAGTCGCATACTATAGAGAAATTGGCGACTATAGGAACAAAAATTCCAAAGCAAAAATCAGAATAACAATTTCTAACATAGCGAGAAATAGAATTTGGAACCTCTGGATCAGAAGTCGGTATATAGTTAAGTAGATAGTAGGTACCTATACTTAACAAAATCTCTCATTTTTTCTGCTTTTAACCAAGTCATTTATCATTATATCATACGTCTGTCCTTAATAATTGATTCCTGGATTCACAATACGCTTAATATCCTTCTGTCAATATCACAACTGTTCCAATTCATTGATATTCCGCAGATAATATTATAATACAAAAGGCAGGTAAATGGAACGTTCTTTCTTACAATGGGAAGGCAATTTGTGTGTTCTTTTTTTTGTACTGCTTTCTTAATATATAACTTTGTTGTTTACAAGTTGCTAAATGCGGTGTTCACACGAGGCGAATATCGCCAGTATACCAAAATATCGCCAGCCAATTGAACCGCGTGAACAGATTGTCGATAAATCTGAAGCGATAAAAATGGTTTGAAAGCGATATCGCCTCAAGTTGAACGCCTTTCAACTTTTGTTTCTGGTGGAACGATGCACGCATGCGCAGATATGCGCGGCGTCCGTATGTTCTATTTCTTGACAGATGACAGCACTGCTCCAAATTTATATCTCCTTAGAATCCAATTCCGCACCCAATATCTGCGTTTTTTTTTTCATTTTTCCTTAATTAGGAGTGTCCTTATATCGTCTAAATCTAAAACAACATTTTCAACTAACCCCAAACACTCCGTCCGCTATTTTTAAAACTACGTCAAAATCAGCGCACCTGACAGATTGAATGTATGCCGTTGGACTCGTGTGAACACATCACACGATTAATGGGCGACCGAGCGATATTTTTTTTATGCAAGCGAAATCGTCTGGCCTTATATCGCCCCGTGTGAACACCGCATAAGCTCCATTCATTCTACTTTAGTATTTTAGTCGATTAGTTAATAATTTAGTAACTAACTAACGAGTCAGAAAGTCCAAAATTTATTCGAGTCGTGTCAAACCATTTTATTCATTTTGTGCAAGAGCACTCCCCACTAACTCACTTGCTAAACATAATATGTGAATCCATAGTTTTGATCGAGATGATTAATTACTATCGATTGTTTTGCGGGCTGTTAATTTTATAAAACTCTCTCACTAATGAACTGTTCTAAGGCTACTAAATTACTCGCTACTTGACCGTAATCCTAGTTCAGGCTAGATCGAGTAGGGAGTAATTTAGTAGCTTTCTTACACGTTACTCGACCAAAATACGTTCACACTACGTCCGAGTAGAGTTTATTAGTATAGGTACGAAACGTCATTATTGTTGAAAATATTACCTACCTACGTATTTTATAAAAATCTATGCCCTATGGTATTATGATTTTATCCTCATCCGACCAATTTTCCGACCGAGGCTGTAGTGGGAACTAACCTTTACAACGAGCTATGTATAACTCTTTCCCAAACTGTGCGTCGCAGCAACTTTGCAGTACGTGAGCTTTTACATGAAAAACTGCTATCTACACTCAGAATTCTGAACGTTCGTAACTTTTGCAATCAATATTCGAGTCAAATTTCTGAATGAAACTGAAATTAACTCTTCGATAGCATCGTTATTTTGTGATTGCACACAAAACGTAAGCCATGTTTAAATCTAAGTGCAAGCAAACTCAGACATAAGTTCAAAATTTTGACGTGTTTTTGTATGATGCATCAAATATCTTCACTCTTATTCTGGATGAATTAAAATTTAAACATGACTCTTATTTTGAGTGCTACAATGGAAATATAGTTGGGTACTTGTAGATAAAATGATAAGATACATTATGCAAAATATCGCTTTTTCTTTATAAGTTTCTTTATTTGAAAATCGAACGTTTCTTCTCTTTCGTTATTTGAATACATTTCTTGGGTTCTTCCCATAAGGGAAATCAAGCTTGGTCGGGTCAGAAATTATTTATGTTTTTTCACATGAAATTTTTACTCGTGGTTAGAATTCTGTCTCAGATTGGACGGGACTGGTTGACTGGTAGATAATGCTTTCAAGCATTAATAAATTTCCCCAGCTATACTGACATCTATGATGTAGGTATAGAAGAGTGTTATTATTATTATAAAAGTTTTTGCAAAATTTTAAATTGTACTTACCTTATTTTGAGATTCAACCTTTCTTCTTGGCACCATAGTATCAGGTAGGCCCATATGTTTTTTTATCTGCGAGGTATAGGTACTATTCAGTTAATTCAGAAAAAAATATGTATAAATATGTATCTCAAAAATGGTGTTTTTGTAAGCATCAATGTCTTACAAATCAGTGTTTGACAAAAAATACTAAAAATAATTATTATAACTTGAAAACTATAAAAAATCGCATAAAATATTTCATTGAGAAATTTCGATAGCCCTAGAGGTGCTTGGGGCTCGTGAATGATGGAGAAACCTGGAGAATCAGATTCAACGAAGAGTTATATAACGTCTACAAGGCTTCCAGGCTCTCTGTACGTGCCAGGCTGAGTAAGTTGAGATGGGCCGGGCATCTGCAGAGAATGCCATCCTCACGGGTCACTAGGAGGATCCTGGATGGAAACCCAGGCGGAAGACCTAGGCTTAGATGGGAAGACGAAGTAAGGAAGGATGCGGCACAACTTCCGCAGGTGACGGATTGGCGGACCGCAGCGGAGGACAGGAGGAGTTGGACGCGTTGTCTACAGGAGGCCAAGGATCTATTTGAGCTGCAGCGCTATCGAAGAAGAAGAGGTGCTCTATCTGTTGACTTCCGTTTAGTCGTACTTCCTAGAATGCCCTGTATAAAAATCTATGAAATAAAAAGATTTGAAAATATATGACATAATGCTTCTGCTGAAATGAATGAATCAAAAGTTTTAATCTACAAGAGGATTAGATATCATAAATTTATCTGTTCATTACCCTCCTATTCCGGTGGATTTACATTTCAAGCATACTCTTATCTTGCTTCATTTAATCCGATAAACCCTAGCTACTTCATGTGGCGCCAAGCTGTCATTTTTACTTGTACAAAAATACCATAAGGAACAATTTATTATATTATGTAATGTAAAATACATTTGTTAAATTTAAAATGTAAATCATGCTTTTTGTTTTCGAAGAGAAAGGGTTAAAGGATTTTTCACACCTACGTTAAAACTTTTTTTCAAAATTTCTTTTTTTTTAACGCTTCAAAAAAAGAGCAGATTTTTATTCCCTTTTTATTTATGGTTAACGGTAATAGCTGCAAGCGTTTCCCAAATTATAAATTGAAAAACATTTAAGAAATTTTTTTCTTTATAGGTTTAAAAAATGCTACGTAACTGCTTTGTTAATAAAATAATCATTTAAGTAAATATATTATTTTAGTAATTCTTGCTTTGGTTACGAAATAAAATATTTCTTTTTCCATTTCCGTTGTTTTTTTTTTTTTTTTTAATAATATCATCATAATAATTGCTGAAAGACGCTTCATTATGGCAATATAATAACGCGCAGTGATTTGGGGCAAAAAGGGCACCGCAAAAAAAATTAAATTTGGATTGGTCATGGTCAAATAATTAAAATTCACTCTCGAACACCTAACAATTATAAGGGCTACAATTAAGAATACAAATTTCAATTTGTAAAATAAATAAATATTACGCCTTTAACTCGGTTAAATTGAACATTAATAAAAATTTAAAATAATATTTAATGCTTTGACTAGCAAACAATTTGCCAATTTCGGATGAAAAATTGTGTACATACTGCAGTTGAATTACTTGATTGGTAGACTCTGCGAGAAAGAGATTGAATTGGAAAAGAATATGTCGAAATATGGTAAAGAACGACAATTCAGAAAAGTCACTGGACAGCACGAAGAATGAACACGATAATGAGGATTCAAGAGTTCCACATCACGGTCAGTATATTTGTATCGGATGCACACTTAAGTTTTTTGGACATATGTAGCTCTAACTATGCGGTTGAATACAGCCTTGAAAATCTGATAGTGGTTAGAGAAAGCGCCAGGTACCTACCGATACGTTGGACCGACCAAATAAAAGAGAGCATCTACATACACTGCGATGGTGGTAATACACAGGCGCTGAAGTCAAGTAGTACAATAAAATGGTCGCCAACGGTATCGTTCAGTTGGTGTTCCCATGGTAATAACGTAAAAAGCTATCGTTTGAATGTTGTAACCATGGAAACACCAACTGTCCGATATCGTTGGCGACCAATTTAATGCATTTGACTTCGAGCTGTACACGTTTGGCATCAGACAGGACATCCCAGAGAGCTATGGTTTGAGGAAGTACACATTTTAATGATGGCCAAGAACCTCAATAAAGGGGATGCTTGTAATTGAAGACGATATAATATTATTATTAAAATAATATCTAACAGTTTACCGCACAAATTTGTTCGTATAGTTACTGACAGTCAGAAAGTCCAGTGCAATCCAAATAACATATTATCTACCTTCAGAGAAAAAAGAAATAAGAAACGAATCTTGTATATTTGATAGAAATTCTGACATTAAAGACATCCAAGGAATTGGAGTCGATTTTTTCAAGATTTCTATGTACCTTATGGAATTGATGGAAGGTACATTCAAACCAAATTGTGGATTCATTTACTTAGGGTGAAAATCAGAATTTGGAAACAATTGCCACTGTCCACGATTTACCCGCCCCTACTCTCGTTTTACCCACGCATTTTCGCTGAGATAACATGCGGGTACATATAGATTAAGATTAAATCAATTTGTGAAATCTTGAAGTCAATCTACCGATAACGTCAATAAGTGGCTGAACTTGACGAAACACTTTATAATACCGTTCTAATTTTGTAGATACCTATTTATAAGATTCGATCAAGATTTGTAGATATTTAGTAACACTTCATACTTATTTATGGAATAAAATTACACAGCAAAAAATGGAGTAGGCATATTTTGGAGCACCTACCTATATTTTAGAGAGTCTGTTTTTAGACACAGTAAAGAAAGCTATTTTGTTTCAATGAAATGCCATTATTTTGCGTAAATTCGATTGAATTGAATAGAGTAAAAAAGATCAAAGAATCGCTTTTCATATTAACAAGCTACAGAAGACATAAAGAGTAAATATTCGAAATTGTCTATTGTAGGTATACTTTTTCTACATTGTGTCTTATCGTATTATTTCATCAGTATATTTGCTAGTCTCAACACAGGTTTACAACTAGTGAGGTGTAAATTTTCTTTGAAGTTAATTGTGGTCATA
This sequence comes from Mystacides longicornis, assembly GCA_963576905.1. Lineage (NCBI taxonomy): Eukaryota > Metazoa > Arthropoda > Insecta > Trichoptera > Leptoceridae > Mystacides > Mystacides longicornis. The sequence continues at coordinate 5,358,599 of OY756434.1, forward strand.
AACAACTTGTAAACTGGGTTCATATTAAGTAACTGTGGTCAAAATATTTTTTTTTTTTTTTTTTTTTTTTTTTTTTTTTTTTTTTTATTGATATAAATATAGAACATAATTATTTACAAAAACAAGTATAATACTATGATTGAGTCACGCCAAATCTAAAGATTTGTCGGCGTGTTCTCTTTAATTGTAAGTACATGATACAAAGAAAGTTTACTTAATCTACTACTACATTAAAAACATACTTAAACCATAATTAAATTTAAACATTAATTTAAATAGTTAATTATATACAAATCCACACTTTATTAACCATTCCTTGACTAATTTTTTTGCAATATTTTTACTTTTGCATTCCTTAATAGATGCCGGCATCATATTAAATATCTTTGGCACGTTGTATTCTAATGTTCTTTTACCGTACTTATTATTAAATTTGGGGACCACATACCCATCATTAAACTTAAATCTAGTGTGATGCTTATGTCGCGGATTATCTTTAAATTCGGTTTTTGAAAATTGGTCAAGGACCATTCTCTGCCAGAACAAGCCTTTAGCTGATAGTACATTCAATTTTTTAAAATATAATGAAATATCATTCCGCGCCGCGTTGCAAACCTGCTCCCCCACTACTAGTCTTAAAATCGATTTCTGTGCGAACATTACCCTTTTCAAATTAGTATTAGTGCAATTGCCCCAGCTGCCAATACCATATCTAATCAAAGATTCAGCCAAAGACTTGTATACAGTAATAAGTGTGGACCTAGGCACAAAATATCTTATTCTATAAAGCATAGCAGCAATTGATCTTAACCTTTTACAAATTATATTTACATGTATGTCCCACTTAAATCTATTGTCTATATTTAATCCCAGATACAAAAACTTATTTACAATATCTATACATGGACAATCACATAATAAGGGCAGCTCAACATTTTTATGTATGCACTCATAATTGTGTGACACCAGCTTCGGAGTCCCACCAACCGCCGCAATACTTGGAGATCTGACATGCATCAGCTTGGTTTTCTTTGCATTGATAATCAAGCCGTAATCATGTGACCACCGAACCAATCTATCATAGTCGTACTGCAACAATTTGCGAGCCTCCATCTCATCCCGATGCGATACCACAAGGGCCGTGTCATCGGCATAAACAAAATACTTACAGTGGCGAAACAATACCCTCATACATGAGACAAAAATTACATATAGAGTAGGGCCCAAAATTGAACCCTGCGGTACCCCCGTCAGAATATCTTTTTTCTCACTCAAATGATTACAAATTTTTATAGTAATTTTTCTCTGTTTTAGATAGTCCTGAAAGAGCTTCAATACAGGACCCCTCACTCCAATGCGCTCCAGCATATCAGACAATTTGCCATGATTGATGGTATCAAACGCCTTAGAATTGTCGACGAACAGCACCAGAACATGTTTTTTATTATTTAATTCCGAATTTATGTGACTCGAAAACTGGCTAAGTAATGTTTCTGTGCTTCTGTTCTCCTGGAACCCATGTTGAGAGGGGTCCATTAAATTATGCTCCTTCAAATATGCACTTAATTTTAACAACAGATATTTCTCCATAATTTTTTCGATAATTGGGAGAATACTTATTGGCCTATAATTTTTTATCTCATTATGTTTTTCTTTAATTCTTTATTAAAATAAAGAATTAAATTATTATTAAATAAATTTTGATGAATTCCATATTTTGAAATTATACAATATACCTTGAGGTGATAGTATTATCACGAAACGGCGCGTTATAAATAATTGTCCTAATTATTATTTCAAATCATTTATTCATTAAATCACAATATATCATGAGAGATCTTCGAACTACAGAGAAAGAAAGAAATAAAGAGAAAGGAACTTTCTTAACATCCTACATGATGAAAACAGAACTGCCCTTTGAATGGCATATCTGAGACCACTACACATGCCAAGTTTCCCTATAGATTGTCTTTAAGAGACTTAGGAATAACTCCATTCGTCGATATCACTATAGGTATTATGTGTGTGGTTGGTGTATGCCACATATCCTTGATTTCGTGAGCAAGATCAAGATATTTAATTATCTTATCTTGCTCTGCTTTTTTCAAATTTTCGTCATATACGGTATTTATAGTGCGGATACGAGATACGTTATCCCGTTCATTATTAATATTATTATACCATTACATCATTTGGGTTGGCTGGAAGAGATCTTTGGGGATAAGTTCACCCATTGACTCTTTTAAATGTTAATAAATTTCACAATAAAGTTATATTTATTATTTATTTAGTACAATTACAATTCTTAGCCTAAATCACTCGATTTCGGGTGGAAGACTTCATTAAATATTAATAAAAAATCATAACAATTTCTCTTTACTGTTCTATTATTAAAATGTTCATAATGAATAAAGATAGTGAACACGTAACGACAGCGATAAGTAGCAGATTTTTCGTAGGAAAACGTGTAGGTATAGAACCGGTAGATAATAAATTTAATTAGTTTGCTCTGCAGTCCAAACAAAATTCGTAAATTCTTCTCATTGGCGCGCCGATGTGTAAGTGAGAAAAATTCAGAATAGGTGAAATGATCTTAACCCCTAATCTCTCCTATAGATTTTGTCAGTCATCGTACCTTTGGCGCCTCTCAGGTGCATATATGAAAACTGTCAAAATATACCACTTTTAATAAACTATCACTTATTTTTTTTAAAGTATCTTGTATATATATATATCAATAAATGCTGCTTTCTTTATATTTTGGATGATATTTGCATACATTTATAAGTATTTTGTGAAATGTTGAAACATTTGTCCTTTATTTTTTCACAAATAAGACTGCCTTATTTGTTTTTTGTTGTGTGTTGTGTTGGTTCCGAGGACGAAAAACCCTCAGCTAAGTTCGTGATGGAATCGATATTTCTTTTTACCGATATTTTGAACAACATTTCCCGAGTTACAGTTTCAGTAATATTGTTCGTTTAAATTATATAACCAGCTGATGCCCCCGCGCAGGATCGAGCGCGGTGGTGGGCTCTTGTTGCCTCCTTTTGCCCCTAAGTAGGGTCATATATGGAGTTTTATTAATTAATTCAATACTTATATATCTAATAATAAGTTCATAAAAATGACATAGGCCATCTGCTACATTTCATTTTGGATCCATAAAATCAATTCCTCCTTATGGCTCAATATTTTCTTTTATTTCCTGACATAACTGAGTCGCGGTGCATAGATGAGAGTAGAATAACTGCCATATCATTTTTGGAACTTAAGAAACCAGTGAGATTGTTCTAATGAAACCAAATATTGTTGAAAACTCTTCTCGAGCCCAATCAGCTAGGACGTGGTAGGCATTGCTTATTTTTTCGTAATGTTTCGTGTCAAAGAGAGTCAAGAATATTATTTTCAAGTTCAATGCCAGTTGTTTTGTTGTAAAAATAATCACATGGACACGTGGAAAGAATGGATGCAAACACAATAAAAAAAATCTAGTTTTTTTTTAATGAATCTGTGCTCACTCAAAGTGTACACAAATACATTATATGACCCTTTTACAGTAAGCTACTTAAAGCTTGTGTCGTGAAAGAGGAAGATGGTCGGCACCTGGGATCGAACCCACGACCTCCAGTACGAAATAGTACAAAAGCCGGCGTTGTAACCATTAGGCTACCAACAACTTCACCACTATCATTTCAAAGGAAAGGTGTAAGAAAATATTTTTTTTCATTTAATGAAAGAAACTCTGTTTTAGTCTTGAACATTTGATAATGGAGACGGTTGTCTCCGAAAATTGGTTAATGTTTGAATAATACATTTTGTGATAGAGCTATAATACATGAACTCCTGACCAAAAGATCGAAGATGTAAGAGGACGTGTTAAACCGAGGATGATGTAGATGAAGCACATAGATTCCGTCCTCAAGGAAGGTCATCAGGTAAGAAGCAAGAGAAATAAGATAGGTAGGTTGTACGAGAAAAATTAAATGTGATATGCATGATGGAAAAACGGATACGCCTAAATTCAAAACACGTGACAATGATGTAAACAATTATATAAAATCAAATAAATAGGTAGATTGTGTCGTAAAGTAAGATAAAGTCAACAAATTTAATGTGTATAAAATATCACACCAGAAGAAAGAAGTCGACGGAAGTCGACGGTTTCTGAAAGTAAATGTGTACTTATAATAATAAGTAAATACTTAGAGAATCTTTTTAGTTTCTAAGTTTTATGTGATCATATCGGACGTGAACTTTCGATGCTTACGAAACTAGTCAAGATCATATAAAAATATGAGGAATAACAAACACTATATCCTGTCAAAATTGTATCTATTTTAAATAACAGTAGGTATGTAAATAATGAATTATAGAATTGTGTATCAATTAATTATGTAAGATTTACTAGAAATATGTTAATACAACTAGCTTTCCCGACAGACATTGTCCTTTGGTCTCTATAATAATTGAATAAGAATTTAAAAGAATGATAAAAATGTCGTTTAACCAATGCCATAGCGACCGATGCATCCGTTTTAAACCACATATTTTTCAATCCAATTCCGTCAATCGTGCCAACTATTAAATAAGTGACAGTTTTTTTGTTAATTTATAAAGAACGTACTTAAGTGTTAACAAATTAGAAAAAAAGCTTGAATAAAATCCATAAAAAATGCGCGCCAACATTTCTAATATCAAGGGTAGTCAGGTAAATAAAAATTGTGTTTCTATAGATTTTTTTTTATTTTATATTATCTGTTATCCGGAGCGGAGAACCATCCAATAAATCAAAAATGATAAAAATCTGTTCGCACTAACCCGACTTTGTTTTATATCTTTAGATTTGGACGTAACAAAAATACCGTTTTCGTGTTTATATATACAAAAATATAATTACTACATATTCGATTACATATTATATAAACTGAATTTACAGCTCCACCAGACAGGGTCTCTTCTGGGGCTGAACTACTCATATATTTTGAAACATGTAACCAGTTAGGACAATGTAGACAGATAAAAAACGAAAAGAAAGTTACCAAAGTAAAAAAAATAAATAAAAAAACAGTTCATTTCTTTCCTATGTCGTTTCCTCTTACAAAATACATTTGTATTATTCAAATTAACGTGCCCTTTTGATATTCTCGTAGGGAAATTTTGAACAATTTTCTTAGATTTTTACATGATATTTACATATTGTAAAATACAAATAAATCTATAATATAAAAGAAAGTCGGCCCATTTATAAATCGAGATCGGCTGAAAAGATCTTGGTTAATTAGATTCTTCTCCGCTCCGGATAACAGGATAATTATTAAAAAATCGAAAAATGGATAGGTATCAAATAATATAAAATATAATATAATATCTGTAAAAAAATCCATAACAACACAATTTTTATTTACTTGACAACCATTGAGTTTCTAAATATATATTTTTGATAGAATTTCTTTCGACCTTTCAGAAATAATTTTTAACATTCAAACAAATTTTGAACGTATTTTTGTATAAATTACAAATTCGAAATCAATTTTCATAATAAGGACTACAGGACAACGTCTGTCGGGAAAGCTAGTAAATAATAAAATAATATAATAAAACATACCTCCCCCTTGTGGATGATATGCCAAAAAGGTAAAAAAAACATACCTGATATATCTGTTGTCCTGTGACGAAATACAAAACGACATTGAAGTTTATTAAAAACACGACTACAGCGCGCATTTTGAAACAATCGAACTTTTTTGTTTAAATTAAAAAAAAGAACACTTTAGTTTGATCAAACAAAATTCAAAACTTTACGTATTAATTTACGCGTCTGTCACTTTTCCGAGTGTAATATTTACCATGTCAGAAACGCGTGTGAAAGGTTTTACGCTTTTCCTATCCCCTTTATAGTCTGAGCTTTGACTGTTCAGGGCGCAACTGATTCGCGTCATTCATCCCCCTACAGGTACCCTTTCACAGTTATTAGGTGTACACGGTTAATATAAACTGAAGTATTATTTCAATTTATTATTTTTATTATCAACAATAATAGAAACAAGAATAAAATACACAATAAAAATCCATTATTTAGAAAGCTTTATACTCATAACAATAAAATAACGAGTCAAATAGCACTAAATAAGGAGTATTTTCTATTTATAGTTTATCGCATTTACTAATTTGTTTATTTATTCGTTATAATCCCAAATTTCCAAAATGAAAATAACGTTTAATTTGTACGCTAGTAGATGTCCTTCTCAATAGTTTATTAACGAGCTTTTTTAAACTTGTTTTACTTGTAATTTCATTTATATTGTTCGATACTGATAAAAATATATTAAGGCACATTTTTAGCCTAAACCTTTTGAAATGAAAACACTTTTTTAACTTATTAAAAAAAAAACGCAATAAATATTCTAGTTACACTTCATATAAATTTACGAACACGTTTTTAGCGGAAAACTTTTCAATTTAAACAAATCGAAAAAAGAACACTTTTTAAATTAATTTTGACAATAAATCGTCGTGATTTTTAAACTATTCTTTTTTTCAAATTAACTCATGAGTCACACTGTCACATTTTTATGTTGGTGATTCGAACTAATTTTGAAAATGGAACGATTTGAATATTTTTTAAATGTAAAGTCGCGACATATCTCGGGCGACGGAAGTCAGCGAAGTGAATTAATTCAATTATTATTAAAGATAAGTTAGTTTCTGTCTCTCGCAAATCAAATATTGTGTTCATGTTGTGTTTGTTTAATGTTCTTTTATCTAAATCCCTCAGTATTTATTGGTGTCGTAAGAGCAATGGAGTGTCTCGTAGTTGCGAGGGAAACCTCTCATACAATACACGTATGTTTTGAACATCGGGAAACCCCAAAACCCGACTTCTATTACAATGTTTTAGCTGTCTCTTTATGCCCGAACACAACGTTCTAAAATATATTAATGATTCTTCGCCGTTTCAAAATAAATATTATTTGTTGATTATTGCGCCATTTTCCAGGACTACATCTTCGCGGTTCTGTATGAGTATTTTAAAAGATTGAGTCCTTAAAAAACGGCATAAGAGTATAATTTAAATGTTTGAACGTTGTGTTCAACGTATATCTATAGACTAGCTTATACCCGTTTTGCTTTACGTTTTTGATTCCGATTGTCAGGCTTGATCGGTAGGTAACTAAACAGGTTCTAGTCTAGCTTCCCATTGCTTAACAGACCTCTATAACTGACGTAAGCACAGAACAATAATACCAAAAATTCAAGTCACCACCGCCATCTGTGGAACCAACGCCAAAACACTCAATATCAATAATTCAAGTCACCACCGCCATCTGTGGAACCAACGCCAAAACACTCAATATCAATAATTCATAACACATTTATGTATCTTTTCAACAGATGGCGATGCTAATATGTGTTTATTCAATTTGTACCTGTCAAACTTCAAAATCAAACTGCAAATTTTTTCATTAAATCTTTATTTATTGAGAATAATAAGATTTGAATAACATTTATATGTATAACAAATCAATCTACGATTATTTTATTACATTTTCATACCGTAATACCAAGATTCCATTCAACGTTTACATGAGTAATTTTGTTTCCAAAAGTCTTTTTGAGAAATTTGTATGAAGATCCTAAAAAAATATATTTTTTTAAATAGCTCTAAATATATTAAAGTTAATGCAGCAAATTGTATTTAAGAACCTTCTCCAGCATTTTGTACGGCTCTGGGCATATTAATATCTGACGTAGCATTTGTATTTTGAGCGTGATGCTCGGACATAACGGTAAAGTATTGTCAAAGGCAAATAAAAAAACAAACATTTCTAAAATATTATGTAGATATAAAAGAAGGTCGGTTTAGTGCGAAACACTTATAACTCGAGATCGGCCGAACGAACAGATTTTTATCATTTTTGGTTTATTGGATTCTTCTCCACTCCGGATAACTAATAAAACATCGAAAAAAAATAGATATCAAATACATAAAATAATATTAAAGATAGCTTGGAACGGATTTACTGACAACAACGCCATCTGTGAAAAATTCCATAAACACAATTTTATTTTTTTAGTAGACAAACTCGACTGCCCAATTGGCGAACTTCGTTAACGTAAAGTGATCACACTAAACCAGCCTTCAAAACCGTAGTAGAAGACGGTCTTAAGCCCAAACTGGTTCAAATTGGAAAAAAAATATCTCTAAAAATCGAATACTAATTATTGGTTTAACGATTGTAACAAAATAGTTTACTCTAAGGCAGTGATTCCCAAACTATGGGTCGCGACCCAACACTGAGTCTCCAGTGAATATTGATTGAACCCTATTTCTTTATTCTAATTAGAATAAAATAAGACACTGAGTTTATCCACTTCTAGCCTCTATAGAAAATCTTTATATCATTTTGAAAGCATAAGCTAAAAAGTGTCTCCCAAGATTGAAAATTTTTGTAAGATGGGTCCGAGCCAATTCAACTTTGGAAACTACTGATAAACTCTGTATACTCCATTGATGGGCGTAAAGTATATATAGTCCTTCTGAAAGTAGAATAAATTTTATTACTATAAAAAAATCATTGTGGGCGTCCGCGTCTATTTCCTGTATGAAATATGAGACTAAGTAGGTACCTAAGCAAAAGAAACGGAATCACAAACAGACTCACAGAACATCAAAGGCCAGTTTGGCACTTTGTTCAGTTACGCTTTTTATGATGAGGGGTCGATTCTGTGAAAACTCCACTTAAATTAAGATCATAATAAAATTTGGAAATTCACTCGTATTTTAAAAGATTTCAACCAAAACGGCAATATAACCCGAGCGATTCTCTATAAAAGATATCGATTTAAGTGAATATAATATATAAGTGATTTTAATCAATTTAATGGCCGCCAAATTTTGTTTTCCACATTTTTTTAAATATTGTAATTTTACGTAGTTTTCTACATAATATTAGATTCATCTTAATTGAATCTAATATTATGTAGAAAACTATGACATTGTTGTTTTTATTCATAATTGATTTACAAATAGTCGTTGCAGCCTTCTTCAACAAATGATATGTCAAATTCAAACAGTTTTTTTTTTTATTTTTAGATTGTTTCAGTGATCATAGTGTTCATAAACAATAAACGGTTTCTGCTTTTTATTATGGGTTTTATATTTTGGATAGGTATATCATGATCCTCCTCGTCTTCCTATATACACACCCATAGTTTATTGGGTGATAACAATGACCTCTAATCTATTCCAGTCCTCTGTCCTCCGCTGCCAACAAGGACGAGTAAGTATAGGACTCGGTCAACCCACTGTCACTCCTTCTCTTTCCCCGCACGTTTCCTCTGATTGCCGTTCTTTTCAAAGGGGGGGGGGGGGGTTACTTTTGAAGTTTATGCCGATTTCAATGTCGACCGTCTATTTAATACTTACATTACTAGTTTAAATCCTTATTTACACAATTTTTTTTCATTAATCAATCTATTTTTATTCAAGTTAGTCCAAATTAATGTTCATTTTATCAAGTTATTGGTTTTTGGGAACCACGGGTGATTATTACCTACTGTTATTCTAGGTATGACTATCTATTATATAGAAGTCAAAGTTAGTTTATTCGTATGTGTTTCGGTGCCGTAAAATTCCAGTAAAGCCGGTCAACTATATTTTAAGCTGGGCATAGCTAGTAAAATTTGATATAATACTGACGTTGTCCTGTGGACCCTTTGGCACTAACCAGAGGCGGCCCGTTCATTGTGCACTGCGCTTCCAGAAACAAAAATAAACTAATTAAATAATAACATTAAAATATTAATTCTAAATTGTCCATATTTCATTCGTATTCAAAGCTCAGACGGGATCAACGGGGGAATATAATTATTTGCGCGCAATTTGGTTGAATTTGTATGGAAAATTACTAAAAGGCCCGAAACGTGTAGTAAGTGAAATGGGCTGCTGTAAGAGTGACAATTACGTATGCGAGGCTGAGAGGGTGCAGAAGACAATAATTTTGTTGTTAGTTTTTTTCAAAGATGGCGTCGCATGAAATTCGTTCCATACAACTTTAATATTATATTTTATATTATTACTTATCTATTTTTCAACTTTTTATTAGTTATTATGTTATCCGGAGCGGAGAAGAATCCAATAAATCATACATCGGAAGAATCTGTTGAGTCAATCTCAAGTTATAAGCTTGGAGGAATTATTATATATGGAGAGATTGACAGCTGAGTTTTGTACGAGAGCAAGTGATGCCACTAGAGGGGGTGTGAGGAAATACTGGCGGCCATCTTGGTTGCACCATATTTCAACAATTCGTATGGAATAATTGAAAATATATATCAGAACTTCGAGTAGTTTGAAATATCTTGACTTAAATTTATCATCTCTTCAGTTTAAGGAAAGATTTGAAATAAAGTTCACCAAATAAAACCAACATAACATTAAATCATCACAATTTAACATTAAATCATCACAATTTAATATGAAAAAAAAAACTGTAATTAAACTTTAAAAGAGTAATAATATGTCTACCCGTAAACGTACTTATTAACAACAAAACACTAAAAAAGAGATCCAGCAACATATTCGTTAAAACAGAGAATATGTTCCCGTAAGTTCCATTAAGATGGCGTCGTAATTCATTTTCCCCCCGACCCCGCGGCTTCAAAAATTTTATCAATGAATCCATCCATAACCATAGATTCATCCAAGGTTATAAGTGATCGCACTAACCCGACTTTCTTTTATATTAGAGATAATTATTTCTTCATTGACGGGTATGCGTCGGGTAACAGCTAGTCTCGAAAAAAGTACCTAAAATTATAATTTTTTTATGACTAATTATAAAATCGTAATTTAATATTAATTGCTTTTAGTTGAGAGTTGACGTATAGTAAAAAAATTTATGCGTCATAGACAATTATTGTGTTATCAAACTTTATTACTCTTTGAAAAGCGATAAGCGATCTTTCAAATTTTATCGACAGATGGTGTTTTAAGTGTCAAAATATTAAAACGCTTTAACGAATAAATTATCAGTTTTTTTTTCTCATCGCAGAAGTTTCTTTTGAAATAAAAAACCGCGGCCATTCAACCGTGTCGATTCATTAAAGTAAAAAAAAAAAAGTTTTTGGAATTATTGAAAAATCCTAAAACTTTTTTTTCTTAATTTATTTCAGATCTATTGGTTTTATATTATGAGCAGTTAGTTATAGTTCTTATTTTGAATCACGTTAAAAAAAAAAGAATATCGCTGAAAATTTGGGAGATTGCATTATCATTATCATGTTGGGAGGTTAAAATTCATCATATTTATTTATTTAAGTTCACGGCACAAATGTGCCTTTAAACAAGATTAATCATATTATACAGCAACATAAATAACAGCATACAATAAGCAAAAAGAACAATTCCAATGACAATAATAATTTATGAAAATATTAGAAACGGTAAAAACAGTCAAATATACATATAAAACGTGATGAATAAAATAAAAAAAAATAATAACAAAATCAAATCACAATAAAAAAGCAAAACAAAGCCATTGTAATGTAGCAAAAGAAAAGAAAAAAAAATAGGAACCTCGTTAAAATAACCATTTAAGATACAATGATGAAAACAATATTAAAAACAACAATGATTCGCAATCAACAAACTTAAAAGCAATGGAATAAATGAAATAGTATATGTAGGTTATTGACAAAAACATTTCTGTCTAGGTATATCTTAAAAATCCGATGTGATATTTTTTTAATGAATCCGGGCTAGTTTAAGTGAACACAAATACAGTTTCATCCTTCATACTAAGCAAAAGCATAGGTTGATCTAGCAGATAAGACTACATCGACTCAATTTTTCACTAAATGTCCAACAGCTTTCACAGTCCCAGCGGCTTATATCCCAGGTCGGTGAGAACGTGAGAAGTACTTAACCCATAGCGGCATGCACATGCAGAAAGAGATGTAGTGAGGTGAACCTATCAAAAGTAATTTAAAATTATAGTGCAGAATAATGAGTGTTTACTCCGCAGCTGCTAATAATGCCGATGCTACGCTCTTACATTGTGTAAGCGAGATTCATAGAGTGCATGCTCTGCAGTTATCATATATTTCGGATCCACATTTTTGAACTTTTTTAAAAAATAATTATTTGCAATGAGTGTCTTTCATAACAGATGTGAATGTGGATTGTCATCATCGGGATTAGAATCCCCACGATGTACATACGAAAGCCATCGAAACCGCTGATAGGGCTACTAAACCATTAAAATTAAACTACCCCTTAGATATTTTCTTATGCTTATTACCAAGTAAGTAGATACATAAAAAGAATCGCGTCTGAGTTGTACCTATCCTAATAAAGCTGATATTGATCAATGGTCTTTGGTAAGATGAACAAGGCCATCATCAGAATACGGATAAGAATTCTCTGTAACAGCTTCAGAGTTGTCTTTCATAATATTCAATTTCCTTCGCAAATGACAGTCTGACGATCGGATTAAGAAAATGACATTAGCAGCTGCTGCTTCTGAAATATAACACCCACTTTTAGAAGCTTACACATTGATGATTCGAGATACGAGGGCCTTGACATACGAGGTTTCTTGATTGAACATACGAGTTATTTTTTTTTTTGTTGGAAATATAGTCAATACAAAAACGATGGAGAGAAAGATGTTAAACATTAGTCTGACAGACGGGAAGCGAAATGAATGGATTAGAGAAAGGACCAATATGTGAATTAAATTGGCGTCACTAAAATGAAAATGGGCCGGCCATATAGTGAGAAAAAATGGATGAAAGATGGACCGATAAAACCCTGTAGTCGAGGCCTAGAGCAGGCCATAGAGTTGGTTTCGAAAAGGAGGAGATTATATTTATACATACATACATCCGTAGCGCTACAACCCTGTGTGGGTCTTGGCCTCCTCCAGATTATATTTATATGTGAGAGAAAGTTTGACAGTTTTGGAAAAAGAAACAGTCCGAATAGGTTATGTTGATATAACATTAAGATCTAGTCCTGATAAATGGTCACAAGAATCTGAACATTATCAGAACGTTGTGCACAAAAAGCCAATATGCAATAAAGATGAGACATTAACAAAACTATAATTGATATATTCATATTCTGGCACCGAATACATGACAGCAGTCGCAGTTTTTAAATTTTGGTGTAAAAAGCTGTTGTTTGTACTTTATAAACATGGGAACACTAATTGCACGATACCATTGGCGGCCATTTTATTGCACGTGACTTCGGAACCAGAACTACGAATGAGGTCCCTGTATGTTATTAACTTTAGGCAAGACACTGAAAGGTAGAATAAGAAACAGTATCGTACGTGGGGCCTGTTAGGTGGGGTAATGGAGATCAACCGGGGAGATATTTCGGGATCTTGTGCGGTATAAAAGTATTTCAATGGGGACGATTGATGTGAAATAGGTTAAAAATTTGAGATACGAGTAATGTTTAAAAAGCAAATAAATACTCGCATCTCAAAAATGTCACTGTGTAAAAGAGACGCCATAGTCTTTCAAGAACATTTTGTTTTAAATAACGCACATTTTGTATGTAATGTAGCTACTTTAATCCTACAATTCTCTTAACAAACTGCAATCTACAATTTGATAAGGGTGTCTGGATATATTTCTTGTTTCTTGAGAAATTAGCTTGATGAAACTTCTGTTCTTGGAGGAATTTTAGTTTGAAATAATACAAAAATTTCAAGTCAGATTTGCGCCAACAAAAGTGGCTAAATATAGAAAGGTAGGTACAAAGGAAATTGTTGCTAGTTTACGTTTTTATTTACTGTAGGTATTTTTACATATGATAAATTCTCGGCAGCTGGTGTTTTGCCTCAACTATAATATGAGTAGGTTGAATCCGAATTGGTATGATCAAAAGAAGAAAAAATCCCTTTTGACGCGGAACAGCACTTCATCCCTTGTTCCGGATTGATCCTATACCATTTAATCAAAAAATTAATGAATTAATAGCCAAAGATTTAAGTAGGTATAAATCATTGAAAAAAGTACCTACTTAAAATATAAGGACATTTTATATTATTAACTAAAAGAAAATAGAAAACAAAATGAAATTATTAAAAAAAAGAAACTTTATTTGACAGACGGGTGTCGTAGGCGAAGAGCCTACATTGTCACAGGAGACAAAACTTTATAATAATATTGTTTTTTTTTTCTACTTTATTACCTAATAGATAAAATAAAATATTGAAAAAAAAAACAAATCAAATAAGATCCATGCATTTGAAACTTTGTAAAGTTATATTACCTATTTAATTTTAAGGTTCTTCATATACTTAGTTTTTTTTTATATATTATATTATAAAAATGGAGAGCTATTTCCGATGTCATCGCATCATTCCTAAACGGCTGAACAGATCGATAATTCTCTTTTTATCGTGTCGGCTTTTATCAGGACAAGGTTCTTATGAAAGAAAAAATTAAGAAAGTTGCGTGGAAAATTAGAGAATTAAGGAATCTCTAATTAGGTAGCCTTTTTAGTGCTTTTTACAATGTAATTTAATAGTAATTGTGAAATAAAATTTGTGTTTGACAGAAACTGTCAGTTGTTGTTTGATAGTTGGTGCGATCTACAGAATGCGAATGGAAAATATATGATTTTAAACAGATGCATCGGTCGTATATTACAAATAATTGGGTTAAAGGTAACTACTATCATTATACAATTTTTTTATCAATATTCATAGTTAGAAACACAGGAAAACGTATGTGGGGAAAGCTAGTACACCTACAAAAGTTCTTCAGAGGTACAGAATCTCTTAGCAACATTTTCTTAAATGCTCCCCTACATTTCGATGTATTTGACATTGACACAGACGTATTTTGTTTTTTATTTATCTTTCGTCAAATTCAGAATAGACTGATACTGTTTGTTATTAATAATTATAGAAAAAACTTAGTACCTACATATTAACATTTCAAATGTGACGTAGGTATCCAATATCCATGTCATTTTTTTTTATATAAAAATGAATCTGTTTTTGTTTGTTTTTGAATGAAAATTGTAAAAAAGCGCTCGTTCAGTCTTTGACAATGGAACCTTTATAATGTTAAAACTTTAAATTTGAATTAGTTATGGTCAAAGTTCTAGCACTGGTCGATGACTAATTTATAGAAAAGGCTGAATCAGATTTCGAAATACTCTAGCAAAACCCTTTGGACTTTTTAAGTAAGTAAAAACCCCGCAGACTACCTTTTTCTGGATTTTCTCGCAGTGTCGATACTGCATTTATCTATAGGCATACCTTAGGTGAGATTGGCAAATAACTTTGCTATTTATTCTATGTACTAGCTAATACCCGTCTTGCTTTACTTTGTTGATTCGGATTTATCAGGCTTGATTGGTAGGTAGTCAATTAATCAGGTTCTAGTCTAGCTTCCCATTGCTTAAGAGACCGCTATGTAACTGTCATACACACAGAAAAAGGACAATCATACTTTCATAATTCATTAAAAAGAGAGAAGAAAAAGAAGAATGTAGCTTTCAATGTTTATAAAAAAGAAAGAAGAAAAAACAGAGTCTGCCACTCCCATGGAAAAAACCGTCTGTGTATGTTATACACTGTTCAATAAAAGGGGAAAAATACTTCAATAATAATATTGTAGGAACCTACCTAATATGCAAGTTTTATTGAACTATTTTGCCCTCACATGGTTTGAGTCTTAACTACATTAGCACCCTCTATGTGTGGAATTCTACAAACATTCTGTGAAATCAATTATTGATAAAGGGAGCTGTTTTACCGACGACGAAACGTCAATCTCCGAAAATGCGCTACTCAATATTTTCATTTAAATGTTTAATATGGTTTGAATTACGTTTATTTTTATTTTGAATCAATCTTTAATCTTTTAATACATTTTCATTGAGTAATACTTCGGTTCCATGCAACAGTTACATGAGTAATTTTGTTTTCAAAATATGGTTACCTGTGTTTACTGGGATGTTACTATGAAGATTCTACAAAAATATATATTTTTTTAAACTGCTTTAAAAATATAACAGTTAATGCGGTAAACTGTGTTTACAAACACTCTGAGAGATTTTGCACGGCTCTGGGATGAAAAAAATTCAACGTTAGGTTTATATTTCAGGCCTGATGCTATGACATACGAAAACTGAATTATTATGTAGATTGTTTATTGCTTTATCCAGTTCAAGAGTTCTTAATAGCGCGTAGGTACTCATTAAGTAGTGTAAATACGTATTTACAATGTGTAAAATTCTTTAATAGTTTACAAATACGGTACATATTATTACGTGAAGATAAATATTTATTTTAGTATCTAAATACTGTCTTAGTATGAACTCGCATTGTGCAGAAAGTAATATAATACCTTAGTAAATACAAGCAGGGGTCTTTCACCTAAATGAATTCCTCTAGACAAATTAAAATGTTTTACCTTTATTAATAAAAAGAGTGACTGAATAATGTAGGTACTTATTTAAAGGTTTATTTTTAGGAAGTAGGTATGTAAAGTAGGAATGGTATATGTGAAAAAAATTGAACGTATGAATGTGGGGGTAGCAGGGTGGGCGGTGCATTAAGGCCTATGATGAGAAACAACAACGTCTCACTACAAGCAAAGAAACCGGTGCATAACGCAATCCTATTACCATCGTTGATGTATGGTTGTGAAACGTGGACATGGACGAAAAAAGAAGAAATAAATGAAGAGATAAATGCAGTAGAGATGAAATCTCTACGAAGAATATGTGGAAAAACTTTATGGGATATGGATAGGAATGAGAATATTAGGAAGGAATGTGGTATAGAAGTTAGTGTTGTGACAAAGATGATAGTTAATAAGTCGAAATGGTTTGGGCATGTGGAAAGAATAGATGTAAGCAGGGTTATAAAAATATTTTTTATGGCTGAAAGGAAATATGTAAAAAGGCGTGGCCGACCGAGAATGACGTGGATCGAACACATCGATTCCTTCCTCAAAAAAGCCAGGTTAGAAGAAGGAGAAATAGGAGAGGTTGTAAGAGAAATGGTATTTCGGTTGAAGAAGCGAAAACATAAAATTATGCCATGAGAAGAAAGATCAGCATATAACAATTGTTACAAGAGATGTAGAAAAATAATAAAAAGTTATGGGACTGATCATTCTTGGTACATTATTGTGCAATATTATACTATCAAGTGAGCCTGTCTCTATACTTTTTGTTTAGTAGTTTTGCTGAATTGTGGGCCTGTGCATCGATCTTATTACCTAACTCGGATGAAATTTCGAAAACTATAATAAAATACTTATAACATTTTGAGATTGTAGGATTGTTTGTGTGATTATGGCAGGAACACCCCACTTATGGGTGATAAGCCAAAAAATTAAGAAAATCTTTAAGCTACAAAGAGATACACCTTTTGATCATTCTGAAAGTAGACAAAATAGCATATTTGAGAACTCTTCCGATGCTCAACTTTCCAATTTTTATTTTAGTTCGTTCTTCTTTTTTGCTTTCATTCTATGTTATCATTATCTGTTTGAAAATAAATGTTTAGAACCACTGCTTTTAGAGTAACTCTGGCTCAGACTGTATGGCTTTGCTTGAATACACAAACGCAATACTGTTTGAAGTACCTACCTTACCTACCGTTTATCCGTTTACAATAGAACATTTAGCTTCATTTGTTTATTTTGTACGTCGTATGTAATAGGTTCATTAAATTTTAGAATTTTTCTTAAAGCGTGGAACAGATTTCGCGGAATCTAATCAGTCTAGGATAGGAGTAGTTAATTTGTACTGTAAATAGAAAACATTATTATTAGTTTATTACGCGTTGTAGATATGTAGTAATCTTATACGGTTATGAGACTGGTCACAAGCAGTGTTGCCACCATTCAAAAATTTTTGATCCGAACACAAACATGAAAAAGGTCATTTCGATTTTTTAACTGCATAGGTGAAAGTTCCATAAAAAGGTCGTTTCGCAAAAATATGGTATCCTGAAAGGTATAATTTCACTGCGTAAAGTTACCACCCGAACATTTTAGGCTTCCCTGGACACCCTGACTCACGAAACCCGGAAGATGGCAACACTGGTGACAAGGTTTGCGGTTAAGAGAGTTAAAAACAAGAGACTAGATAGAGGCAGTCATTGAATAAAAACATTTACTTAAGTACCTACTGCATTGAATCTAGCCCCTACCCAGTTAGCACACTAGGTTGTAAAAGATTGGGGCAAGGTCAGGAGCTTCTGTGGCCACTGGCCGTCCCCAACCTATTTCTAACCTCTTCAGAACTTGGGAACCAAGTATCCGTCAAATGAAAGAAACTTTGGAACAATCAATAGTTTTTTTCGGTAGGTATCGATCAAACAAAAAAAAAAACAAAAATGTTTCACTGCGTGCAAATTCTAAATTTGAAATCAGTTTTATGGATGGGCATGATTCCATTTATCGAAACATGGCTGTGAATATTCAAATAATAACATTTAAAGAACGTTTTCACATTCAGTAGCTAAGTATTATTTATACATTTTTCAATTCGTTCAAGATCATACATAACACTAGTGGCTACCCGTCACCAAATGATGGAATTCGTCAATCGTTTTTTTTTCTATGAAAGTAAAAAATACAGTAGTTGTGACTGCAAAATCCCGATAAGAGTGAATGAATTATTTTAAATCAGTAGGTACCCCTATTCTATGTTTCCGTGACATTTACGCTGGCGTGAAATAACCAAGTTTTATAGAAAAGTATAAAACGCCCCTACAAAATACTTCGGAAAGCTCCGTAGTACATACAAAACTACCGTGAGTTTCTCAAGAAAGCAGACCTCCAGGACGACCACCTAAACACTGGAGGGACAGTTGGCACTCAGCTTCCCAAGAGGACAACGTAGCAGGAACAACAGGCCAGCAGGCCTAATCAAAGAAGAAGAAGATTACAAAATGATACCCACTCCATGTGATAAAAGTTTAACAGTAAGTATGCTTTATTATTAGACTGGCTTCATTTTGAATAGTTGTAGGGATAAGGTTGAAATCACATAATATTACTTCCGTTGATAGTTGTGTTAATGATACTAAACACTTATTCTGTAAAAGCTTCAATTCCAACAAACGCAAATGGACGCGATAATGGACGCAATAAATGCGAGGGTGTCTAGGAACTATCACACCCACACATTGTTGATATTAGTATTATCATCACCACCATTCTACCACCCCTTAAATATTATATTCAGAGAAAATGTCAGCGTTGCCGTGGGAAAATAATTTTGAGTTTGCTTTCAACAATGCAAGAAAATATATAAAAGCTATTGATATTTTTTCCTCTGTCTGTCGGTTTTTGAGACAGTAGTACATGGTGGAATATGGGTATTACCCCTACCTTTCCAAATCCAAACTCCCTTAAGACCCCACTTAGGGGCATAGGGAGGCAACAAGAGCTCTCCATTGCGCTCGATCTTGCGCAACGTTTATATGACCTCCTCCCACACCATGTCCAGATTGCTCAGCTCTGCTTCGAAGGAGCGGAACACAGTACGAGAGGGTCTTCCTCGTCCTCGGGACCCTGATGGGAGGAAGAACAGCGTTCTCCTCGGCCAACTGTCATTTGGCATCCTTAACACATGTCCCAGCCAAGTCCATCTCCTCCACATAATAGTAGAAGTGATGGGCTCACGCTAAGTGCGCCGGCGTATAGAGTCGTTCGTAATGCGGTAGTACCATCTTACAACCAAAATTCTGCAGATACTTTTTGTGCCTGGGCTTTGGTCAGGTGCCCTACCTATATCCTTCATTATTTGTCATGGGTTGTCTCGGAGAGGAGCCGATCACATCCGCGGGTACTTCTATAAGCTATTTTTTGTAATTGTGCAGTTGTGCACAATTCTTCCCTTCTTGCAGACCTGTTTCAACCTGTTTCTTCCGGATAGTTATGATGGGCGTGCCCGATCGCATATTTTGTTCTACACTGCCCACCCAGAGGTAGGATAAACATCGTCTGTGTTGGTATGTTGACGCATTTTTTTTTTGTTTTTTGAATAAATTAATCCCTGCTCACCCAAAGTGTCGGCACCGAGATTCGAACCCACGACCTCCAATACGCTGTACGTACGAAAGTCGTCGACTGATACCACTGGTCTACCAACCACTTCGCTTGATAGGTTTTATTTCTGGCTTGATGTTATGTATTGTACAATTTCCTGACATATTACATATATTATTAAGTGCTTGTTGCTATTTTTCGATTGTTTATGTTCGAATGTGTTATTTTTTTAAACGCTGATTGCCGTAAACGTCAATGCCAATAATTAGAGAAATTATTAATAAAAAAATATTAAAATAAATTATAGCTTTGATTTGATGTATTTATTATTTCTTTAAGACCTGTCCCGGGAAAAACACTCAGAGATAAAATCCCAAGTGAGGAAATACGCAGGACTTGTAACATCCAAGATGTTGTAAGGTGGGGGTAGAGAGAGAAGACGTCACTGGAGATACCACGTTGGCAGAATGGGTCCAGAGAGACTTCCAAAGAACTAAAAAAGGGACGCAGACCACCGGGGAGACCACGGAAAAGATAGAGAGATAGCTGGTCCAGAAAAAATCTAAATAAAGAAGATTTGCGGCGTGGAATGGTTAGTAACCCGACGGTTCTGTCGACGGCTTAGGTACTGATGGTCATAGGTTCAAATTCCGGGGCCGACCATTTCCACTTTTACGGCACAAGCCGTAAAAGAGTGTGAAATATGTCAAGAGTGTAATTTTGTGTTCACTTTGTGAGTGAGCCCAGATTCAAAATAACGATAAAAATATTCACACGTTATTTAAGTAAGAAATATAAATCCGTAAAAAGTAATATGAGTCACTTTTATTCCATAAGAGACAATCTAACTAATTTGTGTTAATCAATTTTTTGATTATTCGACATTATTTCTAATAACCGCCTTTGTTCTGCGGCGCACGACATTTGATTCTAAGAAATCGAACATTGGCGATGAAATTAGACTCGCAATAATAATATCGATCGTACATAATACTAAATCATTAGAATTGAACGATACTATATATTCTTTATATTGTATAAACAAAATGCTTCATTTAAGAATCAACTTATAATAATATGTAATATTTCTAATTACCAACATTATTAATTAAATTATTATTAACGTATATAAGCGTTGTCAATAATTGGAATTGACAATTACATATTTTTCAAGATGGGCAGGTTTACGATATTGTTTTTTCTAGTTTTTAATGTGTGTTGGCTAAGCGCATCAGATGTTAAGGTATTGGATTTATTTAAAGTACTTATTTATACTTTTTAAGAAAACACAAATAAATAACAATTCGTATCAATTTTATTATTATTTTTTAAAAAGATTATTTAGGTATCCGAATTTAAAGATCATTCCTCATCAAAAGATGGAAGAACTTTTCATATCAATCAAATCTCCCTTAACACCCCACTAAAAGGCTTAGGAAGGCAACAAGATCTCTTTTTTTAATGAATATGGGCTCAGCCAAAGTGAACACAAAAACACATTCGACATCTTTCACATAAAGCAAAGCTTGTGTTGTGAAATTGGAAATGGTCGGCACCGGGATTCGAATCCACGACCTCCAATACGCTCTGGGTATGACACCACTGGTCTACCAACCAAACTTCACTACAATAATCGACTTTCTAATTGGCAGATTCGCTTAAATTATCATAATATAATTTGAACAATTTTTAAAGCGACATCTGAAAAGTTCCAACAAAAATTTTCAAAGACAACTCAAAATAACAACTGACTAAACATCAAATGTTTTAGGGTAGGTTTTTCGACCCCGCGAGTAATAGTAAAGTATGAGCATAATACTTTACTATTAGGTGTTACTCGATCGTAAGGAATGTCAAAGTAAATGGTAATCGTTTAGTAGCATGCATACCAACATCACTATGCTTAAAAACATTTTTTCATGATGCAATATTATGATAAAATGCCATTTATTATTGACTAAAAGATTGCTATTACTTTGCTATTGCTAACGCTTTGATATTACTAACGATCGAAAAACCCACCCTTACCCGCACCTACTTTAAAAAAACAGTTGATAAAACAGAACATTGGGATGTTTTTTTTTCCTTTTTGTGCCACCAGAGGAGCCCTTGTCAACCCGGTCTAATGTCAAATTTAGTGTTGCCAACGTGGGCGATTTACCGCCATTTGGGCTACTCGGAACGAGAATCGGCGACGAATATATCTAACGGCCGGTTTCAATATTCTTAAATTTAAAATTATTCAATAAAGCATTCTTTAGCTAAAGTAACTTTTAAAATTTAATGTTTCCTTTAAGTTGACGTGTTTCATAAAAAATATTCCCGCGTACTTTAGCTAAAGTTTGAAATGTCAAAAAATTATTTGAAAGTTGGTAGCAGTTGGTATTTTTACCATGGAAATCTATGGAAAACATGGTTGTTTACTAATAATTTCGCGGAATTTCTGTTGATCTGTCAATTTGAAAATGGATAAGAAATAATATAAAATATAGGTAATATTAAAGTTAGCATGGAACGAATTTCGTCCGACGCCTTCTTTGAAAAAATCTAACAACAAAATTGTTGTCTTCTGCACCTGCACCCTCTCAGCCTCGCATACGTAATTGCCACTCTTACAGCAGCCCGTTTCATTTACTCTACCGTTTCGGGCGGAGTAAGTGAAATGAATTTTAGAAAATTTTCATACAAAGTCAACCAAATTAATAGCGCGCATATACTTAACTTATTATTATATTCTCGCGTTAATCCCGTCTGAGCTTTGAACACGAATGAAATATGGACGTTTTAGAATTAATATTTAACGTTATTATTTAATTACTTTAGTTTTGTTTCTGGAAGCGCATTGCACAATGAACGGGCCGCCTCTGGTTAGGACCAAAGGGTCCACAGGACAACGTCTGTCGGGAAAGCTAGTTATTAATAGAACTTGAACTGGAGTTGAATCCACATCAATAACTATGTAGTTACGAATTTTAAAATGATAGCGGATATTTTCTGAAAATGACTCTTTTGAAATCAATAGTCTCCCATAAATTTTTCAAGATTTTTTTTGGACCTATGATGTTCGATTTGCAGGGTTTTATAATGTGTTTTGATTTTTTTTTGTTTCAGGTTCTCTCTGATATTGAAATAGAAATATTCCTTGGGCCTCCCTACGGGAGGAAATACGTGATCCCCAAATCGTGGGCATCGTTCGCCTGCAAACTTTACAACGGACAGAATAGCATATACGAAAACGGAGGAGATGTGAGAATTTTGTTTTTATTTTTTTATTTTAATTTATTATAAAATCAAGAAATATGGTATCATTTACAGTGATAGTAATATCTATATCAATGACAAAAATGTTTGTACCTGTATCAGTTATAGATTTTAAAACCTGTTTTCCGATATGCCTTAAAATAGTCAGTTTCGTTAGAAGGGTAATAAGGGGGCGTCCATTAATCACGTGCGCCCAAAAGGGGTAGTGGGGGTCTGGAAAAAAAATCACGAAAGATAACGTAAGGGGAGGGGGGGCCTAGTGAGAAAATCATATGCATTTATTTTTTCTGGTGAATTTATAGAAACACAGTTTAAAAAATTGAAGAAATTATAAGTTTGTTAATTCTTTGTACTAAAAAAGTACACGTGATTTTCGGGGAGAGGGGGGATTCTGAAACATCACCAAATACGGGCGGAGGGGGGGGGTCTAAAAAGTTGCAAAAACACATCACGTGATTAATGGACGTCCCCTAAATGGAGAAATGGTTTTAAACAACTCTAAAATAAAAAAATCGAAAATTTATGCATTTTTTAGCGAAGTACACATATGTACCAGAATTCTAAGTTTTATTGGAAGGTAGTCACGGAAGTAAAGGGAGTAACACGATTCATTTTGTATGGAAATCGTGTATACGTATCGATTGCGAGAATTGCTTTTGTGTCTAGAAATATCCTCGTGGCGGCGGTATACACGTTTTCCATAGAAAATGTATCGTGTTAGTTGTTACTCCCTTTACTTCCGTGACTACCTTCCGAAAAAACTTACAATATAGGTACTGATATTCATTGTTCAGAACCTCATCAATGAACGTCGTTACATGCTTATGAATTCCAAACAAAAACATTTAAGCATTTTGCGCAGAGAATTATTTATAAGGCTGAAAGGAAATTAATTGTTGGAAAGTGTGGTTGAGCGAGAATGACGTGGATCGAACACATCGATTCCGTGTAGGAAGGCCAGTTATGAAATATGAGAGGTTGTATGAGAAATAGTATGTAACAGTGGAGGTCTGTTCTCTCTGCCTAGCACTTAATACGGGATGATAAAAAATCTGAAGGTCACCAAATCTCTGATTAAAATATCCACATATTTTGGTTGGAATTTCAATTTTGGCTTAGTTTGAAATATGATGTTTATTTTTATTTCATTATTTTTTTTCAACAATACACGGCTATAAGCCTTTTACATGTAAATAATTCAAAACTTAACACTTCCTTAAAACGGGAAGACATAAAATATAATAATAAGATACAAGTAACTGGAAATTAAAATGCTAAATCTGGTAAAGAGATAATTAGATCAGATTATTTATTTAACCATACGAGGAAATAAAACCATTTGAAACAATTATTAAAAGAGAGAAAACACAAAAGATGATATAAAACAAAGTCGGCAAGTCAAAGATTAACAAGAGATAAATAATTAATATGTTATCAGAAAGGTACAATTTAGTAAATATTTATTGGGTTAATTAAAATAGGCAGAATATAAATGACCAAGTAAAATAAATAATAGTAAAGGTAATAATAATCATTCATGTTGTGAATAATGCCACCATTTTGGATAACTTCACATAAATTCTAACAAACAATGCGAAACCCTTAATGAAAGTGTTTGTTCCCAGGCTCCCGATCCTGATGAATATGTTGACATCGAGCTGAGTCCAGGAAATGACGTTATGTTCCCTATAGCGTTCGTACCGTTCATCAACGAACTCTGGAAATCTAAAATATCATCAATCGGGAACGTGTTGGATATGTACGCTCCCACAGAACCACCAGTAAGAGACTTCCACAAGAAAACAAAGAAGGTGAGAAAAAATATTTAAATATAAAAAAAATATCAAAGGCCTATTTGTCCCAAGGAGCAAAACTCAATTTTTTGACAGTACAAAGGACGGTCCACGCCTTATATTGCAGAGCTATGACATCTGTCTTCTAAAATTCTACGTCTTCAATCTTGCCTACGTTGGTTAAACACAGAAGCGAATCATGCGTACGAAATCCAAAAAAATTATATCATAGATCCTATACTTTAGTCATTCTCTATTAATATAAGCTCATTTTTAGGATGTTTATATTCTTCAATGTCTACCAGTTAGACTAAAATATTCAATGAGTATTGCACAAACTTGTCAATGTCAACACCATTGGACATTGCACTGTTTTCATTCGTACAAACCAAAACCTGGTTTATGGAAATATTATTCAGCAGCCCGTTTCCAATTCAGAACAATAATATGCCCGCACCCTGATCTTATTTTCTTCTTCTTTGAATGTCCTTCGTATCGGAGGTTGTGAATAAGCTTCGGAAAGTGTCACCAATTATGCAGCCTCCGACACATTAAACCACTTCCTCAGATACTACAGCTACGAGGCTCTTTTACGTCCCATAGCTCGCCTTTCCTGTATGTTTTCTTAGATAATAAGCAATCGTAGAAGGGCATATTTTTCATTGCAAAAGACGTGGCCGAAGTATGTAACGTTTCTTCTTTTGACAGTCTCTCTCTTGCAAGACTTCTTTAAAGCATCCAACAGTAAAGGAAGAGTACAATTGCCTCAATGCTGTTCATGGTTGAGATTTTGAGGATCCAACAGAATATAAGCTTTAACAGTTCTGTTGTTCTCTCTCTTGTAGCTAAGATTACGATCACAGAGGAGTTTCTGCATTTTGTAAAGGGAGACGTCGCGATCCTCGTCTCTCACTTGATCTTATTTTATGGCACATACCTATTTTCAAGTCGATTGGTATGAGTTTTCTTCCTGTTACTGTCATGGAGATATTCTATTAAGGTGATATCAATAAAACATCAACCATCGTGAGCCAAAGACTTGTTAATTTATTTTATTTTATTTTTATTTAATTGATTCCACGGAACAACAATGTTGCTTTTACAGCAACTTTTTTTTTTAATTGTCCGGTAGAAGGTACCACGTTTGAGTGACATTGTGAAATCACTCCTAGTGATGAATGTTAAATTAAAAGTGGTTGTTTAACAATTGTTTTATTATTGACAGATTTCAAATGACGCTAAAACACTCAATATTGACGTTGGCAAACAAAAAATGGTTATACCCAAGAGCTGGGCAGCGTTTATTGGCGCAATTTGGGCATCAAATCAAGTGGACCAAGCTGGTAACTATGTGGTAAGAATGCCTGCATCAATATATTGTGTTTTAACTTCAAAGTTTAAGAAACATTTCTTTTGTCATGAACTTTAAGTTAAGCCAAGTAATTATTTGTCCATGATCTTCATCGTCATTCTACAAGTTTTTTTTTGTTCTTCCAGCATATTTCTGAACAGCAAAAACTCATAGAAATACCCTTGTCGCCAAGCGAAAAACTGAAAATACCGAGATCTTGGGTGCCATTCATGGCTTCAGTTTGGTCTGTGAAGGATATCTTCATCAAGACTGGTTATGGAGGAAAAGTTTCAACAACCACTCAGAAAATAACAGTTCAATACAATAATTAAAACAGCCAGAACACTTAAGCCTTTTAGTAATACTACTAATATTCCGTTAATACAATGACAAAATATATAAACACACAACCCATCAATCACTGATATGCAGTTAATACAAAGACAAAGTGTATAAATACACAACCCATCAATCACTGAAATGCAGTTAACACAAAGACAAAGTGTATAAACACACGACCCATCAATCACTGATATGCGTTAATACAAAGTGTACAAAGACACTATCAATCAATGATATGTAGTATGCACTTATATAAAACAATCATAATGTATATAAATCTGACAATCCACGAACCACATAAATGCCGTTATTACAAATAACAAACTGCATAAAATCATTTTAGAAGAATTAATAAAAATATGTATTTTTTTTATTTATTAGTTCATTTTTATTGTACCTATGTATATTTATTAGTTTATTTGAAAATATTTATATATGAGGTCGACATGTTTACGATATTCTAAAAATGTTAAATGAATTAATTGAATTATTTTAAACTACCTATATCATTTTTTTATTTGCATTTTCGTATATTAATATGTATGTATTTATCTTTTTATTTTGTCTAAATATGTATTTATATATTTTATATCCATGTTATATTTTATGTATCTTTTATAAACCTTGCATCGATATTATATATTATTAATACAATGATTTTATTCAAAGGGTGTTTTATTTTTAAATTTATTTTCATCTTGGGAAGATATTTTCTCTAACTTTTTATTACCAATACTGGCATATTTTTTATCCTGGCGGCAGCTACATGACATCAGTGTAGCTATCTATAAAGTTGGTGGCTTTAGTTGTTCTAAAAAATATCCAACAGATAGCTGTACGTCATATGTCTCATTAATTATTAAAATACATCCACTTGATATTTTCTTTCCACCCGACTACATTCATGCTCACTCTCCCTTTGCGACCCCACAAAGAGACATAAGGATGCAAAAAAAATCTTTCAACTACGCTCAATTTTACGCAGCATTACTACAACTGCACTTACAACAACAACTGCATTTCATCATGTTCAATTCTGACTATAATTTCAAAACAAATGGATGAATGGATAAGATTCTAACAGTTCAAATTTCTGTAAATGATCAATTGCTTTTATGAGTATTTTTAAGGTTTACCTACCTACATACAACAGTTTTGTGTCAGAAAACAAATTTCATGTAAAAAAAAATAGCAGTTTTTGTTGTTGTTGTATTTGTTAAGTGCAGGTTTAGATTACCACTAATCAAGAAACCAAACTTAAGTTTTTTTTTTTTAATTTTTGGCCTTGCGTCCATCTAGGGACGATTTGTGCCTATCAAATCATTAAACATGTCCAATATAAATTAATTATACAACTCTTAATGGATTGTCTTTCCTTTAAAATATTGAAATGATAAAAAACCAGGTAAAAAAAAAGATAAAAAAACATATAAAACTACAATATAATAATATTTCTATTTATAAATTTAAGTAGCGCTGAGCGCACCGCTGCATCATTAATTGATAGAAGATATTGTATACACATCGGGATTGGAAGGTTAGGGAGAGCCGAGGAAAGGTCATAGGCATCCCGCAGAGGACAACCAAGGAAGACATAGTCCAGTGTCTGCAGGATAGCCGGTATCCGAATGGCTGCATAGGCATCCCGCAGAGGACAACTAAGGAAGACATAGTCCAGTGTCTACAGGATAGCTGGTATCCGAATGGCTGCATAGGCATCCCGCAGAGGACAACCAAGGAAGACATAGTCCAGTGTCTACAGGATAGCTGGTATCCGAATGGCTGCATAGGCATCCCGCAGAGGACAACCAAGGAAGACATAGTCCAGTGTCTGCAGGATAGCCGGTATCCGAATGGCTGCATTGGCATCCCGCAGAGGACAACCAAGGAAGACATAGTCCAGTGTCTGCAGGATAGCCGGTATCCGAATGGCTGCATAGGCATCCCGCAGAGGACAACCAAGGAAGACATAGTCCAGTGTCTGCAGGATAGCCGGTATCCGAATGGCTGCATAGGCATCCCGCAGAGGACAACCAAGGAAGACATAGTCCAGTGTCTGCAGGATGCTGGTATCAGAATGATCATCCCTAATGTAGATACAGGTACCTACCCACCTGTAGTTATGTAGTTTGACCTACTTAGCTGGAGTTCGCGATATTTTGCTACGTTCTCCTATATGGCCCAAGAGAGCCATAGAGTATATTACTACCTACTTAAAAAAAAGTTCTGTTTTACCCACCTGTCATGGCGTAAGTACCTCATACATATTTTATATTTTTCTGTAAAAATATTTATATTTATAAAATAAGGTTCCAGAATTGAAATAAGTTTTCTCTTGAAATTTCTACCCGGGGTTGGCCTACCTCAGATTGGACGAGGACCGGTTGACTGGAAAAAATTGCCTCAGGCAATAAGTTCCGCCGGCTATACTGACACCTTTGTATAGAAAAGTGTTATATGATTATTATATTACGTACACGGAAATTTTGTTGCAATGTGAGTGGCAGACTACTTTTTCTTCTCTGGAAGTGACGTACTTCTTTTTCTTTTTTCACTAAATAGTTTTATTTTGCAGTAGGTATAAATTTTACCTCTTCTTCTCTTTTTATAAACAAAGTGACATTCTCATTTTAATTTTTTCGAATATTTAGCAGAGACCCTTATTTTTCCCTTTTGAAACATTAAAATACAATATAGACTCCTGAACAGGAGAAAACTGCAGACAAAACCTGTTCAATAAGCTACTGCTCAAGACTGACTATCCGAATCAACAACGTAAAGCAAGACGGGTATCAGCTAGTAACTGTTATAAATGTATTGATGATGGAAGTAATAATAAAATGTTTTAAAAGTATATTATTCAATACTAGGACGATATTATGTTACCTTATGCTTGCATCTATCTCTTTTACCTTCCACGAATCGGAATTGTAAAAGATGATATTTTTAGCCAGAACTTGGAATGGGTTATTGAAGCCAGTCTATTGAATAGAAAATACTTAGAACGTCGTGTTTCATTAAACATCATTAACATACCTTCTCATTTTCCCAGAAGAATAACACATTGATTGGAAGACGGAGGCTGAAGAAGAAGAAGAATACGGTTCATTGCGTATTCCTCGCCTCCACTTCATTATAATATTCTTTTCGATATAAAAAAAATACAACGGATAACAAATTATTGATTCAATTTTTATTTTATTAAATCATTATAGACCCCGTTTCTAAAGCGAAAAGACATTTTTGTGAAACGAGGATATAAAAATCATATTACATTTAGGTAGAATATATTTTGACATCGTGCATACCTACAACATATATCTACTTGCATTCAAAGATTATCGGGCTAAAGTTTATTTTAAAATGTATCATTAAACATAATAATAGTCTCTTAAAGAGAATCTAGGGAAACGTAGTATCTGTAGTGGTGCCATTCAAAAGGCAGTTCTGTTGTCCTCATGTAGGATGTTAAGAAAGTTCCTTTCTCTGTAGTTCGAAGATCTCTCATGATACATCACGATGTAATGTAATGTAATCATGAGAGACAACACCGATATTTTTATATTTAGTATATAGCATTGTATTTCATTTTAATTAATTTTTTTAATTAATGGTACCATACCAAACGCACCACCGATACTTAAAATATTCCCGTTAAAAGATAACATCCCACACTCCACTCACCCCCGTATTCCCCATCCCTCCTCACGACATCTTAGTTAAGCTTGCAATATAATATGCAGATCTGTAGAATTTAAGTTAGTATTGATAATGGCTAGGTAATAGCCGAAACATGTCTACTCAATAAAATTATTAGTGACAGAAACAACGTAGTTCTACATTTATTTTTCTAAAAAAGTTATTTACCTTTTTGTGAAATTTGAATAAAAATCGGATTTCTGACCAAACTACGTAACTGTGGCTAAACTATTTAGATTACGATCATGATTTTTTTTCTGGAAATAGTCCAATAGTTACCCTTATACAAGGTATTATTGCTATGAGTCAGCACCCGATAGATTTTGTTCAAAAAAAATTTTTCATGAAATTTTTGTCAAGCAAAAATTTTCTAAAATCTTTCAAAGGCTTTAGACAAAAAATTTCATGTAAATTTTTTTCTATAAACTATTTTAAAAACTTCTACAATTCATGAAGAATCTTCCCTGCAAATTTCATTTGGCTGGTATAATTGGATCATGCTTAAACGCTCTCATAACTTGTGCAAGTATCAATATTTAACATTTTTTCATAAACACACAGCCTTGTTATATGGGTGGTAAAAGACAGTATTTAAAATATTTGAGGTACCTAAATGCATAATTTGATGTGATTAGGGATTGCAATCCGGAAAACCGGATCCGGTATTCCGGCGGATCCGGCATCAAAATGCTTACATCGGATCCGGCCAAAATCAACGGATCCGGAGATCAGATCCGGATAATCATATAAAGAGATATTCAACATGGACCGCACTCGAACCCGTATCCCTAGCAATTCCGCAGTGTCATTTTAGATATAATTGTGGGTACCCATAAAGATAAACAGAGAATAGGAGGTAAATTCGTAACACTGAGAGCAGTGGAATACTACTTTTGCCTCTCTATGCCCAAGGTGGAGATTTTTTATTTTTTATTTAGATTATAAAGTTACAAAAATTACATATTTTATAACTTAAAAATAACAATATTATTCCACTTATATTATTTATTTATTTATTTTTACAATTTTTTAGAGGTCAGACAGTCATGACAATACATATAAATCAATAATACAAAAACAGACTATAAACCAGCGAAGACCCCAACATTACCTACAATATATAGAACATCTCTAATAAATTCATAACATCAAAATAGTAAGCAGTTTAAAATTCAAATTACATATAAAATAATAAAAAGTCAAGAAGTAAAATTAGATAAAAAAAATTAAACATTAAAATAATAACAATTAAGTAATTAAAATAATAAAAAGTCCAATTAGATAAAAAAAAAATAAGCCATAAGAATTTACCATAAGCCAATATACAATAAAATCATTGCAAAAACAACACACACAAATAGACAAGTCATTATTGAGATTAAAAGAGTGAACAGGCAAAGCAATCAAAACAAAAAAAAATCAAGCAAAAGTCAATAAGGTAAGATGATAAAAACAAACAATTTCATTTTTTTAAACCAATTTATACAGATTTAGACGTCACATTTCTACAACATTCACATTACTAATCTATGCTTATTATTATTATTTAAAGGAAGTGTCGACTGATTATATTGATTATCGAATGAAAAGACATCAGTTCGAGGTGGTTGGTAGTCCAGTGGTATCAATCGGGGACTTTCGTACGTACAGCGTATTGGAGGTCGTAGGTTCGAATCCCGGCCGTGCCGACCATTTCCGCTTTCACGACACAACCCTTTGGTTAGTGTGAAAGATGTTAAAAGTGCATTTGTGTTCACTTCGACAGAGCACAGATTCATTTTCTTAAAAAAAAAAGAAAAATGGTGAGGGCATTAAACAATAAAATACATATTAGGTAAACTATAAAAGCATTTTGGGAAACAGACGGTATGATTTTGTAACTAATGACTCTGTCCGAGAAAGAAAATTACAGCCCTTGGTTACTTCAGTTATCCTTAATCGCAAACTAAGTTGGCTCGGGCACGTCCTCCGAAAGCGTAGGCCATACCAGCCTATTTTACAATCCGATATAGGAGTGTCCCTGATTATTCCCGGATATAGGCATTTTTCCTGGGACGTGAATGTCCTACTGCCCATCCATCTCTTTCGTGCTCGTCCAAGGGTCTGCTGGTTGATGTGATTTCAGCCTCAACCGATCCGTTCTGTTGACGTGATCTTTCCAGTAATGCCTTCTACCTTTACCCCATTGCCTGACGTTCTCGATATCGCAGTAGCTTTGATTCCGGAGTTTCTAACTCTGCCTCGAATGGTTTATTCCATAATGGGTTGGCGAGTTTTCGAGAATCTTTCTATTTCGTGGTGTCGGTTCTGGTTTGCACATCGTAAATCACGATCAATCAAGCAGGTAATATAAATCTGTTTCATGCGATCCGTTTCGTAGTTCGATCCCAGGTACAGATCATCTTCCTTTTTCATGACACAAGCTTTAAGTAGCTTACTGTGAAAAATGGGCAGAGAGAGAAAAAAAAATCTTTTTAAACTAAAATAATTAATGTTTTTACCATTTAAAAGTAGTCATACCCTAATTAAATTAATTTCCTATACATCCCGTTTAGTTTTTAACCTTCATTATGGTTAAAAATGTTAATCAATGAAGGTAAGTTCAATCCGGTCGGATCCGATCGGATCCGGCCGTATTGACGAAAATCCGGTTGGATCCGGCCGGATTCAAAATGAGACCGGATTGCAATCCCTAGATGTGATATTTAAATAAAATAAATTATTTATTGAAATAAAGATAAAAAATATTGTTATACGCTCTTAAAACAATAATTAAAAGTGTAGTACTTTAGAATAAACTGATGGTTCCTTTGTTTAGCCTGAAACCAATATTTCCCGTTATTGTTCAATAATATTAGGAATTTATTTTTATAAAATAGCTCTTAATAAAACTTCCAAAGGCGAAAGTCCATCGGGCTAGAGCTGGGGACCTTAGGGGCTAGCTCTGGTTTTATGACATTATAATCAGTCTCAAAAAAATAAAAGAAACAAATTTGTTCCGGAGTGTGTCGATGTGGAAAACTGGTTTACTTTTTTTCTCAATAGATAAGTTTTTGTTTGTTTTAAAGTTTAAACTTTGCGATTGAAGTTGAAGAGTTTGTAGTTTTACAAGTCATAACTACTTACAGATTATGTGTTATTTACAGCCATTACTTATTATATTACGTAGCGCGGATAATGGAGAAAGGTATAAAGTATAAGGCATTCGTTGAATATGTCCAGACTATAATATCCTGTTCCTTTTTCGCCGTCCAATCCATTTAACAATTTTAATATTTATTTTTTATTTTATTTTTAAATAGTTATATGTAATATGCTCATAAAATAACTTATTTATATTCTTACAGTATACAATCATTCTTCGACGAGACTCTAGACGAGTCTCTTCGACGACGAATTAAAACGATGCTTTAAAATGGCAAGCGTTGGTTTTTTTTCTTAATATCTACTTGGGATAGCAAACCTAGGAATAAGAAGTTGAAGTTCTAGGATAGTGTGACATTCCATTTGAGACGCTGTTGTAGAAGATTTGTGTATATCGCGCTTATTCAATGAATAACGTTCTATTAGTAAAGCTGTTGGTTCTCTTTTCAACAATAGTCGAAGAGAAAATTGATATCAAGGGTTATTTTGAAAAAAAAAGGTTTTTTTTTAATTTTTGTAAATTTTATTAAATTGAATTCCAACTTTCTTTTTATTATTCTTTTGAT
This sequence comes from Mystacides longicornis, assembly GCA_963576905.1. Classification (NCBI taxonomy): domain Eukaryota; kingdom Metazoa; phylum Arthropoda; class Insecta; order Trichoptera; family Leptoceridae; genus Mystacides; species Mystacides longicornis. The sequence goes on from OY756434.1 coordinate 5,392,801, forward strand.
GATATTCTTAAATTAAATTTAGGTATCTAAGTATGTACATATAATATTAATTACATAACACTGGAATTCATCAGAGAATTGAATGCTAGATAGTAATATAACTATTCATGTTGTAATTCATTCTCTCACTAGGTAGTAAAGACGTGTTCTGAAGCAATATTCGCCAAATACTTGGCTGATTTTTATCAATTTAACTACGTCATCAACGACACTCGGAAATATTTATACAGAAAAACATGAGCATCCCATTATCAAATATTTAAAAGACAATTCGAATTATTGAAAATTTAAACTTTATCTAACTAATGAAGTCAAAAGAGGAAGTTATATGTATATTTTTTATAGTAGAGACGTTCCTTTTTCCTAAACTTCGCGTAAACATTGAATTACAAAAATGTTCCAAGCTGAATGACGCCATGTTTCAAGTTAAGTAGATGCCAGCTTACTTATAGAGATGGAATTTAAGTAAGGAAAAAGGGATGTCTCTGCATACGGACACTAAAGTATGAGTGAATGAAAGTTACCTCAGGCCAAGAATTCAAATAAATGTATTTCATTTGAAGTCACATTCATGCAATATTTATTTCTTTCTATTGAGTGGCGGATGTGATGAAAGGCGATGTCGTTCTTAACTGAACTTTCTCTACTGGTAGGTCTATGGTGTATTCTGCTTGGATTTCAGTTGGTTTATTACCCGTTACGCCATCTTCTTCCATCCAGGATTTATAGCCTGCGTAAACAGGTCTGACATTTTCATTCAAACTATTCGTCGGCGCTTGTTGAGAAGCACTGTAAACTGGATACAATTTATCGAGTTGTAAGTCTACGTCGGATTTTCTTATGATGAGTTTGTTTTTTGCTTGCGGTTTCCAAACTTTGTTTTCGTGATCGAACATGTATGCGATACTTCCTGATTTGACGAGATCTGATTGTGATTGTTCCAGATCCGATTTTAGGCTTTCTACATTATCGCTAACTGGTATGTCATAGCCGCGTTTTTCGAAGGTGTGTTCTGGATGGATGGGTTGCAATGCTGGAAACGGATAGCTTATCGGACTTGCAGCTGCCTGTAACAAAACATCTATTATCTTTATTAAACTTAAACATTTCTTTATAGGCGCCTTATACCATAAGCATATATATATTAAACTTAATAAAATCTTTATTAATAAAATTTACTAGATGAACATGCATTTCTTGGTGGAGTTTATTTGAAAATAAAGTTCAATTAAAAGAGTGTTTAACTTTTCCACAATTTTTTTATTATCCTGACTAGTTTCGTAGGCACTAGTCCTACAAAATCTTTATTAACATCTCTTCATTTTTTATATTTTTGAATAATAATTATTGGATATGTTATCATTAAAGCGATTTTTGGCGGTTATACTTAATTAGGTTACTTTAATAAGGAGATAAGTGCTTTGAATTTCTTTCAGGATTGCAGTTATGATTGTTTTTGCCTGGAATAGAAGACGTTTTGTAAAAAGACATTCCATATTCGATTAATTCAAAATAGGCAAATTCCATGTTCTTATAGTTCAAAACACGTTCCATGTTGGAATAATTCAAAATAAGTTCCATATTCTAATGATTCAAAACACGTTCCATTATAATGATCAAAAATATGTTAGATGTTTTTTCATTCAAAGTAAGTTCCATAATCGAATGATTCAAAATGTGTTCCATGTCCGTTCATTTTCAAATACATTCCATCTTCGTTTGTTTCAAAACATATTCCATTTTCTAATGATTCAAAGTAGGCACATTCCATGTTCTTAGATTTCAAAACGCGCTCCATGTTGGAATTATTCAAAATATGTTCCATATTCGAATGATTCGAAATACGTTCCATGTTAATTTATTTTAAAATTAGCTTCATGTTTGTATGTTTCAGAACACGCTCTACCACAAGGAAATCAGTGGCCATATATTCTTTACGGCAATTTTAACCTGCTTTAAAATGTAATTACCTATATCATACCTTCTTGAGAGCCTGAATCGATGAGAGGATCAGCGCAAACTTCGCCAGGAGTAAAGCCTTTCCTCCGAGGACAGCAAGGAATTGGAAGCCCATAGGAACCAAGATCATTCCCATAGACAAGATACCAAACATCATCATTTGCATCATCTGATTGCGTCTTCTATGTCGAGGTTGAACTGGAAGAAAAAACATCTTGAGAAAAAAGGAGACAGGAAGGAGATTTACCTAAGGTTGATATGAGCGGGAGGCGCTCGTTATGGATATTATGGTATCCCATCCCTTGTTGGATGATTTGTGCTAGTTAAGACGCCTGTTATTGGAGTGCTGAAAATTTTGTGATTTAAATATAAACTGTTTTCACGATAATTTGGCAGTTGTAAACCTCTGACCCCTCCATGATTCTCTTCCATTTATCCTAGTACATTTTAAACAACTCCCAGTTGGTAGGTTTATGTTTAGAACTGGACCCCTATTCTGTAGCAAGTGTAGGGTAGTCACTTGAAAAAAGTGACTATAGTCATAGTCACTTGCTACAGAATAGGGGTACTGTACTCCGAATTTTACTACTAACGTATGTGAGAAACTCACGGGAATTTTACATGTGCGGAGCTTTCGGAAGTATCCTGTAGGAGCGCTATACACGTTTCCATACAAAATTTTGTTACTACTCGCCAGCGTAAATGTAACGGAAACAGAATAAAAAAATGAAGGACTTGTATTTTCTTACCTATACGAAGTTTTCAAAGTACCTTTTTTATTATGAATTCGTTTCCCGATACAACTTTGTACAAATTTATGCAGTGTTTTTTTTCTGCAGTGTATTGAAACTTTTTGAACAAAATGTAAATATGGAGTACCTACTACGGAGCCGAGTAAATAGAATAAAAAACGAAAAAAAAATTTAAAGCATAACGTTTAGTGGTACATTTATTATTTCTAACGCTTATTTCACATTAGGTAAAGCCCAAAAATCGCTCACACTTCATCCGTGTAAAAAGAAGAGTTCTTAGAAATGAACGGCCGGTATGACAATGTTGGAATAAGTTGGAAAATATTGCCGTCTTTCGGTAAATAAACCCTCTGCACTTCGAATTTTATAGATCATTGATTTGTGTTGATATTATATATTGTATATTTCTTGTGTGCGAATACTTTCGGGCGCATCTCCTCCTTCAAAACTGAACGGATCATAAAGAAACATTTTGGGTGTAGGCACCTATTAATGGTTATCGTAGAATTGTGAATAATTTCTCTAAAGAAAAGCAGATATTATTGGGTACTTTTTATACTCATAAAAGATATTAACGGGTTAAATCGAGACGAATGTTATCAAATAGGTACCTACATGTCGAAAGTAAAAAGCTTCGTTTTCAATTACATAACTAAAGAAGTGAGATCCTTGAAATTATTATTTCTTTTTTTTTTTGTTAATGAATTTATAAAATTATTTTTAGACATGTTTTGTTACTCCACTAAAATACTAAAGTAATGTGAACTAAGTGGGCATAACTTGATGTTTTCATAAAGACGAGCGTTCCAGTGAAGCAAGAATTTAATGTATGAATGTCGAGATCCTTCATCGCTAATAAAAATACCAAGAATCACGGTTTGTTTCCATCTTACCAGCTTCATTCTTCTCCTCTTGGCTGACGTCTATTTTCAGAACGTGGGTGTTGAATACCTTGGCCATTTTATCCAGGACGGCATACTTCCAGTCTGAATTGTCTTGATCAATATTTTCTGTAGAGTTTCTGGAAATAATTATAAACGAAATTTATTAACGAATTCGGATTTGCTAATCGGTGAATAGAAAGAAAATAAAACTACAACACCACAGTTATTAATACCTACGCAATTCATACATTTATCTTACTCAAAGGGCCTATACCCGTATTCTAAGTTTTATCGGAAGGTAGTCACGGAAGTAAAGTGAGTAATACACGATACATTTTGTGTGGAAAAAGTATACAGCGCCGCCACAAGGATATTTCTAGAAATAAAAGCGATTCTCGCATTCGATACGTATCTATATATAGTACAGTGTACACATATCGGTTACTTTTGAAACTAAATCCCGATGAAAATGTCGAAAGTCTATCTATATACTATTAATACTTGTGAAAATCCTTATTATGATGACATATTTATTAAGATTGAAATTGTACCGTTATCATGATTGAAATCGAGAGTAACCCATCTGAACCACAAACGGTCCTATTTCTAAATATTAATTTATTGTCGTAAATCCATTACATCCATCCATTTGAGGTGGTTGGTAGACTTGCAGTATCATTTGACGGCATTCGTATGTACATTTTACAGTGTTCTGGATGCACAGGGTTCGAATCAAATTGCCGATGATGAATATTTTCACAATACAAGCTTTGCTTTCTTTGAAAGATGTCGAAAGTGTATTTCTGTTCACTTTGTGTGAACCCATGTTCATTAAATATAAAAGATCTTACCCTTTATTGAAAGGACTGACAAGCCTTCCTTTCTTATCAATCTGTTGATACTTGACTAATTCTACTCCAGGAGACAAGGGAATGACATCAGCGTTCAGGCTTCGGTCAAGCGCTTTGAGAGTCTTCATTTTTATGCATTGCGAAACATAATACACCAATACATCTTGATTTTGCTTTGCATCTTTCTGGAATATCTAGAATAGAAAATAAAAAATATCGTGTAAAAAGGTTTTTAAAACTGATTTAATCGTGACATTTAGTCTGGCGTGAACTAACAACATTTTGTATGGAAACATGTAGGTATATTGTATAGCGCCCCTACTTTAGAAAGCTCTGCAGCCCATACGAAATTACCGTGAGTTTCACACTCACATTAGTGAGAAAAAATTCAGAATAGGAGTACTGTCTCTATTTTCGTTTGGTGTAAACGTACCCTAAGAATAAGTAGGTACCTACCTACATTTACAAATTCTCTTCTATATTAAAACATGTTTCATTCAAAGAGGAGATATTATTTTAACTAGGTACCTAATTAAATTATTTCAAAGAAAAATAAAAATATATTTTAAAAGTAAAAAAAACTCGGCTTCTTTGCCATTTGATTATAAATACAAATTGTTTAAAAGCATCAGGTATGGAAATAGTAAACCGGGACAGCTTAAGAAAATAAAAAATCAAATTTCACTCATTATCTTTAAGTTTATTTTAAGATTCAGCTAAATATATTACATTAAAAAATATGAGTTGTAGAAATGCTATCTGAACGCAGAATATACTGAAAAGACTGATTGATAGGGCGATGAATGATAATATTAGAAAGAAATATGGAGTAAACAGTAGATTTGTGACTAGAATGAATGTTAATAATTGAGGGAATTTAGAGAGAATAAATTATTTGTAGCGGCCATGTTTCGCATGACGACATCATCCACCAATACCGTTTCTCCATGGTGTCGACACCTAGTAGCAGCCTGCCACAGCGTACAAAGCCGCACAACTATCAGTCACCATCAAACTACATAATATATCCCACCGATGTATGCGGAACTTTATGCTCTTGAATGAAGCGAAAGAAGAGGTTTATCTGGATAGGAATGATAACCGTACTCTCTGTACACCCTCTCCGGAACACGACGTGATGGGTAAAAAATTCTTAACCGTAACTTTTTTTTATTAGATGCTTTACCGATGTCAAGATTTCTATTTTTTATATTTTTAGACGAGATATTTTAAAATATTTGTTTTTATCAAACATCAGACATGGTAATATTATTTTTATCAACCCCTTTCTTATAAAATAGAATAATATTTATATCTAGTTGTTTGATGCGAGAACTCAAATAACCCAGGGCACAGGAGTGTCGTATTCTCTATAGAATGTTATTATCAAAGGTGTGTGCCTTCTGAGTTTAACGAAGTTCAAGAAACAATAATAATTTCTCAGAATTCTCGTGTTTTGTTCTAATACAATATGCGAAATTCTTTTTATATCTATTTTTTTCGTTTTGTAAAATGACTCTCAGAAACAATCTGACACAATAAAGAGGCTATTTTAGATTCTGTCTCAGATAATCTTTTTTCTAATTCTAATCGGAAAGATCAGAAAGCTGAGAATAAAAATGGATGGTGAGAGCGCTGTTATTCCTTTCGTTAGCGTCTAAAAGACGAAGAAAAATCTTTCAATGTGTTCCATTCCTTAAAAGCAGTGGTGTTTTGAAATAGTGTAGGAGGTCATTGACAGTTGTGTAAGATCGAGTTTACTGAATCTTAATGGCTCCCTATTATGCTCTCACAAAGATAAGAATATTGATATATTTTCCGCGATTCCACTCACAATTGAGTGATTTATGATATTTTAACCGCCCTACGCAACAAGAAGCTATTTTTTTTAATAAAAAACTAATTTTTGCTTAGGTACTCTAATTGAACACAAATACACTTTTGGCATATTTAATAATTATAATATAACACTTTTCTATACAGAGGTATAGCCGGCGGAACTTATTGTCTGAGGCAATTTTTTTCAATCGAAGGGTCCCGTCCAATCTGAGACAGGCCAACTCCGGGTAGAAATTTCAAGTGAAAAAACACTGATCCGACCGAGAATCGAACCCAGGACCTTGTGATCTGAAGTCTACGGTAGTACAACTAGGCTACCGAGGTCGGTATTTCACACTAAGCCAAGACTTATGCCGTGAAAGTGGAAATGGTCGGCACTAGGATTCGAACGCACAGCCTCCAATACACTCTATGTACGAAAGCCGCCAACTGATATCACTGGACTACCAACCACCTCGATTGAAAAGTAAAAGAGAAAAAAATTATCGTACAATTGTTGGTATAGTAAAAGTATTATTGATAGGTATTTTAGAAAACAATAAATAATTATGAAAAAATTCATAATGTTATCAATATTACAACCTTAATTAACTGGCTTACTGCTGTTGTACCCCTAGTATAAGTTTTCAATAATCGAATATCGAAACGATCATCGAAAATGTTTCGAAAAATTTCCATACAATAATGATCGAAAGATTCGATTGTGTAGAACACTATTTGCACGCTAAAAGTTGCTGGTAGACTAGCGGTTAAAACGCCAGCTTTCGTTCTGTTTCGTATCGGAGTTCGTGGGTTCGATCCCAGATGCCGACCATCTTCCTCTTTCACGACACAAGTTTTAAGTAACTTACTGCGAAAGAGTCATAGAGTGTATTTGTGTTCACTTTGAGTGAGCACAGATTCATTTTTTTATTAAAAAAAAAAGTGCGTAAAGAAATAATGCAATTAGCTTTCGATAAAACTCGTAAATGGTTCTTGATATTTATACTTACGGCCAGTTTCATAAAAAATAAAGGAGAATTTAAATTCCCCTTTAAAAATAACGGGTTTCATAAAAACACGACGACATTTAAAACCGACTTTTAGCTAAAGTACCGTTATTGATTATTATTTTTAGTTTTTTTTTTATAAAAAATTTTCTGTGCTCACTCGAAGTGAACACAAATACACTTTTAACATCTTTCACAGTAAGCAAATGCTTGTGTCGTGAAAGCGGAAAATGGTCGACACGGCCGGGATTCGAACCCACGACCTCCGCACGAAACAGTGCGAAAGCCGGCGTCGTAACTTATGACTAAAATAGGGCGGAAAACATATCAAAACGGGAAGAATATTATTGTTTACGTCACTTTGATGCTCTATTGAGAAATGAAATTGACAGATCAACAGAAATTTCGCGAAAATATTAGTAAACAGCCTATGTTTTCCATAGATTTCCATGGTGACACTACCAACTTTAAAATATTTTTTTGACATTTCAAATTTTAGCTGGAATACTTTTTATGAAACGCGTCAGCTTAAAGGAGTCTTTAAATTTTAAAAGGAACTTTAACTAAAGTGTTCTTTTGAAGCTTTTTATGAATCCGGCTGTTAAGTATTGATAAAAACATTCTTCGAAAACTTTATTAGCAAATCAACTACCTATTTTCAAAGCACGGTTAAAGTAAGTACCTTTTTCGAGCATTCTTTCCAGAGTATCTTCATCATATCCGCTCCTTCCAACCACATGTCTGAAAGATAACTTCCAACTTCTTCAGAAGCTGTGCGTAGTTCACTGGATGTTTGAGTCTCGTTGTAGTCCAAGTCCTGAGCCGTGCAGCCACCACAGCGGAGGATGAGAAACAGGAACAAGGAGCAAACCATCAGATGGAGAAGTTTCTTCTTGGAATTCATAATGAAGCAAACTCACAGGTAAGCTGATCTCCAATTAAGAATTAATTTATCTGAAACGATAAGATTTGGAATACAGTAGAACCATGAATAACTTCTTATTCAAATTACGAACTATTCAATATGTTGTGAAAAAATGTTACGAAAAGGTCTAAATATACATAATGGTTGAAAAATACACTCTGAAAATTAAATTAACAACTAAACACTTCGAAAAATCCCACAAGGCATAGCCTTTTTGTGGGTGTTGCGATATGAAAACAACATTTTTACAAAAATCAGCTACAGCTATATCTACAGCTCATTGGCTGGAAGAACTAAGGTAATAAACAATAATAAGGCTGGAATAATTAAGCCAATAAACAATAATAAAACAAAGATTACTTAATTAAAAAGATTACTTGAATAAAAAATAATAATAACAAATCAAACATTGAAAATAATATTAAAAAAAAAAAACAGTCGCAGGTAATACAAATACCCCATAAAATAGCTATAAAACCAAACACAACAGCAATGACCGCAGGATTTTGGAAACTTTACATCAAATAGACAGCAATGTTCAATTCCCGTAGCCACAGCTTGATGTGCTTAAGGAACGTTAAATACTTGTCTTTGCTCCTTAGACTTTCTGGGATGTCGTTGTATAGTTTAGGGCTAATATGATATGACGGTTGCCTTTGCGCGTGTCTACTTTTGCATAACGGAACTATAAACTTGCTTCCCAACCTAACACTAGCCCGTCCTTCAGGGACGAAGAAGAAGGATTTTTTAACAGATCATGACGTTTTAATTTGTTTTTTTTCCAAGATGTAATTTTAAATCTTTTTGTATAATTTCGTATTTGTAATGTATTGGATAACTAGAGCGTTTTGTTTATGGAAGCTATGTGATATAACGATTGTGAACTAAGTGTGCCGTAAAACACAGTTTTTACTAGCTTACTGCACACACAAGAATTTTATTGTAATTGTTATGAATAAATGTTATAAATTATTGTAAAATTTAAATGTTTTGAAAAGAAACAGTCAAAGAAACAGATTCCATAGGTGCATCTTTTGGTGATGCAATATATGGAGGTACGTTTTTAATAGTTTTATAATAAAATATATTTTAGGATAATTTGTATTCTTAGGTTAATTTAATAAAATCAGTCTCCTAATAAAATAGCAAATACAACAAAAAAGAATAAGTGTAATTGGTCCAGTCGTTTATGCGTGATGCGATGAACCAGGGGAATATAGTGCTCCATTTTTATATATAGATATTATGGAACAGAGAACCTGCGCCCATTCTATTTTCAGAAATTTCAATAAGTTATAATTGATCTTTTAAAGGTAGAAGGGATGACATTTATTATTCGTTAATTGAGAGGGTCGAATGCAGAGAATTCTAAGGGTGAAAAGCATAATTCAGAAGATATCGGTCAATTCGTCGAATTGAATATTCTATTTAGAGAATGAAGGCATATCTTCTAGTAGTGTTATTATTTAATCTTTGAATAGAATTCGTCAAAAAGCGTTTGATGATGATAAAGGTCTTTATACTAAATAAGAATATTCTTCTTGTGCCTAGAAAATACGGTCCAACTTTCCCAAGGGCCTAGAAAATACGTCCCAGTTCTGGATGGCACGAAATATTTCCTCAAAACTTGCCCAAAGCCCGGATTCTCGACCACTAAGGAATATTTTGGAGTCAAGACCCATGAAGCAACACCCGATTGAATTTATTGACAAAAGATTGAACATCCAAATGAGGTGCGTCCAGAATTTGTTCTTGAAAATTGTACGCACTAGGATTCGTAACGAATTTGAAATTATTTTGGCACAAGAGAGAGCCATTATTGTCTGTTTCCAGCAGTGACAAACTGAAAATAAAACTGCGATTGGTTCAATGTACGGCTAAGGTCGATACAATGCGCAAGCCCGAGGTCTGGCTACAATGCAGAATTCTTAAAATCCCTTAGTCAAAAAAGGTCACAAATTCGGAAGACCTTATTCTAGCTGTGGCATTGCGAACGATTTATTGCAGTTTAAAGTTCGGAAGATTTCTTATCTGGAATCATTCATGAGGAGAATTGTCGGCTCTACCACCCGATACAGCGGAGATAGATTAGGATTTGCAGGGGGCTGGAAGAAGGCCAATATCTCCTGGATATGTATAAAAGAATAGACGGGGGTTTCTGTAGGGTGGAACAATAATTGTTTCGAGCAACCAAGGATTGAAAGAGGTTCGTAGGTTGGGAATACCTGTCTTGAATCTGTGCCTACTCAAAGTGAAAGTGTACACTCATTGACTCTTTCACAGTAGACCTATCTTGTGTCATGAAAGAGGAAGATGGTCGGCACCTGGGATCGAACCCACGAACTCATGTACGAAACAGTACGGCGACGTAACCGCCAGACTACCAACCACTTCAGTGCCATATCTATAATTTTATTTTAGTGAACGAATGTTTGGCTGTTTGACTTTCCTTGTGGAGGAAAAAATCAGTTTCTTTTCTTATAGGTTTTATGACGGTTTTTTTGTTACTTTTAAGAGACAAAAAAAAAAACATAATTTTTCACCCTATCTAGTTTAAGAATGTGAAAAGACGCCGTGCACTTTTAATAAAAAAGGCTATACAATATTAAAACACGTCTCATTTTTTTACGATTCCTACATTTTATGAATCATAACAGATCGCAATGAATATTCATAAAAAATCATAAAATTGACGCCCTTTTAAAAAAGTTATGTTATGCATTAATGATTTATCATACTAGCAAATGCTCCGTAGTTTGACCCGCTCAAAGAAATATACAATATTAACGACTTAACACTATAAGAGTGGTGGTGTGACAGCGTAGACAAGGGACATCGCAAAGAAAGATAAACTTTTACGAATTTGAATCAATACCTGCTGAAACCGTTACTTCGGTGATTGAAGTTATAAAAGAAAGTCGGGTTAGTTCGAACACTTATAACTCCAGATCGGCTGAACAGATTTTTATCATTTTTGGTTTATTGGATTCTTCTCCGCTTCGATAACAGAAAAAAAACTAATAAAAAATCGAAAAATGGATAACAAATAATATTTAAGTTATTAATAACAAATTTCCTTACATCAACGCCATCGGTTAAAAATTCAGCAGCAACACATTTTTTACAGTTTTTTCAAGCTTTTTTCTAGTTTGTTAACATAAATCAAAACGCGAAAAGTGAATAAATCTAATTTGTTAATTGTTTGATGCTAGGTGAAATTGACAGAATTCAGATGGAAAATATGTGGAAACAGATGCATCGGTCGGAATGACATTGGTTAAAAGTTCATAGTAAGATCACAGGACAACGTCTGCCGAGAAAGCCAGTTAAAGATTGTAATCGTTTTTCATTTTTATTATGCGCACTTCTATAAAAAACTTTCAATGTCATCCTAACAATTCAAGTTTGAACTCGTGTATATTGTATACTAGCTGACCCGACAAACTTCTTCCCGACTTAAAAAATATATATAAGGTTATGTTGTTATATAGCCAATTTTCGATTTTTCATAAGTTAACGTGAATGGCCATTTAGTGGCATTACCAGAAACTAAATGCAATGCTGCTGTAGTCATTATATCCGAGTTTATCTTTTCATTAAAATTGATTGAGAAATTCTGTCAAAAATCTATGTACCTAATCCCGATGGTTGTTAATTAACAAAAAATATGATTCTATGTAATAATTATTGTTAAATACATTATGTTTTTTTCGGTGTTTTAATAATAACTAGCTTTCCCGACAGACCTTGTCCTGTGTTTCTAAATATGAATATTGAATTTGTATGGTGATGAATTAATTATCATTTGACCAATGTGATTCCGAACGAAGCGTCTGTTTTAAACCACGTATATTCCATCCACATTCTGTCAATCGCACCAATTGACAATTTCTGTCAATATTTATTTTCAAAATTGGAATAAAAATTATAAGGTAAAAAGTATTTATAAGGTTGTCTACGTAGAGTTTTCTTTGATTTTCTAATTTTTCATGTATTTTTCTTATTTTTTTCTTCTAAAAAAACATTCTCCTCATAAAAGCCTAAACGACAAAAAAAGAATTAGCGAAATCGGTCCAGCCGTTTAGGCGTGATGCGATCACATCGGGAAATAGCTCTCCATTTTTATATATTATTATAAGACTAGTGGTCGGCCAGTGCTCGAAATTCGACCATAACTAATTTAGATTATAAGTAAGAACATTATTTAGATTCCTTTGTCAAAGACGAGCGCCATTTCACTTTTTTTTTCAATAATAATGACATGGATACGTCAAATTTGAAATGCATAATTTAAAAAAAATATTATCTAGCATTCACCACTCCTTCACTATATAAACTGTAAGTGTGCGAAATTTCATACTCCTCCGTCTGCGAAATTTTCGTAAAAATGGTCACAAAGTTTTTCCTTCACGTATTAATATATAGATTCGGTTGTACGGAGTGCAGACGAATTAAACAAATCAAACATCACCAATCAGTTCAGCCGTTCTCGAGTTAAAAACGGTGTAACTAGCCCGACTTTCTTTTATATATTGAGATTGAATAGTTCAGTATAGGTACGCACTTTCACGACATTTACTCGTCAAATCGTTCTCAGAAAATAAGAAGCGATATTTTTACGATTTTTAATCGATATTCTGCAGTGTTATTCACGACAAAGCTTAGAACAAGTCAAATATTTGCGACTTAAAGGTGCTAAAACCATTTCTAACACTTTTTCTTAATCGATTTTACTTCATAATTCCGCAAGTCCTCAACATATCGAGACTGAAATTTACATTTTATTGTAGAATGAACTTTAATTAAATAAGTACTTAGTTATAGTTTAGCATACTTTTTGATAATTTTCTTTTTTCTGGAACGTCTCTCAATTTTTTTTCGATAAAAAAACAATCTGTATATTACCCTAGAACAGGTCTCACCATCTCATTTTTTTCCAAATTATGCATAAAAATAGATTAAATCAATAAAAAAAACATTACGCACACTACTAATGTTATGTATTTCATACTCACACACACTTCGATGTATTTGACACAGATCTTTTGTTTATGTGTGGTCAAATTGAGAATAGATTAATAATTGTATGAAATAATAATTAATTAAATATTGTATTCAATAACCATAGAAAAAACTTTGAACATATAAACATTTCAAATATGACGCAATTTGACGTATCCATGTTATTATTTTTGAAAGAAAATTGTGAAATAGCGCTCGCTCAGTTTTTGACAAAGCAATATTAATAATGTTCAAACTTAATCTAAATTAGTTATGGTCGAATTTCTAACACTGGCCGACCATAGTTCATAATATAGTTCGTATAAAACTGTCTCAGGCTCGAATATTTCCGACATTTTTCAAAGCAATAAGATCAAACAGCTGTATTTAAGAAAAAGTTTTTCATTAACTTTACATTTAAAGTAAAAGAATGTGGAATTTTGAGGTACCTAGTTTATTTAAAATTTCATAAAAATAACGACAATTAATTTTATAGCACCGTTTATTAGATTTTTAATAGTTTTGTCAAAAGCGTACTTTGTAATAAAAAAACATCTTTTACCCTTTTAATAAAGAGATTAATTCATTTTTAAACACTTTTTTAAAAGCAGTAAAATATTCAAGCTTACAATTTCTACCCTTATTTTTTATTATCTAGGGTAGGAGGAAAACATAAAGTGTAATAATTGAGCTATACGAAATTTGAAGTTAGGCACTTAATTACCCCGATTTCTTATGATATCCACTAAAGCTTAGAATCCGCTAAATATATATATGAATAAAAAGTATATTTTTATTGACAGTTTTACTAAATTTATCAAAATGAGCCGCCATTCGATCAATAATATTATAAGCGGCACCTTAGAAAGACCCGCCAAAATTTTATGAGTCAATAATTTTTTCTCAGATATCTCTCTCAAAAGCAAAATTGGCGGCTAGTATAGAATTTTGACATTTGAAAATCATTCGCTTGAAATCACTTGACATTTCTGAGGCAATAAATTATTTATGGAAACTCCATAGAATATTAATAACAGTTTAGCGAAGTTTAAGTGGCATTTTGATTTTTCACGTATGGCAATAATTATTCTGTGATATGACAAGTATTTGACTTAAGAGTTTCAATATGACGCTAATGGCAGTTTCATATGAAAAATAGGTTATAAACGCGTTATACAAGAAAAATGATATTTTTATTCATATTGTTAATGTTTTTTATACTTGACTGACGCAGTAGGTACCTGTATGGGATATATGTGCGTATCCGCCCGTTTTAAACAACAAAACTCACGCACCACTACATAGCTAGCGCCATATGTATGCGTTTTGGTAGAGAGCATTTACGTTATTGGTGAAAATCGCTTTTGTGTTGATAAGATCAGATATTATATGTAGGTGCACAACATTTTTAAGCGGCTCAGAAAGATTTTTAAGCAGGTAGTACGTGAGCTTGTTTACTTCAAAACGTCAGGAGTGTATGTGTATAAACACACTAGGTACATTAGCTACACTAGGTGTAAATACACATGCATTTCTTCATATACAATACGAGAACAATACAATGCTAAAAAAACAGAGCTTACGATATTTTTAAAACACTACTAAAAATCTCCAATTTCCGTATTGTTTTAATCGGAGGAAGTGGAATGCGACGTGTATCAGAAATAAATTTGTTATCCTTTTCTTCTCAAACCACAAAGGTGAAATATTTACCTGTGACCAAAATAAATTTGCGATTAATAGATACTTTTATTCTGTCGAACTTAAAAGAAATTCAGAAAATAGGGTCAAGATGATAATATGGTTATTCGGGTAGTGCGTAGGACGTCTAGGGATTTCAATCTATCATATGTGACATCGATTGACAATCAATCGATGTTACCAGTATTTCGTTGATGAATTTACCTCTTCGATCGGGGCCTCCGGGATTGGCTGTCTCTTTCGTCAATACAAATGAGAACGACATCATAATTATTGTTTTTATATATTTGATGAAAAATGTCCAAGAATGATGGCCACCCTAAGTTTTTTTCTCTCGACGCGCGACTTCAAAATATTCGGCAGTGTCCGTCCACTACTCTATCTTCCGAACGATGTTCCAAATTGACAGCAAATGTGTCAAAATTGCGGTTCAAAAATACAACAAAAACTCAACATTTTTTTTGTGTTAGCTGTTGGCAAACCGCCTTAAAAATTAACCACGAACCAATTTTACCTCTCGTACTCGCGCTAACTACAATGTGGTGAATTGTGTGTTTAGCCGTGGTGACGTGTAGTTAGTTTGATGTGTTGTTACTTCTGATATAGCAAAAGTTATGTACGTACTCACTACCCCGAAGCAGTAAAATCAATTATTTCACGATTTTATTGGTCTCGTTTGTTTGGATGGATTCGACGGATTCTTGTAATCGATTTTAACCAACGTTTTTTTTTTCTTGAGATAACTTCAGAATAGCTCAAAACACGATGAAAATGCATTATTTTAATATTTTAAGCTATCTTTTTAGTCGAATTTAATAAATTTTAAGTTAAAATTGTTTTTGCAAGGGACATGGGGCATCTAGCCCAGCTTCTTACAATATTTTGCTCATCCGTAACGATGAAAGCCGTACAAATATACACAGGGTGTTCCAGACAGTCCCTAGCTGAATACTATAATATACCTAGGATATAAAAAAAATCTATTTTGGGTCTATCTAATACCATCGCGCTAACAAAAAAACGTGTATCCCAAAATAGGGTTCAATTTAAAATTTATAAAAAAACTTTGAAAACGATTTAAAAAAATAAACACATATTTTTTTTCTTCTATTTTCAAAAACTTGCCATTTATCAAACTATGTACCCTGTCAATTTCATTGAGCTATCTTTATTGCATCGTACCTAAAAAAAGTTAGGTCCCTACTTAATTAAATGTGAAAAAAAAACAACTGTTTTATTTTGATGATTTTTCATAATAGATATGTGATTGAAATCCCTTAACCCTTCGATAAAAATATCAAATAATGATTTATTCGATATTGATGTGAGGAATGTGTAACAGAAGTATAAACATCGTGCAAAAGACATCCCATCGTCTTTTATCCCGTCCCGGCCATATTCAAAAAATATTTTCGAAAATAGAATGGGCCAGAAAGAATAATTATTCAATCCGGTCACCTTTTGTCATTTTCCTGTCAAAAGAAACATCTCTTTTTGGTCTTTACAAATATTTTTTTATTCAGGTTTTATGGATATAAAATATGATATAATTTTGTAAAATTCAAACAATTTCAATCCGTTTGTAATATTAACGCTATTTACCATCACGTGGGTGTAGGTACCTACCTACACGAATACACCATATTTTTTGTAAACGATAATTATCGCCCTCATTTATTTTTATTAATTATATTTACCTACTTTATGAAGTAAAACAAAATTTTCAATAAAAACAATGCTAACTATATAGGCTGAGCCTGTGCTTAGGCAAACAAACACACTAGCATTAATAGTGTAGCTGTATACCTTATTGCAATACGTTTTGCGTATTTTTTAATACATGTTTAATTTTTATTTTTTTTTTATTTAAGGATTTTGGGGTACCTACCTACCTAAATCCTATACTTTTTTGGTTTTTTATTTTCAAATATTTATTGGGATTTTTATTACTGTACTTACTTTTGGGATTTTTTTTTACCTAAATCCTACAATTTTTTGTTAATTTTTATACACGGTGTTAAGTTGGTAGTGGATAATCCGAAGCAGGGAGGTAGAAGACCTCAATACCTATCGATTTGACCCCCATGTATGTTCAGCGATATTGGGTGGTTCAAAAGTTATTAACGTTTTTGTGAAATTTGAATAAAAACCGGATTTCTGACTAAACTACGTAACTGTGGCTAAACTATTTAGAAAACGATCATGATTTTTTTTCTGGAAATAGTCCAATAGTGACCCTTACGCAAAGTATTATTGCTATGAGTCAGCACCCGATAGCTTTTGTTCAAAAAATTTTTTTCAAGATTTTTTTTCCAAGCACAAATTTTATAAAATCTTTCAAAGGCTCTAGACAAAAAAAATCACGGAACTTTTTTTTTTAGAAACTATTTTAAAAACTTCTAATATTTATGGAAAATTATTCCTGCAAATTTTATTTGCCTGGTGTAATGGGATCATGCTTAAACGCTCTCATAACTTGTGCAAGTATTAATATTCATCATTTTTTCATTAACACACAGCATTGTTATATGGGTGGTAAAATCCAGTTTTTAATATATTTAAGGTACCTAAATGCATAATTTGATGTGATATTTAAATAAAATAAATAATTTATTGAAATGAAATTAAAAATATTGTTATACACTCTTAAACCTATAATTAAAATTGTAGTAGGTACTTTAGAATAAACTGATAGTTCCTTTGTTTAGCCTGAAACCAATATTTCCCGTTATTGTTCAATAATATAAGGTATTTATTTTAATAAAATAGCTCTAAATAAGAACTTCCAAAGACGAAAGTCCATCGGATTAAGCTGGGGACCTTAGGGGCTAGCTTTTGGACCCCCGTGGCCGCTCCATCGGCATGGGTAAATTATGTCGAAAAATGTTCTCACTTATTGGTTCTCAATGTGGTCCCTTTGAATCATTAGGGGACTCTAAAATCATTCACAATAAATAAATAAAATAAAAAAAGTATTATAAATACTTTAGAAGTTAAGTTCCTATTTAGGTACTGGTGTGTAATTGGGTTTTTTTTTTTAATTTTTAAACACCAATTTCCCTTCAATCTCAGGTCTTCGTCGATCAACATAGTTTTATTCTTTATTCTTTTATTCTCTCTTATCAACCAGTAGGTCCTTTGGGATTCTTGGGATCATCGCATGTTACAAATCATACAAAAAACACGAACAAAAATAGTATAGCAAGGAAAAATAGATATACAAAATACATAAGAATTTAAACCACAAGGAAAAGAAACAATATATTACGTACCTACATAAATCAGCACAATTTGGAGAATAAAAGTTCAATAGGTAAGCACAGTGAAAAATAAATATAATACCGTAATTATTGTTTAATGCTAAAAGGGTGTAAAAGGCCCTTCTAGCAACACATCAGAACAAAAAAATATATTAAAAAGAGAAACAATATTCTGGCTATGCAGATCAGTGGACAGGAACCACGTCAAGATGATACAAAGCAGTCAACAACACTTACAGGGACATGACAAATATAACGCCGTCACCCACACTTACAGCCATAGCGCGATCAGAAAAAAAAATCGTATAAGAGAATCGATGCTAAACTAATTATTTAGCATTTAGTCAATTGAGTTAAAAGCCTTGTTAACAAGAAACTTTTTCACTTCTCTCTGGAAGCTCTCCAGCTCTAGTGACCTTATATTTTCAGGCAGCTTATTATGTAGACGCACACTCATACATAAAAAAACTTTTTGATATTTTAGTTAGTCCGTGTTTAATAGGTCTTATTATATCTTTGACACGGGTGTCGTGATTATGTAGCTCAGAATTTAGAGGTGTGTTTTTGATATTCACAATGTATCGAAATAATAAAAAACAGATACAAGTAGTTTGACTGGATATATTTGTTAATTTTTTGTATCAAACCAAACCGTACTCTGAGCAAAGTACACAACTTCAAATATAGAAATCTCTGGAGATCAAAGTAATTCCATTAGATTCCATTTCTGTTTACAGAGGCGGCTGGAGAGCCCTATCTTTGGTTAGTGCGCCGGCCGTCCTCAAGGGTGTGGACTTCCTTGAAATGAAGCAAAACACTTGAAAGTTGTTTGATGTAGACAAATAAATGGTATAAATATTTATTTTGCAAACAATATTATTGTGATAATCGTATAGAAATTGGTTTCTCACCTTCAAAACTACACTAGTTTTCAAATACGCTGTAAGAATATTATAGAGAAGCTTCTGGAAATTAACAGGTGTGTGAATAGAAGTTATAGAACGGTCGAATGAAATTTGAAAATCTCTAATATAAATTAAAGTCGGGTTAGTGCGAACACTTATAACTCCAGATCGGCTTAACAGATTCTTTAGATGTTTGATTTATTGGATTCTTCTCCGCTCCGGATAACAGAATAACTAATAAAAAGTTGAAAAAAAAATGGGTAAGAAATTATATAAAATATAATATTTAAGTTTGTATGGAATGGATGCTGCGACGCGCCCACGCCATCGCGGGTAGTTCCCTCTCACTCTCGCATACGTGATTGCTGCTCTTATAGTAGCCCACCCCACTTACTCCACCGCACCGTTTCGAGCGTTTTAGAAAATTTTCATACAAAGTCAACAAAATTATCGGGCACATTCGTTTCGTTACTTCAAGGGCGAGGTAGAATGTGTGCGCGCGCACATATTATCACGTTGTTCCCGCCTGAGCTTCGAATACGTATGAAATATGAATGTTTTAGAAATATTTTTACATTATCATTATTTTACTTAATCGGATTAATTATGTTTTTTTTTGTTTCTGGGGGCGCAGTGCACATAACGGGCCGTCTCTAGTTAGGTTAGGACTACAAGACAACGTCTGTCGGGTATATACACAAAGCTATCATCTCTACTGTAATCATTTGGGTAGTAATTAAAGGATGGTATATATGAAATTCATAGGTTGCTGAATCAACAGGTTTTTAGATCAATGCAGATTATGTATCAATAGAATTAAAGACTATCAAAAATGTGATTGTGGTATAGAAATATCTTATCAGCTTACGACCCTATTTAAAAGTTTTAAAAGAAAACACGACGATGAACTACTAAAGGACCACATTCACTTTCCCTCCATCCATCCAAATGGAGCGACGTCACTCCAAAAAATTGTGGGATAAAACGCGAGTGGGATAAACCAAATGGATGATGTGGAGTGATAGGGTGAGTCGGATATCCATCAAGCCAAGCCATCCCTACATCACTCCAACGGCTCGTCTTTGGAGAAACTCGAGTTGGCTTGGTCTAAGACGTTACATCACTTGTTTATTAATACTAGTGGTCGCCAGTGCTCGAAATTCGACCATAACTTATTTAAATTAAAAGTTTGAACATTATTAAGGTTCCATTGTCAAAGACTGAACGAGCGCTATTTCAAAATTATTTTCATTCAAAAACAATAACATTGATACCTACTTCAATTCAAATAGTTCAAATGTACAAAGTTTTTTCTCTTATGTATTATTTAAGACAAATAATATAATTCTCAATATCCCACCATTTTCAGCTCCATCTTCCATTTGAATATACCTACAGCCTTCAAAAAGCTTTCTACGCCCATTATGGGGTGCTATTCATTTTACATTGATTGTTTCTATGAAGTTAATGATCTTTATAAGTAGTCTGTGGAAGTGTGTGTGTAAGTATCATATACATAACATTGCGGTAGTGTTTGTAATTTTTTTATTGATTTAATCCATTTTTTATGCAGATTTAAAAAAAAAATATTAGCATTCGCTACTCCGCTATATAAACTATGAGTGTATGCCTACTCTTCCGTCTGCGAATTTCCGTACAAATGGTCACAAAGTTTTTACTTCACGTATTAATATATAGATTAAAAACTTGATCCAAATTTGTCTCATTTTATCCTAATTCTAATACCAGGCTTCACGTGTATTAATGTAGTAAAATTTAGTTGAAAAAAAAACTCAAGTTTCACATCTGTCAAAAAAGCTGTACATGGTTCATTTAGTTAGATGGATAGAGTGACAGTGAATGGGACAATTGTTTTTGGAATTCGTCCAATGGATACATTTGAAGCGATAGTGTATGTGGAGCTTAAGATACGAACATGCGTGAGTGATTGATAGTAAAATACTTTATAATACCTATACATACTAGCTGACCCGCTCGTCGAACTTCGACCTCACCCAGAATAAAATACTAAAAATATTTATTTTACCAATTACATCAATCAAATAAAGTAATCGACGTAAAAACTTAATTAAATTTACTTAATAATTTATTACATTATGTAATAACAATTATTGTTGATTCAGATACGGGATGAAGTTCGAAGGGTCACAAATTTGTAATAAAAACAAATCCTTTATGTTGATGCGTAACTGCGTAACTTTTTGAAAAATGACACGTGAAATATGTGACGTTATTATACATACTGTTGAAAGAATAGACTCCATTTAAACCAAATTTAACCGAATTATTGTGGTAAGTTTGTAAGCAGTGGAAAAGAAAACAATGTTAATACGTAGAAGTTATTTTGAGCAAGTTTCTACATTGATTTTATCCGTCGTGATGGAAATAAATTGGAAAGATGTGTCAACAAGAAGTTTCATCTTAATTAAATAAAACAGATTAATTGACAGTTATTAATTGCGCTAAATTATTTAAGGAAGTAATCGCTGAAAGACTAAAAGAGTAATGACACTTAGGTAGTAATTAATGTTCGTCAAGTTTGGCACACTGCTCACTAAAATATAATGGGATGTTTTTTTTTCCTTTTTGTGCCGCTAGAGGCGCCCTTGCTTACAATAGGTTTAGAGTAATCATTGTACATTTTTTACATACTATTACAAATAAAATTGTTCATTTTTTTTATATACCTACCTAAATACAAATTAAAAAATACAGAACATCACCCCTGAGATTTATTCTCAAATTTATGCGCAACAAAATCAACAACTTCTTAGCAACACAATGGAAAACAATCTTCCCAACGTTGGCATCACTGAAAAAAAACATATCTACGTTGGCAGCACTGAATTTGACAATAGACCTGGGGGGTGAGTACGTAAGGGCTATAGCACGACTAACTACTTCCTAGTGTAGTTATGCGTTGGGTTCCTAGGGAGCGGCCGTCATCTGACAAGACGGCGTCTTTCAAAATTATATGACAATGTTTTTCGTTACTATGGAAACCATATTGGCAATGTTCTCAACTGACATATCCACCGCCGTTTATTGTAGCGGCGTATCCGTAGGAAAACAACCCATTAGCGCGAGTACGTAACGTTACAAAATGTAGTTAGTTGTGCGTTTCAGCGTGGTTATTATGTAGTTAATCCGTGGTTATGAGTAGTTAGATTGATGTGTGGTTAGTCGTGCTATAGCAAAAGTTACGTACTCACTACCCTGATTAGAAGTTCTGCCACCTAGTGTGTATTGTCGGAAGCTCCCCAGAAAACCTCCCATTAGCTTTTGTTAATGACAAGTCGTTTGCTTGTAAAAATCTTCAATTTCATATTGTCAATCATCTATCGTGTATAAAGGTTTATTTTAAAATGTTTACCTGTGTTTATTATGCAAAATGCCCACAATACACGGACCTCAAGGCACAGTAAGAGAATAACTGAGTTCTTTGGTCTTAAAGCATGCCTTATATATCAATGATTGCCTGTCTTTGATGACATTGGAGTTATTGAAGCATCACCCTGGTCTCTATGACCAGTTGTACTGGAAAACTATTTTCTTTACGAATAAGCAATTATAGACTTGATTATCAATTATTAGCCTAGTAATTTGACCCATAGAATGAGGTCGTATACTATTGTCATGGCATTGACCAGGAAATGTAGTGTTAGTAAGTGATACATTTTATGGACGATGTTCTTTAAACTTTACTGGCGAAATGTGCAAACCAATGGAAGTGAAGCACGATAAGGAGGATTTAAGGCTTTTGAAACCCGAATTTAAACAGTTAGCATCGACATTTTACATTTTTTAATGATGTTTCAATGTTAAGAAAAAAATATCGCCTGTGATTTATTTGACACCTTTCTAAAGGGTTCCTTTTCCAGACATATTTTAAATTTTCTGGTAGGTATTAAATAGGTATATTTTATCTAATAAAAATATCAGATTCTATGTATTGTATATTTTGTGATCTTGTAGGGGTGTGAAAGAAAAATGATAGGAAAAATAAGCCTGCGTCAAAACTGCTTAACTTATTTGCTTAATTTATTTTTTTTTAAGAATATACCAAAAAGGCCTTTGTAAAGGCCAACAATAACGACAATCTCGATAAACATTGAGGGCCTTTCATCTGACAAGGAGAACCGACTCTCTGAAATGTGTACGAACTCTGAAAGTACCTAAGTAATAAGTAAGAATAAAACGATGCTTCTTTTCAATAATTAATTCCTTTAAACATGATATTTGGAGGGCTGTGTAGGAAGATTGCCTCTTCTTGTTCATAAATGAATCTTTTTATTATTTTTATCTATTTCTTTTCAACTCTGTTTCCGTCCATTTTTTAACAAACCCTACCCGCTTCCATGCCGTTCTGAACACCGTCTCTCCATCTTTACTACCATAATGAATGATGACTGCCACTTTGAGTTAAACTAGAACAGGACTTTAAATCTTATTGCTGCAATATTTATTTTTTATTTTTCTTGACGTGAAAATTGCAAAACATTCGGTCTAAGTGTACAGTGTACACCCCTGTGGTAGTCCATAGGTCAATACATTTCTTAGAATACTACTTTACTTCCACTAAGTGGTATATAAATATTGTGGTGGCAAGGGTTGTGAATGAACATTTTTATTGTTTTTACAAGACAATCACATTTATCCTTTTTTTTCATAAATCGCAAACCAACGAGAAAAATCCATTTGTTTTGATTGATTGTTTAAAGAACGACAGACAAGAAGGGGGGCGTTTCAGGAGATTAAAGCTAAAAGTGGTTCTTATAGGTAGGTATGTTGAAGAATGATTGAAAATGTACGCTCTTATTGCTTTTCTGTCACAATACTCTTTCTTCAGTGAAATAAATGTCCTTGATTATTTTATTATACATCCATACTATGAAAGCTTAGGCTTTTCAACCGTATTTTGTGAATTGTATTGGTTTAAAAAATGCTCATCTTCAAAAATAAATACGTGAGAGACAAAGTTACTAGGGAAATTTCTTTCATTTTTCAATTGTCATTGATGGTTTTTTTTATCAAATACCGCCGCCCAATATCCGCAGCCTTAATATAAGAATTTCCGATTGCGAATATCCGAAGTAATGCGCCAAACTCATTGAAAACCCGGAATTACCAGCTAACATGAATCTCAACTACCTCAGAAACCGGCTGAAATCAAGAAATCCTCCACTATGAACAACCACACATATTAACGAGGACAACAATTTTAACATGCTTGAAGTTTGGATTTCCGAATGAAGTAAGTTAGAGTCATTAGTTGTTACATAGTCATTGTTGTTTAAGATCTAGTCCTGAAAAATGGTCACAAGAATCTAGACATAATTAGAACGTTGTGCACCAACAAAGCTAATAGGCAATAAAGATGAGACATTAACAAAAATGGATATAGTGACAGCAGTAGCAGTCTTTAAATTTGGTTGCTCTCTTGTTCTCAATAATTTCCAACTTTTATCTCATTATTTCATTAATTATTAAATAATCTACTTGTTGCATACATGGGATTTTTCGACATGTTGAGAATTCTCATGATTAGAAGTTTTGGAGACTTAAATACTACCACCTAATGGCGAGCGTTGTTAACGTAAAGTGATCACACTAAGCCAGCTTTCGAAATAACAGTAGATGAGGGTCGTAAGCCCCTAGTGGTTTGTTCCATTTAAAAATCGAACATTAGTAATGAATGTTAGAGTCTTAGTTGTTACATATTCGAATGAAGTAAATTTGCAGCAGAACGCTCTCTGGAATCCCTGCCATGCATAACGGAAACGCCACCTGGCTTTGACCAACCAAGAAAGATGATCGGCTCTAAATATAATCCGTAGTGGAAATGGCAGGTGCGCCGATTATGCACACAAAAATGTGGACTGTGGAGCTGAGAGACAGGCCACCAATAATGTGGTTGTTGGAGTGCGAAGAAAGAGCATACCGCGACAGCTTGTCTGACTGGCATACGCTAAAAAATACCACTTGGTTTTTTTATTCCAGGCATTTTTAGGGAGTGTGGACCTGTTGAGTTCATAAATTTCTTGATTCCATATATTATGTTAATTTAAATGCATAAAATCATTGACGTAAAAGTGCGTAAGACCTAATGTTGACGAAAGTAGAGCAGACACGGTCAGGAGCAAACGGATGTTGAAAACTTCCGAACCGAGGGCAATTGTCTGCAAAATTTGAGCCCGAAATATGTGTGGACGATGATATAGTTAATATATGGAGCTGACGGCGAAGGAGGTAATGGTATACCATGGTTATAGCCATGTCCAGAGAATCGACACTACCAGACTCCCTTAAATCGCTCTGCAAAACCAGCCCCACGCTACTCGCTCTCGAGGAAGACCACCTAAAAGATGGTGAGACAGCTGAGATACCACCTCACAAGAGTAGCTTCGAAAGAACAGGTCAATAGGCGTCATAAAAGAAGAAGAAAAAATCATTTATCCAAGCAAATTAAGTTTTGGTGGAATTAAAGCGCTGTTTTTCCTCCCATCAGGGTCTCGAAGAGGTGGAAGACCCTCTCATACCGTGTTCCGTTCCTTCGAGCAAGATCGAGCGCAGTGGAGAGCTCTTGTTGCCTATCTATGCTCCTGAGTGGAGTTCAAAGGGAGTTTTGATTTGATTTGATTGAAATGAAAAGAGCGGAGGTCCGTTCTCTCTGCCTACCCGTTAAGTGAAAGGGCGCGTGATGGGCTAAAGTCTTAACCTAAATGGAGTACATCGTATTGCAAAGCAAGCAAAAATAAATTCCACTGTATGAATAATACTACCTAGATATTTTTGTAATAAAAATTATGGATAAACCTATTGTTGTGTTGGTTTGTGTCTGGGAGAGTTTTGAGAATGTCAAGTCAGCAATACAGGGTACACCTCAACAACCAGACATTCCAAATCTACAAAATATAGAACCATCTGTTTTGATGCAATCATCAATATTCGATTCTTGAAATGTTTTTTTTGTTCTATTTGAAAAAAGAACGACGGGTTTAGAACCATATTGTAGTGTTGTTTCGAAGGCTGACTTAGTATGATCACTTTACGGTCGGTAACAGCGTTTTTTTTTGACATTTTGAACATGTCAAAGACTCCAATGTTAAGAAAAATAATTTCAGATTTGAAATTGACCACCTTAATGATCACGCTAAGCCAGCCATTAAAGTAGTTCCAAAAAAAGTCTTACCATAATGACTTATTTCCTACCACACCGCCATCTCTTGGATTTTTTAAAGAGTTACGCAAGTATAGAGGAATTGTTTTTATTACAAACTTATGACCCGTCGAACTTCATTCCGCATCCGAATCAACAATAAGTAACTATTACATAGCGCAAACAATATGTATAGTGGAAATAAAATACGCACTAAACGCCAGAATATTCATTATGAGGAAATAAAAAAAAACTGCATAAAAAGTAAAAAAGTGTAAATTTTATAAATTTTTTTGTAAAAATAAAAAATTTAGCTACAATGAGATCACATGGTATATTTAAAAAAAATATAATTAACATATATTAGGAAAAAAATGGAATTGAAATCCAAAAAAATAGAAACTCTCAAATACCAATACTTCTATCCTATAATAAGCACTAAGTCCTCGTGGGGTACTTTGGAATGGCACTAAACTCCGCGTGATATACTTGCGTTGTAGAATAATAATAATAATAACATACAATGTTTAGTGATGGCAATAATCATTATTATTGGATTTTAATATAAAATAATTTTAATGTCATATAAGCAACGCAATCGGAACTGGGCTATATATTTTTTTAAATTTGTGTATTCAAAAACTACTGAGTGCAGATGTTAATGTAAAACTGCTTTTCTTCTTCTTCTTTTAAATACTCTACCATTTTCAATAAATCGTTTTTTTTCGGTGGATATTTTGGAACGACACTGTAGAAGTGGTATTTGCGTCGCAAATAATGAGTTAGGACTGACATTTTTTTCATTATATTTGTATTTTTCCATGGTTCCATTTCATTTAAAGTATACCTTACACTAATTATATGCGGGTTCAGTTTTGAAATTTTAATCCACTGTGCCTTAGAAATACTTATTTTATTTGTGCAGATTGTATAAAAAAAACAATAATGCGTCCAATTTGTTGTGTAAAACCTTCTATTTGATTTTAATAAAGTCAAGTTTGATAAGAAAGATTAGCACAGGCTCTTGCCTAGTGGGGTGATAAATTCCAATAATTTTATTCTCATTCTCATGTACTTCATATTTATTTGTATTATTTTTTTGGAAATAAAATTAAATAAATAAATTTGAAGTTTACACCTGTATTTATTTATGAATTTGATTAATAAATAAATCAATCAAATCAAATCATCATTATAAATAAAAATAAACAAAAAATTAATAGGAATATAAAGAACATTTTTGTACGATTCCCATCACTAGCGGATCACTAGAGCTACGCGTGATGATTTTAGCGTTCGCGCGAAAAATTGTATGAGAATAATGTATGTAACTTACCTCTTCACCCGGAGGGACTTTCGCTGAAATTATTTTTTTAGATGATGACACATACTCTTGTCCATGTATTTTTTTCATTTTATTTAAGTATTGTTTATTAAAACCCCCTTTTTCTTCTTTTTTTCGACAGTAGACGTCGCACAACACACTTCGTCGCGAGCCATTTTGCGCTTTGAATGTACTAATAGCCGCGTCAATAAGGATCAAATGAATGAAATACACGCGGTGGTACTTAGTGCCGATTAGATTTTTCAACGCTGAGGACTTAGTCCCTGGACGTAGTTTGAACATGTTTATTATGCCTTAAAATCTAGTTTTTTGAAAAAGTGCATTATTAAGGCTACTGGCAATAGTTTATAGAACATTTCCTCATACTTAACTTTTTTTTTTCATTTTTGGCGTTTAGTGCGTATTTTATTTCCACTATACAATTATTAGCTTAATAATTTAATTCAGTTTTTGTGTCGTAAACTCTGTATTTAATTCATGTAATTAGTCAAAAATATTTTTTATTCTAAGTTAGGTCGTAGTTTGACGGGCAGTGGCGCTAGTACGAGTTAATCGAAAGCTATTTGCACGCTAAGGCCTTGTACTCACTTGCGCCGCGAACGCGTGACATTGCATCAATTTAATGGAAATGTTAAGGCTGTTAGCACACCTCCGCCGCGAATCGCGGCACACGGAACTGCAGAAAGCGAAATCGCAGGTAGTGTTAGTACACTAGCGGGTAAACGAGTAGCGAAAGAGAAAAATACACATAAGTAAGTATTCTATGGTTATGTTTTGTACACATTTCATATATATATTTTTAAATATTACAACATTAACAACGTTTTTACTTACAATTTAGAAAATATGCACATCCAACTTCTGCAAACCATCCCACAACAAAACGCAATTAACGTTTTCCATCTGTGATTTCTATGGAAAACATGACGTTCGCTTCAATTTCGCTCCAAAATTCTGTCGATTTTGACAACTTCAAAAGCGGGTGGAATGTGAAACACACGGATCCGCGAAATATCAGGCGGAGGTGTGAATACAATTTGAAGTTATCTATGGCGAAACACCACAAGAGAGAGATGAATGTATAGAAAACAGTACGGGTTTGAGCATGATATCTCACTCTCAACATGGCGCGCAGAAACTGACAGATGTGGCCGTCGTCGCTTCGGCTAATCCGCAGCGGAGGTGTGCTAACGGGGTAAGTGTACCTAAAGTGATTCAAAAAGCGAACGCAAGCGGAACACATGCATCCTTTTTATAAAATTGATGTAACGATACACATTCGCGGCGCGAGTGAGTATACCGTGCCTTATAAAACGATCGAATCATTCGATCATTTTTGTATGGAAGTTTTTCGAAACTGTTTCGATGATCGTTTCGAAATTCGATTATCGAAAATTTATACTAGTGGGTCAGCTAGTAAATAGATAAAACAATAGTTAATCGAATAAACTTTCCACGTCATTCTCGGTCGGTCACGCTTTCTTACACCTTTCCTTTCAGCCTTGTAAATTTTCTCAGTCATTCTGTTTTCATTCATTTTTTCTACATGCCCAAACCATCTCAACTTATTGACTTTCATTATTGTCACCATAATACGGAGAAGCGAAAAAATAAACCCTGTATTTCATATTGGACAATAGTTTAGCGAACGCATACAGTTTGATTGTAAATCGGTGCGCAACTGTTTGACCGACTAAGCCATTCCTGGAATATTCTCTTTTGAACCCGCGCCTGGCCCGTAGGAGCGTCGGCTTTATGTCAGCACTTGTGCAAGTATTCCTCATCAGTAATCACCAGGTGTTGGAGTGTACTAGTTGTTAAGTCTTATTGATGTGTTTCAAATATTAAAACAGTGAAATTTCAATGTCGACGGAAGCAAATATTGGTAAGAATATGAATTGTAATAATTATTGTATTACTTACTTGCAGTGAGGTTGCCGGCTAAGTAATGCACCTCTGCTCTTTTTGCTGGTTTTTCGAGTATCCTGTGAGAGGCAGGAAATCGAAAAATCAAATCGCAACCTTAAACCCCTTCGTTCTTAAACCTAAACAGGTCAAAAATGGAGCAAGAAATAAGCCTTAACGCCTGGACTCCATCAGGGGGGGGGGGGGTTCAGGCAGCTGGTGTCCCTCCTGTGATGGCGCAAGATCGAGCGCATTGGAGGGCCCCTGTTGTCTCCCTATGCTCCTGAGTGGGGTTTGAAGGGAGAGTGTATTATTTACAGATTTTTTGCCAAATTTATCCATTGGCGTTTAGTGCTGAGGCGAAATGTAAACTGTTTGATGCGTGTGTGTTGCCCATTCTCCTGTATGGGTGTGAGTCCTGGCACATAAATATCTTCATTTGAAACGAAGTGCCTCCCGAGAAAATGTTGGGTACAAGATGGAACCACCGCATCACGAACGACGCTATACGGCGGCGCACCCAGCGTGAGCCCGTCACTTCTACCATTATGGGGAGGAGATGGACTTGGCTGGGGCATGTGTTGAGGATGTTGGCCGAGGAGAGCGCTGTTCTCCCCCCCATTAGGGTCCCGAAGACGAGGAAGACCCTCCGCTCCGCTCCTTCGAAGCAGAGTTGAGGGATTTGGATATGGTGTGGGAGGAGGTCATAAACATTGCGTAATGGAGAGCTCTTGTTGCCTCCCAATGTTCCTGAGTGGGGTGATAAAGGAAGAATTGATTGATTGATCAATTTACTAGCAGCAAAACCTATCCTTGTGCCATCTATAAAAGGGCCATAAGTGTTTGATTATCAGTTTCATCTTCCCTTAAAGAGTTCCAAGTATATGCGTTGAGACCTGCGGACGGTTTGGTAGTTCTTCCCGTAGCAACAGCTGTAGGTACGTAGAAACAATATTTCCGTCGGACATCTGTTATTTTTGTCGCAGCAACAAATATTGACTTACTCCTTCAATTTCATCCTGCCTTTCGCCAAATGCAATCGCCATATCTGCCCATTCACGGTAGGTAGAATGAGAAAAAAATGCTTCAGACAATAAGTTTCGCGGCCTTACTGACACCTTTGCAAAGAAAAGTGTAAACTTTTTTATCTTGTAGCCTTTTTTTTTATCTATACCTCTGAAAGTCCTGAAATGGAAAAAAGTCATTTAATTGATTGTATGAAATAGGTACACAAGAGTTTACAGGAAATATAATGTACTAGCTTTCCCGATAGGCGTTGTCCTGTGGTCTTAATTTATATGGTAGGTAATGTATTAATTATCTTTTGACCAATGTGATTCCGACTGATAAAACATGCGTATATTCCATCCGGATTCTGTCAATCGCACCAACTATCTAACAACTAACAGTTCCTGTCAAAACTAAAAATTGTATTAAAAAAAATTTTTTTTTCTTTCATAAGAACCTTCTCTTGGCAAAAGCAAACACGACAAAACAAGAATCAGCAATATCGGTCCAGCCGTTTAGGCGTGATGCGATGACAACGCAAAATCGGTCTCCGTTTATATAATATAGATTGTGATGATCATATATTATAATAATATCAGAGCATTAATGCTTGAAATACTTGAAAATAAAATAATATTATGTTCATCGCAAACGTTGTTATGATTTTGCCAGTCAGCCAATAAATTGTGGTAAAAAGCCCGACTGTATCAATATCTACGTAATATTTGTGATTTGAACATTAATCCAACCTTTTATTTTCTCCCTTTCTACCGATGAAATTTTATATCCATTTTTATTCTTATTACAGCACTCGAGGAGATGACCATCGATGATGATTGGAAGACCCGTGTCAGAAGGCAACTTCGTAGTCGTAAGTAGTTTTAAATTTGTGATCTTTAAATGTCTGAAATGCATCCTCTACTGTGGGCCTAGACAAAATACAGTTGGCGATCGACTACAAACGAATTCTTCGACAATGTAGAGTAAGAAGAAAATTAGCTGTCCACTTTTTATATTTTTATATAAGTGTCATTGCTTGGTTTAAATAATTGTTTACGTGTTCCAGTGGACAGATAATTTTTTCGCACTATACATTGGTGAAATCTTCGTTTGTAGTCGAACGCCAGTTTGAATTTGTCTACGGGGGCAGATCCATAATGATTCGTTTGTATTTGTTTCAGGAAAATGCCAAGCAGGATTTTTCTATTTCAAAATTATATTTTTAATACTGTTCTTAATTCTTGGGATTTTATGCTGTGGTAAGGATGATTTTTTTTTTGTATTTTGTTTTCAGCCTTTTTATTGTTAAAAACAGACAATGCGTGCCATAAATTGTTGGCTTTATAATGCCATAATACTTCCACCTTCACCAACAATATGTACCGAGATTGATTATTTTTAAAATATCTGACTCAAGGTGTAGTTTCCAGGCTAAATTTCGAGGAGATGTTAATTGGTAGATTATATCAAAACAACACCAAAAATTCTACGGATCTATTTGAAAATACATACGTTAACAAAGATATATGAATCTCTTTTTATCCATTATTTTGCCCATTTCATTCAAACGAAATTATTTTTTTGCAGTTTTAATATCATACCGATACTTCAACCAGTTAAGGCACTTTGAAATCAAACAAGCGACATTGTGGAGTGAACATAATGACAGTCCTCATCGACCAAATTTGCAAGAAGACCTCGTGGAAAAGCTTAAACGTTTTAAAAGAAGCCCTCTTCCCGAATTGGAGAGAAACATCAAGAATGTGTGCAAATTAAAAAACGCCGATTCGAAATTGTGCAAACAACTGTTTGTGGAAATCAAACTCCTAAGAGATGAAATTATACAAGAAATAATGGAAAAATTTCAATCTCGTTTTGACATTGTCGTTGAAAAAGAAAACGGTAGGATGGATGAAAAGGATAGAAGTGACGAAGATGAAAGCGTTGAAAAGAGTTCAGAAGAAAAATCTGATAGCAATGCTAATGTGAATAAAGAGATCGAGGAAGTATTACAAGATTTGCACAAAGAAATAAAAAATGACACAATCATATCCAAATTAAATAATGAAGAGACTTCCACTGCGGCTTTAGCAGCAAATCAAATCAAAGTGATTGACGAATTTGTAAGAGTGAATATATCAAATAATATGGCAGCTCTTAACGGTTCTGAGTTATCAAATCCAAAACTTTTAGGAAAAAACTTTTTACCATCATCCACATCAAATATGACTGTTGTTAGCAGTAAAGGCAATGATTTCAAAGAAATTGATGTAAATATAAGAACGACTCGAAGTCATCAGACTGTTAAAGAGAAAAATAATCGAATCGAAATCGAAAAAGTTCACCCAACCACTGTTAAAATCATCCACGTTGTTGATGACGTCAAAGTTCCACTAGAATTTCAAGATTTACAGACACAAAAACGCATAGCTTCCGAAAGTGGTGAAGATGAAGAAAACGAAACCAATGAGTCTACAACAAAAGAAAGCGACGCTAAAGAAAAAATTGATTTTCTTAAAACATTTGTCATAAATGATTTCAAAAGAAGAAGTAAACTTAGAAGGGCAAATGGAGAAATAGACCGTGATGAATTTGTTTTGTCTAAGAATAATGGTTATAATTTACCTGCATTTGATGAAAATTTAGAAAAAGAAAATGAGATTCCCCATCATCATCACGTACAAAAATATGGTGAGAATGATATAAGTTTTCGTAAATCTATGGATGAAAATGAGAATTTGGAAACTATTACTAATAAAGAAAATCAATATATCGATAAAAACGGTATGGGCTTGGATTTAGAAAAAAGTGATCTATTGTCTGATGAGGATTACCTTGAAAAGTCAGTTGACAATGAAGAAACTGTAAATATTTTATCTAAGGAAAATAATTATGCTTTTGGAAATTCTTTATCTTCAAATATTGATCCTTCTCAAGAAAACTATAAGCATAGAGAGGTTATTGAAAGAAACGTTTCATCAAGAAATATGAGTGAGCATTTAAAAAGCAACAGTGTTATTGATGCATCTAAAAGTAACAGGGATGATATGCAAATTGGTTTGGAAATCAATGAACGAACTAGTACTATGAGAATTAATGAACTTCAAATAGAAGAACTAAGAGCCGCTGCCACTATTCCACAAACTCCAGTATTTGTCACAGAAACAAGTTCGAAAACATTTGTTCATGCTGATATAAATTTTTCAGAAAACCCTAACATTGATTT
Organism: Mystacides longicornis; assembly: GCA_963576905.1. NCBI lineage: Eukaryota > Metazoa > Arthropoda > Insecta > Trichoptera > Leptoceridae > Mystacides > Mystacides longicornis. The sequence continues at coordinate 5,426,531 of OY756434.1, forward strand.
CCATGACACGGACGATAATACTACAAGAAGTCTGCTGCTTAAAGCAGATGAAAATCTTATTCTTAATGCAAGTATCCCAAAACATAAGATACCCACAGATCAAGCAGATAACATGATGAGTGAATCTATAATCAATGATTCTTCAGCTATGCAAAATAAGATTATAAAAGTTGATAGCCCAATCATTTTGGAAAATCAAACCTCTCATAATCGAAACAGAGTATTTGACAACGGTGTTCTGAGAAACGATCAATTCTTTCCTTCTCATACGGAAGATACAAATGGAGCTATTACTGCGGAAAATATGAAATCGGGAGTCAAATTCGTACAATCGCCAAGACCACCACCAAACTGGGCCAATAATCCTAATATGAACGTTTATCCAAAAACTATATTTTTCCCTGAAAATGATCGTAGAAATGATTTTCAGTCAGTTGTACCATGGTTTTATATGATGCAACCTTATTCAGCAATCGCGAATAACCCGAATTTCGTCCCATCTTCCGTGAACCCACAGATATATTCCATTCCAGAGTAAGTAGCCCGTCAAATTAAAAATGGCCATACACTATGATACATCTTATTTCATCTTCTTAAATTCTATGGATTTATTTACAGGAACAAAGCCAACTTTGTGATCGTTCCTGCTTCACAACTTCCTTCAAATACTCAACCATATTTCAAGTGTACTCAAATACACGGGGTCTCTGAATTTAGAGACGCAAATCATACCTCTGACGAACACTTATCAATACACTACAAAGATATGCAGTAAGATCCTTATCAAATATAGAGAAAATCATAAAATCCACGTTATTTTGAACCTTATGATTAGTTGTAAAATCTTTTTTTCAGGAATCTCGTTAACAAAATATATGGCAACCATACGAAAATCGAGGGAAGAAACTCGAAATGTGACGATGGAGAGAAAGATTGCGGTGATGGATTTTGCTATGACGAAACTATGAAATGTGATGGCATCGTTCATTGTTCTGATGCTTCTGACGAAACTGATTGTCCTTGCAGAACTAGGATAGAAAAATCAAGAATTTGCGATGGGTTTTTCGATTGTCCTTTAGGAGAGGACGAACTGGGATGTGGAAGTGAGCGTAAAATATAATCCTTTTGTTCAAATTTTTCACGTATGTATATATATTTTTATACCTTTTGATTTCCAGACTGTGATTCGTTGACATTTAGTTGCGGAGAAAAGTCTTTGGAACGACTGGATGCAAGTTGCTATAACATCCAGCAAAGGTGTGATGGGATTTACGATTGTCCAAATAAAATTGACGAACACGAATGTACCATGCTGCACGATCGGCTAGAACACCACGCTGTAAGAAATCTCAATTAAATCAATTTGCTTCTCAAAAAATTTTAAATCATTATTCTATGGGAAGCTCTACCTCGGCTTAGATGTGTAGCGGTTCTTGTGGCTAACAATTAATTATTAGCTTTTTAAGAAGGCACTTTTACATAGACTTTGCATACTATAAACATGGTTAATCACCATCATTGCTTTCTCACTGCTACGCCCAATCTGTCAAAAATGTCACGAGTCAATTCATTTTATACATTAAGATTGAACTGGCCCAAAGACTATTTTTCCGTCTAGATAAAATATTTATGTTTTTGTTTCAGGCATACACGGTTTCTCATTCGAAAGGTTTTCTTCACAGGAACTTTAGAGGAAAGTGGTTCCCTGTTTGTGACAATCCATTTGGCTGGGCAATTGATGCATGTGCTATGGATAGAAGAGAAAATAACGAGTAAGAAGTATCCAATGATAAATTTTTGATGGCATCCCTAGTTTTGGCAATAAATTCTGGCATCCCTAGTTTTGGCAATAAATTCTGTCTGCATACCAATACTTTTTTATACCAAGATTGTTAATCATCTCGTCATCTTTTGTCATTAATTGCCTTTTGCAAATTACATAATTTTTCTTTTGAAAGTTTTATTCTTTCATTGTTTTGATCAGACTCTTAGTACATTTTCAAAACAAATTGGTTTTTATCATCACCCCGCTTAGTCATCTCTTTTTCAAACATTCTTTTCTCGCCATCTTTTATGAGATATGAGATTTACATCTGGATGATTTCTGTCTTCTTCTAATTTTTGTACGCCATTGGGCTTCCAGCGACCATTCTTTTTATAACACACGCAAAAAGCCATGCCAGGAGTTACATTAAAACTGGATATATAAAATTTTTGAATTTTGGATCACTGATTTTATTTCCTTTTTTTCTAGTGCTCCATTCATACAACTAACTCCAAAGCCTCAATACTTCAAAGGAATATTTATTCAAATGTCTCCAAATGGTGGAGTGCAGTTTATTAATGACTGCAGAAATGGTTCGGCTTTGTTCGTCACATGTCCTCTACCAAAATGTGGACTAACAGATCGTGTGGTATCCCAATCCCTTAGAAAAGTAAGTTGACATTTTATATGATTCTCTCACGAAAACTTCACAATATTTGCTAATTTGAGAGTTCAGGACTCACTGAATCCTTGTTTTAAAGTAAAACACCGTTCGAAAATATCAAACCAGGCAAATTACATTCCTCTTTTACCCAAAACTAGACAGTTTGATATTATGAATCGCTCATGTAGAATAACCTCAGAAAAACTTTTCCGATATAACAGAGCTACCATATTTTAGTATTGTTTCACTCAAATGTTTATTTTTATTCATACTTTCTATTTGTCCATTCATTCCAAGAATACTCTGAGACTTTATTTCCTCTATTGTAGTTGAACTTTCTTTGAGATATGTTTCGTATGTAACTATTTTTCCTCCATACTTGAGAGGTCAACTTATTGTAAAGTATTGAGTATCTCATGGCTTATGACATTTTAATTTTAGTTCGACTACGAAGAAGATAACGTTTATGATAGACGGAGAAGGCATTTCGAGCCACTTAGAAGAGTTAAAAAACATGTTATTTATGATCAAGTTGTACCCATCAATAACGAAAACATTTTTGTTTACGATAATGAAGTCTATCCAGCAAAAGACAAGATTTATCAAAATCAAATGTATCAGTTAGACAATCCATTACAGCCAACTTGGTATGCATTGCCAGGTTGCAACCGTCACCATCCTCAAAACAAATTTGATAGAGGACATGTTCATCCCATGCAGTACGATAATCAAATCGAGCTTGCTCCAAACAATTTTGAAAATTACAATACAAACAATAACGAGCTTGCTCCGAACACGTATGATAATTATAAATCAAATTATAATGAGCTTGCTAGTAACCATTTTGAAAATTACAACGCAAACAACAAGCTTGCTTCCAACACTTATGAAAATTATAATTCAAATTATAATGAACTTGGTCCAAACAATTTCGAAATTTATAATTCAAATAAAGAAGATATGAGGCCAAGCAACACTCACCATCAGGCGTATATTCAACCAAAAGAATCCGACAATATTAATCAATTACATGAGAATCAAATGGAAAAAGAGAGGCAAATTGGAGATGTGAATCATATTGGGTCCCGAATCGCATCCGATTTCGAAGAAAATTCCACAAGTACTGAAATCAATTTGGAACGGCAAAGTATTGGAGAGTCGCAAAGCGGCAAATTACTGTCCCTTGATAATTTTAACAATCAATTTTTTGAGACGATCGCTCGGGAAAATTCCAATGAACCATCTCTGGAAAGCCTAAGTTTGACCAAAGAAGTGATCAATAAAAATATCGAACCTAAAAATGAACAACCAATCATCGACCAAATTGAGTCAACTTCCAATATTTTGGACACTAAAGATACTATAGAAGAACATATTGATGATCCACCTGTTTCGGAATCAAAGGTGTCAAAAATGAACACCACTGATGAACCTATAGTTCGAGTAGTTGGAGGACAGCTCTGTGAACCAGCAGAATGGCCTTGGGTAATTGCGATATATAGAAATGGAATTTTTACTTGTGGAGGTGTTTTGATTGATGATTCTTGGGTTTTAACAGCAGCACATTGTATGGACAAGTAAGTATTAACAAAATTATCCCACTTAACTGGACCAATTTTGTTAACGATCACTGATGGCTGAAAAAAAAATGGCTGGCTAAGATTAATCAGAATTGCAACTTACATTCAGTAGAAATACAGTAATATTTATTATTTATTTTTAATGATGAACATTGCTCACCATTACAGTGTTTGACCTTTTCGGTGAGCAGTGGAAGAGAAAGATTACACACATATCATATACAATACAAATAGTACCTTAAGTAGGTGTAGTTTAGTAAAAGTACCTTAACTACCACTTATTAATGGTGTGAATCATGCGTTTTTGTTCCAAAATCTGATGTTGTAATATTTTTTTAGATACTGGAAACATTATTACGAAGTACAGGCTGGTATGCTTCGGCGTTTATCATTTTCTCCACAAGAACAAGCCATTCCCGTATCGCATGCAATAGTTCACGAAGATTATGATAAGTTGACAATGCAAAATGATTTGGCGTTGTTGAAGTTGAAGTTTCCAGTAATGATAAATAGATGGGTGAGACCAGCATGTCTTCCAAATGAGAGATCAGCTGGTCACAATTGGCTTTGGGGACCTCTGCCAGGTGTCAAGTGTACAGCTGTTGGCTGGGGAGCAACTATTGAAAGAGGACCTGACCGTGAGTGAAACGTGGAATATTTATAGTGGCACATAACACTTACATGATCTACCCTACCATCTTTTAAGAAAGACTAAATTTGCAATGTAATAATAGTGTATGAAATTTACAGCTGATCACTTACGCAAAGTTCAAGTTCCTATTATGTCTCGTTGTAAAGCAGAGGAAGATATCGCTGGTAAACAAATCTGTGCAGGATACCAAGAGGGAGGAAAAGATGCATGTCAGGTATTCAAAAGTTTAATTTTTTAAGAACATTTGAAGAATCTTCTTTAAATAAACTTATATATATAATATCTTCTACTTTAAATAAACCGGTATATTTCTCTTTAAGGGTGATAGTGGAGGACCACTTTTATGTAAAAATCCGCATAACCCACAGCAATATTATGTAGCTGGCATTGTGAGTCATGGAGAAGGGTGCGCTCGACCCGGAGAACCAGGAGTATACACGAGAGTAAGCCTTTACACGCATTGGATAAAAGAAAATATGGGTTAGTTTACCTTCCATTTTTTTTGTTAAATGGTTGATGTTATGATGGATTAATTTTTCTTAATTTTAATTTGCAGTTGATAATTTAGCGAGTCTGCATCCAAAACAAAAATGTCCAGGATTTAGCTGTAAATTTGGAATCCGGAGATGTTTACCAAAAAAACGCAGGTGCGATAAAGTAGTTGACTGTCTTGGAACAGAAGATGAAATTGGCTGTGACATAGTTCAATCTACATCTGATGATAATCAAAAGGACGTAAATAATGACAAAGATTCGGATGAAGTTGACGATGAAGTAAAAGATTCTCAAAAGATGGATAACGTCAACAGAGAATCATCAGAAGAAAAAACGGCAGTTACGAATATTTTGAGTATATTTGATCATTTAGTTGAAGGAAATATATCAATACCAAAGTTTAAAAACTCCCTTTTGGAAAATCCTACAACAACTCAAAGAACTTTGGAACGTGGATTTCGGCATACATTGGATAACCAATATGTTGGTATCATCGACAGTGTAAATCAGCATATTCATCATTATGCATCCCAAAATTATTATGACCAAATTCATCAATCAAACTATCATGAAAATCCATTACATCATGCTGTTAATGAGAACAGACCAACCTTATACCATTATCGCCCAATTCATGGTACATATTCTAATACCCAATATCAAAAAGAAACGTATAACCCATCTCAAATATTTGATAAAATGAACTTATTTTCCAACAAAAAATATATCAATGGCCATCAATATCCGAGTTTGCCGATAGATGTATATGATCAAAACATCAATCCAGCAATCCAAAAAAATCTCGAAATTGGGAATGGATATATAAACCGACCAGAATATTATGTTAATCCCAACTATCAAAATCAAGAGCTTTTTTACAACAGTTATAATCTAGTAAGGCCTTTAGATCAATCATTTAGTGGGTCGAATCATTTATCGAATCATGCAAGTGATAAAAATTCCTTTCATCATACATCCGATTTCCCGTTTAGTGGCTCACAACCAAACATGTTAAATGGACATCCAGGATTTCAAGGTAATAATCAAGTAATACCACTAACGCAATCGCCTGGTTTTAATAACCATCCGTCCAATAATTTAAATATTCACCCAGGAATTCAGAATTTTGATAGTATAACTTCAAAAGATTTAAATGGTAATCTAGAGATACCGATAAAGCATTTACCTAGTATAAATAATCCACCATCCAATACATTTAATGTTCAGCCAGGGTTTCAGAATTCAGACAGTGTAAGTCCTAAAGATTTGAATGGGAATGGTAATCAAGTAATACCATTAGATCAGTCACCTGGTTTGAGTAATCCAACATCCAATACGTTAAATGGGCACCCAGGTTTTGAAAATGCTAACAGTGTAAGTCCTAAAGATTTGAATGGAAATGGTAATCAAGTGATATCGTTAAACAAATCACCTGGTTTAAGTAACCAGCCATCAAATACGTTAAATGGGCATTCAGCATTTGAAAATGCTGACAGTATGAGTCCAAAGGATTTAGAAGATAATAGCGATCAAGTGATACCACTTGATCAATCGCTCAGCTTCCAACCTCAGAACTTTTCCGGCCATATGAATGATCATTCCCAATTTAATCCGGAGATGGAGGATTCACTAAGTCAACCATCATCTAACATATCTAATAAGCTGCCAGGTTTTGAACCTTCCGAAGGTATAAGACCAAAAGAATTGGATGAAGAAAATATCGATCATGTGACACCATTAGAACCATCGTCAGGTTTTGTAGCTCCAAATTTATCTGACCATGTGACTACCGAATCAGAAAATTCGTTTAGTAACCAACCGTTCAATACGTTGAATGGGTTACCAGGCTTCGATAATGACGACAAAATAACTCCAAAGAGTTTGGATGAAAGTAATTTGGGGGTAAAGATTGAACAACTGCACGATTTAAGTAATTCGCCATCCAATAATTTAAATGGGCCGTTAGAAATAGATAATTCCGAAAATATAAGTCCAAAAAACTTGGAAGAAAATAGTAATCAAATACCATTAGATCCAACACCAGGTTTTCCACCTCAAAATTTATCCAACCATGTGATTGATCAACCATCATTTGATCCCGAATCTGGGAATTCGCATAGTCAAATCTCGTCTAACAATTTGAATGCGGATTTAGATTCAGAAATTAAAGGTTCAAAGGATTTAGACGATATCAGTAATCCAACTCAAAACTCCTTAAGCCAAGAAATTGATCAACAATCAGATTTCAATGAATCACTTAGTCAACCCTTATCTAACACATTGAAGGGACAACCAGGATTACAAAATTTCGACAGCATGAGTTCGAAGAATTTGGATGAAAATAATAACCAAGCAATACCAACAGATCAAACGCCGGGGCTTAGTAATTCACCGCCCAATATGTTAACTGGGCAATCAGGGTCTGACATTACTAACATAGTTAGTCCAAATATTTTGGATGAAACTAATAATCAAGCAATACCAATAGATGAATTCTCGGGGTTAAGTAACACGGCGTCCGATATATTTAATGAAAATTCAGGGTCTGAGAATTTCGACAGTTTAAGTCCAAAGGAATTGAACAAAAATAATAATCAATCAATACCAACAGACAAAATCTCCGGATTAAGTAATTCGCCATCTGACATACTTAATGAAAATTCAGGGTCTGAGAATTTCGATAATTTAAGTCTAAAGGAGTTGGATACCGATCAAGCAATACCAATAGAAAAGCTCGGTTTTGCATCTCAAAACTTATCTGAACATGTTGATAACATTCCATCATTTAACTCCGATTCAGAGACTTTATTCAGTACTGGATCGATGAACCAATTTGATGAGCTGTCACAGTTCGAAAATATGAAAAGTGAAGATCTTTTAAAATCTGACGATATGGAGGAACCGGTTACATTATTTGATGTACAAGGTACTGATCGTCGTCACCCTAATTTATTAGGTGAGGATGACAAACCAATATCTACTAGAAGCCTTCAAAAACCTCTTGATGCTAACCTGATGACAACTCGAAAATTTTCTGAAATTATTACTACACGTTCACCGACAACAGAATCCGTTCAAATAAATGAATCTAAATCCAGTACACGACCAAAGAAAGATAGACAGGGTAAAGCATTGCTAGATAGTCAGCAAACGGATGCTGATAGCAAGGATATTTTTAATGAACCAGTTGCGGTTGAAATAACAGAAACTCCCATTAATAGAATTGAGAACACTCTCATCGCGTCAAATTTAAATCACGATCTAGATTTGATAACGGATTTGGGTAAAGAAGAACCACTGTTCCATCATACAAAATCACACGTCGACAAGAAAAATTTAGACGGTGATGATTTAAGTGAATCCTTTTCTCAACTTACCTTAAATGAGAAAGAAAATAGTGTATTATCTAACCACACTCATGAAAATGACGATACTTTAGAAATAAAGAATGAAGTAATTGAGACAAGTCATGTTGACATTAAACCCGTTGGATACAATAAGCGGCAGACACCTCCCAACTTTTTTCAATGCAAAATGTAAGTATTGTATACATAAAACATATTAAGTTATGCCTGAAATATTTTAATTGTTTATCTTTAGGAATAAGAAATGGAATTTAGAAGAATGAAATTATGGCATGAATGTGAGATTGAAAGAAGGAATGTATCTGGAAGAAAGCTAAGTGTTGCACAATAAAATTTCCTCTTCTTATTTCTTATAATGCCTTAATTATGTCTTCTTGTCTTTGAATTATATTTCATTCTCTGAATCGTGAATTCTTAGGTCGATTGATTGAATAATTACCAAAATTGACAAGCATTACTTTTGATTTTACCTAGATCATCATCTTTTCTTGCGGTGTACGCTTTTTTATTAGTGCTTTCACTAGTCTTGTAATGATATTGATTTAACATTAAAATCGTCCATACCATCACAACCATCCAAAGATATAAAGAGCTAAAAACTTCTAGTCTTTTTTCACAATTCCTACCTGGGTCTGGCATCCAGATTAATTGGGATTGTTTGACTAGAAAAAATGCATCAAGTTATAAGTTCTGCTAGCTTGTATGGTAAAATGTAAGGAAATTTATTTGCTTCTGGTTTTGTTGGGTATAATTATTTGGCAAAAAATGAAAGTTAAATAAGAGGTTAAGCCGTCCTAAGAGTTATACTTTGAATATACTGATTGTTCTCTGAAGAATGCTAAGTTGAAAAGGAAAGTAGTTTACTGATTGAAAATAGAAACAGGAATCAAAAAGGAGTCCATTTTATTCGTTAACCCTGCTAAATGCACAACTAACTAGAACGATTATGTTTCAGGCTTAATCAGAGCATTCCCTATAGACAACGATGCGACCGCGAGGTGAATTGTGAAGACGGGAGTGATGAGTGGCAATGTTTGTGCATTGAATATCTCCAATTCCGTAATCCAGAGTTGATCTGCGATGGTCATGTTGATTGCGCAGATGACACTGATGAAAAAGATTGCTGTAAGTTCACCAACAATCCTTTTGGTTATATATAATTTTCTTGTTCAAATAATGAGCTAATCCTTTCATGTTTATTTTAGTTAGCTGCCCAGAAAACTACACCTTGTGCTTGATTAGCAAACAATGTGTTCCTAATAAGCACCGGTGCGACTTTCAAAAGGACTGTCTACATGGAGAAGATGAGATGAATTGCTGTAAGTTTTCTTTTACTTTACTTTCTATAGTTTCTACTAATCTGTGGATTTAATTTAAATGTTTAAATATTGATATTATCTACTATAAATTTATATGTTTCGATTGGCAATGGTTCTTTGAATAATGTTTACTCTTAATGATTTACAGACATTTATATTATGTATGTAACTTTATTTCGTTGTCCTTAACTAAATGATCGTATACTGACTAGCATCAGTGTACAAAATATCATTGTTTTGATTTTCAACGATTTTTTAATGTCTATTTTAACCAATCAACATTGTTCTATAGTCTTCCTTTTATATTTTTGGATGCTCATAACAAACTGACCTGAAAATACCAAGGAAATGTCCATAATCTGTCAGAGCTTTTCAATCCTGTAGTCGCTCATGGAATCGTATGCGATCAGCTAGATTCTGGTTCGTTACTGACTTATTAGCACATAGTTGTCTCCATTTGTATTCAGTTGATCTTTCTCATATCTTATCTGTATGATGTTGATTTACAAAGGCCTTATTTGAGTACTAAAGTTTTAATGATAGGTTGCAAAATTTATGCAAAATTAAAAGGAAAAAGGGTTTAGGATATGGAGCGATGGAAATGTTTCCATTACATTATAGGTATAACTGCCCACTTTTTGCCTTTTTCTGTTAATAAATGATCTCTGTTGCTTTTTATTTATCGATATTTTACAGGATATCAAAAATAAACGAATAGATTTTTTTCTACATCTAGGTTTTGCTATACTATCGTGCAAATTCAAGGGGTTATATTTATTCTTATTGATAATAATATGTACGATTCCGTTACGAAAATCTTTGTGTATCACTTCATTGTTCTATTTATCATCCTTTGTTTCTAAAATTATATCAAAATTTAATGATTTTATAATTGAATTGAAATAATTGAAAACGTACTCTAATACTGTAGAATAGCATGTGTTTATTGTTAATACTTTTCAATGGAGTGATTGTTTTTTACTCAATCTGGCACTTCGAGAAGATAAGGAAAAGAATAATACTTCATATGAGCGGGTTTATAATAAACAGTTTTAGATGAAAATAATCATACTTCAACCAAATTTCACGATGAAGAGTTGGGCTATCCTTTTAGCTTTTAACCTGTTGTGGAGACCATCTATTCAGGTAAGTGCAACTTCTTATATTCAAATCCTTTTTGAGCCTTTTATCATCCTCTGCAAAATAATAGTCCTATGTACCGTGCATAGTTTTACTAAACGGATTGACGAGAGCATGTTGGACCATGGTAATTTGTTAACCACCTTTGTTGGTTATTCGATTTGCTGTTGCATTATTACCGAAGATATCTTGAGGAGATTTCTAAGATCAAAATAACCTGTGTATTTAAGATTGGTATCACAATGTTTGCATACATATTTTACTTGCACAAACCTCCTTATAACTGGTAACTCTATGAAATCTTGCCTTGATGTGGTCCAAATATGATTAATAATTAGCCATGGCCAACGTCATGCTTTAGTGATACCCTGGGTACAATAACAATGAGGGCAAAAAGATCACAATTTTTAATTACTTTTTTAATAACATTTTTCTAATTAAATTTCAATACTGACAAGTCTTAATTTGATTGTAGATTCCCAGTAAGGAAAGCAAAGTGGTGGAAATTGACTTAGGTCCACCTTTCAACAAAGTGGTACAATTCCCGAAGGCATGGGCGTCGTTCATGAATGAACTGTGGAAAGCAAAATCAGACAGTTCTTTGGGTATATTCAACCAAGAAAATGCGGAAACAGAAAAAAATAAATTCGAAAAAGACAGCACTACTAATAGCAAATCAATATATGAAGATAAAGAAGATGTTAATTCTCCAAAAGCATATCTTAAAACTTTTAATGAAGTATCTCAAGTAGTGGAACTTTTACCATCAAAGAAAGATCATCCTAAGATTGAAATAAAAATTACAGCGGAATACAAAAACAGCTGTCCAACTACAAGCAACTCTACAAGTACTCCTCAAAAAATTTATCCAAACTGTAAATGTGCAACAACGAGTAATAAACCAATAAGTACACCAAATCCAGTAACCATCCTTGAAACTTCAACTCAGGATACATTTACAAAACTCAGCACAAACAACAATGGTACTAGTCCCGCAAGTATAAATACAACGCCACATGAATTTGGAAACATCTGCAAAACAACTCCTAAGCAAGAATCATGCCCTTACTATTCTGATCAATATGGAATTTATCCTAAAGTTGAAACTTTGCCCCCCATTAATGTGAAAGCATATCCACCGAAAGTGAATGGAGATTATTACGGACCCGTTCGTCTTGGCAAACTTCCGCAAAAATGTTTCTATTGCTGGCCTATACAATGTCAGGCAAAAAATCAGACTCACAACATTACAAGCGCTGATTATTTATTAAGTTGATTAATAGTTCAATAATCTAATGTATTTTTGTACGATTTTTTTTACAATAAAATAGATTGAGAATATTTGAATCGTTTCAGTAATTTCCAGCTCCAGAACCAGACTTTTTCACGGAAATCGTGAGCTCAATCATGGAGAAATATAAAATAAGATCAAAGAGATGTTCCTTGTATTATAATTAATTATTGTTTTCCAACAATGTAGTGATTTTTAGGTAAAAGGCCTATATTTGACGTCAGAACAGTTAAATATAGGGGTATTTTCTTTTCTTGAGACAATTATGGCAGACTATGAGACTGCTTATTCCTTGTCATCTGTAGGAGCATTGATGTAATATGGGGTTTTTATGAATCTTTTTACATCAAAATTATTTTATTTTGCTTGTTGTCGCTGTTCTTCCTCCCATCAGGGTCCCGAAGACAAGGAAGACCCTCTCACACTGTGTTCCGCTCCTTCGAAGCAGAGCTGAGGGACATGGACATGGTGTGGGAGGAGGTCATAAACATTGCGCAAGATAGAGCGCAATGTAGCTCTTGTTGCCTCCCTATGCCCCTGAGTGGGGTGTAAAAGGGAGAATTGATTAATTGAGTGATTGTTGTCTAACAGCATCTTTTGAATCTTGGACACAATTATTATAACATATTCAATGGATCAATATAAACACTGATTTGCGCGCGCTGTACTTCAGCGACAACAGCTAATGAGGGATTGTGCCCGCAGTAGGCGTATATTGTTGTTAGCATGGCATCCAAAAAGGCTGGTACAGCCAGAATCAAACCAAATCAAGTCAAAATAAAACAAATAGATAACAAAAAGGACAAGAAATAGTATTATTATGGGTACAAGCATATATTTATTTATAATATGGAACAATTTTTATGAATATCTGAAGAATTTAGAGAAAATAAGTAAATTATACCTACATAGGAAAATTGACGTTATCGATGAGAAAATAAATATAAGTGTCCCGTGGACTCCCAAAAAACCGGCGGTGAATATTATGAGTACGAAAATAGAAAGATCCTTTTATTTTTGAGAACAATTCGTAGATTAAAATGAAGAAGTTCAATAAAACTTCTTAACAAAAATGTTTGATCTGTACAATTAATTATCCCTTTTACACCCAACTCAGGAGCATAGGGGGCAACAATAACTCTCCATTGCGCTCGATCTTGCGCAATGTTTATGGCCTCCATCTGCTCTCCACAATGGTAGAGGTGATGGGCCTGTGCTGGGTGCGCCGGCGTATAGCGTCGTTCGTGATGCGGTGGTACCATCTTATACGCGTTGTATTGCGTTGGTTTGGTGACAATAACCTTATCCTTAACACGACGAAGACGAGTGCGATTCGCTTTTCTCTTGGACAGGAGCCGGACGGGAGCCTTACGGGGAACTTTCTTACTGAAAAAGCAATTAAAAGCAACGCTTCATGCAGATTTCTGGGTGTTACCCTGGATGGAAAATTGCAATGGGGCTTGCATATTGAACAGTTGTGTGATAAACTCAGCAAAGCAATTGTCTATATTGAATTCCTTGACTATTGAAAATTAATATTTGTTATATTATGTAATAATGACGCCACCAAGTGCCTGCAAGGGCCTATGGATGGAGAAATAAATAAATAAATAAATACCAAAAATTCTCCTGAGGCACTTCGTTTCGAATGCAGATACTTTTTGTGCCTGGGATTTAGTCAGGTGCCAGGACTCACACCCATACAGAAGAATGGGCAACACATACGCATCAAACAGCTTACATTTCGTATCGACACTAAACGCCGACGCTTTCCAAATCTTGTTCATGTTGTTAAAGGCGCCACTTGCCATACAGATACGTATCGGAAGCTCAGTCCCGAGGTCACCAGAGGTGGTAATGGTTGCTCCCAGGTACTTAAATTTATCCACTCGAGAGACCTGGTGACCGTCGCGACGCGTCGATGGTTATCGGTAGCTGTTTATCGGGGCAGGCATTATTCGCCACTATTTGGAAAAGACACAAAGGTCAGCCCCTCGTGCCAGAATTCGAAGTCGAAATGCACGGTGAGTGCTGGGTTCTTCGAAACCCTTCTTCTGCGTCGTCCCCGGAGGCTCAGAGTAAGGGGTGCGCGTGTATTATGCTAACCAACTGGTGCTCCCATGTTTCTAAATTTCGGAAATGAGTTTACCGCTTCCGCAGGCCTACCACATGTGTCGTATTTTGTATGATCATTTTTAGACTCAAATTTCCTTCATATTTTATTTTTATTTGAAAATCTGAGGCGACGTTTGGTTTTAGGATCAGGAGAGGTATTTTCTGATTAACAGGATATTTGGATAAACTATATCATTCACAATAAAGCGTTCACGCGCATCCCTGCAAATCCCAGGAAAACCTCCCTTACTTTAATCGTGACCATGGAGGTCGTAAAACTTAATACCCCTTTTTAAGATAAGAGACCGCAAACTTTGGGAGAAAAAAAACAAAATATGTGTTTTTTTAATTACTAAATACGTATACGTATTTTGATTTACGATGATTCATCAAAACTGGATATACATGGATATATATTACCCCATGCATTGAATCCGTATTTCGTAAAACTAGGGATACAGCAAAAAATTTGATGGCATGAATATAGTCTCTGAATGTTTTAAAGCCAACACCGACCGATAAAATATATCCTACTCTTCCTTCTTCGTTTCCTCATAACTGAGGATCGCGACCCGTGTTGCTAGCTCTGTGCACCAATTGCCTTCAATCTCTGTCCTCTGCAGCTCGTATTGAAGAGTATGGATCTCCGTGTGTTATTTTTTTTAATCTTAGATGCCCTGCCGCTGCTTCTTTTACCCAGAACACTCCTTGTGATTATAATTCTTAATTCCGGGCTAACTGTCCCTTCTGACGATTTGACCGTAAAATAGACAATCTTTCTGTGATGAGTTTATTGAGGATAGATACGTTGGTTCTCTTGACAGTTTATGGAATTCTTAGCATGTGACGCCAGCATCAATGCTTGCTCTGTCATGTGTTGCCTTTGTTCATGTTTTAGCTGTGCAGAGAAATCAAAGTATTAGAGTGCAAATTAATTAAGTTTTGGTTTGATTAGATATCCCGTGGTCTATCCGTATTTATTCCAGCGCGTAAGTTTTCAGTGCTGAAATTCGACGCTTTGTTTCCTTCTTACGTCCACCCGTATCGCCGATTTGTAATATAAGCCAATCCAACTCAAGCAAGTTCGACAAAAAAATATCTGCAAGTATATACTTACACAGAGAAACCCACATGCCCTTAATCATCTCTAACCAATAGATCTGGACTGAAACCCAGGATCAAAGTCTTTTACTCTTGTTTACTCTTCACAAAAATAAAGAGAGCATGTGACAAGGTCTCATAACTGGACCCGAATGATGAAATTCAAGCTAGCGAATGTCTCTGATACCATTTGTGAAAAGACCCTTGATGGACTCAGATTAGGAAAAACTTAAACTAAAATAATGGATAAACCTCCGCACATTAATGATAATGTTACACAATCCAGAGCAGGAGATTCTTCCTGTTCTGACCCATTGTGGGAGAAAACGATAGTCCAGATTGTTTTATCTTGGCCCCATCGCCGCATAAACGAGTGGTAGAATTTAACTGCTCTATTTAAAAACTCTGATCAGTGGAAAAACAGAGTTCAGCTGTAGAAAATTTGCGGTCAAGACGTCGTCGAGGTAGTTTAACCCATTTCGATTGATTGCGAGCTGATCTCTGTAGATTTTAGCCCGCCATATTGGATTTTATGTCAACCGACAGTGGTTTCGAGTGTACAACAAAGTGTACAACAACGCTTTCTGTAATAAATATACTGTTTTTAAGTTTTTTTCCTATCCAATTAGGTGCTCCCTTCATATTTTGGTCCATTTTGTTTTGGTTTATCATTTTGATAATAGAAATTTTAAACAAATAAAGCAAATATTGCATTCCCGTAATCATCGAGGTCTTACAACCATGATGCACCAACTAAATTTATGATAAATATAATGACGTTTTGAAGAAAATATTCAAAGAGTACTTTTAAAGTAGGTACAAATATTAAAATTAACATAAATTAATTCATTTTGGCGGAAACACAAAGGTTTCGTGTGATTTTATAAGACTTAACAATATTTTGATAATATAAAATAAAAAATTAAAAATAAGGTCTGGCACCTATTCTGCACCTACTCGAAATCATTCAAATCTGATATAGCGCATCTCGGCTGTAAGCACTCCCGTTGCCGGCCTACTATTTTGTTTGTTTACAAAATTTCATGTGAAATGTCATCTTCATACATGATTTTAATGTTGATTTTGACAGTGCCTCAAATGAGAGCCGCCTACTAATAGATCTGTTAAATTGTTTTTTACTAAAACGTACCGTGTTTTTTGCCACAAGGGTCACTCATAATACGTCCACGTGTATTGATAATATTTTTACTGATTTACCTATTCAAGAAGCCCAACAGATTAACCTTGTAAGATCTGATCATTATGGCCAATTAATTCGCGTACAGTACAACACGAAAAGTACAGTTACAAGGGATACAACAAAAAATAAATTCGTATATAGAAGATTGTATAATCGTGAAAATATTGATAAATTCATTCAATCAATATCCTCTGTGCACCTTGAGGATAACTTTGTGGACATAAATAAAAAATTCGCCCACATTTTCAACCTCATTCTAGTTGAAATAGAACATTACTTTCCTGTAAAGAAAATAAAAATAAAAAAATAACACACTTTCAAAACCTGGAGTACAAAAGGGATTCAAATATCTAGAGAAAAACTATTTCAATTATATGCCCTAAAAAAATCGGACAACTCGGTTACACTGAAAATGTATATAAGTAAATATAGTGCAATATTCAAAAGAGTGTGTCAGGAAGCGAAAAGAATGTTTTTGGGTGAGCAAATTACAAGCTCAAAGAATCCTATTAGGACTACCTGGGAAATAATAAAAAATGAAACGGGACGTTCTATGAGTGATAGCATTTCTAATAATGAACAAATAACTCTTAAAGAAACTAAAAACCTGACTAATACAGACACAGCAAATTTTTTCAATAATTACTTCGCTAATGTATGTAGCTTATTTATTAACCAATAACCCATCCCCCTGTGTGACAGATGCTATTAAATTTGTCAAAAGGCCTCAGAATTTATCACATGTCTCCAAATTTAGAAAGGTCACTAGCCTAGACATAATATCTGCATGTAACGAATTAAAATCAAAAGCGTCAGTGGACCTTTGGTATATATCTACAAAACTGCTAAAAACGGTAATAAACAGACTAGCGCCACTGCTTACTGACATTATAAATAATTGTTTTGACAAGGGTGTGTACCCAGATGCCCAAAAAATTTCACGGGTCTTGCCAATCTTCAAAAAAGGTAGTAAACTGGAAGCAAATAATTATAGACCCATTTCAATTCTCCCATCCATAAGCAAAATAATAGAAAAAATTGTTACTAATCAATTGACCAAATTTCTAACAACTAACCAAATAATTCACTGTAATCAGTTTGGGTTTCAAAAGGGGAAAAATACGTCTGATGCAATCGCTTCTCTTCTACGAATTGTATTGGAATCCCTGGATAAAAGGAATGATGCTTGTGGAATATTCTGTATCTCTCAAAAGCATTCGATTGCGTTAACCATGACATCCTCATACGTAAATTGGATTGCTATGGTGTTAAGGGCGTAGAAAACAGATTTTTTCAGTCCTATTTACAAAATCGACGTCAAATAGTCGAAGTAAATGATACTAGATCCAAAACTGTTGCAATGAGATGTGGAGTACCGCAGGGATCCATACTCGGGCCTCTGCTATTTCTTATCTATGTAAATGATTTGCCTCACTCTTTAAATAAAACTGCTGAAGTCGTCATGTTTGCCGATGATACTTCACTGATTTTGAGGGCAAAAAGAAATGAAGCAAGTACGGCGGAGGATAGATTGCATGAGATAGTCCAATTGGAGAGGTGGTTTCTCGATAATGCGCTAGCACTAAACATAACGAAAACAAATACTATGAGCTTCTCTCTGGGGGGACAACGCTGTTCTGACACAATTACAAGCGCTCTATCTGATAGAGGCATGAAAGTTGTCAACCAATGTAAATTTTTGGGGATTACTGTAGACAGGGGATTACAATGGGATGCACATATTATTGACCAACTATGTAAGAAATTGAATTCAGCCATCTACGCGATAAAAAAAGTAAAAGAAATATGTGGGATTAACACAGCCAAATCAATTTATTATGCTTATTTTCATTCTTTGTTATCATATGGTGTTATGTTTTGGAGAATGGGGTCAGAGTCATCCAGGGTGTTTGTGCTTCAAAAGAGGGCGCTCAGAACCCTTCTTGGCTTGAGCCCAAGACAATCTTGCAGATCATTTTTTAAAGAGCAAGGTATTCTTACCCAGCCCAGTATGTTTATTTTTGAATGCGTTGTTTATGCCCATAAAAACATAGAGAATACACCTTTAAATTCCGACCACCACAGCCATGACACACGCAATAAGAATCTTGTCAGACCTATAGGACATCGTCTGGCCAAGATGTCCAAAAGTTTTGTGTGTATGAGTGTACGTCTATTTAATAGACTCCCAGAAAAAATGAAATCCCTCACAACGATTGCCTTCCGGAGAGAGGTGAAAAAGTATCTTGTGGATAATACATTTTACTCTACTGACGAGATGCTTAGCGGTAATACTGTCTAGCATCAATTTTACTTACCATAGATATCTTTATACTAACAAACTTAACCTGTACGTACATATGTGTAGATGACCGTGTTGGACTTTGTTCTTGTCTCACTTTCTGCACTTACTGGTTCACTGTTTCCCTCATATATTCTATGTACTGCTTCCGTTCTTGACTATGTATTTGACGTGATGCCAGAAGAACCCTTTACATTCTTCTGGTATTTAATACTTATTACCTCTTATCAGCTTCCTATTGACTTTTGATTATATAATTATGGTTTATTTTAAAGTTTGTCATCTCTAAATTTTCTTTTTTTTCTGTGAATATTTTTGTCAATCTGTTGAAACTATGTATTGAGATTGTACTTATTGTTTTTGTTATGAAAAAGATGAACCCAAGTGTCTCGCATGAGACATAGGGGAGATAATAAAGAATAAATAAAGAATAACAAACGCGGATCAAATATTTTTTAAACAATAAAGTAAAAACTGATCAGTGAACTATATGTAATCTAACGATTAACGATTATTTTATAAATCAGACGGTAAGTGTTTAAAAGTATGAGCTAATATATGAATTCAAAATATCCGGTTGCTAACCTACGCATTGTGTGAAAAATCATGATAGGGATGCCATAAATAAATTAGTAGAATATCACGTTGCAGCATAGAATTTGTAAACAATGCAAATTTTATCAATTGAGCAGCAATTGTGAAGAATAAATATTTCATGATTAAACACGTACCTGAGAACAAATATTCCTTTGTTTTTGGAAGTAGCGATAGTGAAAAGTTCTACAATCCTATCGCATCGAAAAAAATTGTATAAAAACCGAACGAATATTTTGTAGAGCATAATTCGCCATCCAACCGCAACGAAACATGAGTTCTTGGAAGCAGTGTTTACTCCTCGTAGTTTTGTGTCAAGTTCATTTAAATGAGGTAAGTTTTTTCTTTGAAATATTCTTTGAGATTTATTAAATATAAATTTACATATTACAAAGTTAATGATAATCTTCATCGTTTTCGATAGGTTGAATGTGCCCACATTGTTGATGTCAATGCATTCGGGGAAACATACTCACTACCTCATTCATGGCTGAAAGTATTGAGATGTTTGGTTGAATCAGAAGATAAATGTCCGAATCCGATATGTCCAACTAAAGCTCCACCAACTGTTGCTCCTACAGTGTCACCAACTGTTGCTACAACCGTCGCACCAACAGTCGCTCCTACTGTTCCGCCAACTGTTGCTCCAACCGTTGCACCAACAGTAGCACCGACCAATCCACCAAGTGTGGCTCCTACCGTTTCACCAACAGTAGCACCGACCAATCCACCAACTGTGGCTCCAACCGTTGCACCAACAGTAGCACCGACCAATCCACCAACTGTTGCTCCTACCGTTTCACCAACAGTAGCACCGACCAATCCACCAACTGTGGCTCCAACCGTTGCACCAACAGTAGCACCGACCAATCCACCAACTGTTGCTCCTACCGTTTCACCAACAGTAGCACCGACCAACCCACCAACTGTTGCTCCAACCGTTGCACCAACAGTAGCACCGACCAATCCTCCAACTAGTGCCCCAACCGTTGCACCAACAGTAGCACCCACCAATCCACCGACTGTCGCTCCAACAGTTGCACCAACTGTCGCCCCAACTGTTGGTCCAACAGTAGCACCCACCAATCCGCCGACTGTCGCTCCAACAGTTGCACCAACAGTCGCTCCAACTGTTGGTCCAACAGTAGCACCGACCAATCCACCAACTGTTGCTCCAACCATAGCACCAACAGTAGCACCGACCAATCCACCAACTGTGGCTCCAACCGTTGCACCAACAGTAGCACCGACCAATCCACCAACTGTTGCTCCTACCGTTTCACCAACAGTAGCACCGACCAACCCACCAACTGTTGCTCCAACCGTTGCACCAACAGTAGCACCGACCAATCCTCCAACTAGTGCCCCAACCGTTGCACCAACAGTAGCACCCACCAATCCACCGACTGTCGCTCCAACAGTTGCACCAACTGTCGCTCCAACTGTTGGTCCAACAGTAGCACCCACCAATCCGCCGACTGTCGCTCCAACAGTTGCACCAACAGTAGCACCGAACAATCCACCAACTGTGGCTCCAACCGTTGCACCAACAGTAGCACCGACCAATCCACCAACTGTTGCTCCTACCGTTGCACCAACAGTAGCACCGACCAATCCACCAACTGTTGCTCCTACCGTTTCACCAACAGTAGCACCGACCAATCCACCTACTGTGGCTCCAACCGTTGCACCAACAGTAGGACCGACCAATCCACCAACTGTGGCTCCAACCGTTGCACCAACAGTAGCACCGACCAATCCACCAACTGTTGCTCCTACCGTTGCACCAACAGTAGCACCGACCAATCCACCAACTGTTGCTCCTACCGTTTCACCAACAGTAGCACCGACCAACCCACCAACTGTTGCTCCAACCGTTGCACCAACAGTAGCACCGACCAATCCTCCAACTAGTGCCCCAACCGTTGCACCAACAGTAGCACCCACCAATCCACCGACTGTCGCTCCAACAGTTGCACCAACTGTCGCTCCAACTGTTGGTCCAACAGTAGCACCCACCAATCCGCCGACTGTCGCTCCAACAGTTGCACCAACAGTCGCTCCAACTAATTCACCAACTGTGGCTCCAACTGTAGCTCCAACAGCAGCACCAACTGTTGCTCCAACCATTGCACCAACAGTAGCACCCACCAATCCGCCGACTGTCGCTCCAACAGTTGCACCAACTGTCGCTCCAACTGTTGGTCCAACAGTAGCACCGACCAATTCACCAACTGTTGCTCCTACAGTATCACCAACTGTCGCAACAACTAATTCACCAACTGTTGCTCCAACCATCGCACAAACGGTAGCTCCAACCGATCAACCTACTACTAATTCAGGCAGAGAAAAAACACCATCACAGTCTTCAACAATGGAAACATTCACAGAACCTGGATCTACGAAGCCTGCCACACACAAACCACCTTCTGCTTGCATGCCTCCAGAAGCTTTCAACTGTTGGACTTACCTATGTGACTGCTTTAAATCGTTTCAAGAAAATGCCAATATTTGTAAAGAGGGCCGTAAATATTAATCAAAATTCCCATAATTAATTAGTCTAGGATAATTTTAATATTAAGTGTGTGGTTATTGTAAAATGTTATGGATATATAAGAACGCCCATAACAATGTTAATATTTATGTATATTATAATTTTCAAATATTTTTTGTATATTAATTAATTCATGTATATTGTATATTATGTATGTATAATATTATAATATGTATAATTTTTGATGCTAAATAAAATACATCAAACCCAAATGTTTTTTTTATTTTCTTCATGTTTTTGAGATTTTGTTTTTTTTGTCTGTTTCTTTTAGATTCTGACTGAAATATTAAAATGACTTTTGAGGGTTGTTGTCGCCATTCCTGGTGGGCTCTGTCGTAACCCATTTATTCTCCAAACTTGCATGTCTGCTGCTGGAAGTACGGTGCGATGGAGTAATGGAAGTGAGTTCCAGGCCAGAAAGCCTTCCTGTAGAAGAATTTGGAGTCATTTTGTTTCCTGAATTCATATCCATATTATTTTGTATGTACACATATATTTTGAGCAGAGCAAGTATTTATAGCGCCCTTGAAGTGGTCTTTTGATCACAAATCGGCACTAAAAAAATATTATTCATTCTCCTTGCTGTCCAATATTCAGAATACGTCATCAGCATCACATCTAAAGGTTTATCTTTTTATAGTTAATCTGTCACATAACAAACTATCCAATATGAATAAAAAAGATTAGGTTAAATCCCGTAGGAATTTTTACTTCATTCTCATATCTCAGACTAGGCTTGCTGATTATTATCCGGCCGGACGACCCTGGAAATCCTTCTGGGGATCCGCGACAATGGCATTTTCTGCAGCCCACTCAGTCGAGATTTTTATTGATTTAAGGAAGAGGAAGAAAAATAATAATTTTGCTCCCATTAATTTGTTTTCGAGATATTTAATGTTTAGATTATTTTCACATCCCTTTGACCTAAAACCGAAAATTGTGAAAAAAAATTCTCATCGGGAAGAAAAAATCAATCAATCAATCAATTCTCCCTTTTACACCCCACTCAGGGGCATAGGGAGGCAACAAGAGCTCTCCATTGCGCTCGATCTTGCGCAATGTTTATGACCTCCTCCCACACCATGTCCATGTCCCTCAGCTCTGCTTCGAAGGAGCGGAATACAGTGTGAGAGGGTCTTCCTCGTCTTCGGGACCCTGATGGGAGGAAGAACAGCGCTCTCCTCGGCCAACTGTCATTCGGCATCCTTAACACATGTCCCAGCCAAGTCCATCTCCTCCCCACAATGGTAGGGGTGATGGGCTCACGCTGGGTGCGCCGGCGTATAACGTCGTTCGTGATGCGGTGGTACCATCTTACGCCCAGAATTCTCCTTAGGCACTTCATTTCAAAGGCTGACTTTTTGTGCCTGGGCCTTGGTCAGGTGCCAGGACTCACACCCATACAAGAGAATGGGCAACACACACGCATCAAACAGTTTACATTTCGTCTCGACACCAAACGCCAACACTTTCCAAATCTTGGTCATGTTGTTAAAGGCGCCACTTGCCATACCGATACGTATCGGGAGCTCAGCCCCGACGTCACCAGAGGTGGTAATGGTTGCTCCCAGGTATTTAAATTTATCCACCCGGGAGACCTGGTGACCGTCGATGGTTAACGGTAGCTGTTTATCGGGGCAGGCATTACTCGCCATATTTTTATATAAATGCGAGAATGTATGTATGTAAGGGCGTGATTGTAAGTATGTAAATATTTTTGTTTTGCAAAACATCAAATATTTGAAACTGGCACAAATCGTCCCTCAAGGGATGGGATGCCATAAACATAATAATAATAATAAATACATTACTCGCCATGAGCTCCGTCTTACTGGCATTGACTCGAAGGCCGAGGCGTGCTGTTTCATCGCAGAGTCTTGAAACACTGCGCTGTAATTCCTCCACTGTCGTACTGAACAACGCTAGGTCATCCGCGTACTTCAGATCGCACAGTTCGCCCATTAGACCATCTCTCTGTGTTATCGGTATACCTCTTGCTCCTTGCATGGACTTTCTCAAGTGGAAGTCCATAACAATAATAAATATAAATGGAGGCAGTACGCAGCCCTGTCTGACTCCCGTGGTGATCCTGAAAGCTTCAGTAGGACCACCTGGCGTTTTGACGCTACACTCGGAGTCTTCATACAGGGACTGCACCATTTTAACTATCTTCAGAGGTATGACGTACATAGTTAAAATTTTCCATATCGATGGTCTATGTGGGCTGTCGAAGGCCTTTTCAAAATCTATGAAGCAACAAGCGACTGGAGAGTTAAACTCTTTACACTGCTGAAAGATGCACCTGGCACAGAAAATTGGGTCCGTGCAGGACTTGCCAGGTACAAAGCCGCATTGTTGCTCTCTCAGGACAGCCATGACAGGCCCCCGAATGCGGTGTAGTAATATCTGAGATAATACCTTACCGGGAACACTCAGTAGAGTAATTCCACGGTAGTTTCCGCATTCAAGGGGGTCCCCCTTTTGAAATATTGCGGCGATGGATCCATTCCGCCAATCTTTTGGCCACCTCTCCTCTTCCCACGCCATTTTAAATATATCGAGAAGGGGTTGGCCAAGGGTGTCTATGCCTTGTTTGAGGAGGTTTAAAACAAATGACACTTGTTGTAAAACCACAGAGAAAACTGCCTTAATTCATATTTTTCCGAAAAGATGCAAATGTTTTCCACCTTTATACAATTTGAAAAATAAACTTTATATTGAACGATCAGAAGGCGCTCTTTTCAAATAAACAGCAATACTTAGTCAAGAATTTAATTTAAAGGCTGCTCTTCGTTGGAATAACAAACATGTCTTCCAGCATTAGTTTGGCGACTGAATTTATTTGAAACATTGACCTAAACGTATGGCAATCGTTTCGCACAACGCTAAGAATACACGTAGGTATTCATGATTTCTCGTTTTCCCTGGACCACCTTCGTTATACGCCACAAGCATGTCATTGTATTTTTTTCCTAATAAAATCAAATCTTCCCGACTCCCATGACTCTAAAGATTCAGAAGTTCAACCTGGCGATATTTTTATACGGAGGCTGCATCAATTGATCAACCTTCGAAGGAGAACCATACAGATTCACAATAATTATCTTTATGTGTATGTAAGGCTTTATCCAAACTTGAAACAAAACAAATGAAGCAAGATATGTAATCTATTATTCAAACTATATTCCAATGGCAATATTTAATTGACTTTAAAAAAAAAATGGGTTCTTATTCACTTTTATTTTGTACCCTATTTGGAAAAGACACAAAGGTCAGCCCCTCGTGCCAGAATTCGAAGTCGGAATGCACGGCGAGAGCTGAGAGACTCTTTGAAACCCTTCTTCTGCGTCGTCTCCGGAGGCTCAAAGTAAGGGGTGCGCGTGTATTATGCTAACCAATTGGTGCTCCCATGTTTCCAAATTTCGAAAATGAGTTTACCGCTTCCGGAGGCCTGGCACATGTGTCGTATTTTGCATGATCATTTTAGACACAAATTTCCTTCATATTTTATTTTAATTTGAAAAAGTGAGACGTCGTTTAGTTTAAGACTCAGGAGAGGTATTTTCTGATTAACAGGATATTTGCACAAACTATATCATTCACAATAAAACGTTCGCACGCATCCCTGCAAAATCTCAGGAAAACCTCCCTTACTTTGATCCTGACCTGGAGGTCGAAAAATTAATACACCTTTTTAAGATAAGAGACCGCAAACTTTGGGGGACAAAAAACAAAATAAGTGTTTTTTAATTAAAAAATACATATAATTATGATTTACGATGTTTCATCAAAACTGGATATACAATGACAATATTATCCCACGCATTGAATCCGTATTTCGTAAAATTAGGGATATACAGGGTGTTATGAAGAACGTTAGCCAAACTGGTAGAGTATATAGAGGGGACCATTTCCAACATCGTTTCCATACATCAAAATGTATACAGGATGTTACTTTTTTTTCTAGGATTTTTTAAAAAATTTTAGGAAAAATCCCAAAATTTTACCTATTAGTGTCTATAACTTTTTTTATTTATCAAGCAATCAGCATCATTTAAATTTTATTATTATCTCAAATAAATGCTTATTCAGATTAATATGAAACCTGATAAAAAAAATTAACGCTAAAAAAGATATGATCCGACAAAATCCAAAAAACAGTCTGAGAAAAAAATTAAGTTAATTTTTAAATCAATTTTAAAAATATTTAAAAAAAATAGTTGAGTTCTTAATATAAGATCAAAATTTCTCTGAAGTCTCTTCTTTTAAATGATATATTGCAAGTGTGTACAACATATCCAAAAACAAAAATAAAAAACAAAATCTGAACGATAGTCGCTATTTCATTTAAGCCATTTTCTACCATAGTACAATTTTATACGGCGGTATAATGCTCTTTTTTCATATACCTTTTAAAAAATAGAGGTACCTACTTACATACTTATTTTATTTTATCAATAAATCCAATCCAACTCCCTTAAGACCCCACTTAGGGGCAAAGGGAGGCAACAAGAGCTCTCCATTGCGCTCGATCTTGCGAAACGTTTATGACCTCCTCCCACAGCATATCCAGATTCCTCAGCTCTGCTTCGAAGGAGCGGAACACATCAGTCAATTAAATTTTCAATTTTACATGAATTTTAGTTTGATATAATGGCTTTATATTCGAATAAAGAATATGCAGACATTTTAATGGCATACGGAAGAGCCGATGGAAACGTACTTGAAGCTTAAAGAATTTATCAGACGCGTTATCCTGGTAGACGACTGCCCCATCACAATACATTTTGTAAATACGTCCAGACGTATACGGGACACTAGAAGTTAGAACTTTCAGGAACCCCGAGTGAGTGTTGGACAACATACCTACTACTAGTATCGATGAAGGTATATTATAGTAAGCTTTCGCAGAAGATGGTACAACAAGTATACGACAACTAGCTACATCGCAAAGTGTGAACACTTTTAAGGTCCGGTCTGTTAAGAAAGGTAACTCTAACACTAACACAGTTTTACTACACTCCGGTACAAGGTACTAATGTGCTGAATAGTTAAAAAAAAAACAATTAAATATCATTTAAAAAAAAATAAAAAAAAAATAAACACAATATTTATTCATAAAATAACACAAGTATGTAAGCAGGTACCTCTATTTTTTAAAAGGTATATGAAAAAAGAATATTGTACCGCCGTATTTGTACTATGGTAGAAAATGGCTTATATGAAATAGCGACTATCGTTCAGATTTTGGTTTTTATATTTTGTTTTTGGATATGTTGTACACACATGCAATATATCATTGAAAAGAAGAGACTTCAGAGAAATTTTAATGTTATATTAAGAACTCAACCATTTTTCTAAATATTTTTAAAGTTGATTTAAAAATTAACTTAATTTTTTTCTCAAACCGTTTTTTGGATTTTGTCGGATCATATCTTTTTTTAGCGTTGATTTTTTTTATCAGGTTTCATGTTTATCTGAATAAGCATGTATTTGAGATAATACTAAAATTTAAATGATGCTGATTAGTTGATAAATAAAAAAAGTTATAGACACTAATAGATAAAATTTTGGGTATTTCCGAAATTTTTTTAAAAAATCCTAGGAAAAAAAGTAACACCCTGTATACATTTTGATGTACGGAAACGATGTTGGAAATGGTCCCCTCTATATACCCTACCAGTTTGGCTAACGTTCTTCATAACACCCTGTATATACTTACACTGAGAAACACACATGCCCTTTATCATCTCTAACCAATAGATCTGCGACTGAAACCCAGGATCAAAGTTATTTACTCTTGTTAACTCCCCACAAAAATAAAAAGAGCAGATGTGGCAAGGTCTCTTGGCTGGACCCAAATGATGAAATTCAAGTTAGCGAACATTTCCAATACCATATTTTGTGAAAAACCCTTGATGGTCCCAGATTAGGACATTAAATAATGGAGAAACCTCCGCACATTATATGATATTGTTGCACATTCCAGAGCAGGAGATTCTTCCAGCTCTGACGCATCGTGGGAGAAGACGATAGTCCAGATTGTTTGATCTTAGCCCCATCGCCGCATAAGTGTTTAAAAGTATGACATGAATTCAAAATATCCGGTTGCTAACCTACGTATTGTGAGAAAAATCATGATAGGGATGCCATAAATAAATCAGCTGAAGATCACGTTGCTGCATAGAATTTGTAAACAATGCAAATTTTATCAATTGAGGAGCAATTGTGAAGAATATTTCATGATTAAACACGTACCTGAGAACAAATATGCTTTGTTTTTGGAAGTAGCGATAGGAAAGTTCTACAATGTAATCGAACCGAAAAAATTTGCATAAAAACCGAACGAATATTTTGCAGAGCATAATTCGCCATCCACTCGCAACGAAACATGAGTTTTTGGAAGCAGTGTTTACTCCTCGTGGTTTTGTGTAAAGTTTATTTAAATGAGGTAAGTTTTTTCTTTGAGATTTATAAAATACTAGCTGACCCGTCGAACTTCGTTTCGAAATATATAATAAAGGTATTTTAGATTTTATGTCACATAGCTGAAATTCGGTTTTTAGTTATACCTACAACACGGATGACCATTTACTGGCATTAGAAGAACCTGCATACTAAGCTGCATTCATTGTATCTGAGTTAATTTTTACATAAAAAATCTTAACCTATGTAAAATAAGAATTTAGGTCATTATTTTCAATATTTTAATAGTTATTCTGACCAGTTAAAATGATATTGATTCATCGAATATAGTGGAAATAATTAAAAAGCTTACTTAAAGCAGTACCTATCATTTTTCATATATATCTTCAATTTCAACCTTGTCAGACGTGTTTCAATTTGTTTTTTTTTTTCAATTAAGTAAATAATGGTAGATCATAAGTAAATTATATCCAGCTTCTTTAACGTATCAACGATGCACATGATAGATACGTTAGAATGAAATTATGTAAGCAATAGCGTAGGTTTATATTTTGAAATCAATCTTTGTTAACATGTTACTAAGTAAATTAATTCCTTATCTAACGCCAATTTGAGAAATTCACATTCGGAATATAAATTATATTTTAAATTAGTAAAAATGTTACAGAGTTATCTTTAATTTTCTAATATTCCACGCAATTTTCCAAATTTTTTTTTGAAAACAACCTTCTCCTGATAAAAGCATACACGACCAAAAGAGAATTAGCGAAATCGGCCCAGCCGTTAGGCGTGATACGATGACATCGGGAAATAGCTCTCCATTTCTATATATAAGACAAATTATTTACATATTACAAAGTTAATGATATTCTTTATCGTTTTCGATAGGTTGAATGTGCCCACATTGTTGATGTCAATGCAGTCGGGGAAACATACTCACTACCTCATTCATGGCTGAAAGTATTGAGATGTTTGGTTGAATCAGAAGATAAATGTCCGAATCCGATGTGTCCAACTAAAGCTCCACCAACTGTTGCTCCTACAGTATCACCAACTGTTGCTACAACCGTCGCACCAACAGTCGCTCCTACTGTTCCGCCAACTGTTGCTCCAACCGTTTCACCAACAGTAGCACCGACCAATCCACCAACTGTGGCTCCAACCGTTGCACCTACAGTGGCACCGACCAATCCTCCAACTTTTGCTCCAACCGTAGCACCAACAGTAGCACCGACCAATCCACCAACTGTTGCTCCTACCGTTTCACCAACAGTAGCACCGACCAATCCACCAACTGTGGCTCCAACCGTTGCACCTACAGTGGCACCGACCAATCGACCAACTGTTGCTCCAACCATAGCACCCACCAATCCACCAACTGTTGCTCCAACCGTTGCACCAACAGTAGCACCGACCAATCCACCAACTGTTGCTCCTACCGTTTCACCAACAGTAGCACCGACCAATCCACCAACTGTTGCTCCTACCGTTTCACCAACAGTAGCACCGACCAATCCACCAACCGTGGCTCCAACCGTTGCACCAACAGTAGCACCGACCAATCCACCAACTGTTGCTCCTACCGTTTTACCAACTGTTGCTACAACCGTCGCACCAACAGTAGCACCGACCAATCCACCAACTGTGGCTCCTACCGTTTCACCAACAGTAGCACCGACCAATCCACCAACTGTTGCTCCTACCGTTTCACCAACAGTCGCACCGACCAACCCACCAACTGTCGCTCCAACCGTTGCACCAACAGTAGCACCGACCAATCCACCAACTGTTGCTCCTACCGCTTCACCAACAGTAGCACCGACCAATCCACCAACTGTTGCCCCAACCGTTGCACCAACAGTAGCGCCCACCAATCCACCGACTGTCGCACCAACAGCAGCACCGACTAATCCTCCAACTATTGCCCCAACCGTTGCACCAACAGTAGCACCCACCAATCCACCGACTGTCGCACCAACAGCAACACCAACAGTAGCACCGACCAATCCTCCAACTATTGCCCCAACCGTTGCACCAACAGTAGCACCAACAAATCCACCGACTGTCGCACCAACCGTCCCACCAACAGTAGCACCGACTAATCCTCCAACTATTGCCCCAACCGTTGCACCAACAGTAGCACCCACAAATCCAACGACTGGCGCACCAACAGTAGAACCGACCAATCCTCCAACTATTGCCCCAACCGTTGCACCAACAGTAGCACCCACCAATCCACCGACTGCCGCATCAACAGCAGCACCGACTAATCCTCCAACTATTACCCCAATCGTAGCACCAACAGTAGCACCCACAAATCCACCGACTGTCGCACCAACCGTTGCACCAACAGCAGCACCGACAAATCCACCGACTGTCGCACCAACAATAGCACCGACTAATCCTCCAACTATTGCTCCAACCATAGCACCAACAGTAGCTCCCACCAATCCACCGACTATCGCACCAACTAATTCACCAACTGTGGCTCCAACCAGTGCGCCAACTATTGCTCCAACCGTAGCGCCAACAGTAGCACCGACTAATCCTCCAACTATTGCCCCAACCGTTGCACCAACAGTAGCACCCACAAATCCACCGACTGTCGCACCAACCGTCGCACCAACGGTAGCACCGACTAATCCTCCAACTATTGCCCCAACTGTTGCACCAACAGTAGCACCCACAAATCCACCGACTGTCGCACCAACCGTCGCACCAACGGTAGCACCGACTAATCCACAAACTGTGGCTCCAACAGTTGCACCGACTAATCCTCCAACTATTGCCCCAACCGTCGCACCAACAGTAGCACCAACTAATCCTCCAACAATTGCCCCAACCGTTGCACCAACAGTAGCACCCACCAATCCACCGACTGTCGCACCAACCGTTGCACCAACAGCAGCACCGACTAATCCACCAACTGTGGCTCCAACCGTAGCGCCAACAAGATCACCAACAAATCCACCGACTGTCGCATCAACCGTCGCACCAACAGTAGTACCGACTAATCCTCCAACTATTGCCCCAACCGTTGCACCAACAGTAGCACCCACAAATCCACCGACTGTCGCACCAACCGTTGCACCAACAGCAGCACCGACAAATCCACCGACTATTGCTCCAACCATAGCACCAACAGTAGCACCCACCAATCCACCGACTATCGCACCAACTAATTCACCAACTGTGGCTCCAACCAGTGCACCAACTGTGGCTCCAACCGTAGCGCCAACAGTAGCACCGACTAATCCTCCAACTATTGCCCCAACCGTTGCACCAACAAATCCACCGACTGTCGCACCAACCGTCGCACCAACAGTAGCACCGACTAATCCTCCAACTATTGCCCCAACCGTTGCACCAACAGTAGCACCCACCAATCCACCGACTGTCGCACCAACAGTAGAACCGACCAATCCTCCAACTATTGCCCCAACCGTTGCACCAACAGTAGCACCCACCAATCCACCGACTGTCGCACCAACAGCAGCACCGACTAATCCTCCAACTATTGCCCCAATCGTTGCACCAACAGTAGCACCCACAAATCCACCGACTGTCGCACCAACCGTTGCACCAACAGCAGCACCGACAAATCCACCGACTGTCGCACCAACAATAGCACCGACTAATCCTCCAACTATTGCTCCAACCATAGCACCAACAGTAGCTCCCACCAATCCACCGACTATCGCACCAACTAATTCACCAACTGTGGCTCCAACCAGTGCGCCAACTATTGCTCCAACCGTAGCGCCAACAGTAGCACCAACTAATCCTCCAACTATTGCCCCAACCGTTGCACCAACAGTAGCACCCACAAATCCAACGACTGTCGCACCAACCGTCGCACCAACGGTAGCACCGACTAATCCTCCAACTATTGCCCCAACCGTTGCACCAACAGTAGCACCCACCAATCCACCGACTGTCGCACCAACCATTGCACCAACAGCAGCACCGACAAATCCACCGACTATTGCTCCAACCATAGCACCAACAGTAGCTCCCACCAATCCACCGACTATCGCACCAACTAATTCACCAACTGTGGCTCCAACCAGTGCACCAACTGTGGCTCCAACCGTAGCGCCAACAGTAGCACCGACTAATCCTCCAACTATTGCCCCAACCGTTGCACCAACAAATCCACCGACTGTCGCATCAACCGTCGCACCAACAGTAGCACCGACTAATCCTCCAACTATTGCCCCAACCGTTGCACCAACAGTAGCACCCACCAATCCACCGACTGTCGCACCAACCATTGCACCAACAGCAGCACCGACTAATCCACCAACTGTGGCTCCAACAGTTGTACCGACTAATCCTCCAACTATTGCCCCAACCGTCGCACCAACAGTAGCACCAACTAAACCTCCAACTATTGCCCCAACCATTGCACCAGTAGCACCCACCAATCCACCGACTGTTGCACCTACCGTTTCACCAACAGTAGCACCGACCAACCCACTAACTGTTGCTCCAACCGTTGCACCAACAGTAGCACCGACCAATCCACCAACTGTTGCTCCTACCGTTTCACCAACAATAGCACCGACCAATCCACCAACTGTTGCTCCAACCGTTGCACCAACAGTAGCACCGACCAATCCACCAACTGTTGCTCCAACCGTTGCACCAACAGCAGCACCGACTAATCCACCAACTATGGCTCCAACCGTAGCGCCAACAAGATCACCAACAAATCCACCGACTGTCGCATCAACCGTCGCACCAACAGTAGTACCGACTAATCCTCCAACTATTGCCCCAACCGTTGCACCAACCGTAGCACCCACAAATCCACCGACTGTCGCACCAACCGTTGCACCAACAGCAGTACCGACTAATCCACCAACTGTGGCTCCAACCGTAGCGCCAACAGTATCACCCACAAAACTACCGACTGTCGCACCAACAGTAACACCGACTAATCCTCCAACTATTGCCCCAACCTTTGCACCAACAGTAGCACCCACCAATCCACCGACTGTGGCTCCAACCGTAGCACCAACAGTATCACCCACAAATCCACCGACTGTCCCATCAACCGTCGCACCAACAATAGCACCGACTAATCCTCCAACTATTGCTCAACCATAGCACCAACAGTGGCACCCACCAATCCACCGACTGTCGCACCAACAGTAGCACCGACCAATCCATCAACTGTGGCTTCAACCGTAGCATCAATCATAGCACCGACAAATCCACCGACTCTCGCACCAACTGTGGCTCCAACCGTAGCACCAACAATAGCACCCACTAATCCACCAATTGTGGCTCCAACTACTGCACCAACTATTGCTTCAACAGTAGCACCCACCAATCCACCTACTGTCGCGCCAACTGTAGCTTCAACTGTTACATCTACAGTGTCACCAACGATTTTTCCAAGTATCGCTCCAATAACCCTAAGTACAGCACCACCCACAGTTCCACAAAATGTTACACCCACTGTGCCACAAACGAAAGCTCCAACCGATCAACCTACTACTAATTCAGGCAGAGAGAAAAAACCTTCATATTCTTCAACTATGGAAACATTCACAGAACCTGGATCTACGACGGCTGCCACACACAAGCCACCTTCTGCTTGCATGCCTCCAGAAGCTTTCAACTGTTGGACCTACCTATGTGACAGCTTTAAATCGTTTCAAGGAAATCCCAATATTTGTAAAGAAGGCCGTAAAAATTAATCAAAATTCCTTCCTAGTAGCCTAGGATACTTTTAATATTAAGTGTATGGTTATTGTAAAATGTTACTTAACTATATATGAGAACGCCCATTTCAATGTTAATATTTTTAAGTATATAATTTTAAATATTCTTTGTATTTCATGTATTATAATTAAATATAATATGTATAATTTTTTATGCCAAATAAAATACATAAAACCCAAATGTTTATTCAGTTTATTGTCTCATTGTTATAGAATCTGACTGAAATAATTAAATGAGGGTTGTTGTCATCATGCCTGATCAGATGGGCTCTGCCGTACCTAACCCATTTATTCTGCAGACTTGCATGGCCGCGGCTGGATGTACGGAGCGATACTCTACTTGATGAATTTAAGAAGGAATCAGAAACTTTTTGTTTCCTTAATTCGTGCCATATTATTAGATTTTAAGCAGAGCAAGTATTTATAGCGCCCTTGAAGTGGTCTTTTGATCACAAATCGGCACTCTTAAAATATTATTCACCCTCCTTGCTGTCAAATATTCAGAATTCGTCCATCACATGGTTTATATTTTTCAAGTTAATCAATAATTAATCTCTAGTAAAGTATCCAATATGAATAAAAATTGTTAGGTTAGGTCCCGTGGGAATTCTTAGTTCATTCTCATACCTCAGCCTAGGCTCACCGGCCTAGTATGACCCTGAACATCCTGCTGGGGATTTTTTTAAAACTATGTCATTAAAATTGATATTCCTTCTGGCTAAATTACAAATACGATATTTACAGTAACAGTAATAATTACAAATACGATATGTATATTATAAATCTGTCAAAAATATATTGGCGTAATAATAACAATAATAAACTAAATCATATTTGATATTTTTTCCAACTATCTTTGCTTAAAAGAAGAACATTTAAGATACCCGACCAGTGAAAACCAAAAATTCTTGTGTCTGGCGCCGATGGCACTTTCTGCAGCCCACTCAGTTGAGACTTTTTTTGATTTAAGGAAGAGGAAGAAAAATAATAATGCATAGGGAGGCAACAAGAGCTCTCCATTGCGCTCGAAGGCGTCCGAGGCTCATTGTGCCTTTTATGTCCAGTTGAGGTTTAAGGACGTATATATATACTGGCGCAAATTAAATTCTAATAAAATAAAAACTATTTACAATGGTGGATTATAAATAATTATTGTCAAAATTTAAAATCATCAGTTCTTAATAAAAACATTAAAATACAATAAAAAAACATAAATAAACGGTCATGGTCACTTCAATCACTTTAAAAACTTATAAATTATGTGGCTAAAATCCTGAAGCCAGTTTCTAGCTCCAGTCGTCAACAAATTGATGTCCTCCAAGGTTCCATCGAAAGCATAAAGTGGACGCTCGCCGACAACATGCTGTAACGTCTGGGATGGGCAGCCGCAGTCACAGTGAGGATCGGCAATGTACCCCCATTTGTGACGATCAGCTGCGCATCTACTAAAAGTCCCCGATCTTATTCTATTAAGTGCTACCCATTGTCTC
This sequence comes from Mystacides longicornis, assembly GCA_963576905.1. Classification (NCBI taxonomy): domain Eukaryota; kingdom Metazoa; phylum Arthropoda; class Insecta; order Trichoptera; family Leptoceridae; genus Mystacides; species Mystacides longicornis. Next base: position 5,462,317 of record OY756434.1, read on the forward strand.
CGCTCGAGCTCAAAACCTGAAACCCTCGATGTCGGATCCACGACAAGTTCCCTATTTTTAGTGTCTGTGCCATTATTCCACTCCGTCATCCAGGCTTGCGCAACCGTAAAACCCTCGCTTTCCGAGGCTTGCGCTCTAGTCCAGAAAAGGCTTTCTTGATTTGAGCCTGGTCGCCGGAATGTTATAAGCGTTCACACTAACCCGACTTCTTTTTATATTATAGATATTGTAAACACTGTTTGGCGCAAAGGGTATAATTGATGCTAAACAGTGCCATTTTTAACAATAAAAAAATATTACCTACCTACATGTTTAAAATCATTTGCAATAACAACATATTACCTTTTTTTCTTCTTCTTAATTATTATCGTTTACTATTACGATTAGGTATTTCCCGTATGTTCTAGTGGTTTGTAGATCATTAAACACTTATAACTTTAGTATGGATGCGTTATATAGGATTGCACGTTTCTATTGGACTCAATTAAACTCCTTTCCATTCCTTTTTTGTATTACGATAACATGTCAAACTTAAAGACGACCAAAAGAACCTTTTAAACAACGTTATTCCGACCGATGCATCTGTTTTAAGCCGTATATTATAAAAAAAGCACTAAGAAGGTTCCATTCTTAAGGTTTTTATAAAATTGTGTTCCTCGTAACTTTCTTATTTTTTCCACTCCTTTCTTCTCATATTATTTAGAAAAAAAAAATAATTAGCAAATTGGTCCAGCTGTTCACGCTTGATGCCATGACCACGGAAAATATGGCTCCATTATTATATGTAGAGATTTTGTTAATAAAATACATAGAAAAAACATTCCCCACATTATCTTCACATCCTTTTCTTTTGATACAATGACATAATTATCTTGACCGTCCAGTTTTAAAAGAGGACTACACACAGTCTGCACACAAGAAATATATATACATAAGATATAAAATTTGTTTTTGTAGGAATTTTGTATATAATTTATTATTCACAAATCATTCTTTCAGGATGGGTTGCCTAAGAATAATAATAATAATTTATTATTATATAAATAAAATTATATAAAATATTATTAAAAAGTATATTTTTTTCCGTTCCCATCATATAACCTGAAATTGTGGCAATTAGAATGAATAATATGTGAGCGTTAGAAAAAACATTGAGAACATTTAGATTAATAATTAATGTTGAGAACTCATGTTTAAAAAATATGTAAAAGCAATATATACCTACGTGAAAGTTACGTAAATTTAATAATGTCGCCTAAACCAAATACATGTTTATCATCATTGTCAGTATAAACGTTATCATCACTTTCAACCACCGTTGTTCAAAAATTCCAAACACATTCGCAGTCAAAAGAACATTGAGGTTTTGAATATTGCGACGCATTCCACTGGTTTCCGACCCCTAACTCTACACTTACATACGTACCAATATAGTGAGAGTGGGGTAGGGGAAAGAGTCCACCGTAATTTTTATGCGCCGCTCAAAACTGATTTTGAAGTGGGAACTGTACCCCTCTTAATTCTTTTTTTCCGAAAAGATGCTAATGTTTTCCACTTAAATACAATTTGAAAAATAAACTTTATTGAACAATCAGAAGGCGCTTTGAAAAGCAAATGTTCTTGCAGTCTTTTCAAATAAACAGCAATACTTAGTCAAGAATTAAATTTAAAGGCTGCTCTTCGTTGGAATCACAAACATGTCTTCCAACATTAGTTTGGCGACTGAATTTATCTTAAGCCTATGACAATCGTTTTGCACAACGCTAAGAATACACGTATTCATGATTTCTCGTTTCCCCTGGACCACCCTAAGAATGTCTCTCCTTCATTATATGCCACCAACATGTCATTGTATTTTTTCCTAATAAAATCCAATCTTCCAGACTCTCATGACTCTAAAGATTTAGAAAATCAACCTGGTGATATTTTTTATATAATATTTACAAATCAGTACATAATAAATAATTCAAACTTGAAAAAAAAAACAAATGAAGCAAGGGATGTATTCCATACAAGACTCTGAGTCATCATGAATCATGATGTCCACCGAATGCGGTATGGGCAAATCTGTGAAAGCACTTTACTGGATACTTAGGTGAATATTGCAAAGATGGATCGATTACGGCAATCTTTGATGCGGAATGCGGATCCCGTGAACAATAAGCTTCAAAGAACTTTTAGATCTGCCAGAATCCTGATAAAAGATTATTTGGTCAGCCTTCTGTAAAAAAAAATCTTACACAGTATTTTGCTTATCAAGGACACAATAGCGTGAATCTGGACTATTCAATACAATTTTCTTACAAAAGTATCGGGATTTTTTATCGTCCCATTGTTATATTTATCAATTGAAAGACAATAGGTTTTCAGTTTTTATTGTTATCCCTCCTTTTGTGCAAAAACCTATTGCGACATGTATATAAGTTCGCTAGTTTTTCTAAATGGTATCAATTTTCTTGAAACGTCGCCAGAATGTGGAAGCCAGTAATCTTATTTGTCGTTGTTTTGATGCAAAATTCTAACATCCAGGTAAGCTGTTTGATAAAATTTAAGTTATATTGTGAAAAACGAGATTAATTTTAAATATAAACTTCTCTAGAAAAATTATCGACAACTTCTTTTTTCAGGCAGATGACCTTCCAAAAGTTATGGTGAAGACCTATAAGGACAATTACACAATGCCAAACTCGCTGACGAAAGTGTTGAAGTGTATAGCAATATCGAAATATGGACTCAACTACTCGCAATATTTGGTCGATGGTTGTAGCAAACCTCCATTATGTCCAAAAATTACCCAGTTTCCCACTACGTCTCCTAGTACTACTACAACACTGATTTCAACTACCAATGCCACTTTTACATCAGAAACAACTTCTCCATCTAGTTTTTGAAAAACAGTTTCTACAACTACACTATCCACAACCACAACTCCACCATCTTCTTCGAAAATAGTTTCTTCAACTACAATATCCACAACTCCACCATCTTCTTTGCCAACAGTTTCTTCAACTACACTATCCACAACTTCAGCAGCTTCAACAACAACCGTTTCTACATCTACACTATCCACAACTCCACCATCTTCTTAGAAAATAGTTTCTTCAACTACAATATCCACAAGTTCAGCAGCTTCAATAACTACTCCATTCACAGATACACCAACAACAACAGTCTCTACAACTTTTTCAATTGCTCCGTCAACATTTGCTTCAACCATTGCACCAACTGTTCAAACAACCATCTCACCGACAATCTCCGTATCTAAACCTTCAACGGAATCACCATGTGGTTTTTCATAATATCATATTTCTAAGCAATTAATCTTGAATACATTTTTTTAAATTTAAATATTATTTAAGTAAGTACTTATATCATTTGAAAAATATTATAATACCCATGCATTCTTGTATTTGTATTGTAGTTAATGTAAATTTTGTATTTGTATATTTTAGTATGTTTGTATTTGTATATCATTCGAAACGAAGTGCCTCAGGAGAATTTTGGGCATAAGATGGTACCACCGCATCATGAAAGACGCTATACGTCGGCGCACCCAGCGCAGGCCCATCACTTCCACCATTACGGAGAGGAGATGGGCATGGCTGGGACATGTGTTGAGGATGCCGAATGACAGTTGGCCGAGGAGAGCGCCGTTTTTCCTCCCATCAGGGTCTCGAAGACGTGGAAGACCCTCTCATATCGTGTTCCGTTCCTTCGAGGCAGAGCTGTGGGCAATGGACATGGTGTGGGAGGAGGTCATAAGCATTGTGCAAGACCGAGCGCAATGGAGAGCTCTTGTTGCCTCCCTATGCTCCTAAGTGTAGTAAAATATATGGTCTTAGGCTACAGAGCTTTAATTCGTTTTTAGTTATTTAACATGAATGACTATTTTTTAGCATTAGCAAAACCTGCATACCACGCTGCATTTATTGTGTCTGAGTTTATTGTTACATCAAAAACTTAACCTATGTTAATAAGGTGTGGGAGGATGTCATCACTGCGCAATATCGAGTGGAATAGAGAGCTCTTGTTGCCTCACTATGCTATACGTGTTACAATTAGGTTTTTATTCAATTCAGGCTATAATCATGTATTCCTTGTCAATAATGTAAACGATACAGTTTGCTGACGGTTTTAAAAAATCTCTGTAAATAAACAAAAATTTTAAAACTTCTTATGCTTCATTACAATAATGTATTGCTTGTATTTACCAAAACTCTTTATAAAAATGAACTGTATTTATTACTTTCTTTCAAATGTCAATTAATTAAAATTCAAAATTAGAACAAAATTATATTGTAAAAAGTACTTAAAAGATTACCTTTTTAGAGCTTTCTTTAATTTTCTAATTTTCCATGCATTTTGCTTATTTTTTTCTTCTAAAACAACCTTCTCCTGATAAAAGCCTACACGACAAAAAAAGAATTAGCGAAATCGGTCCAGCCGTTCAGGCGTGATGCGATGACATCGGGAAATAGCTCTCCATTTTTATATATATAAGATTATAACCAATGTATACATTTGTTTGAACAATAGTTTCTAGTCATAATTCAACAAAAAAAAATATATATAATATAATTAAGGCTACACCAGTTTTTAATTTATAAGCTACCCTTTTTGCAACAGTTCATGTTCATCAAGAAATAAAGAAAGGTAGAGAAATTTTTCAATTACGCATTATGGTCACCATTGTACGCATTATAGTATGAGTAAATCCTTCACCCGTTCACAGATTTTAATGGTACTTTACCAAACTTCATTTTAACTGAATATAACTTATTGTTGAGCATAAATTTAAAAGTGAGACCGGTTTCCAGAGGATCGAAATTTCTCAAATTATCTTTGTAAGTCATGCAAAGAGGCTCTGCTACGTTAGTGTTTTGCTTAGAATCGGCAAAAGGTTACTAATCGATCCACCACCGAATCTCTTATAATTATAAGGCCATTGACAATTATTCACGATTGGAGTGATGTCACTCCAAACAATGACCGAGATTAGGGAAAACCAAATAGTTGATGTGGAGTGATAGAGTGAGTCGGATATTCATCAGTTCAAAACCCAATCTCGTCAAGCTATTCGTCAATCACTACAAACGGATCGTCAATGAGAAAACTCGAGTGGCTGTATAAACATAGTAAAATTTCATAAATTGAAAAAAAAAACCTTGTTTCACATCTGTCAAAATAGATAATAATATCTATTTGAAACGGCATTGATTGGGGCTAATGGGACGATATCCATTTGGACTGATCATGAATCACCTAAAGATGCATTTATAGCAAACGAATAAAGACCCAGAGCTTGAAAATAGAATATATTTGCCTAATCAGTGATACTGGACACAACAACTTGTTTGTAGGCGACGACAGGTCTTTCTGGTTATCATTTTCTTGGTGACCATGCCAACGATTATGAAAATATACTCTATTTTCAAGCTCTGGGTGTTTCTTCGTTTGCTATAAATGCACCTTTAGAATTCCCATAATGTTGAACGTTTGAAAATGGAGACATTCTTCTTAAAAGCTCATTCGTGGTTTTTAAACCAAATACAATGAACCAAATTTCCATGCATACGCGAACCACGTACAGAAGACACGTCTCCATTTTCAAAGGTTCAACATTATGGGAATTCTAAAGTGATTTATGACAAATGTATCTTCTACTTTCTGCATTATAACTCTTTCAGATGCTTTGTCAGATGGCAAAAAAATACATTTGGACAAGGACTTGAAACCAAAACTAAACTACCAGGGCATCTACACCGTATTCTCTGGAGATATTTGGAAACCTGTTTGTAAAGAAGAATGGAGTAAACCAATTTCCCACAAAACTGCTGAAGAGCTTTGTAAAAATCTAGGATTCGGGTGCGTATCAATTCTTTGCTATTTCGAAAACGATATTAACCCCTATAATTTGAACAAAGTTTTGGCGAAAAAAACTTATGAAATTACAGACAGTAAGGGTATGCACTTAACAAATCAACTGAATTGGTTTAAAGTCTATCAAACGACAGCTGTTGTTAGTTGATTTTTTTATGAAGATAAGAATATACTAGTAAAAAGAGTTTACAAGAATTAACTCTCTACGGTTGGCAATTTAAAGTTCCTTTTATAAAAATATTATAGAAAAAATAAATGACGGTCATTAGACGATCTCTGTTGGATACCCATGAATTTTTTTTTTTTTAAACAATACTAGCTATTTTAAGCTAGATGTCATACAAGATAGAGCCTGATCACAATTAACCGTCATCTTTATTCCGACAAAGAAACTAATCATAATAATATTTTTTTTATTTAAAAACTCAATTATAATAAAATATATGACATGCAAAATTTGTTACATAAATTAACAAGGTACAGTTTGCTTATATGCATTCATAATTTGCAAAATTTAAAACATGCACAAAATCGTGTTAATTATATAACGTGTTCAGATTTTAATCCCTCAGTTAATGGATTTTGTCATTGGTTTCTTTCAGTATAAGGTGGTCCAGCATATGTATTTTGTAAAACTATTTCGTCACTTTTAATCCAATTTCAATTTTTCAGGCGATTGGAATTCACCAGCCAAGTCACTGTCCAGACAGAAATTGACATTGAATACTTCCCTACTTCACCTACAAGAGACCAGCCTCTTTTGAAAGAAACCATCAACCTTGGCAAAAATACAGAGCCGTATAAGAACATGAGAATGGTTTCCATGCCCGATCCGCCTGAAGATGGTTGTAATGGACTCTTTATAAAATGCCACATGGATATAACAACGGACCTAGAACAACATCAAAGTCCTGCAAAGGGTTTTGTTTATTCGGCTGAAAATACAAAGAATATTCCAAGCAGAATATCGTACATGTGGCCATGGATTGCCAAAATTTATAAAGATGGACACTATTTATGTTCTGGAGTGTTGGTTGATTTATCCTGGATCCTCGTGGAAAACACGTGTGCGGAATATATCAAGTAAGCAATTTTGGGTTTATTAATTCCTTTCCCTCCATGTTTTTTGGGCGCCAGGGGGTCTGATGTTTGATGGCATTTCGTCTGCCGCCATTTTTCAATCACAAGGAATAGTGGGTCTAAATTTTATGATGCAATATTTAATTTTATGTACAAATAGAGTATCTTAAATTGCTTATAATGCCCATTTTTGATTTGGCCAACCCTATTCCAATATTCACCAGGTCTCCCGGGTGGATAAATTTAAATACCTGGGAGCACCATTACCACCTCTGTGGGGCTAGTAAGAGTTTCATCGAAAATTAATTGCACGCAAATAAGCGTTTATTAGCGTGCAAATAGTGTTCTTAAATCAAACGATCGAATCATTCGATCATTTTTGTATGAAAATTTATCGAAACTCTTTCGATGATCATTTCGATATTCGATCATCGAAAACTTATACTAGGGCTACTGGAGACCTCGGGGATGAGCTCCCGATACGTATCGGTATGGGGAGTGGCGCCTTTAACAACATGACCAGAATATGGAAGGCGTCGGCGTTTAGTGTCGAGACGAAATATAAACTATTTGATGCGTGTGTGTTCGTGTGAGTCCTGGCATACGACCAAATCCCAGGCACAAAAAGTATCTGCATTCGAAACGAAGTGCCTCAGGAGAATTTTGGGTATAAGATGGTACCACCGCATCACGAACGACGCTATACTCCGTCGCACCCAGCGTGAGCCCATCACTTCTACTATGTGGAGGAGATGGACTTGGCTGAGACATGTGTTAAGGATGCCGAATGACAGTTGGCCGAGGAGAGTGCTGTTCTTCCTCCCATCAGGGTCCCGAGGACGAGGAAGACCCTCTCATACTGTCTTCCACTCCTTCGAAGCAGAACTGAGGAATCTGGACAAGGTGTGGGAGGAGGTCATAAACGTTGCGCAAGATCGAGCGCAATGGGGAGCTCTTGTTGCCTCCTTATGTCCCTAAGTGGAGTTTTAAGGGAGTTTGGATTGGATTCCAATATTCAATTATTTTCATCGTATATGTAATAAGAAGTGTACCTATCCGTTAAAAATCATGCTGTAACATTTGACAATGATTTTTTTACAGCTTGGAGACGAATCAGATGATGGCAGTTTTGGGTAAAGGCTATTCTGCTGCCTACGTTGAGAGCCCTTACGAACAAATAATAAGAATCGATTACGAGGGCATCATAACTTTTTCGAGAGTGACTTTATTGCATTTGGAAACATCGGCAAGGTACTCCAAATACGTGAAACCATTGAACATGAAGAAAATGTAAGTATAGATTTTCGAAATTGTATGTTTGTTTTATCATATTTCATTAAAACGACATCAAATCTGATTTATTGTGATATTAATATATGATTTGATTAGATACTCATTTATAAATTTTTCATCATTCTAGCAAGGACTCGGAGCCTCAAGATGACGTCTGCGTCCTTTCATATTTCGATGTTGCTGACAGCAATGATAAAACCATCTTCATGGAACCTTTGCAGGAGAATTGTGGTCTAAATAGACGATGTTTCAAAGTAAAAACGGTTTCAGAATGCAAAGTAAGTGGGAACAAAATCATTATCTTGTTTTTTCTTCCTTCCTAATCCTTGGTTTAGTAGAAGAAAGATTATAAGTAGCTGTCTTTAGACACACCATCTTCTAACCAATCGGATAATTCAGGAAAACTATTTTGTTGTTATGGTGATTTACTTGGTGTTACATAGTATTACGAGACCACGTGATTGCTGTCTCGCTCACACGCATTGAAAGAGACAGCAATCAAGATGGTGTCGGTAATACCACGTTGATATTAATCGTGTAATTTCAGTTTTATCGTGTTGACATTAATCGTATTTTCAGTTTTATCTTGTTGATATAAATCGTGTAATTTCAGTTTTATCGTGTTGATATAAATCGTATTTTCAGTTTTATCTTGTTGATATAAATTGTGTTTTCAGTTTTATCTTGTTGATATAAATTGTGTTTTCAGTTTTATCTTGTTGATATAAATTGTGTTTTCAGTTTTATCTTGTTGATATAAATTGTGTTTTCTGTTTTATCTTGTTGATATAAATTGTGTTTTCAGTTTTATCTTGTTGATATAAATTGTGTTTTCTGTTTTATCTTGTTGATATAAATCGTGTTTTCAGTTTTATCTTGTTTGTTGATATAAATCGTGTTTTCAGTTTTACCTTGTTGATATAAATCGTGTTTCATGCACAATCCATAAACGGGCGACAAAGTCCAGAACATGCAAGGGCTGATCCAGCTTTGGTGCCAGGGGGGGTCACATAGTAAAAAAAGGACATTTCCTAATTCAGGGGGGGGGGGTCATGATCATGATTTTTATAATAGAAAAGTAGTTATTTTATTAATAAATGTAAATAGACAAAATGTATGGCCTGGACTCAGCCCAGGGGGGGTCATGACCCCCTAACCCCCCCCCCAGGATCCGCCCTTGATCACATGATGACAGCTTAGCACTAAAAGTCACTAAGGACCGGTTGACAAACAGTTTTCATTTATTTATTTAATATGAAACGGATACCTTTTTTCTAGATTTCACAGCCTAACCAGCCATCTAGTTGGAGTGGTATTGTGGTCTGTCATAGAAAGGACGGGTGGTATCCCACAGTATCCTTCAGCGAACCCAAAGGAGAATGTGGTCTTCGTGGTATCGTCAACTTCTACGACTTGGCTTATAGAAGAAGAGATATTGTGACAACCATAGGTAAGCTTTTCAAATTGTTAAGTACCTACCTATGCTTTGGAAAGATGAAGTTTTATAAAGGGTAGGCGAGAACGCAAAAGAGCCTCGATGCTAAAGAATCTAAAACAATTTTGATGTGCTGAGTCTGCATAATAAGAGTCTGAGATCGCGATATCTTATACACAGATGTTCTTTACCTTTAAAAAGGAGTGGCATTCAAAGAGGAAAAATTATTCTTCATACTATACACTACAACACAAAACACAGCAAAGCTTGTTTTGTGAAAGTGGAAATAGTTGGTACCCACGGCTTTCAATACGCTGTACGACTGAAAGCCGTCGACCAAACCACATTGCATATCACTCAGTAGTTAGCCCACATGACTCACATGAGGTGGTCGGTAGCCCAGCGGTATCAGTCATAGGCTCGAATCCCGATGCTAACCATTTCCACTTTCACACCACAACCCTTTCTTTATGTGAAGAATGTCGAGTGTCTTTTGTCTTTACTATGGGTGAGCACAGATTCATTAAAAAAAAAAACTTTTATAATTATAGTCTTCGAAATAACAGTAGAAGACGGTCATAAGCTCGTAGTGGTTTGTTCCATTTAAAAATCGAACATCAATAATGAATTGTTAGAGTCATTAGTTGTTACATATTCGATAATTTAATGAATTACCTACTTAATTTTTATTCTAAGCCACCAACAGCAACAACAAACTACAAAAGGTTGTCGAGAGATTCTGTAGCCTTCTACAACTTATTTACAACCTCTTCAGACTACCCTTCTTCTTAGGAAGCAAGATACTATAAAAATTAAGAATCTGCTGTAGTTTCCTTCGTTTCGAGTGAATTGTCTTAAAATTACTTTAAAAAGGAGCTGTATTTTTGTTCTTGCAGGAAGTACGTTGTTTGATTCGCATCCTCCAGTTGATTGCAAAGGCGTCATGTGTGCCCTTGGTAACTGCGTCTCCCTGAGGAATATGTGCGATGGGGTGGCCCACTGCATGGAGGGATCGGACGAAGACTCCATAGCCTGCGACAGTAAATGGAGTTTTTGCAAAACGCATCCATTTAATCCCGAATGTGGTAAGTTTGTAATGATGGAATTTATTTTAAACGAAAATTGAAAATTTTACATATTTGAAAGGGATGAAGCAAGAATGAATTGTAAATGAAACTGTGTAAAATGAATGTCTTGAGCATGTGAATGAGTTCCTAGTACCTATGTGTAGACTGTAGAGATGGGCATTATAACGATAAAAATATTAGATAAATAAAAATAAAACGCCTATAACGTTATTAATATTTAACGATATTAATTATTATAAATAATAGTAGTAGAACAAAAATAATAGTCAAGTAATATAAAGCAACAATATTAGCCTACCCCTATTATTAATATACAGGCAATATTAGGTGAATGAATTTTGAATTTAAGCCGTTAGTCCCATCTCTACCTGTGTATTTAGGAAGTAGGTACGTTTAGTAGAGATGGAAAGTGTGAAAGGGAAGTAGAACGTAGGAAAGTGGTTGGTTGCAGGGTGAGCGGGGCACTATAAGAAGAAATGCATAGTAACATAATATGCATTTGAATGGGGATACCCACAGAAAAAGCAGGAACCCGCTTTCCGGCATGCCCATTTAAAAATGCATTGAAACCATAGAAAACAATCTTTGAGTTGGTCGGCGCGGGTCGGAATCGGCTTTCTACGTGTTCTTACTTACCCTATTATGAGAAACAACAACGAATCTCTATAGTGCATAACGCAGTGCTGTTACCATCAATGATACCTAATATGGTTTGGGCATGTGGAATGAATGTATGCAAGCAGAATGACAAAGAAAATGTAAATTTTAATAAAATACGTCTTTGACAGCTTGGTACAGTGAAGTTTTTGTGTTTTTTTTTTTTTTGTTTTGCCTTACATAATTCGATTTTTGTACTGTTTATATATAGGTTGTCCGATAACAGAAATGAGATGTAGAAGCGGCCTTTGCATACCAAAACGCTTATTTAGTAACGGATTCGATGACTGCCGTGATGGAGATGATGAACCAATTAGAATGAAATGCGCCAATTATATTTCCATGAGCAATCTAGAAAGACTCTGTGATGGCGTCATCCATTGCGCTGATAAATCTGACGAAGATCCTGGCCTTTGCAAATGCCACACTTCCGGTACATATAAATGCAGAAATACCGATTATTGTGTTTCAATGGACGTCGTTTGCGATGGCGAAAAGGATTGTCCTGAAGGAGATGATGAGACCTATTGCCTTGGTTTGTCGACGTAAGTAACGAAAATTTAAGTATGTCGGCGTCCGCGTATTTTAAGTAGCGAAAAAATAGAATAATCGGGTGAATAAAATAATTTCCAAGCGCTAACCAGACCGCCATCTGTACCTTAAATATAAAAACAATATATTTTATGTATTATTATTAGTCAATGATGCACAGATGGCGGTATCTTGATTATAGAAAATTAAAAAAAGAAAAATAGTTATGATTATTTTTATAGAAAAATATTAGTAGGTGTCTAATATTTTTGACAATGTTTGTTGAATAATTTGGGATTTACAGTTATAATAACTGGTCTGGTTTTTCTAAGTTTTTTTGCCCCTTTTTACCTAACTATGTTACTATGTATGAAGAACCTACTAGTAGGTACCTACATATTATTAATCTAGTAAATATATGTAAGTCACCATATCGCCATCTGTTGAAAACAACTATAACTACTTAAATAAATCTGCAACAGCATAGATGGCGGTAACACTCATTTATTCGTACACTCGGTCTCGCTTCGTAGCTCGTACTTTCTGTTAAAATTGTGAAATCACATATTAAAAAAATATTTTATTATTTTTTCAGTTCGGGCGAAGTAAATGAACGGAAATTTGGATTATGGCAACCGAAATGTTTCGACAAAAAAATATACTCTACCCTAGAAGTGGAGGCCATCTGTAGAAAAATCGGATTTACAAGCGGCCATTCCAAGCTCAAACACGTCACCGACTCGAACCATAAACTGACCGAAAGAGTGTTGCAAGAAAATTTCACAGATGTCGTTTTCAAGAAAGCCGTGGTTTCTTTGAGAAATTCTGATCGTAAACTGGGATTTTATGGACACGTTGCCAAAAATGAGACTTGTTATCGTTTACATATTGAATGTAATTAACAAAAAAGATATTGTACCATAAAAAACATGTACTTATATTATAAAAAATCTGTTTAATAAATTAATTTTTATAAAAAAAAAAAACAATTGTTTTGTATGAAAAATTTTAACGGTTTTTAACGAATTTTAATGATATAATCACAAAATTATTATAATTGATACTAATTTATGACAATAAAAAAAAAGTATATTAAAAAAAAAATACTGAAAAAAGCAAAACTTTGGATTGGAGATGCGGGGCATCGATCCCCGTACCTCTCACATGCTAAGCGAGCGCTCTACCATCTGAGCTACATCCCCGGTGGGAGACACGGCATTATTTTTGTTTATAAACAGTCATAAACGAGTGATATTGTACAAAAAATGTTTTAAATGTTTATATTACCATACAAACTGACGTTACTATATAAAATTATTTAAAGTACCGTTTTTAATTATGTCGTATTGTATATACGTAAACTTATTTACCTAAGTACCTACTTATAAAATTAATATTCATAACACTTATTATATTATGAAATTCAATATCATCAAATGCTCTCCAACATAATTGAGAAGTTCGCCCGTAACTCACTCTTTTTTATGCATATTTTTTAATACGTAAAGCCTATCCGACTACTGTAAATATTTTTCATACTTACTTAATATTTTATTTATTTATTTATTTATTTAATAAATTATAAAAGTAATATATTTTATAACTTACAGTATACAACACAGTTTTTAAATTACAATGCATTTTTTATGATAGCATGCACGTAGGTAGGTACATACAAACCTTTTTTTTTCACTTATGTAATTCAGCGAACAGGAATTTTGCTTTTACAATACATGGTAAATATGTTTTATGTCCCTTATGTTCGTCGGTAAATGGACAGTTGCTATGACGATTGATAATAACAGATGTTCGGGGGTGATATTGTTCCTATAGACAGATACAATTACAACTACTGTTTTTAAGTGAAGAAATGTCAAATGTTCACCTTTTTCTACGTGGTATTAAAAGAGAAGATACTATTAATTTTTAGGACAAACAATTAATGATTCTTTTCTATACAAGTCGTCCGACAGGTTTTGCTGCTAGTTAAATCTACCTACCTACTCATCTCGAGGTTACCACAAGGTAAATTGACCTTACGTCTTGTTCGTCGTGGGTTCGAATCCCGCTGCCGACCATTTCCACTTTCACAACACAAGCTTTGTAAGTGTGAGATTGTGTTCGCTTTAGGTGAGCCCAGATTCATTTAAAAAAATATTTGATATTTGACTCACACTAGAGTTATCTGCACTGCTTTAAAGGAACAATATACCTACAATAAAATAAAAATATTAATATGAAACCTTAAAAATACAAAAAACCAATAACATCCCCCAATCAATGGAGACAAAACGGTTATTTGAAAACTGTTCGAAAAAAAATTTGTTCGATCCACCAGTGGGTCGCTACCCATAGTTTGGGAAACCCTGCCTTAAGTATTAGCAACCAGTCCCTACAAATCTGAGATTTGAGACAAGACCGAAGCCCGAGTAGAAATAATTTCAAATGGAAATACACTTAGCAAATTCTGAGCCAACCAGGATTCGAACATAATTATTCATATCCAATCCAATCCAAACTCCCTTAAGACCCCACTTAGGGGCATAGGGAGGCAACAAGAGCTCTCCATTGCGCACGATCTTGCGCAACGTTTATGACCTCCTCCCACACCATGTCCAGATTCCTCAGCTCTGCTTCGAAGGAGCGGAACACAGTATAAGAGGGTCTTCCTCGTCCTCGGGACACTGATGGGAGGAAGAACAGCGCTCTCCTTGGCCAACTGTCATTCGGCATCCTTAACACATGTCCCAGCCAAGTCCATCTCCTCCACATAATAGTAGAAGTGTTGGGCTCACGCTGGGTGCGCCGGCGTATAGCGTCGTTCGTGATGCGGTGGTACCATCTTATACCCAAAATTCTCCTGAGGCACCTCGTTTCGAATGCAGATACTTTTTGTGCCTGGGCTTTGGTCAGGTGCCAGGACTCACACCCATACAGGAGAATGGGCAACACACACGCATCAAACAGTTTACATTTACAATTATTCATAGCAACATCTAATATCCAATCTAATCTATTATATAAAAAAGTCGTGTTAGTGCGAACACTCGAGATCTGCTGAATTTCTATCATTTTTGGTTTATTGGATTACCTTTTCTCCTCTGGATAACAAAATAACTAATAAAACATCGAAAATGGATAGCAAATAATATAAAATATAATGAATTTCGATACAACAACGCCATCTGTGAAAAATTATATAGAAACACAACTTTTATTAACCTGACAACCATTAACATTTAAAATATTGGCACGCAGATTTGTATGGATTTTTTTCAAGCTTTTTTCTTATTTGTCAACATTGAAGTGCATTTTTTAGAAATTAATACGCGAAAAGCTAAATCTTATTTTGAAATCAAATAATAGTCGTTTGACACAAACTGTCAGTTGGTATTTAATAGTTAGTACGATTGACAGAATTCGGATGGAAAATATGTTGTTTAAAACAGATGCATCGGTCTGAATAATACTGGTTAAAAGTCATTTTCATCATTCTTTTAAATTCTTATTCAATATTCATAGTTAGACCACAGGACAACGTCTGTCGGGAAAGCTAGTAGCATATAAATAAACGATTAAGTACAAATCAAATATGTAGTGGTACACAATATTATTATGAGTGAGGTAAAATCAATGACTCATACCTATGTTTGATTCTGATAAGTAAAAAATTTCCACTTTCTTTTAAACGTAAGTTAAAACATAATGTTATTTAAATCGAATTCCCTGAACTCCATACTGTCGTCATTTTTAATGATAGATTATACTAGCTAGTACATTATAACTTTATGACGAATATTTAGGCGAATATTAGTGAATGACTAGATATATGGTTAACTTTCACATCAATTTAAATGCCTAGCTATTGAGTTATGTATGTAAATAAATAGGAAAATATCGTATTGCTCCTAAAATCTAGCATAATTTTCGTCCTATGAACTGGCTATCTTCATTGGTTACATAATTATTCATGGTGTTTTTAGGGAGAGCATCCCGATTTCTAAACAGGTGAATTTACACCAAAATAACATAGAGAAGAATCTAGAAACAGAGTATATTTTCTTTTATGGCTGATACTGGACACCATAGAAACAATATCAAGCAAGAACTATTTTGGGAGATGACAGTTCTTTCCATGGTGACCATATCCAACGGTCGAGAAAATGTACTTTATTTCATAGAATAAGTCTATTTTCCAGCTCTGGCTGTAATATGTCCATTTGATATAAACGCACTTTTAGCGTATGTAAAAAGTACAAAACTGCCAGCTCCACTAAAATTATAATAAATCCTCTAAAATGACCCGCTATTCGATCAATTTAAGCGGCACCTGGGAAAAACGCACCAAATTTGTTCGAGAAAAAGCAAATTTGGCAGCCATTACAATCATTCTGACATTAGGAAATTAGATTAGAATAGGCGAAGACTTATATTATATGTATACTTAAGCAAATAAAAATAAACTTTAGTACCTACCTACTCGAAAATCACAGGATATTTCGAAACTCGAAAGTTTCAAGTAACATCAGTCACATAGGTACATATCAGAGAGACACAAAACTGTGGTTTTTTTTATTTAAGTTTCATTATTAAAATTGCCTGGTACATGACCAAGAGGCAGATCTCCGATGCGATGGACCGACCAAATAAAGCAAAATATTCCCACCACGACACTCCATAGAGCCGTCCATCTGGCAGCCGACAGAACATCCTGGCGAGCAATGGTCCACAACAGAGTGCATGATGGCCACGACCCTCAGCAGTGAGGACGACGACTGGTAAGGTAATTAAAATTGGATGATGGGCATGGCTGAGGCATGTGTTGAGGACGCCGAATGTCCGTTGGACGAGAAGAGCGCTGCCCCCCGTAGATAAATTCAAATTGGCGTTCGACTACAAACGAAGATTTCGTCAATGTATAGTGCGAAAAAATTAACTGTCCACTGGAACATAATATAAAAAATTATTTAAACCAAACAAACATCACCAACTACCAATAATCGAAATTATTATACACAATACACATCTACCTATCTTTTCGTGTCTCAATATTTTATTAGAGTTGTTTCAGTTTATTTATTAATTTGTTATTGTTACAAATGTTTTTTTGTATTCTTGAAAGTGCATACTTGGTTGTTTTTTATAAAATGCACGGTAGAAATTTTTTGCTGAGTTGAAATTTGGATATAGGCATTGATCACTCTCCCGAGAGTGGATTGCAGCGTTACAAAGAAGAAGAACCAATCAATGACACTTATATAAAAATATGAAAAGTTGGCAGTTAATTTTCTTCCTAATACTCTACATTGTCGAAGAATTCGTTTGTAGTCGATCACCAAATGCAATTTGTCTAGGCCTACTGTTCATCATTCCATCAGGGTCTTGAAGATGAGGAAGACCCTTTCATACAGTGTTCCGATCTTTCGAAGCAGAGCTGGAGGGTTTGGACATGGTGTGGGGAAGGTCATTGAATCTGCGCAAGATCGAACTCAATGGAGAGCTCTTTTTGCCTCTCTATACCCCTAAGGGCCCTAAGTGAGGTGAAAAATTCATGTTCAACAAGTATTTTACTGAATTCTCATAAAAACCCATATTATAACAATCTATGCTTTATTTTAAAGTTCATTTGCCTCTAAGTTCATTATAATAATTATTTTCTTGTCTTGATTGAAATGTAGCTTTGGTATCTGGGATCGTTTCACCGACTGGTCTACAAGTAAGTATAGTTGGTACCGTAAAGAAACCGGTCTCCAGCCCTTGGCCCAATTAGAACACCCAGATGCATTCTTGGGTTCGTGTCTCTTGGTATGTGGTATGTGGTACGATTTGTTGATTTCTTAATTCACATCCGATGTCGTATGGAATGAGAAAGATAATGTAATTATTGTCATTTCAAGTAAGAACCTACCTAAGAAATAGGCACTAAAATATGTTTTCTCGACACTTGATCAAACGAAATGTCCTAATAATATTCGGGTGTTCAATATGGCTGACTTGAAAGCATCGATAGCTTTTTCAACTCACTAAACCTTTGAACAGCCGTATTTTTATAAATTTTATGGTGTGTATAAAATCTTTAGGACTTAGTAAGGGACTGTATGGATTATGGTCAAGAAATTTACGTTTTTTTTTTGTATGTTAAAACATAAAAGAGGTACTTAATTGTTTGACAACCGCTGTGTGAGCTTGCATTGTCGTGGTATTGAAAGATGCTTCGTTTTGGGTTAGATTTCCGCGATATAAAAACTGTGGTACACCACTCTGCAATTAATTTAAAGTTTTAGCCCTCTTTGAAATTTGTAGAAAATTATTGCGCGGAATTTTTTCTTCATAATCTTATGTAACCTGACACGTTCTAACAACGCTATGAATAAACCATAGAACACTTTTTATTGTTTTGAGATTCGAAATTCAAACAACGTTTGAAAGGTTAACGACTGAACTTGTAAGGCAGCTCAACAAAGACGAACTAAAACTAAACAATTAACAAGAACATTTATTTGCGGACAAATTATAATCATTCTAGCTAGGCATTATGTAATAATACCTAATTATACATTTTTTATAATATCTGGCGTATTGTTATAATTTGATCTTCCAAGGTTGGGAGACCATGCTGGTTTTGTTTAGATGAAGTTTTTATTTGTGTTTTTTAGAAGAAAACAAGTTTAATTGACTGTTTATTACTATATTGTATTGTATTATTGTAATTATTAATACTATTAGGTATAGTATGTACGATGACACAGCTGGATAAAATTTGACTAGCCTTGCCAAATAATGTTAATAATGCCATTTTTGTTTTGTTTTTGTATAATTCTTTTTGCAAATCACAAACTTTGATTGTCACTAACGATATGCTGTTTTAGATCATATTATTTATATACCTACACATTTAATTAATTATATACAAACTTTCTGAAATATTTTTGCACTAGCTGACTCTTCTTCTTCTTCTTCTTCCATATTTCTGGCTTTCACCCCTAAAGGAGTGTTCAGCCACTTTCACACTCGAGAAATTGGGACACACTGGTCTATTAGGTACAAAATTGTATTATTGAGGACAGGACAATAAATTAGAAGGTATCAAAAAAGTGGGGGGAAAATATGAGGAGAAAAATGGTAGAAGTAACGGGTCATATTTTAAGGGGATTGAGATTTATAAATTTAGAAAGGAGAGCATATAACATATTTTTGAAAGGGGGAGATAAATGAACTGAGAGGCTGCATGGAAACGGGACTCCCAACCAAGAGAGATCTCTGAGGAAGTCCGGATATCTGTCAATTAACGGGCATTCAAAGAAGTTGTGGTTGAGAGTGTCCTCTTCAGAGCCACATTCACAGGACGGGGAATCAAAAATACCTATCTTAAATAAATGGGCACCGTCACAGCAGTGCCCCAATCTCATGCGACAAATGGTGGACAACACTTGTTTGCTCAGTTTGATATCAGCAAACCATGGCCTGAGGCTTAGCTGGGGTGAAAGTTATCTGTTAATAAAAAAAAAATTCCTCTAGTTGTATAACTTTAAAAAAAATCCAAGATATGGCGGTATAGTAGGAAATAAGTCACATGTGAAGCGTGTTACATTATTGTATATGTTATTGGATGAACAGACTCCATCAAACCCAAACTTTACCGAATCATCATGGTAAGATTAGAGAACCAACTTTTTATGCTGTCTTAACATGTTCAACTTGTCAAAAAATCACATGTATACCTACAACAAGTAGATAATATTTAATAATCAATAAGATGTAGATATAAAAGTTGGAAAATATTGAGAACAAGAGAGCAACCAAATTTAAACACTGCGACTGCTGTCATGTATTTGGCGCCAAAATATTAATTTTTCAATTTTTGTTACTGTCTCATATTTATTGCCTATTGGCTTTGTTGGTACACAGCGTTCTAATTATGTCTAGATTATTGTGAGCATTTTTCAGGACTATAGATCTCAACGAATATGTAACAACTTTTCCGAAATGGGGTCTATGTATGGAAAAACTACTTACATTATTTTTCCTTAAAATCCCATCTTTGCTCATATTCTTGTCGAAATAATTGTGTATAGGAATGATCAGATGAACTTGTTTACCTATACCTACATCGTATCGGCGAGTCACCTGTATTATTGTGAGAGCTAACTGTCAATTCTGCCTGTATGTTTAATTTGACAGGTTGCCCATGCGCAGGCAGGTAGGTAGGTGCCCGTCCTCATAGTTGATATTTAGTGGATGGACAGTGGACAGCGGCACAAGTAGGCCACAAGAAGAAGATATATACCGTTACGTTTAACATTACAGAACCAAGAACTAGACACTGTTATGGTCATCAAGCCGCGTAATCGCTGGCTAAACACCCGTCCACACTGCCTGCAATTCAAAACAATAAATAATTTCACTTAAATACATTATAGTATATAGGAGCAATGTGTTCCTTCATTAGTTGAGTAGGTATTCATTACTCATGATTGAGGGTGTTATCATGATTTTGCGTAGGTGCAGTCTGGCTAAAAAGAGTAGACATTAATTATTGATGAACTAAAATGTTATCACTCTGGCAACATTGAACATAGATTATTGTCTGACATTACAAATGTTTACGAATGGACAGCAATTCTAACTGGTAAATACAACATCCAATTCATTTTAAAAATTATTAAGTAGGTACCTTTTACTAATTTGGATATTTTTCCGACATATTTTTTTGTATATTCCTATAATATTCACGTACAAATAAATTATAGGTTATGTTTAAACATTTTGACATTTATATGATTGAAATTCGGCCATAGAATAGTAAGCAGTTGTAAGCCCCATTAATGGTTTATAGTACCCGTTATATTATCTTATTATCTCTGTTTTTTTACTCGTTTTGCGTAGATTTTTTTCCATCTCGTTTTTAATGCCATTACTGGTACAGTTCGTTACTAAATTCTTTTAAATAACCATTATAAAGCATTTCATATGATACCACATTGAATAGTATTTTTTTTTTTAATATTTTGGCGATTACAATACTTTACTTTATAAATGCAGAGTACTTAATTGTTGCCATACAAACGACTGCAGCGCCCTAAATTATTTTCTACTCTATTTAGCCAGACTGTAGGTATACTAACATTTACACATTATGCACCTACTCCTACTCCACATTTTGTGTGCAACAATGGGATAAGTACTCAATAACTATTTATTCTCCCTTTAAAAACTCACTTAGCTGCCTGGGAGGGGGGGGGAGGGCAAAAAAGCTTTCTACTGCGCCCGATCTTGCGTAGCTGCGATGGCCTCATCTTAGCTCTACCTAGAAGGAATGGAACACAGTATAAGGGAGACTTCCTCGTCTTCAGGACCCTGATGGTTAGGATGAACAGCGCTCTTCTCTGCCCACTGGCATTCAGCGTAATGGTGGAAGTGATGGTGGCACGGGCATAGTTGAGGCATTTCTTTTCAGACTTTTTGTGCCTGGGCTTTCATAACTCTTGACATGACTCACCCATAGAGAATAATAGACAAATAGTTTACATTTTGTCTCTACTTTTTTGCACACAGTAGTTTGATTTTTTAGGTTTTTTTTTTCTGGTTCGTGCTGGAGAGGTAGGTTATTATAAAAAGTTATTGATGTTGCTGGCGGAAACTTTGTGAAATCCTAGGTTATTATTTTACAGCTAATATTCTTTTTGCATTCGAGTAAAAAAAATCTTTCCAGTGGCACCACGCATTCAAAGGTTCCATTCTTGTCCCTATAGTTTCTTTTTGAATACCTCATCCTCACTACAAGGTCTTACAGGTTGACTGAGGATCCACAAGTAATCCGGTCGAATATTCCAAGAATACCTTACAGCTGGAGGCGAAGGGACTATAAATAGGACATGGAAAACCCTGAGTATGGTGTGTGGAACTTTACCGAAAATAAGGGACAATGGAGTTTCTATAGAACAAGTACGATTCCGCGCGGCGCAGCCTTTTGCATCTATAACGGGGAGTATTATTATTGACATATCTCCAAGCGTTTTGCGCATTACTTGAAATCTTTATGGTTGGTTTTCCGAGTTTTCAATACGATAAATAAATAAATACACTCGACAACGAGTGCAAAGGGGTAAAAAAAAATCAATAGTTTTATTTTCAAACAGAATAAAGTATTTTGATTGGAATTAAACCGTATAGTACAAGAAGATGACATCTCATCAAGATTATGAATTTTCTTTGCAGTACGGCGAATTGGAAAAGAGCTAGTGTGGACAGGCTTCAATGTAGTATTTTAATATGGTGTACATAGCAATATTCAGGTAGGTACCTCCTGTTGAACCGATATGTACCTACTGAAGTACGCGTTATATAACTTATCACAATATTATCATCTATATAATATGTGTAAATAGCGTAATAAGCGAATAGTTACATACTACGTAACATGTAGCTCGCTCGGTGACCGCTAGAACTCGTGTGTAGGAAGTCCACTCTTCAAATATAGACATCGACCTATTTTAAGGTAGCACAAGTTCTGAGGACAATTAATAATTATTATTTTAAAATTTCGATGACGTGTTCAATATTCGAAATGGGTGTCGATGATTCTTGTATGTCTATCGATGTAGGTATGTATGTAAAGAGGCGGTTTCTTTAGACATCCATTCACAATATAACGGCATTTGCAACGATGTGGTTATGTTACTGATCATGGGTGTGTTCTGGTTCTGTAGGAGTTTCTTTATTGAGAATCCTTCGTGTATTATTTTGATGTGTGCGTCCCATGAGATCTGTTTTACTGAATGTTGTCAAGATACGCAAGTCTTTGGGAAAACTGTTGAAATGCAAGGTCGTATTCTTAGTATGCTATACATACATGGTGGGGCCGGCGTAGTATGCTATAACTGCCAAAAACTCTTCGGTAAGCTAGAAGGGACGTATACTGTCGGAAGAGCAAAACTGCAATGGATGAATATAGTGTGAAGAAGTATTTCAAGGCAAATGGATAACTGACTATTTAGAGAATGTGGACGATGGAGCAGAGTGGATGGCAGAACATTCTGGAAGAGGCTTAGACTCATAATAATATGTACCTATATAGACTGTAGTACCAATGATGCTGATGAATTTCCCATAAATTGGATATCTTATGGATAATAAAATGATTCAGACATCGCCTTTTGGAGTGGAACATCTAAGAACATCAGTAGGCCTAGACAAATTCAAATTGGAGATCGACTACAAACGAATTCTTCGACAATGTAGGGTAGGAAGAAAATTAACAGTCCACTTTTTATATATTTAAGTGTCATTGTTTGGTTTAATTAATTGTTTATATATGTTCCATTGGACAGTTAATTTTTTCGCACTATATATTAGCGAAATATTCGTTTTCAGTCGAACGCCAATTTTAATTTGTTTACGGGGACAGCTCGAATACCAGAGGTAGAGGTAGCAGAATATACTGTACCCGACTTCGACCGAAATAGGACTTTTAT
The DNA here is from genome assembly GCA_963576905.1 of Mystacides longicornis. Classification (NCBI taxonomy): domain Eukaryota; kingdom Metazoa; phylum Arthropoda; class Insecta; order Trichoptera; family Leptoceridae; genus Mystacides; species Mystacides longicornis. Next base: position 5,485,755 of record OY756434.1, read on the forward strand.
GACATCTTTCGATATTAAAACTGATCCTCAGGGTCGCTGTGTGTCATGTAGCCCATAATCTGTGTTAGCGCGAGTAGCCCTGCTTTCTCAGAGTTCAGCAGTGGTCCTTGATGATGTGATATGATGGATGTTTCGTTATCCTCTGCGTAGGTATAATATTATTCTAATTGGGCTTCAATTTTGGACATATGCTTCTAGAGACTAAGTAAGAACTCGAAATAAACAACTGATTTAAATTAGGATAATAAGCAAAAACAATTGAAGTAAGATACTTACTTAATAATAATCTAACTATAAAAAATGCTTGACTTCAATTTCAAACAAAACCAGGAAAAAGACGGCAATGTTACCGCAACATTGCAATCCTGTAGCCATGCATTGCCTTCATAATCGTAGGCAAACCTAGACGTGAATGAAGAATGAGGTTAACCGCAAGGAACGGTTCTGAACACTGTGGCTAGGTCCGCTTTCAAACATCACACTTTATCACCTCAGGAATATGGAAACTTAGAATTTAAAAATACTTGTCAGACGTATAAAGATCCAGGAACCCCTTTATTGAAGCTGATTCCACCTATATAGTATCTGAAAGAAGATGGGAAGCGGACTCTGGTGCACTGGTGCAAGTGGAGAGGCACCTGTTTCTTTTTCCCAGAGTACCTATACAGTTTCCGTCATTCTCGAGCCCTAGCTTCCTCAGATACTCGTTAAGAAGCCTGTAGCCCTAGTATAAGTTTTCGATGATCGTTTCGATATTCGAAAAATTTTCATACTAAAATGATTGAATGATTCCATCGTTTGATTAAAGAACACTAATTGCACGCCAATAAGCGTACTAGCCCCACTGTTATCGTTTTAAGTTCAATGTAATTACACTCATGCATGTTTTGGTTCTTCTGAAGTTAAAACCTCGAAGAAATTCTTCAGATTGTTTGAATCCAAGAAGCTTGTTCTAAATCTTGAATCCTGTGCCTGCGGAACAAGTCAGGACGCCTATCAGCTTCTAGCATACATTAATCGTAGAAGGTTGCACTCCTGATGGTTACCTGTTAATGGCAAACTATATAATGCTTTATCAGCTTTCGCTCTACATTTCAGATCTAAGATCCACCAATTTTTTTAACTATAACGCCAGCTCTTCATTCACTAGTATGAAAAAGATTTGGAAGTCCAGCAATTTCTTGACCCAAACCAAATGTCGCCTATTGAACGCGCGTATCTTGCCATTTTTTATAATGTTGCAAGTCCTGGCATCTGTCAAAGGCTTATCGAAGAAAATTTCTCACCGTTCAAAACAGAAATCAGGTGGTTTTATAAAAAATGCCATCGTTCATGATGATAACAACCCTTTATTACCTCAGTCATCCCCAATCGCAGATTGGGTTGGCACAACCATACCCCGAAAGAGTTAGGCCAAGCCAGCTTATTTTTCAACACGGACGGGACAAGAACAAGAGGATGACCGTGCCTTTAGAGCCTATACCGCGGACCTGCATAGTATCGGACTGTCCTGAAAAGAAGTGGAGCGGCTGGGGCGAGGGATCTAGTGGCGACCACATGCTCCACCTTGGGAGCGAATATGGATAGGTAAGGAAAGGTAATAAATTATTTCCTTATGCAATTTTAATACCTTACACTGCGTTTGTCTAATAATAATAAATTACCTTAAAGTCGGCTTACTATTTTGGGTCGACCATAAAAGACAACAATACTAAATGGTTTCGGGAATCACACCTTGCCAGGAACGGAAAACAAAGACCATTATGGGGTGGTTCTTCTCAAAAGAAGGATTTTCTCATGGTTTTTTTTTTTGAGATGCGGCACGTTCTTCCGATTCGAAATATATTATTACATAAAATTTACGGAGAAAAGGCAATAATTGGCAGTTTATTTAAATAGGATTTATTACAGCTCATATATATTTTTTTGTCCATAGCCAGGACAGAATTCGGCGAGCAAAATGCCTTAGGAATGGTTCAAATTTAAGAGAAGTTTTTCGAAAACATATAATATACAAAATAAAATAACGAACTTTAACTCATTTTGGTAATGTGGGACATATTTATTTATTTATTTACAAATAAACAGCAAACTTTTAAAGAAAATAAAGATTATAAGGAGAGCAGCAAAAAAATACAATACACAAAATTGCTTTCCATAAGCACTACAGTGATAAAAAGTACATGTCTGACATTTGTTCAGTAGGTATAGTAGGTGAATACAACAGTATGAGAATACATTTAAAAGGCTATTGTGTGACTGACGAGGTAGGCAGAACAAGACTGGTATTTTTTGGGGTGTAAAAGAGCCTCGTGGCTGAAGAATCTGAAACAGTGGTTTCAAAAAAATATTGACAATTAACCTATAATGATTTTTTCCTATATTTAACTTTTGAGAATATCAACGACACCTAATATAAAATTAAAATAGTTATAAAATAACAGTTCAATTCTTCTCATTTTATAAAGGTAATACTTATTTTTTGTTTATGAATACTGTATATGTTACGTTAAATTTTGTTTTTTCTTCTTTTTCTAATGAAATGAAATGAAATGAAATTTATTTCCAAGAAGAACACACATACAGAAATATAGTATAAATTCATCAATATTAAAAAAAAAACAAAACAAAAAAGAAGAAGATATTTTATTTGCGGCCCGCAGCTCTTTTTAATTCTTGAAATTGGCCCGCCATCCAAAAAGTTGGCCCTCCCCTGATCTAAAGGATAAAAAAAAAATTTAGTAGTAGTAAAATATGATAGTGATTTTTATAAATATGTATATAGTGTATTTAAAAATTAAATGCATAGCACGACTTGACTTGACGAAACTGACAACGTTCTATTATTTTGCGTTTTCTCTCTTCTGCTTTTTTGTTTTGTTTTTTGCTTTTTCAATCCTTATACCTTTTTTTTAAAAAAAAAAAAGAACTTTATATTTTGTTTTTTCTTGCTGGAGATGTATCTACTCCTCAGCGACATATTTGAACATTATTTTACTATCTTTATTAGTATTGTCTCGGAACAGGCTTAGGTCTAGTGAGGCAATATATTCCATTACATATATATTTATTATATTGTATAATGTACTTTTCTTTTGGAAAAAAAAAAAAAAGAAATTAGGGCATTTTTAAATTTAAAAACCTCGGGCACATTCTAAAATATCTGAAGACCACCCTGTCCACGCCACACAAATAGACCTTCGTTTCATTTTAAACGATTCCCAGAAATTGGCGCATTATTATGACGGGCAGGTAAATGATTATTATAAAAGAACCCAACCTGTTAGGGGCACATCTTGCCCGGTGCACAATCTCCCTTCGTGTTATTTTGATGCAGTTCCGTGAATCAGTCTTCTGCGTAAAAATCTTTAAAACGGTCCATGTTTCTGATGCTGAATGGATTTGGGATCTTAGAAGAAACACTTCATTCATGATGGTGCTGTGAATGTTTAAAATCTTACTAGGTATCATTGAGGTGAGAGGCAAAAACCTTGATAAAGTCGTGGAATTGAAAAAATCTTGGCAACATCCACACATCAGTACATTTCGATCCAGATACAGAAATTCGATGCAGATTTAGAAATGCCTTGTTAAGAATTCAAATAACTTCTAAATCAAACCAAAGAATGGTTAAATGTTACGTTAGTCGATGCTTCTTTACAGAGCTGAAACGTGGAGGCTCAAGGTAAATCTTCTTCTCTGGTTTCAATCCTAATATTAGTTTGTAGCAATTCCCTCAATTCTTCTCCTCCATTCTTCCCTGTCTTGTGCGGCTCTTTTAAGTTCTACATTATGTCTGGCATCGCACGTCCACCAACAGGTCCTCCAGGTACTCTCGGTGTGGGCGTCCCCTAGAGTTTGTCCCCTCGCTCATAACCTCCATTATGTTGAATACGTTGAACTAAATAGAAGATTTTGAGATGTGGGCTTATCCAAGATTGTTGCGTCTCCCTTGAACGGATATGGTTAGTAATTTGGATGTCCTAGATAGAGAATTGTTGACAAACAATTATATCTAAGTAAGGCGCTTCTGCAGCTTATCATCGAGAGAAGACGTCGTGCGGGACAGATGTCATGACTCCGTAATTGCAGAAATTGTTTCATACAGATCTATAGACAGGGAGGCCTTTGTCAAAGTGATAGCCAATGTCGGAAACCGTTTGAAACCTCGGCATCCATAATACTGGTTAAATGCTGTAATAATTGCAGATTGTTCAATTGAAGACAAATTAAGTAGACTACGGACCTCACGATCAGTAAGGAACCAATACCTAGTTGCTGACCAGATAAAAGAAATGCTTATACACAATACACAACCCAGAAAGATATGGAGTAAAGTCAATGGAATAAGATATGGAATGCCGAATGACATAAGCAATTGACCATCTGTTAATCGAGTGCTCCATGCAGACATGTCAAGAGATTAAAGTAACGAAACACCCTACCCAAGGCTTCTACAGATAAAATTAAGAGTGAATTCAGACGGAATATTGTGTGGGTATCCAAATTTACTCTGGGATATTTGGAAATTATACCAACTGGCTAAAAGCAGACAATTATAAAACCTACTTAAGAAAAATATTCATAAAGGTACTTTTGGTTTTGTATATTTTGAGGGTCAGCTGGAGGAAATAGGTACCCAATGATACATAATTTCACATATTTGATAGATCATCTAGGTATATCTACTTATTTTGATTAAAGTAACGAAACACCCATATAAATCTGATAAAATTTCAAAACCAATCAAAACTTATGTAAAAGATTGTATATTTTGCAAACTGCAATACACAGATTGTTATAGGTATTTTTAGGCACAGACAGCTTGAAGTAAAGATTCAAAGCCGTTGACCTTCGGAGTCTGCAAAATACATTGCTGAACGCGTGTGGGAGGTGCTGACAATAATTATTAATTCTTGGCGAACTGTTGGATTTTAAACTGCATCGTGGCTCCAAGACTAAAAACCGTCAATGTTTGGGTGTATTTTTATTTTTTTTTAAACAAAGGATATTCTTTGTACAACCAATAAGCCCAAGAGGTCTAAATTTACCTTCAAAAGTTCGTACGTTTTTAGAGTAACTTTAGCATCAATAAGTTGTCATCTTGTAATTTGTTGAGATTTAGTCGTAATAGGACACGAGAAACTATCTTCTTGTCCCATTATTTGGGATCAGCTCCCATTGTCCTTCTTTGCCAAGACCCTCTATTCCACTTCGCTTTCCTTGAGGCCCCTATGGATGCCCGACAACCATGTGGCGGATGGTCTGCTTGATCTCCTGGCTGGAGTTTCGATGTCCATAGCTCTCTGGATCATGTTGTCCTGTGATCGCCTCATAATATACCCATACCATCTTAGTCTGTTTTCTGTTACCTTTTCGGTTATGGGTGCGACCTTTAAGCTGCCTCGGACATGGAAATTTCTACCTCTGTCGAGTCTAGTTACTTCTCCAGCCCATCTGGGTATCTTCATCTCTCTAGTGTGCATGCAAGAATCCATACCTAAGTATTAAGAATGTTGTCAATCCACATAGGCATAAATAATAGATATGGTAATATCCTAGACCTAGAGCCATCTAGAGTCAGTGTTACTGAACAAATATAACTGGCTGCCTAAATAATTTTTCCACAAGCTTTAAGCAGACGAAGAAGAAGAAACGGTACTTCATGAACAATAATAATTATGTGAGACCAACAGATCTTTTATTGCGTCGGCGTTTAGTGTCGACACGTAATGATGTAAAGTGTTTGTTGCGTGTGTGTTGCCCATTCTCCTGTATTTAGTGTGAGTCCTGGCACCAGAGCAAAGACCAGGCACAGAGAGTAGATATCTGAATTTGAAATGTAGTGTCTTATAAAAATTATGAGTAGGCATAATATGGTACCACCGCATCACGACCGACGCTGTACGCCAGCGCAGGCCTATTGTGGAGAGGGGATGGACATAACTAGGACATGTGTTAAGAATGCCGAATGACAGGTGGCTGAAGAGAGAACTGTTCTTCCTCTCATAAGGGTCCCGAAGACGAGGACGATCATCTCATACCATACTTCGTTCTTTCGAAGCAGAACTGGGATCTGCATATGGTGTGGAAGTGAGCTCATCGAAGCTGCATGTCGAGCGCAGTGAAGCGCTCTTATCACCTCCCTACGCCCGTCACTGGGACGTAAAGGAAGATTTGATTTGGCTTTGAGGTTAATCCAACAGATTTTAGATCATTCATTGTTCTTACGTATTAATTCATTGAAATGACATATCGCATATTGGTTGGTTACAGTAGTACCTACATACATAATGACAAAATGGAGTAAAGTAAGTAAGTATATGTAGGTACCTACTTACGTAATGTCAAATCACAGTGACTGTCAGCAGGCTTAGTTCATTCATAGGGTTGAACTGTTGTTCAGTAGTAAACACATAGGGAAAGGTGCTCATGCAGTATATTATAATATGTAAGTAGGCATATTATACTTGTATATGTGGTATGTATGTAAAGACACAGTGACCACCAAACGCACCGACATACCAACAGGCACTTGACACACTGCGTGGAATGCACTATTTGGCCGCTATGGCTACTATAACGAACCAATTATTAGCTGAAATCCAGTGATGAATAACTGATGGCTTTGAATGCGTTACCAACTAAAATAATCTTAAAGGATTATTAGTTTAAATTATTCTTTAAAAACAAAACACAAAAAAACAAACAATATAATATTGTAGCATTTCACATAATCCAGTAGTTCTCCATTATTTTTATATTTTGATTTGGTCTTCCTTGAGGTCAGAATGATTAAATAAATCGACGGCTTTCTCAGCCATTTTTGTAGTAATTACAGACTAGTAAAAGCTCAGACGCATATTCGCTACGTCTTAACACATTGTAGTGTGAATTTAAGCCTATTTATATGAAAAAGTCCTAGCATAATATGCTCAAATGAGAGAAAAAAAAATTATAAAAAAATGAGAGAAAAACGATTCCTGTAATCCCCTTTTATACGCTGGTAAACAAAAATAGTTTGGTAACAATATTCTCGGTGGAGCGAACCAAAAATAAATAAAAAAAAATTGATTTTTAATGTTAGTTAGGTTCATAAAATGTAAATTCTACTTTTAAAATTCACATCAAAATAAAAAAAAAATAAAATTATAATATTTTCAATGCGAAAATCTATTCCATTTTATTTCAAATACAAATGTTGGTGACACGCGATGATTATTTTCTTTTCGCGACACATCGAAATAGCAGTGAATTTCTTTCTTCGCTCATTACACTGCGTGTAATAAATAGAGACAGATATATAAATCCAACATTATCGCATAATTTAAATATATGTAAGTATATCGCAAGCACTTGTATTTATCTTTATCCTGTTTCATTACAGTTGTTTTCAGTTAATTAGACAGAGAAAACAACAATGAAGAGTCCACGTAAGGACATAGGAATTTCGACTTAGGCAAGGATAATACACCTTCAAAAATATAGGCCATCTCGCTCAGCCTCCAATTAAAATGCACTAGTTAAAAAGGATGAGGAATAATGACACGTATTTATGTGAAAGGTCGATAACCATTATTTTCTTTCACGGTTTTTTTAATAAGTTCAGAATTAAATTAGCAGAGATGATAGTGCCACGATGCAAACCTTTCTTTTAACGTGATCTTTACTAATTATTTTATTATTATAATACTTGTGGTCGACCATTCGATCATAACTAATTTAGATAAGTTTGAACAAAATTAAGGTTCCATTAACAAGCGCTATTTCATAATTTTCTTTCAACAATTGCATGGATATACCTACGTTAAATGTTGATATGTACAAAGTTATTTTTATTATTATTAAAGACAAACAATATTCTCAATTTGACCACAGATAAACAGAGGAATACAATTTAAAAAAATATTAGCATTCGTCACTACTTCTATATATTTTTTTATTATTTTTATTTTTTTATTTCCAAATATATTAATATAATGTACATAATGTATTATTATGTGTACATATGTGAATACAGATTAAGAGAATGGAATTTATCACCCCACTAGACAAAAGCCCGTGCTGAGGTGAAACTTAGTATTTATACTGCGCATGAACTATAAGTGTGCGAAATTTCATACTCCTCTGTCCGCGCAATTATCGTAAAAATGGTCACAAAATTTTTGCTTCACCTATTAATATATAGATTACGGAATACTGTATGCTTACATTAAATCAATTAGTGTTCGATTTTGACAGTTGAAGAATTTTGATTCGTTTCAGTTCAAAAATTGAGATTTTTTTTAATTTTTACATAATATTTTTGAAGTGTACAAAAATTCCTTAATCTGTTACAATTAGGATGCCTATACACTGCATATAAATGCACACCTACCCTAGGTAGCAGTGTATTTATATTATGTTTATACAATTTAGGCATGCCCATACCAACTTTATAATCATGTGAGGCCGTACGTAGATATTATTATAGAGACACATACCTACATGTACCCATGTATGCATGTATAGTATTCTACCTGTATCTATCTCCTTATGAATGTGAAGGTGGCTACCTACCTATATGTATTATATTTTATACACATACCTACCTTCTGGGTAAGTAACTATATTCATCACAACCTCCTACAATACTAAACTAACATGTAGGTATGGGCACATGAGTGTGTTCATTTCAAAAATGGAGGGAGCTTTATAATTTCGAAATAATAAGTGGAAAAAAATCGCACATTGGAATTCTTTAGGTCGTATATTTTATGTAATGAAAATAAATTTAACTGGGCCGATTCATATAGCCAATTGTTTAAAATTGTCCGTCGGTTGATTATTTTTTCCGTATTGTAAAAAAAAAACCTTTATTTTTCTACATAAGTACATCGATATTTTTTTAGCTGTTTCCCGTTCCCCAAATCAAAGGATTTAGGTAGAATAAAACGTCGATACCTAATTGAATAAAACAATTCTACACAAAAAGAAAAAAAAAAACGAGAGACGCAAGTTCGAATCTTGCCCGAGGCATGGAATTTTTCCACATGTTGAACATGTTGAAATTTCTCATAATATTCGGGAATTTGAACATTAGCACCTAATGGCGAACGTTGTTAACGTAAAGTGATCACACTAAGCCAGCCTTCGAAATAGCAGTAGAAGACGGTCGTAAGCCCGTAGTGATTTGTTCATACCATTTCAAAAATCGAACAGTATTAGTTAGTCATCAGTTGTTGTTGATATATCGCAAAAAAACTTTTTTCTTAGAAATTATGATGAAATTTGGCAGCATAATAATATGCAAACACCCATCACCATCTTCCGTACAACGATATCAGCTAATAAGCATTGCAGATTTGGCCTTCCTTCACTTCTTTTCCAGTTGGGTCATTTAACAATACTCTTTATGAGAGCTTCAGGTTACCCATACAATACCTACATATGCCATAGCCACAGTAGTTTGTTAATCTTGTTTAACTTGACACCCTAAAAGAGACCACGAAGCTCAACGATTTATCGTTTTTCTGTACTCGCAGTAATATATTTAGGAATTATCAACCACCATATTGGATTATCCACATTATACTTTAAACAGCTTTTAGTTCCGCTGATTACTCTATATAACAAACCTGTTTTTTTTTTTTAATAAAAATACTTTCAAATATAAATTTACTTTCAAAACAAAATAAAGTACATAATATAAGCTTTATATATCAATATCAATAATACCAACGAATTGAATTTACCTATTTCAAATGAAGTGGTTGGTTGGACGCCGGATTTCGTACTGTTTCGTATCGGAGGTCGTGAGTTCGATCCCAGGTGCATATCATCTTCCTCTTCACGACGAAAATTAAGTAGTTTAATTACTGTGAAAGAATCAATTAATGTATTTGTGTTCACTTTGATAGATTAGTTAAAAAAAAAAGGAAAACAAGCGTAAAATTTGTTATCAAACATTGTAATATCTATCAATTACAATAATTAATGTAAATTCACTGAAATGCTTAAAATTTTGACTCTTTTTGACATCATTGGATTGGATTACAAAACAAATGAAACTACAACATTTAAACCTAGTAAAAAAAATTTTTCTCTAAGTAGCCTCCAGTTGATTTGCGTGGGTTCGTGTACAGCCGGCATACCTGTCTTGTAGAGTTTACCAGTTCCTTGGTACCTGGCCAGGCTTGTCTGTCTCTCTCTCTGTGAATAACATCGCTTACGGCAACGGCACAACCACCACTATGGCTTTACACCAACCAGCCTGACCCGGCGAAACTTCTTGGAGTGAAACGGACCCAGTCTTGAAGCGGCGTGCCGTTGTAGAGGTCGTCGATGTCGCATCGACCAACAACCAATTTCTTTGGATTACAAGAAATTTATATAAAAACCATCAAAGTTTCAGTGTTAATAGTCAAAAATTAACGAAAACATGTGAATAACGACGTTCAAGCGAATTTTTTAAATTTTATTTTTTTTTGTGTTTAGTTTTTTTTTTGAATTTCGAATTTTCGACATTCTTTTTTTTTTGTTGTTGTTTCGTATGAAATTCCGTAAAGTGGAGACATTTTTTTTGTTTGAGTGAACTTATTCTTTTTGTTGGATAATTTTTTTTGTGTGCTGTTTACCTATTTTTTTGGAGTTGTCTGGATATAATATAAGGTAAGTTTGTTTGTTTTTTAAACAATAATAACATTAAAACTGCTTTCATTTTAGATTCTAAGTACTTATATATCCGTTTCAATAAACGTTTTAACTTCATTTTTTTTTGTTTTGGCATTATTGCCTATGTAAATGAATGTAATTTTAAACCCCGTCAATAAAAATATTATTTTGAATCAAAATCATGTGCATAACCGGTTTATGAGAATCAAATATCGCATCGCAATATGCAAATAGCAATACCGAATCAATAATGAATATTAAAATACAGAAAGAACGTTCTGGTTCTGTGGAAACATACTTGACTAAGAATAATCATTTAACAACTTTCAAATCAAATTTAATTTAGTTCGTATATACCTATAACTACTTAGGTATGTTTATGAAAAAAGTAAATAAATCATATACCTACCTATAATCAATTTCTGGATGAAATGATCAAAAAAGTATACGAATTTGAATCTTTTTGAGCATCATTGACAATACATCTGGATAAACATCATTTTTATTGGACGACAGTGCAACGACAAGCCTTGAATTGCGTAAATTTCTCCAGAAATAAAGAATACATATTATTGTGCCTTTAAATATATATGTGACAGAATGTAGTGTTAGGTTAGTGGGTGTGCATTACCTTATTAAAATAAACAATTGGAGACATGGGTGTATTAAGCCCACCTAATTTCGCAAACATATTCGTACGTTTTTTTTTTAATTGAAGGATGAACCTAAAAGTATCAAATTATTCAGTAAGCAGCAAAACCTGTCGAACGACAGACACGGAAAAGGGTAATTATCGTCGATTTAACATTTCTTTCCGTAGCAACAGTTGTATGTAGGAACGTCTAATCAAGTATCACATATTTCTTCCATATTATATTTCCCAAGGATACCTATTTATATCAACTATTGACCAACCCACGAATATAACAGTGTGAAAAATATTTCGCTTGGAGTTAGTTAAAAGGCGTGGAGTTACAGGACAATCTGAAAATTCTGAGTAGCACTAAATACAAGTTACTTTTCTTATTCTAGACTACTTAGTGGTTTACAGAGAGACAACGCTATTATAAAACATTTTAATTTCTAGTTGGCTTAATTGCATGAGATTTACTTCCGTGCTCCGTCGTTAGTTCGCAACCTGGCGAGGCTAACAACTGCATTCAGCTGTTGACTGCATAAGTTGCAGCTTTAAGCTACTAAAAGGCAACCTAGAAGACTGTTTACTTAATAAGTTTTGCTATAATGTAGCCAGAAATTAATGGAAAATAATTTTCCATTAATTTCTGGCTCCATTTCCATTAATGTTTGGGATATATTATATCCCAAACAATTACGAATATATACCTAGATCGAATTTGATGCATTATGAATACATAGAATTTCAGTATTAATGTATGGAATGGTATTGTGTGTGGCTATGTAGTGAACCTATAATTATTACTATTGAAAAAAAAAAGATATTGATTTTCATGGGACAACACCATAGTACATAATGACCCCACTTATTTATGGTGTCAGACAAGGTAAAAAACCTGATATCTATCGTTTTTTGTACCCTTAAATATACAGCGTGAGAATTTTAATGATAAGATTTGAAAACAAAAATGTATCTACTTATCCGTTTGTTGGGGGTGTTTTTTGTGAGGGGATGTTAGATCAGGTGTTTCGAATATTGCCGTGATAACATGTAACCCAGATTCGAATCTAGCCCTTGGAGATTATTGTTTATTTTCTGCTGTAATTATATTGCACTTTTTTATATCCTATTATTTATATGTAGAGCCTTCATCTATCTGCACACTATTTATCCATATTTTTGCTCTTTTGAATCAATTTCCTCGCTTATCCATGTTAACCCAATTTAGCTTCTTCGTGTAAGACTTTTCTTACTCCTGCAGAATTTTGGCCTCCTGAACAATGTTTTTCCAAGACCTCCTATCCTGAGCAATGGACTCCTTCTGATCTCCCACACCCAGCACGTCCAGATCTCAAGCGACGTTGTCCATCAGCCGCTGTTTTGGCCATCCTGGTGGTATTCTACCATTGGGCTTACATTTTAGAAGATTCTTAATGTTCCAAGCAAATTCCCGATCCATGAGAACCTTCTTGATCTGATCTGTAGATCAATGGTTGACCTATGCTTGCACGTATTTTCGCATTGCTTCTCAGCCACGTTTCCCGGCCTAGGTCCCAAAATTCATCTCAGAATCCTATTCTCAAAAATGTTAGCAAAGGTTGCTGATCGGATTCCGAGCTATACATGACCACGTGTTTAAACGAGGGTTTCTTTTGGACAGGCTCTTGGAACAAATTAATAAGCTTTCAGAGCACTGCTGCGGTTTTAATGCCGCTCTTCATGTACCTGAGAGGAATGATAAAATATTTATGGTATAATTGGATACGAAATAGGTTAAACGCTTTGATATTATACTCTTAACATAAGAGAGATGGTTGGAATCTCACAATAATTTGCATATCTACTGCTTAGCGGAGCAGGTACCAGAGGTTGTCCAACTAGTTAGGTCACTTGTCAACTATTTATAACCGTTGCCTGATATACTTTTATCTCGGGTTCGGAAACTATTCGCACATCTCTGTCAAAGCTACAAAATTAAGTAAAGAAAAAAAAAATTAAGTATATTTATCAAATCTAAATTTTATTGCTTTTTGTGTTAATTGAAAAAATAAATTGAATTAAAATATGTACACATTGATTTGACTTTTACATTATATTGCTTCAGTTTTTTCACGTGTAAAAAATGTTATTTGCCAGTTGTGAAGAGGGAATTTTTTAATAGTAAAACAACAAGGTTCCAAAGCATTAAATCAATAGCTTTGGTACTTATAATACAGTTTCTGAAAATACGTAAAATAACTAATTACTTTAAATAAGCTATAAGAAATCCGTTTCTATGGCGCTTTGCCACTAGATTTACGGATTTCTGTTTACAGTATTCTATTACAGTATTTTATGTTTAGCATGTTTGCATAACAAAATTATCTTAGCATATTTCCAGAGATTTAATGGTTTTCCTGTCATGTTTATTAGGTACCTACCATTCATATGGCGTGTACCTTTTTGAGAAACACGTCAAGGTAAATTGAAACGGTGGAAAAAACAATTAAAAAAAATATATTTGGTGTTTACTCTTTGACAATCTCGGAAGGCGTTGACCCCTTCATCTATCACATCTCACATCTTTACATATAAAATAGTAGGTAGGTACTCTTATAAGTACTTTGTCATATATATTTTTTTAAATTAATGTCTGCTCACTCAAATTGAACACTTATATATACTCTTGGATAAATTCACAAATAATCTTGTGTCCTGAAATAGGAAGATGGTCGGCAACTGGATCGAACCCACGACCTCAAGCACGAAACAGTACGAATGCCAGCGTCGTAATCGCTAGGTAACCAACCACTTTACATACAAAGTGTTTGCATGTCATTGTATTGTAGGAAATGTGCATAGCTGTCGCAATCTCTAGTATTTTGAATAGTGATGCGTTTTATCTCTCTTAATTTTTGATGGGTCCAAATTTTAAAATATTACCATTCACGAATCCAGTTGCTTAGAATCAGTTCTAAAACACATGTAGACTGAAGAAATTTAAATATAAAGATAATCTTGCATAAAAATTCGGTGGCTCGTACCTAATCTAATATATAAAACGCTATTTCGATTACTGCTGTGCATTGTTAGTAATTAATCAAAGAATGCTACTTGAGAAGTGGGGGGGGGGAGACACCGAGGTCTCTGTGTAAGCAGACCTAGCCAGCAAACAATAGAAAGAACATTATAATTGCTGTTATCTTGATTGTAAATGTATGCTTGAGAATTATGACCCAAAATGTACAAGAATAATAGCAAAGTGTTATATAAATAATTATTGTACGCTGGTATGAATGAGAATGGGTAAAGTGTGTCATATTTTTATAGTTCATTTGTTTTTATTTTTATTCAATTGGTCAATGAAATATTGCTAAATGTAATACATAATAATCTGTTCATTTTTTTTGTGATCACTTTGTCTGTAAAACCAGATCGTTTAACTGAATCTGAGCTTTATATTAAAGTGAACTTAATACACATCGTCGCAAAATTTTTCATTAGGGTGCATTTTATTTCTATTATTCTATTATTAGAGCCGAATCTAGAAACAGGGCATACTTTCCTTTATGGTTGATATTGGACACCATGGCAACAATAACAAGCAAGAATTAATCAGTGGGCGATGACAGTTCTTTTTAGTTTAACCCCATAGTTTTACGATCAAGGAAATAAATTATTTTATCCAAATCTGTCTCTATATTCGCTTGGTTTAAATTCATCTTTTTAGATGTTAAAATATTTGCGATGCACACAAAATATTAGTTATGTGGAAATCACATTGCGCACAAAATAGCTTAAGTGCACAAAATTTACACGATTATGTGTATAAGTATTAAGAGTAAAATTAGTACATGTTTAAAACTTTTTTCACTATTTTTAATGCTGCCTTGTGAAAAGATCGTGCGCAATTATTCATTTGGTTTCACTAGCAACCCCATAGTTTTAAAATAGCCTGTGCAAAGGCAAATTGTGAAATATGACAGTATGTATTTGTGTGCACAAGGAAAGAGAGACATAATATCTGTTTTGCTAGCTTTTTATGTCTCTCATTTAGTAGATTAGTCAGAGTTTCTTGTTTGCATTTCGTGTGCGTTGATGTTTCTATCGAATAAATCGATATGTTTTTCCTTCGAATAGGGTGATACATAAATAACATGTTTTCTTTTAATACAGAAAATAAAGCTCTTTCAGCATTTATTGGAAAATTATGTGATTTATTTATTCAATATATTATTTATTTTTATTACAAGTTGCTAATGGTCGAGTTGAAAAGTCGATCGCCAAAATCAAGTGATTTAAAATGAGTCTCAGACATTCTATAACTCTTATAGGTATAGGTATATATTTTAATTAAATTTTAAAAAAAATATGATATATCTTAAATAAAAAAGCAGTATTGCAAAATTGAAATACAAATCAAACAAACCTCAAATTACATGTAGGTATTGTTGTAAAAAATTATTGCTACTAGGAAATATTTAACTCCCCTAAGAAAGTGTGGGGGAGGTTAAGCAACAACTGACAAATACGCTTTAAATTACATATTTGACTACCGCCGTGTAAGCCCCATGCGTACGAGCACCAAAAGAGAACAATTTTAATAGCATAAGGAGCAGACTGTTATTCAAACCGGTGTAGAAAATTTCTTCAACACCTTCCAGTTTTTTTTCTAAATAACATTTCTTATGACAACGACGTAATACATCGCATTATCTCTTACGTTATTGGGCTGTTCATCTTTCTCCCGCCTATTATTCGCTCGTATGTTTTATCTCATTCTTTCATTATATTTGTAATCCGTTCTCTCATTATTATAGCAGTGCTTCTCACTCCAACAGCGCTGATCTCTGTACTGAGAAATCTCTTGCGCGGGTCTACAGCACACGGCCGCTTGTCCGGACCGTTCATTTTAAAAACAATACATTAAACGTTATCAGGACCTTATCAAATATGTAGTCAGAATTATAATCATGCTGTATCATCAAAAAATAACTAAGAAAGCTGACACCTAATAAATGAAAATTAATCAATGAATATTTTCTTCTTCTCTTTATACCTACACGTATAAAAGTTCTCAAAAGACTATTAGCTTAGATTTTCTTTTAACTGCTTCCTCGTTGTCGAAATGTGCAATTATGAAATCCGAAACTTGGCCTTAACTATTGAATTTATTGAATACAAATATAATATTTTTACACAGTACATTAAATTAAACAATAATATAAATAACACAAGGCATATCGCAATCAGATTTTTTTTCTGGTATAACAAACTATGTCATTGATTTCGCAGATCTCTCATAAAACATTAGAATAATTGCAATTGGAAGTGATTAGTAAATTTTAACAGCGGTTGCCAGGTTTCATAAAAGAGTCATGGGTTTACAAATCATATTGAACGTTTTCAATTCTAATGGAGAATTTAAAACAAAAATAAATAAATAACGACCCATGATTTGATTTGATAAATGTCCAATTTGAAGTAAAAAAAACCTCTGTCGAAATTGTATTTAAAAGTATTTTCAACTAAACTTAGTTCAATTCGTTTTAAAAAAAACTATTTTAAAACATTTAATTTGTTTTAAGTACCTTATTTGAAATGTAATATTTAATACCTTATTTGAAAAAAAATGCAACTGTAAGAAAAAATAATATGGTTTCATAAATTTGCACCCATTATTTTGGAATGTGTTTTCATTTCAAAGTTAAATTACTGATTATATCAGAGTTCTACAGCGATCTTGGAGTTCCAGCTTAACCTTTAAAATTCGAGCAGAGTAATCCGCTGGTCTTATTCAATGTTTCTATCAAAACTCAACTTTTTAAAACTATGCAGTGGTACTAAAAGAAACTGCGTTATAACACCGTTATGACGGGAATAGTTTTTCCGGCATAAATCACTTATACCACGCGCTACTAATAATCATCCCTATTCCGTGTCATAACTGTACAGCAGAATAGTTTGGAAACCTCGAATTTATTAATGAGACTTGTGGTTGTTCCATACTACGGGGTTGATTTCTAAGAATTCCGTACGGACCTGATTAGACTCCCGAAAAAGTTCGTGTGCGTAATATCGCGAGTATATACGAATCGGTACGAATATTTCCGAACGGCGATTCGATTGTTGCAGGTTTTGGTATGTTAAGTGTCAAAATATGAAGAGTGCAGTGGTAGTCTGTCTCATTAAACGTCGCTAGCATCCATTATAACTGGGGATAGCCAGAAATAAAGTTAGGATAGAAATTATTCTTGTTTTAGCTTATTCCCTGTTTTATTAGTAGCACTTTTGCGTATTCTGCGTGTATTCGAAGAATAACGTTCTATTAGTACTTCTATTAGTACGGCTGATGGTATTTTAAAGTGTGGTTAATAGGGTGTTCACTGTGTATTTTCTACGCTACGCTGGCATGTTTGAACGAACACCGGTGAACAGAACAGACTGGCATATCAGGTTCTGTTCCACTATCCCCATTTGGGTCGCACGTTGGAGATCTCTCACTCAGCTACTCGCCGCCTTTACAGCTATCTGTGAAACCTTTTAACATCACTCTGGCTGCTAAAACTCCATACTTCTCTCAACAACCTTCACACTCTTGTTATTTTCTCTTTCTCTCAACTCCGCTCTGTCCGTTGCAGCTCTTTTCGGTTCCTAATATGAGGAACAGCCAAATCCACTTAGGGGCATAGGGAGGCAACAAGAGCTCTCCATTGCGCTCGATTTTGCGCAATGTTTATGACCTCTTCCCACACCATATCCAGACTCCTCAGCTCTGCTTCGAAGGAGCGGCACACAGTATGAGAGGGTCTTCCTCTTCTTCAGGACCCTGATGAGAGGAAGAACAGGGCCCTCCTCGGCCAACTGCCATTCGGCATCCTTAATACATGTCCCGGCCAAGTCCATCTCCTCCACATAATGGTATAAGTGATGGGCTCACGCTGGGTGCGCCGACGTATAGCGTCGTTGGTGATGCGGTGGTACCATCTTATGGGTTGTTTTCCTACGGATACGCCGCTACTTTTAAAAGCGGTGAATATGTCAGTTGAGAACGTTGTCAATATTGTTTCCGTAGTAACGAAAAACATTGTCATAATTTTCAAAGACGCCGTCTTGTCAGATGACGGGCCGTTCCCTAGGAATCCACTGCATTACACACAAATTTCTCCTGAGGCACTTCATTTCAGGTATCTAACAATATTTCCCGTGGCCGTCGCATCACGCGTAAACGGTTGGACCAATTTCACTTTTTCCTTATTTTTTGGATTTAATATTGCCAGAAGAAGGTTCTTATGAAAGAAATAGGTAATATAAATTCAAATATACTTTTGACATATTAAATTTCACACTCCAGTAAGAACGTGTTATAAAATGATCGACATCGGGGATCGAACCAACGGCTCACAGTTTAAACTTCTGATCCGATAGTCTTCCAACCACTTCGGCTACATATAACAATTCTGTTAAAATATTTAGTCTTTTTATTCCGTGAATTAATATTCACCCTTTTAAACTCGCTGCTAAATGTATAAATTGTACCATATTATTATTTTCGTGACTAAGAAACGAACAGGCGTATTGAAGTTGGTATCTCTATTCTCTACCAGCACCAATGATTACAACGTATTCTTTGAAGGTTAGTATGATACCTATAAATGCTGTAGTCACTACATTCCTTTTGATGCAATCCTCATTGGTAAATGTCAAAGTGCTCTTCAAAACCTTGCGTCTTTATAATATTACATCCATACCAGGACCTACTAGAATAACCCAGTACACTGAATGATAGAACGACGGACCAACGCCATCCCAGCGATTCCACATACACACTTGTAGTGGTGTTTGAAAATACACGTTAGTTATCAATTAAGTGGCCGGGAACCACCCTGGTAACGAGAGAATTTTACAACAAAACATGTTTTATATAAACCCACCCTGGTAACGAGAGAATTTCACAACAAAACATGTTTTATATAAACCCACCCTGGTAACGAGAGAATTTTACAACAAAACATGTTTTATATAAACCCACCCTGGTAACGAGAGAATTTTACAACAAAACATGTTTTATATAAACCCACCCTGGTAACGAGAGAATTTCACAACAAAACATGTTTTATATAAAACCACCCGGGTAACGAGAGAATGTTATAACACAACATGTTTTGTATAAAACCACCCTGGTAACGAGAGACTGTCACAACAAAACATGTTTTATATAAAACCACCCTGGTAACGAGAGAATGTTATAACACAACATGTTTTGTATAAAACCACCCTGGTAACGAGAGAATGTCACAACAAAACAGGTTGTATATAAAACTAACGCCGCGAGTTCATTACAATAAATTTTCATCACATTTATGCATACAAGAGCTTTAGGTACCTACACCATCAGTTCTTTTGCAAATCGATATTTTACTTTGTGTCACTTGATGACGGGTGACTCTTGGTAATTTTATATTGTTCATTCGTTGTTAAACAATCTACGTTACAAATCTCCAACTAGTGTTTTAATTCAGTCGTTTTAAGGAGTGGAGTCTTCGCACGAAAATAACTATAAACTCAAACATTCAAGGACTTCCTCTTGAATATGTGAAATTTGTATTCATCCTGTGTATACATTCATCCGTGCAAATGGAGCGATACCACTCCAAAACATGTCCGTTAGTGGAGAAAACCAAATGGATGATGTGGAGTGGTAGGGTGAGTCGGATATCCATCAGTCCTAAATCCAATCGCGTCAAGCCATTCGTCCATCACTCCAAACGGATCGTCAATGGAGAAATTGGAGTGGACACTGGACATGGTCCAAGTTGTCACGTTACTTGATCGTCAGTATTGAAAACTTCGTCCAGCTTCGTCTCATGTTGTCACCATCCTTCCACCAGGGTACACGACAGTACACGTGTTGCTGTTTTAAATTTAATCTTAGCAAAATACGTGTATCCATCTTTGTATCCAAACGTATTTTGTCTAAGTCTTATACTTTTTGAGATATTTGTAAAATAATGTCGGAGCAGACGTCGATAAAACCGCTAATAATTTCTAAAGCATGCTGTTGATTGAAAATCGAAGCTGCCTATGTTTCAGATAAAGGTTTGATCTATAATAAAACCGCATTTAAAATTCGGTTCTCGTAAATTTATAGTCGGAATTTAATTTGTAACATGGTGAAAACGGTTATTTTACGAGAAGAGGCCCTAAACGTAGAGATATTTTAGGTTCGAATCCTGCCTGGGGCATGGGGGTTTTTCACATCTTAACATCTTGTGACACATACAATCTTGTACATATTTTGTTATTCTCGGTAGGTAGGTAATACTGTAAATGATTAAATTTTTATATCATGTTTTGTAAAAGCAACATTGTTGCGTGGAATCAATAAATTTTTTTAATAAAATTAAATAACAATTCGGTAAAATTTGGTTTTGTTGACTTCTATTCTTTCAACAATATATAGAATATCGTAACGTGTATCACATGTGATTTACTTCCTACAACACCGCCATCTATTAGATTTTTTTAAAAGTTACGTATTTATAGAGGAATTTTATTCTTTTTATTACAAACTTATGACCTGTCGAACTTCATCCCGCATCCGAATCAACAATAATTATTATTACATACATAATGAAATAAATTATTAGCTAAATTTAATTAAGTTTTTATGTCATAAACTGTATTTAATTCATGTAATAAGTCAAAATTATTTTTTTTTATTCTGGATTAGGTCGAAGTTCGACGAGCAGATCAGCTAGTGTAGAATAGGTTGAAAATTCTCATAATTATCGGGGATTTGAACATTCCCACCTAATGGCGAACTTTGTTAACGTAAAGTGATCACACTAAGCCAGCCTTCGAAATAACAGTAGAAGACGGTCGCAAGTCCGTAGTGGTTTGTTTAAACCATTTAAAAATCGAACAATATTAGTCGTCATAATTTGTTGATACATTCATTAAAATAATTGAAAAAAAAATTCAAGTTTCACATCTGTCAAAAATTGATGACATCCATTTGAAGTGATCGTGAATTGGGGCTTTAGAGGCTCTTAAATCAGCTGTCAAACTTTATAGATCGGTTTCTATGGATCTGAAAACGCTTCTTGATCAAAGTAGGTACTATAATATCTATCATACATCACAATGGCCCATAGAGTTTAGCATGTACAATGTACATAATACGCCACAGATCTTTTATAGCATGCCTCAGGCCGATACGCTTCACTGACTTCAAGAACAAACTCTCAGATACAATTCTCATAATATTTGCTTCATTTCCTTATTGTTTATACTTAATTCTCATGTGAAGTTCATTTTTTTAAATCATTTCTAACACACAATTGGTGTATTTTCCGAATATCAATATCAAACAACAAGATTGTATCTTAGGATGCGCCTCTGTTCCGAGGGTAACAATAAGGTCCTATATGACTCTTTCATATAACACCTTTTATTTCAACTTGAGAATTATTCTTTTGGTGTTGTTTTTAACGTTAAATGACAAAATTTACTAACCCATATCTGCTCAAATTTCGTTTTCCTTATTTTTAGGGGTTTTTTTGTGCTTAAATTATGTCTAATTAATATGTTAAAAATAATAAAAATATATTTTTTTATAAAATATGTCACACGCGCTATAATTATATTTGGGTTGGTTGGGCAGATATGAGTAAAAATTGGAACAAATTATTTTGTTGATTATTTGTTTATTTCTTGGCACATATGGACGTTTTATCAAATAAATATTACAATATCATATTTTTTTTTTTACTTTTATTTACAAAATTTAAAAAATAAGTATGGAATGGAACATTTGATACAGAAACCATTATTACATTTTTTTTTTTTTTTAATGAATCTGTGCTCACTCGAAGTGAACACAAATACACTTTTGACATTTCACAGTAAGCAAATGCTTGTGTCGTGAAAGCGGAAATGGTCGACACGGCCAGGATTCGAACCCACGACCTCCGCACGAAACAGTGCGAAAGCCGGCGTCGTAACCGCTGGTCTATCAACCACCATTTTAAACAGACCTGAGAAGGCATAGATTTGCACTATTTGAATGCACACTTCTACATGTTCATATCGAATGTCTGTCAGAACTTTATTTATAAAACATGCATGGTTTCCTCTGCTCTGCTCCACACAATAGAGCTGCTTTATTATATGTTTCTTCAAGCTCATGTAGCTTATTTCGGGTCGTTCGTCTCTGTGTCGCAGCCAGCCTCTTTATATGGGGACATCGCGTTAGGCACCTGTTATTGGAATATGGTACTATGACGGGAGAACGAATAGTTTACTCTTAATAAAATGAATAAGAAAATGAAATGAAGTTTATCTCTTATTCTGAACGCCGCTTCTTTGTTCAAAACTTAACACATTTGACAATCTGCGACTTCATTCAACTTACCTAATAATATTTCCGTAAAAATATCATTTATTTAAATAAGCTTACAATAGTTACTTATACTTACTTTACCACCGACAAACCATAGATAATGCAGATGCACACTCCGCGGTGGCATTGAAAATGTGTTACGTTGTTTCCTTAGGTTGTTGAACCTGTCGTGAATATACAATATATACATACACTTCTTTACATATTGTTCATTGAAAGCTTTTTATTTAAACAGCTTGTCA
Source organism: Mystacides longicornis (assembly GCA_963576905.1). Taxonomy (NCBI): domain Eukaryota; kingdom Metazoa; phylum Arthropoda; class Insecta; order Trichoptera; family Leptoceridae; genus Mystacides; species Mystacides longicornis. The sequence goes on from OY756434.1 coordinate 5,508,670, forward strand.
CATAAACGTCACCTCACCTGTATCTATGGTAACATCCTTTATGGACAATAATAAAATCCATGTAAGATGCAATGAGTCGAGGACTCACTCATTATATATTATGTTTTTGAGCTTAACTTTAAGACATTTTGAAGGTTTACACGAATCTTTAAAGTATCAGCTTAGGTCTGGCATGCTTTTCTGTACTGTGTTTTTGACATTTCAATGAGTTAGAAAATTTTATGTGTACCCAAACCGCAACTTTCATAAATTTTGTATTTCGTTATAACATGAAAAAATTCGAATTTGCTACGACTTTCGACTCTTAATTCTATTGAATAATTTTCGGTCTTCTCCATTTCCCAAGACCCCTGTCTTCAGTCTACCTCAAAAACCTAGTGTATTTCTGGTGATAAACTCTGTACCTGAGACCTAACTTTGTCTTAACTTATTTTTTTTTAGTGAAAGACTTAAATACACATAAAATTAATAAGTTTTTATTTTTTTTGATTTATTTATAGACCTCCACCCGGGCTCGAGTGATTTTGGAAAGAATCGAACATGTATTTTCGTGGTGGAAGCATTTTATTATTATTATTTTTTTTTAAATTTGATTATTGACACCGCATATTCTTTCGAAAAGACTGTGATTTTTTTTAATCTAAGACAAGTTGGCTCTCAAATACAGGACACTGTTCCTGAGAGCAACCTTGTCTTTGCTGTATTTTTACGGAGAAATGACTTATTTTTAAGCTGCTAAAAAAACGCCGCTTACTCTATCCGGGCCAATACAAGAAAAAAAAGTTTTTTTTTTGTGAAGTTCAGACAAGTTGGCTCTCAGCTACAGAACTAAATCTTCAGCAAACTAGGATCCTTCCTCTCAATCACATACCTAATATTGGAGCACTAAAGATTCTATTTTTGAAACACGATTTGTTTGTTGCTATAAAACACTTAACATTTTTTCAAACTTCAGTGCGCTTTTTTGCTACACTAATGGATTACTGAAACATCTTTCTTCATAAATAATGTTCTTAAAGTAGTAACATAGATGGAGTTAAACTTTTAATCAATTTAGCGACGTTTATACCATGAAATTAAAATGTTGGCCAGTGACAGGGAGGAGTGGAGAAGAAGAGTCAGCATGCTTGGTGCAGACCAATCCTAGGATTGTGACTCAAAGAAGAAGATACACTCCAATATTTTCACCTCAGATTGAGGAGAAGTGAGGATGATGCTTACCTACGTATTAAAGTTTCTTTCTTCGTTGAATCACTGCTTCATACTCTTGTCACGACTTACATAATATTATGAATCAGACATTTTCTTAACAATATTGTCGTCATGATTGTTTGTGGTTATTATAAATTATTGTTTTAATTACTGTATTAACTGAGTTTATAAAATGTTATGAAAAATAACGGTTTTTTATTTTATTAACCTTTATCATCAAACGGAAGAATAAATCAACATTAAGTTTTATTTAAATGCTTATTATTGTCTTGATTATAAAACATTATCTTTCAGTAAATTATAACATGTCGATTTTGTATCTTATGGGTATCAATATCAATAAACTTTTAATAACTACTACTTATAAACTTCCATTTTTAACGCTATATGCAAACCAATACTCATCTAGTTTACGGTGCTTATACCACGAACATTAATTTGTTCTAAAAAAGGCAATCTTAAGAAATGTATATGAAATCAAGCATTCTGAACTAAAAATAATATATTTTTTAAGTGAAATGTGATTTTATATTCTTGCACTAACTACATACCTATTTGTGGACTAACAAAGATTTTTTTTCGTTTGTCTTAACTTTTTCTCATATAAAACCGATTATCAATCATTCAATTCAGCTTATTAATTTGTCAAAACAACGATTATTAATAAATAAATAACACTCTTATATACATATATAGGTGTCAGTATAGCCAGCGGAACTTAATGCTTCTCTACCAGTCAACCGGTTCCGTCCAATCTGAGACAGAATTCCACCCCGAGTAGATATTTCAAGTGAAAAAACATTGAAAATTTCTGATCCGACCGGGAATCCAACCCCTTTATCTGAAGTCGGAGCCTTTGCCACTGGGCTACTGAGGTCGGTATCATTATTGACATTCTGAGGGGAGACGAAGTCTTTCATATCAGCTAGTTACATACTTTTGGGTATTAAGTAATACAACGTTAATGTAGTGCGTTGAGAGAAATTGAACGTTTTCCCAACAAGTTTTGAGAGTACAGACACTCGTAGATAGTCAATAAGAGTTAGGTAGGGTCTTATTTATTTATTTATTGACATGCTACCAACCAAACCGCAAGATTAAACAACATCTACCCATTTTGTTTATTCTCGTATTAGAGAAAGTTTTTCTTTCCAGTCGTTAGGTTTCGTGATTGATGCATTTCTCGTATTAACAAGCTGTCGTTTATTTGCCTATTTTCTAAAAAAATAATATATTTGGCCACTCCTTTATAAGTACCTACCTACTTTTATAAATATTTTATCACAGCTGGAACTATTGGGCTTTAGAGTAAACAAAGAAATTTCGTCATGTGTGTTTAGATTAGGTATATATGTATAAATTTTATACGTTTTCGGAAAGCTTATTAATTGGGGATTTTTTCCTGTGGTTTGTACGCCAAGTGTATTATACTTTTTTGGAGTAATTCCTTTAGAAAAATCGAAATGAAAAATGAAAAAAAAATGACTTTTGATTTTAAAACGTTGTATTTCTGAGGTTTTTTTTAATTTTCTTTTTGATTTTTACTTCAACCATTCCTTTATTCTTCAGCTGTTGGGAGATTCAGTTTTAGTTCAAAATGTGAAGAATTGGAATAAATTCCAAAAAATTAAATTAATTAACTCAAAAACCACTAGCATTTGACCCCTGGTTAATGGGAACAAAATTGTAGCAAATTTGCTCTAGTTTAACCCCTTTAAAGGAATGTATCGAATTACTAGTCACTCTGTAAAGCTATATAGCGACATATGTCGCTCTGCCTTTCCCATAATCCAGCCATGACATGAGGTCCCTATTGTCTTCCACAGATATATATTTTGATAAATTTCAAAGGCACTTATCACTATATTGTCTATGGTGGATCTTCATGTCCCTTCCAAGAGCATGCACGTGTAGTGTATAGACCTTTTGAGATACATACTTTTTTCTTTATTGTGATGCATAGCTTTTGTAATTTATTTTTTCTATTGATTTGTAAATTGTATGTAAAAGCAACCATTGGTTGCATAGATTTCAAATAAATATAAAGATATTATAGTGGGTAATGTTCAACTTTCGTATTGGAAGTCGTAGGTTCATTCCCTGGTACCAAACATCTGCCTCTTTCACAACAAAAAGCCTTAATTTTTCTGAGATATGTCAAAACTGTTCCCCTTTGACTCACACTAGATTCATTATCGATTAAATCTCCACAGAGGTGAAACTGAAGAAAATAATGTCTTTTTAGTCATTGATGTGTCGACATTAATCACTATTTTCACGTACACACTGAGTTTATCATGAGTAATAGCTTACACTAATATATCCAGTCATTTGTCCTCATTAAATGAATAATTAAATTCTAAACTTTGACTAATGATCTTGTCACAAACTTGACTGTGACATTCGTGCAACGATTTCAAATATTTACGACCCGAGGTGCTAGTAAAAGTATCGGAACATCAATATGTTTTTTTTTAATGCCTACTAATATACCTCCTTCAATTAGAAAAGAAATTTGAATTTATAATCGGATTTTTTTATATGGAAACACAGAATATAGTCTTGACATACATAAAATGTTTTTAATATTCGATGCATTCATTATAATAATATCGTGCGATTGATAAGATGAGAAAATTATTGATGACAATTAAGATTTTCTTGTTGCAATGGTGTCGGAACAGATGTTCGTAATAAACATGGGCTTATTAATTATTTTCGATATCAAATAGTTGTATTTATTACACAAATTGAACATATTTCCATTTTGAAGAGTATTATTGTCCGATTATAAATTTATAATATCGAATAAAAATAGTTATGCGGTTCGAAAGACCATTTTAAATATAGAACCATTCGGTTCAAAGGACCATTTCAAATATGTATCTGTATCTGTGGTCAGGACGTCTGATTTGAAATGTTTTTCAACTCATTAGTCTATGCACATCGCGAATTACTAAGATGCGGTGTTTTTCCAATCAACTCACCCGACAAGATGTTCATTCCATGGTTTCCTCATGTTAGCGTGACGGTGCTGTGTTTATTGCAAAAGACGCATAAACAAACAGTGATAATTACCTCTCCATTAAAATGTCAATGCTCTTGACTCTTTCAACTGCAAAGATCAGTCTGACGCGAGTCTTTACGTATAATAAGACTTTGTGCTTTGGCAGGCACCAGGAGGACGCCATTATTTGCAGTGTGCAATGTTATGCGAATGGCAGAGTCTCAGCAATGCATGGTTGAGTTGACACGCATCACCTGACTGACTGAGATAGGTCAACTATAACTTCAAGTGATAAGGAATGGAACTAACTGAATAATTGTGGAGGTATTGGAAATGCCTTTTGCTCCATACATCAATGCTCTATGCCTATATACTGGGACAAGTGCTTCTCTGCTCTCATGCAAACTGTGTCTTTAACTGGCGTTATATTGATTATCCTACATAGAAGTTTGTCATCGCAAAGCCATTTGGTTAATGCAGCGAAGATATAACCTTAAATTTTAAATTTATTTGACAGAAGTATTTTGAATACCACAAAATTGCTAAAGAAAGAGTTATTACTCTTAGGTAAATTTAGAATTATTTTGTGATTTTGTTAAGCGTTTGTCTTTGGAAGCAATATACTATAAAATCGTTGTTAATAATATAACAGTCATAGTAGACTGTAGAGTGATATGTCAAAAATAGTTGGATGAAGCTGGCGAAGGACAGGGAGCTGTGGAAGTCCAAAGGCTCCCTCTTGTATCAAAAAATGGACACAACAGGGAGAAGAAAGAAAAAAAAATGAGAAATCTAAGTTATCAATTAATTTGCTATAGATACTCTTAAGCAGGTGTTAAGTGATTAGTATTAAACACGTATGCACCACAACTGAATCGTAATAATATTTGAAGTGATAACTAAACAGTGAATAGAAGAGTGCCGTGTACCGCAAGTGAAGTACCGTGCACCCTGTTAGACAGTGCTGCCCTAGGTGGCGTAAAAATCAAACCAATCAACTAAACGCAGTAACTAAACAGTAGGTACTTAATGTAAACGCTCTCTTAACACTAAGCATCTGCAATTTATGTACCTACACTAAACAAAGTGCCAACATACCTTAATGCAAAGCTCTCTTCCTTAACTTATGGAACTATTGGAATGTCTGGCCTGGGCTTTAAGATATTAATATCAGCTATATAGTTGTTATTGAAACATAATATGACCAACACTTGAATTCGTGTATCTGCCCTTAGGCGATTTTAATGAGGTGTTAAGATTCCGATAACAGTTATATGTCCATCAGTTGTTGCTCACAATAACAATTTTATGAAAAGAAAGTTTCACTTGTAAAGTATTAGGTACTGCGAGAAGTTATGTAATCTTCTAGAATTGTGGTATTTGATGACTGTTTTGTTACTTTCTAGTAACTGTCTTTATTGAAACGGTAATTTGATTCTTGTAAATATGGTTATTTTGAATCATTATGTTTGCTTGAGTCAACATTGAAAGATTTTTATTTACCTAATTAATGGCATCAATTTTTTTGGCTTCTACCTTCTGGAACAAAATTAATAATTTTTATTTAGCTCTTTACCTATCCATTTTTTCCGAATATTATAATGGGCTTGATTTCTCTGTTTTTACCCAAAATATTTTTTTGTCTCTGTCAGTTATTGCTTAGTGTGTGTGTAATTAAATTATTGAACTTGTATTAAGAACACTTTCTTTTCTTTTTTTCTATTTAAAACTCAAAAAAACGTTGTAAAATTCCTACCCCAATGTGGTATATGGTCTTAAGACAAACACATAAAAAAACCCACACAAAACGATCATTTTTGGACCTATATAAACTTACTATTTTGATGCCATCATTAAATAAATGTTCGATTTTTAAATTTTCAAATTTGAACCAAAGCAGAAGTACAGCCGTTTTCAACGGTATCGAAGACTGGTGACTTAATGAACTTCCATTGATTTAATGATAGCATAAAAAATTTGGTTCCATGTATATTTAACACATCTCTGGTTCCATGTTAAGATCAAGTCCTCTGGTAACGGAAAGAACATTCTTCAAAAAAATGGAAAGTTGCATTCTTGAACTGTTCAAACGCTTGCTAATATTATATGCTTCTTTATATATTTTAAAATAATATTTAAAATTGTGATGATGGTGTCATAATATCATAAGTTTATTTATATGACATATTGCTGAAGTAATCCTATGTTATTATGTTAAAATGAATCGATGGTCATTAAACATAAATTGACTAAAATAGTGTAAAATATCTTACAATGCATTTACACCAAAAAACAAAGATCCAGAGCTAGAAATAGAGCATTAACATTGACACCAAGCAAGAAATAACACCAAGAACTTATCAATTAGCGATGGCAGATTACGCGCACCACATTTATAGTTCTTGCTCGTTGTTTTATTGGTATCAACGTCAATCTAATCCTCTGGCTCCATATTAGTTTGGTGTTAACCCACCGTAAGATATTTTACACTATTTTGGTCAATTTATGTTAAATGACCATCGATTCTTTTAACATAATCTCTAATAGGTATAAATTAAAGTCGGGTTAGTGCGAACACTTATAACTCGAGATCGGCTCAACAGATTCTTCTGATGTTTGATTTATTGGATTCTTCTCCGCTTCGGATAACAGAATAACTAATAAAAAGTTGAAATAAAATGGATTAGAAATGATGTAAAATATAATACGTATTTAAGTTAGTATGGAACGGTTACCTGCGACGCGCCCACGCCATCGTGGGTAGTTCCCTCTCACTCTCGCATAGGTACGTGATTGCCGCACTTACAGTAGCCCATCCCACTTACTCCACCGCACCGTTTTGAGCGTTTTAGGAAATTTTCATACAAAGTCAACAATATTATCGGGCACATTCGTTTTGGTACCTACCTACTTCATAGGCCAGGTAGGGTGTGTGCGCGTGCGCATTATTCTCATGTTGTTCCCGCCAGAGCTTTGAATACGAATGAAATATGCAAGTTTCAGAAATATTTTAATGTTATTATTTTATTAGCTTAACTCAATCGAATTAATTTTGTAATGTTTTATGGGGGCGCAGTGCACATTATGTACATATTAACGGGTCACTTCGGGCTAGAAACACAAGACTTCGTCTGTCGGGAAAGCTAGTAACATATAAATAAACTTATGATATGACACCATCATCACTATTTAAAAGATTATTTAAAAATATATAAAAAAGCATATAGGTAAATGGGATGCTGTATAAGTTGTTGATGTATTATTCCACACAAGTGCTATGAGTCATGAATTCCTAGCCTATGACACCACGCCTTGCTAATATTAATGTGTTGTTGTCAATAAAAGGATAAAAATAATAAAAAAATAATCAAAGCGTTTTGAATGGATCCTATGTGATTTATAATCTTCGCATGTCAGCGTTTTAGTTCACACTTAAAGAGTGTTGAAGTTTTTAAATAAAAAAGTAGGTTTTTCAGTTTATCACTATCACAATTCTATCATTATTCTACTTTGTTTCCTCATTTACTAAGTCATCTGCCCTTCAAATGCCTCCAATACTCTCTCCTCCGCTGCCTCCATTGGACGAGTAAAGATCACTATTTTTTATCTTGCGCAATGTTTATTATGACCTCCACCTGCACCATGTCCAAATCTCTCAGCTCTGCTTCGAAAGAACGGAACACGGTGTGAGAGTTATTCCTCGTCTTCGGGATCCTGATATATAACATGTTTGCATTGTTTGTTCCAAATGACGAATCTAGCATACCTAATTACAAAGTACTAGTGGTCGCCCAGTGGTCAAAATTCGACCATAATGAATTTAAATTATAATTCAACTTCACATATTTTACCTATTTATTTGTAAATAAAACACACTTAGCAGTATTACTATAATATTATATAGGTAAGTATTACAAATAATGTGTTTGAAAAATCAAATATTTTATTGATAAATAAAAAAAAACACATTGCATAATATACAATAAACAATATGATACTTTTTTTATATAAATTTTACCCCCAAAATTGAGCAGATATCGAGTTGTGAGTAATTACTTATAGGGTTCATATTTATATTCAATAAATTCGAATAACTTCCTTACTTGATTCATTTTTAACAAAAACATCAAAACTCATAAATTTTATGAATTTTACTTTTTTATAGATACAAAGACAGTGAATATGCAATAGTAAAAAAAAACAGCAGTAAAAAGTTAATTTCATTGCTTATATTTTTACATAATATTTTTGCATCGAGGATTGCCTTTTATATTTCGGGATTCTCTTTTTCCTTAGTCTTGCAATCTTGCAACTAACGTTTCTGTTTTGACATTTTAAAAATTGGTTTACTCCGAAGAAGCGATTTATAAGATTGAAAAAAATGTTTTTTTTCGGATGCCCAATCAATGTATAAAAAGTGATTGGAAGATTGGTTCAATCATATTATGAGAATATTCATTGGTCTTCCTGGAATTAACTTAGAGATACGAAAAAACAATATTATTGGGAAATATAATTGTGGTATTTTCTTTCAGATCCCGAAATATAAAAGACAATCTTTGTAAGTAAAATTCAAATAAAAAAAATCTTGGTCCATATTCCCGATACTACCATTTCCATGGCCTTTATTCCTGTCCCTCACACTTTGTCTTCATCCCTTTACCCCAGATGCGCCTGCATATATTGTGTAATTTATTTTGTCGGTTTTTTTTTGTTTTTCTTACTTCTTACTGTTTGCATATTTACATTACTTGCATTTTTATATAATTAGTGAGATAATTTTTGTATCACGAATATCTGTATGTACCCATCTGTCTAATAAAATAAAAACAAATACATTTTCGATATCACTTTGACAATTAAAATTTTTACTGCTGTTTTTCATTTTATATTCTTTATTTTAATGAAACAGCATATTTCAATTATTCACACTAAACCAGCCATGGAAGCAGAAGTAGATGACGCCCGCAGTGGTTCAAATTTGTATAAAATTAACCTCTTAAAAATCTGACACTAATTGATTAAATTTAATATAAGTAGGTACCTGTCAAAATATGTAGTAGGAAAACGGCGCAAGAATCCCTAAATATTTGGAACGTTGTTTCGATGCGATGATCTTACATACCTACTGCAAATGCCTTCATTTCTTATGTTTCAACATTCTGCATAGTACATTTTTAAAAATTAGTATTTGCAAACATACACGTTTTAAAAACTTCAGCACTACGTTAGCATAGGTTAATTGCATTTTGATAATTAATATTATATTATGTTCTCTTCTTACCGTAATTTGACTTGATTCAACTTCTTAGCTTCGTTTCAGATGGTGGAGGTACCTACTTTTCGACGCAATATTACTGAAGCAATAATGATTGATGAAATCGTAGCAAATAGTTCTGTTAAATAAATAAAGCTTTATTACTCATAAGTACAATGTGGCAATAAAAAACATTTGAACAGTAGAAAGGGCGGACTTATCCCGAAGGATCTCTGCCATCCAATTCATCAGTAAAGAACTGTCCGTAAAGAATTTTTAAACTCTATTATGCATCAAAATTCTTTGAGCTAATTCGTCGTTTCCTCACCTAAAATTATATCAGTGAAATCAAACTATTGACACGTTGAAGTGATAAAGTTGATTAAAAAAAATATTCATATCGGTACAGGAAATGGACATAGCTGGGATATGTGTTAAGGATGTCGAATGACAGTTGGCTGTGAAGTGCGCCATTCTTCCTCCCATCAGGGTCCCGAAGACGTGGATAATCCTCTTATACTGTGTTCCACTCCTTCGAGACAGAGCTGAGGGAGTTAGTGTGGTAGGAGTTAATAAGCATTGCGCAAATTCGAGCGCAATGGAGAGCTCTTGTTTCCTCCCTATGCCGCTGAGTGGGGTTCAAAGGGAATTTTGATTTGCTTTGATTGATATCGGTACATACCTACTCACCTCTCAACTTCATTGAAATCAAAGGTATTCATCCAATCCACTTTTGTATAGTCCAACGTATTGATTGTGAAGTGTATAATTTATGTCCATTTATATTGTGTATCTTCTAGTGCTTTTACAATCTTCCTATCGGTGGTTAGTTTATGATTCTCTTTAAAAAAATCTCATAAAAAGATCAGGTTCTTCAAATCTCATTAAAACTTCCCTAAAATATCCTATGATATCCACATAATATCAAATTCAAAGAAAAAATCTCTCGTCGAAGAATATCTGGTTTATCGATAGGAATAACAATATTAGGAAGAAAATAATGTTAGAAATAAAAAAATATCTGTCAATAATTTTTTTTTACTTGTGTTTCATTTATTTATTGTACAACATTAATTTATACTGTGCGTCTTCTAGTGGTTGGGATTCGGAGTGTAATTCAGTACCTGCAAAGTAAAAGAAAAACTCTTATAACTTATTTAGAACCACCAAAAGAAAATATAGTTTATTATTAAAATCACTCATCGTTTTTGTTTTTCATTTACCTTGAAATTTGTTTTAAATCAACACATGAAGCATTTCTTCTTGCGCATTGTAAAAAAATCTTATTGCCGACTTCCTTCTTTGTTGATGTGATGCTTGAAGATCGGCCACACTATTTCTTTTATTTCAATTTCGTATTTATCTACAATCTTCAAAACTTCAAGTGACACACGGCATAACGTTTCACAATTAACATAATGTAAGGTGTGTCAAAAGCTCGCCTCTTTATTATATATATTCACTTTCCGCAATAAAATATTTGTGAAATCTTAAAATATCAGCTTACGTTCTTAAAACTCTATTGTAAGTCTTCTTCTCTGGTTTCAATCCTAGGATTCGCTTGCAGCAATTCCCTCAATTCTTCTCCTCCATTCTTCCCTGTCTTGTGCGGCTCTTTTAAGTTCTTCATATGATTGGCATCGCACGTCCACCAACAGGTCCTCCAGGTACTCTCGGCTTGGGCGTCCCCTAGAGTTTGTCCCCTCGGTCATTCCCTCCATTATGGCATGCAAGAGGCCTTGTTGTCTTATTATGTGGCCGATCCATCTTGCACGCCTTTCGGACAAGGTCCTGAGCAGGTGTCATGTAAGTAGCAGGTATTTAAAAAAATGCACAATAATATTAATCCAGTGTTAGGTAAATCAGATGAAAAACATATTAAATAACGTTTGAATGAAATAATTATGTCAACAATCAGGGTACTTTCGTTGCTAACACGTTACCAAGTAAATAAAGTTCCTATCATACGTCAATTTGAGTAATTTCACAATTGGAATAAAAATTATATTTAAAAAAGTAGTAAAAAGTTTACCTACTTAGAGTTTTTTTCAATTTTCTAATTTTCCACACAACTTTTATATTTTTTACTTTCATAAGAATCTACTTCTGATAAAAGCCAACACGATAAAAAAGAATTGGCGCAATCGGTCCAGCCGTTTAGGCGTGATGCGACAATAAATAGGTATTAATCTATTCTCTATTTACCCACAGATAAACAAAAGATCTGTGTCAAATAATGTCAAATATATCGATGTGTGTGTGAGTAGAAGTACAAACATTACATTAGTGTGCGTAATGTTTTTATGTTTGATTTAATCCATTTTTATGTACGTTTTAATAAAAATATTAGCATTCGCTACCCTTTCTCTATATAAACTGTAAGTGTGCGAAATTTCAGACTCCTCCGTCCGCTCAATTTTCGTAAAAAGGGACATAAAGTTTTTGCCTCACGTATTAATATACAGATAATTCACTTAATTTGACAAACAGCGCTAAAAAGGTGACATTTGACAATAGGGTGTTTGAATTTCAAGGTTTTTACGCAACGTTTTTCTAGAAAAACGGAGCCGAAATTTTACTGCCAAGAAGCTTAGAAGCTTTTACTGCCTAGAAAACTCAGATTTTCTAACTAGCAACAGTCGTACTATAAACGCTATTCGTCAAAATTTTTGATTTTAATCTTTTTATATTTTAGTTCATACAATTAATTTCAGTTGATGGCGTCTTGTTTACTGCAGTATCCAATCAACGCTTAATGACACTAAATTTCAAGCTTACACTCTTGTCTCTTTCGCGCTTTTTTTTTTTTAATTTTACTGCCGGCAGTGAAAGATATAAACATACTGCATTCGTAATCTTTGCATGACGTTTCTTGTATGTAAAACTAACTGTATTGTAAACAAAACACTCACTGCTTGTATAAGGATTCGTTACAAATTATTATAATAATGATTAACGGTACACTTCAGAGGAGAGGTCGCATTGTCCTCGTCCTCCTACCAGCGCTTTCTAAAACTCGCGGAGTACGTGGAAGTATTTTACGGTTGAGAGTTGAGTACCGTTCACACCTCGAAGGCTTTGCAAAAAGATTGTTATTTAATTTATGGCTACCAAAGTAACAGGACTTCTATGATATGGAAGTGAATACGATGATGTGAATAAGGCTTTAGGCTCGAATATAATTTTCTCTTTGTTTATTGTTTCTGGTGAATTGTATAATACCTATAGATTCTTATTTTGAAAAAGATGATAATTGGTTTCTCTCATTTTTTTTAGCATAAACTAAAATTTCGAATTTCGCGGGTAATGTCAAGTGATTACAACCGAATATAGCTGCTAGTGATTTCATGCGAATGATTTCCAAATGTCAATATTTAGTTTTTTCTCAAGTTTATCTTGAACAAGACATATCCGTTTCTTTTATGATAAAAACAAGAGCACAATAATATTCTTACTGAAAATAAGAAATATTTTGTATTGATTGTTGTTTTTAATATAGGTATCTGAGAAATAAAATATAAAGCAGTCCTTTAAAATTTTGGCGGGTCTTTTTAAGGTGCATCATTTATAAAGTCATTTAGAGGAATTTCGATAATTTATGTGGAGCAGTCAATTATATAAATGTACTTTTGACATAGGTATATATTTTAGCGGATCTGATAGGGAATCGGGGTGTATGGCTCATTTTTTTTAAAATGCGTCGGATTCTTTTATCAAAATTATTCTAATTTCAAATTATTTTTGACATTAGGTATTATTGATGGTGTTGCAAGTTAACATGACGTTATTTTATAGGCGAGTTTCAGCTCTATCATTATTTTATTTTTCTATGTCGTTTCTGAAAACTATTTATGGGAGAAGATTTTTGTAGCCTCCTCTCATAATGTCTTACAAAGCTCAGAAGGCTTTTGGAGTCCATATTATGCGATATATTATCCAAAGAGAAGACATAGAAGAAGATTTTAGAAAGAATGATTGATTTGCTCAAACATGTAATGTAGCTTTTGTCTATTACTTTTTACGTAAGTTAACATAAATAAAGTGGAAATAGTTATCATCTTTTAAAAAGCAATAGGCATATAAAATTTATCAATTGAAATCAAACATTTATCAATATTCTTGCGTATCTACGTACGTAAATGTATATTGCAACAATGAAAGTAAAAATTATTTAAGCGAGAAGTGAATTGGAAACAAAATGATATGCATGCATATACATAAATATATACCTTACAATATATCTCATAAACATATTATCATGTATGTTGTTATTTGTTAACAGAGTTACCACATCAAAAAAATACAAAGTAATCAATACTACAATAGACACTTGATTAAGAATTCTATTCTTGTGGATTCCAACTGACTTAACTTATAGGTCACAGCCTCCGTGCTCGATATAATTATTGTATAATAGCAACAAAGATGCACTGTGATACCAAACATTTCACTACTGTAGACAGTCTTCTTGGTATCATTTTGGTCCTCGCCGTCTTCAGAAACTTAACCATCAAGACCCATCACGCCATTTCCCGAAGAGTAGGCAGAGAGTACGGACTTCCATTCTTTCCTATCCAAACAAACCTCTTCGGGCGCATAACATTCCGCATACATGCTCTTCTATTCCTTTTGCTCCTGACTTGGCCCTTCTGTAAGACGGCACCGATATGGTCGGACCATGTCATTCGAGGTCAGCCTCGTCTTCGTGTAACCATTCTTTCAGATTTATATATCCCTTTAGTCATTCTCTCTACAAACCCAAACCACCTTAATTTATCCACTTTCATTCTAGTCACTACGCTAACATCCACTCCACATTCCTTTCTAATATTATCATTCCTCACCTTATCAATCAGTCTTTTTCCGTATATCTTCAAAAACACCATAGATTTTTAGATTGGCATATACCTTAATACGTTAAAGCAGTGCCCTACTCTTATATATTTTCCTAGAATAAAAAAATATGCCTTATTGACCGCCACTTTTGACAGGTTGGTTGGCAAAAAATGAATGTTCATAAATAGAAAGTAAATATAGATGTTTTATTTTTATTTATTTAGAGGAAAAAGGGATACATTCAGTTAAAATTACTTAAAAAGCAATTAAACACACCTTAAAAGTACACACCACTGCTAAACATCCCAACTTTTTTGCCAACCAAACTGTCAAACTCGAAATATTCCAAGTTTGAATGGGAGTCGTGGTTCTAGGCTCTGTGTAAAATAGAGTGGTGTCAACTATAATTTAGAATTTCGCGGGTAGTGTTTGATAGTTTTACCAAAATAACATAAGCCGAGCGATACTCCTTGGGAAAATGTTTACCTAATGTGAATAGAGCTGCAAGTGATTTCAACAAAATCAAATAAAGTTCAAATGTCAAAAATCTCTTATGGCCGCCAAATACTTATGCTTTAAAAAAAACCTAAAGCGAAATTCTTTCGGAATCATATTCACCGTGACAACGAACATTTTTACTTGCTATCAAAATTGGAAAAATACGCAAACAGTTTCATTACGCAATGAATGTAATCAAATTTAAAGTTAAGCATAAATTCATCAACAAGAAAGAGTATTATAATACATTTTTTGTACAGGAAATAGCTGTTGATTTGAGTTTTGTGATATAAATTATACAGTTTTGTCTGCATGGTTGTTACTATTACATCAGTGTATTTATAACCTTTAAAATAATTGCGCAATGAACATACTTTATCAAGATTGTCTTAAAGAGATTTTAAAGGAACCTTATTGGTGGATATTGCTGTAGATGCTAGAATTGGCTACAATTATTTTTTTCTGTGCTTAAGATCCAGATAATTTTGTAGTAATCTTGCCTTGTGTTCTCTGTTTTCATTATTTAGCCCTCTCGTGTCGATTTTGAAAATAGGCATCATCTTGAGTCACCCACAGCTCCCTATTTTGCTCAATCCATATGCATCGGCCCCAACAGATCTTCTCACACCCTCAGACCACCCTTACACTTCTCCGCCCAGTTCTAGGACGCCATTCAAGAACTTTTTGGTCCATCTAGTGTCGGTTACTATAGCCACATGCCAAAAACCCAACATCAATTTTGTTTGGCATTCTTTTGAACCACGTCAACTTTACCATGCTCCGATAGATTCGATTTCGACCAATCAAACATTTTTTTTTCGAAAAACAGTAGGTACCTACCTACCGGATTAACAATATATTTTTTTTACTATCCATCCACTCATTAATGAGTGATTTAGGCTCGCAATAGACTTACGCGAAACTGTTTTTATACTTAGAAACCAAAATCTAAACGTCATAATGATGTCGTTATTAAGATTGAAATTGGATTGGAATCGCGATGTACCTAAATGCATAGTAAGAATGCAGCCATATTGAAGCCAAAAAAACATATTCCTAACGCTTCCGCTTTAAGTATAAGCATGCAAAAAAATATGCAGGTAGTTTTTTAATAATAATAAACTACGTGTAGTTATGTTTGAAGAGGCGATTTAATAAAAAAAATGCAAAAGTAGAACCTCTGATACGTCATATTTACGTCTCTCTTTCACACGCGTATTATGTAAGTGGGACAGCAACATCTCTACGGAGATGAACATAAACAGATAATAATAAGTTGAGGTATTCGAGGCAACCTGTCCGGCGACCTATTTTCGAATGGAATTTCGAACATGTCTTTTGAAATATGTGCCGTGTGAAGACTATAAGATTTAACGTTCGATTTTAATCGTCGTTGATCCTTGCAGATATTATTGTAGTAATATTATTGGATGCACATTGCACACTATTCAATTTTATTTCATTCAAGATATTTTCTAGTTGGTGCCTACTCATTAAAAACCTCATCTCTTACCAGAGAATCTAACGCTAACCTAACGACGCGGTCAAAATAATAACCGAAAACAAAATATAAAATGCAGGGCTAACACTTTATTTTATCACATAGGTATATTATATTTTTTTAATTATTTGGCAACACTTTTGTGTATGTAGTTAGTATCTGTCAAACATTGACATGACAAAAAAAGAAGTTATTATAATACTTATATTTTTCAAAAATGGTAAAAATTTACTTATTATTTATTTACTTACTATCTTATTAATATATTTTCTGTTCAGAAATTGAGATTTTAAAAAGTATTATCTCGGCAAAGGCATCTGCCTAATGAGATAATAAATCCAAAAAAAATATTTATCTAGTTTGTAAGTCTTATAAAAATAGTATTAGTGCTTTATTGTAAAATATTAAAAAAAAAAAATATTAATAAATCATCAATTATTAGTGCACATGAAAAATGAATGAGAGGATTTGTACTATGTAGATATTTATGTCATTTTCTCGCATAAATATTATAACTGTCAAGTTGACAATTCATAAATGGAACAAAATGCAATTCCATAGATCAATCATCCTCTTGTCTAACACTAACGGATAGTTGTGATTTTAATTCTTTATCGTTTGATTTTATTTAAAAACAACGATTGTTCTAAATGTCAGCACAGCGTATCAACCCATAATGATAATATGATATGATTAAAAGCACCATAAGCAGCGCCCGTATGAAGCATGCAAAATCTTCGCTCTACTGGATCATAACTACTCGCTATCTATGGCCAGAGATATAATTTAATTTAATCATACACTTAAACCGGTAAACGTCGCAATGATAGTTCATATTGTTATATAAGATATATTTATTATATTTTTGATTTATTACTACTTGCTATTACGTTTTAATGTTCTATATTACGTTTATCCGTTCCGAATACGATTCACCGACTCGACTTTAATCAAGCGACAACTTCCGCCACCTGGTGTTAAATACCAAAATCAAAACTCGAAGTGAATTTCTCTCTATAAACTTTTCGATCGTTCTTATGAGTGTTCGCCTGAGTAGGTATACCATAGAACTTAATCATAACAAAATTTGAATGATTCTCTATTGTATAAACTTTGCCGTTGATGCCATCTGGTGTTAAAGAACATAAATAAGTCATTTCAAAATTTTTAATGAGGATTTTTTGTCACCACCATAATAATTTATATTCGTACACTGCAAACTTTACTGTGTAGTTTCTTACTTGCCTTGAATCGACATAAATGGATGTGAAGGAAATGGTTTTCGTTACAACTGCATTCGCTGTTGCCTTGGTTCCTGCATCATAATGATTGTATTAAAAATATAATATGCAAACACAACATAGGTATAATAAATTCTCTCCAATTCGAAACACATTATGTCGTATGTCTATTATGTTATCGATCCCATCAGAAAATACTTACATTTTTATAAAAGTGACACTCTCCCTTGAAAGACTGTTAATTTAGCCTGAGGGTACATAATGTCTGAGGCAATGTCTCCCATTTAAAAAGCTTCGTCCCCTAGGAGACAGTAAAAAAATATTCAATAGAAATAAATATTCGAAATTCTTTCGTATAAATACATCATTTATGCAATAGCATAGCATTTAATGAAGTGTGATGTTTGTTTTGTCTATGGACAGGAGACGCATTGTGCATAGATGATTTAAAGGCGCCAAAGATTGAACAGATAGAATTTTCTCTTACATAACAATAGACAATGATATCTGATCTACGCAGAATTTAGTGATTTATGTCAATTTTGACAGGTACCTAGGTTTTATTTACCTGTTCTATGAATGGTTTCTAAAATTCCACCCTAGAAATACTTTTGTATATCCATTTTTTTTTAATGTCTGCTTCTATCCATTTTAAAACATTTGTTTCGCTTCTACTTTGGAGGTGTGTATTATTACCTTAATTATTTTACCTTCAATCTTCTAAACACAGT
This sequence comes from Mystacides longicornis, assembly GCA_963576905.1. Classification (NCBI taxonomy): domain Eukaryota; kingdom Metazoa; phylum Arthropoda; class Insecta; order Trichoptera; family Leptoceridae; genus Mystacides; species Mystacides longicornis. Next base: position 5,526,953 of record OY756434.1, read on the forward strand.
TTTTATAATTTATCGTAAATACATTGATTCTATAAAAGCATAACATAAACAATCAACATACAGAGGGCGAACTTGGCGTGACAAAGTTGCGATCTCTAACAACTACCTAACTCAAAAATGTCTTTTTGTTTTAAAACAAATGTCTTTTCATCTCTCCACGGACTCACCAATAATTGACCATTGAACAGTACCCCTAGTGTAAGTTTTCGATGATAGAAAATTCCATTCGATCGTTTGATATTAGAGCACTATTTGCAAGCTAATAAGTGCTTAAACTCGTACTATCTGAGAAAACCAGATATTGGAATATTTATGTCAGTAAGTTCTTCAGTCCCTTTGTGACTCCACTTACGGACAAAGTAAGGAGCTAGGGTCGTCCATTGCGCCCGTTCTTATACAATATCGATCATTAAAGACCAAAATTTTGATAATATCAATCCTATCAAAAGTTTCAAGGCATATATTCTTGAAAGATCAAAAAGTTTTGATGCTAATTCAATTTGAAATATGATAATATCGTTCATATTGTTTATTTAGGTTAGCATTGCTTGCATTGTGATAAATGGTTCAAAAGTTCAATATGGATCAAAAATAACAAATGGTTTGAAGAGCAAGTATTTAAATTTTGAGAATAGTCAACAGATGCTGTAAAAATAAATAGTTATTATTTTTTTTTTTTTTAATTAAAAACGTTCTTTTTATTACAGACAAAGAAAAATAATACTCAATCTATTTGTGTTATCAAGCAATTCCCAACAAATCTAATCATAAAAACACCCGTTAAAATTTCACACCTGACACAAGGAATTTGTAACTTAACTGTTATTTAAACGATAGTAAAAGTACTATTTTGGATTGTTGACCGTTCTTGACCGTGTTTATTTGGTTTCTATTATACTGAATATTTATGTTTTAATTAGCAAAAAATAATTTATTTAAGTTTTCGTTGGTATTTATTTTTAATTGTTTGCCATCTTCTTTGTCAAAATTGAATGTTTGGATTTCCGTAGAAATATGGAACCGTTTTTTTTTATTGTCCCTTTTCGTCAGTTCTATGATCTCAAAAACCTCGATCGATCATTTTTCCTTCTATTGGAACTCTACTCTGTCTTCTATCGTTACTGATTCTCCGGATTAGAGTGAAATCATCCAGCTGTTTTGTGTATTGAATGATCCCAATGTCCAAATATGGTATGGAGAGTCTTTTTGTTTCTATTTTGTTTAAGAGTTTCTTCATTCTTGGAGTGACAGATCATCATTTTAAGTTTGGTTTGATGATTTTCACTAATCCCTAACATGCTTGCTTTTATTCTCTGGTTCAAAAATGAGACTTATCATTAACCTTTCCATTTGGGTGGACCGAAAACTTTAAACATGATGTACACCTATCGTTGAAATATATCAAACCAAGAACCTAAGGCGTTTCGAGAAAAACTTTCTGCCAACCTATCCCTTGAGAAGGCTTGATTTTAGAGAAAAAAGGATTCTGAAACAATGGCAGCTGTAGCATTATGGAATTTCCAACTGATCAACAGAAATTCCAACCAATTCTCATTGAGAAAATCTGTATGTTGCGAGCACTTTTAGCCACGAGTTCTGGAAGAGGTGGCGAAATATATTTTGCATGGGAAAGACCAATTTGATAGTTAGATAGACCCGAAAGAAAGAGTTTTGGGTACCAGTCCAAAATATTTATCTCTGCTATAAAGTCAATAGCAGGAACGAATTTAAATTAAGTTGTCCATAGTTTACGACTACGCTCAATACGGTACCAATAACTGTACATTATCCATAAATTTAATATAAGTAAGTAATAAAAAAATGTCCTACAAAATTTGTACTGTGGAATCGCATTTTTTCTGCATTCGCTTGTGTGTCACGACAGTATCGGTTTGCAGTACTAACAGTATATTTTGGTACGATTATTGTCTGCGGTACATTGATTGTTGACAGAAGAACAGTATACCAACGAATATATCTTTGTAACGAATCGAAGGCGTCACTTTTGATCTTTGTACGTGATCGAAAATAATAATACCTACCTGTTTTTTTATGTAATTGAATCTGTGCTCACTCAAAGTGAACACAAATACACTCTTTGACTCTTTCACAGTAAGCTCCTTAGATTGTGTTGTGAAAGAGGAAAACGACCGACGCCTGGGATCCAGACCACAACCTCAAGTACGGAACAGTATGAAAGTCGCCGTCGTAACCGCTAGGCAACCAACTACCTCATATTCCTTCTCAACTTTAACTTTTTAATATTCTTACTTACTTTATTCTTTGTGCAAAATGATATAAAGGCAACTTTTTGTTTATTTTTTAATAAACATGAGATAAATTTATATCCGTTCATAAAATAAAACTAAAATAGTGATGTATTTCACATGTGTAGATACCATAAAATATCTTAATACTGGCATATATAAAATAAGAAAGCATATGTCAACTAAATAGACTCTTATTTGCGCTCCGCTCAGGAAAATATGGAGTCAAGAAATCCTCTGATTTCCTCGCTCAACAACCTTCCACGTCACGCCTCGAGCATTGTTTGAAAGGAAAGAAATTCATTAAATGTGAAAAAATGAATTCGAAAATTTCTTGAAAAACTAAAAGGCCAAAATATTTTGTTGCATTCATACCAAAATGAAAGAATGTTTACTTGTCTTCTTTACCAAATTCCAAAAATACTTTTAAAATTCGTACTCATTCGTTTTTATCAAAAAAAAATATCTTCATTTTTTATTCATAGAGTATAACAAACAGGTAATAACACTCACAGGGTCACAGGTCACCAAACCTTAATAAATACTTACGAAAATTTACACTAAAATGTTCATTGATACATACTCAGTCCTGTATTTTCCGACCTCGGTAGCCTAGTTGTACTAGCGTGTACATCAGATCCGAGGTCCCGGGTTCGATTCCCGGTCGGGTCAGAGTTTTCTAAGTGTTTTTTCACTTGAAATTTCTACCCGGGGTTGGCCTGTCTCAGATTGGACGGGACCGGTTGACTGGAAAATATTGCCTCAGGCAATAAGTTCCGCCGGCTATACTGACTTCTTTGTATAGAAAAGTGTTATATTATTATTATTATTTTCGAGATACCTAATTCACCGCCTATCATAAAAGGCTACATATTATTATACCCATCAACTCGATGAACCTAATTTACCGCCGCACCGACTCGATGATGTATGGGTACGTCAAATAGTATAACTGTAAAGATACGGTGTTTGGTGTCGATGTGTGGGTTACCATGTATGGTTACACTAGCATTGTTTAATGACTGAACTTAGTAAATAAGTACACTTTAAGCAGGTGTTCTAAACTGTCGGCATTTGTAACATAATGGTTTTATCATTTTTTTTATTCTTGTATTCTAGATCTAGAAAGTAGAAACTCTGGATTAGATAGGTATTTTTTTCACACGAGTCTTCTATCCGGTAATTTAGGGAAATTCGTTGCAATCCTTTCATTTAACTTTTTTTTTTATAAAATGATTCTGTGCTCACTCGAAGTGAACACAAATACACTTTTGACATCTTTCACAGTAAGCAAATGCTTGTGTCGTGAAAGCGGAAAATGGTCGACACGGCCGGGATTCGAACCCACGACCTCCGCACAAAACAGTGCGAAAACCGGCGTCGTAACCGCTGGTCTATCAACCCTCACAATTGATCATTTTGAAATTCGAACAATAACGGGCTTGGTGTCTTCTACTTCGTTTATGTGATATGATTTTCAGAAACAATCTTCTTCTTCTCCATCTTCAGCCATCTCTCCACTGTTGGATATAGGCCTCTTCTATTTTCTTGCACTCGGCTACATCTTGGGATTTTCTTTTCCACTTTCTACCTGCGTCTTGGATAATGTCATTGGCCCATTTTTTATGTGGCCAGCCCACTTCTCTTTTTTTATACCATGGTCTCCAGTTTGGGATTCTGGGTGCCCACTGCCCATAGGACAATTTTTGTCGTCTAATTTAAAAACCTGGCCAAAAATGAGTTCAATATGTCACAAAATAATATTCCCCTGGTAGGATGCAAACCTGCATATTTAGCTGTATTGATATTTATAATTTTATCATATGTAATAAAAATTAGTTCGAACAAAAGAACAAAAATTTTGATCAGCGACTCCCAAACGATTGGTACATCATTTAGCTTTTCCATTCAAACTCAAACTATAGTTCTCAAAATGTTTTGTGTAAAAAACCGCTCTACATTATTTTTAATACATAGCGAGGAAAATGAATAGTTTTTAAAGGCAATTTGTAAGGGAAATGTAGTTCTGACCTTGAACTCTGATCTCTGAACGGTATTTTTATTAAATGAATCTGTGCTCACTCAAAATGAATACAGATACACTCTTTCACTAATTGACAGTAAGCTACTTAAAGCGTGTGTCGTGAAAGATGAAGATGGTCGGCACTTGGAATCGAACCAACGACCTCCGCACAAAACAGTATGAAAGCCGGCGTCGTAACAGTTAGGCTATCAACCACTTCATTTGTTTGTCACTGCCTTGAAACGTTTTCAATGTTAAGACTCTGCACACCTGTAGCCTAAGTATGTAAGACACAAAACGTACTTATAGTCTTCGTTTTGTACCAAAACGGAGCCAACTGTCAGTTTTTAATTACATCGGTAGTATGTAAGCCTACGTCACCGTAATTTAGTGAAAACCTATGCGTGTTTGATTACGCGCTGATTTCTCGCATCTACTTGAAACGTAACGTAACGTTTACCTTAACATGACGCAATGTCAAGTTATCTATGCGAGTTACATACTTAGGCTACTGAATTTTTTTATAACCTCAGATATTAATAATTAAGCTATTATTCGCAGGTTGTCGACTCCTGTTTTTATAGTGCAAATTTAAGTTTTTTCATATACATAACACAAAATGTCTCAATGTTTTAGTTTAAAACATGGCAATCTAAATTTACCTCATTATGTGTCTATGACTGTCATATATACTCGCCACTTGGACTTGCTTATAAGAGAAGCAATAAAACTAACCCAGGTGATTGACATTAAGTACCTACCTATAATAAAATGATTAGCAAAATACAAAACTGTATTATAGTTTTATTTGAATTTTGTTTTATAAATCTGGGCCCCCCAAATAGTGAACACAAATACACTTTTGATATATTTCACACAAAAAGAAAGGCTTGTGTAGTGAAAGAGGAATATGACCTAGACAAATTGCATTTGGCATATCGACTACAAACAAATTCTTCGACAATGTAGAGTAGGAAGAAAATTACCTGTCCACTTTTAATATTTTGTATAAGTGTCATTGTTTGGTTTATAAATATTTATTGTTTATATGTTCCAGTGGACAGTTAATTTTTTCGCACTCTACATTGACGAAATCTTCGTTTGTAGTCGAACGCCAATTTGAATTTGTCTACGGGGGCTGGGATACCGGATAACCACTGGCCTACCATCCACTTTTTATGCGTATATATGATCACTTTTCGTATCCATCTGAATAATAATGATTGGTTCAAATTATGTTGACTAGTTGCATTGTACACCATTGCATTGAGATAGGTAGTTTGGTCATTTTGAAAGAATGAATGCTAATTGAATAACATATAGATATGTGTGAAAAATAGAGTTAGGCCGAGAATGATATTGATTTAACACATTCTCCATTCTCAAATGTCAGCATTTCAATCACAATGGGGATTCAATTTCAATCTCATAACGACGAACCACCTAATGGCGAACGTTGTTAACGTAAAGTGATCACACTAAGCCAGCCTTCGAAATAACAGTAGAAGACGGTCGTAAGCCCGCAGTGGTTTGTTCCATTTAAAAATCGAACATCAGTAATGAATTGTTATAGTCATTAGTAGTTACATATTCGTCATAATGATGTCATCACATAGATTTTGGTTGCTATGCATTTTTCCACATAGATCTATTTCAAATTTGGTATTGCTTTACGAAAAAATGTAGGTATAAATAGGAAATTATAAAAGTATTTGTAGTATTTAAAGTTAGAAAAGAATCTTTTAAGGTTTATGGGTAAAATAAAAAAGTTTTTAAAATGCAATATCAACTTTTAACCGTATACGTAATTAAAACCTGCTTATGAATAGAAGTATAACTTGTATAGTATGAAGTTTTTGACCTCTGTATTGAACGTTGTGACTTCCTTGTGTTCTTCAATGGAGCGGAATGGTTCTAGTCGTTGAGGAATTTTTTACATAATTCATTGCTTAGTATATAACCATTGTTTTACATAAACTGAATGTCAAGGTTTTACTGATAGTTCAACATGTGCATTCTTTCCGCTAAAAATAACCTTCACATTGTGGAGCAACAAAGTAAAGGTGGTAAGGGTGTCTATCCAGAACAAATAATTTGTTAAGATTTTTTTTTATTTGGCATCAAAAAACATAGCTCTTTTCTTGCCTTCTGAATTTCTAATACAAAAACTGCGATGAATACTGTTTCATGTAATCCCAGTATAATATATCGATATATTTCTGACTTAATTAAAATGGAATTTAATTCAGTTTTCAGTTAGCACAAAGATTATTGATTCTAAGGCGGGTCGAAGTTCGCCGGTTCAGCTATTATCTTATAATACCTCGCGGCCAGATTATGACAAAATAGACACCTACTTATTTTGTGTACAAAATTGTAAGTAGGTACGTAGCTATTTAAGATTGACGCCAATTCAATGTTATATTAATATGTTAATTTTTTTATTGTTTCAGGTAAAGAATTCAATCTCAAACTAACATATCACATTTTGACATGAGTTGTCATGAAATGCACGCCGAATGAGTAAGAAAAATATATTGATTTATTTATTTGCTTTCTAACAGCACGAAATCGGAATGAAATTAAATTTTTGCAAATGTTCCTTTTTGCCAATGAGAATTTTGTGTCAATACAGATGACCCCTTCTGCAATTTTTTTCTATGCGCAGGGCGGTTTTACCGAGGCCTCCGCACTGAGAGAAATTTTGTCATGATGAAGGCACGTACAGTAAATGGTTTTATAAAAACCGCAGAATACAAGAAAAAATCATAAACTTTTATGAAAAAAAACATTATCATTGAAATAATCAATTCACCTTATCTGCTTATTTCCATTCCCAAGAATGGAATTTCCGAAATTCTCGTATCAGGGAATTATTCAAGTAATTCATTGAAAGAAACAAGTTTACTTGTTTTACGTTTTTCTCAGTAAGAATAGAAATAATGTAAATGCTGTATGTCATTGATTAAACTAATGCAACTGGAATAAAACAATGATTCAATTTATAATAATTTAAAATATCCCGTACAGGAATTGTTTCTTTCTATTACGGAGATGGTTTATATGAAAACGCAACATCATTGGTATTTTCAATGATGGAGCATGGAGTTTTTTCCTGGACATCCGTACAATTTCAAAAACCTATGCAAGTCAAATATATTTCTGTTGTAAATTCCATTGTTTCTTTGGTTTTGAGTAAAGCCAGTACAAATAATAGGATACTAGGTAAGAGCTGGTAGGTAATGGAAAATAGCTAGTAAACTTGAAAAATCCAATGACAATAATTGATTTCAACAGAAACAAGTAAATACGAGAATTTCGCAAGGACAACGTGAAAAAATCCAGGCCCTTGACTTTCTCCCGTGCGGCACATGTTAAAACCAAGTTCGTACGGGGTTTTCACAAGTACGTCGGTGATTTCCAGACGGAGTAGGGATATTTTTTTACCAGACGCAATCGACCTACCTCTTAGATCTACCATTAGTTTGCTTGAGCTCGTAGATGCAAGACTTGTTTACTCATTACTTAAAAGTTTATACTAAAATCATTTTACAAATTATGTACCTACCTAGTTATATTTCTCTATACAATGTGTTATCTGGATAATTATTGATCAAACGAATTGTACGAACAAAAGAAAAACATTTTACGTTGAAATTGCAATTGGCACTTTAAATTGAAATAGATTAATTCAAACTTCGTGTTCATATTTATTTTCTCTTCAGGTTAACAACCTATTTTCTTATAAATAAGTAGGTATACTTAACAGATTTTTTTTTTCAATGATTTTGGAAATTATTTTTCGGGAAATATTTTTTTTTTCTATTTTATTTTAAAGACCTTCAATTGAGATCAAGTGTTTTTTTCTTAAAAAAAAATATAGCTATATTTTTTTTGTAATTAAGTGCCGTATAAGGATAATAAATAAATATAAAAGACAAAATAAAATATCTATGAAATTGCGATTTTTTTTTGGGAAATTCTTCTTCTTTTTCTTTTATAAGTGAAGTCTTAATAAAGAAGAATATTCCAAAAAAACTTCCGCAATTTCATCGTTAATTTTTTATTCGTACAATTCGTTTGATCAAGTTTCGAAATAACCACATTGTAGATGTTAGGTAAACATGTGTGATCCATACCTACGGAAGACAACTGAGGGATAGCCTGAGAAGACGGTGTATTCTCCCAGCTGTTTGGCGAGTTTCCTCAAGGAGACTATGCGTCACCAACTCATCAGTTTATAATTTAGATGAAACTTCACAAAACGAGCTGAATGTGATCTAGGGAGACGCAAAAATTTCATCAAGTCATCAATACCTCCATAGTGTCTTGCTTTGATCAACTGGGAGAAAACGTATCAAGTACGAAGAAGACAAACTCAATCACCTGGATGTGTGGAATTTTTAGATCTAGGTAGGTATTGAGAGCTTAGATAGCAATGATGTAATAGGTAAGAAAGGGGTTGCTACCTGGTTGAATCAATTACAGCATTGTTTTTTGCTCGTAATGTACTAGAAAATAAAAAACTCTTCCTTAGGTATATCAATGAAGTAATCGGTTGTACCAAGCACGGCATTGGTATTACCTCGTACTATACTAGAAAATATAAAGGACTTTACTTAGATATATCAATGAAGTAACGGATTGTACCAAGTATGTCATTGGTTTTTTCTCGTACGCTACTAGAAAATATACAGGCCCTTACTTAGATTTTTCAATGATGTAACGGTTTATACCACGTACGGCATTGATTTTTTCCCGTACGTTAATAGGAAATATGAAGTCTCTTACTTAGATATATCAATGACGGCATTGCTTTTTCCAATGAACTATCATTTAAAAATTCAATGACATTGCATCGATCAATTCCTCTCCAATACCTGCTAATTTCCAGTAAACCGTACGGGAAAATACCTCGTATGAAAATTCAATGACGGAGCATTGAAAAAACCAATGCTTCACTCTGAGTCAAAAAAAACAGTTCTTACGAGAAAAAACTCCAGAAATACGAGCTTTTCCCCCTTACTTTTCTCTCAGTGCGCGACTGGCCCTCATTTGTCATGACAGGTCGGGATGCAAACCCCTTCTGCCTTTTGACTACTGATTTCAAGAGTACCTCTCCAGGTATAGTTATTAACTAATCCCTCGGGCGACCTTAATTCTTTCAACGATGGTAAAGATTGTTCAAGCAAGCTCAGGTGCCTGATGTTATGGTCTTTTCAGGAGTTCCCTAGTCTCCCCAGCTTTAATCAGTACCTCATCATTTGTGATATGATCCGATTAATGGTTTCAAAGCAGCTAAAACGCCCAGACTCGCTTTTCCTAATGGTCCATGTTTCACTGTCGTAAATCAGATAATTCAATTCAGCCAGCCAGAGTCTTGATCAAATTCTCACCATGATATGCTCAAAAAATAATTTATAGTAGGTATATAATTACCTAATAGATAAAATTTATAGATTGTTTTATCTGGATCACTTCATTAGGCAAATAATGTTGGTTAACATATTTTTATCACTGTGATTGTGATAAATGACTGCGAGGCTCTTGAGCAACTTTTTTATGGTAATTGCCAAGCTACGTTGTAATGTCCAATAAAATAATTGTGTCCTCAATAACAAACAATCCATTCATAGATAACAAATTAGTGGCAAACTTAATGAAAGTTTGTTTGGATTCAATAAATCAATATTTACCTATACATACATATTCCCTTTATGGCGCCCCGCACAACGCAAGCCAGCCCGGAGAAGACCAATCACAGCAAACCAGACCCGCATGAAATCGATCCCCCAGCACGATCAAAGCAATCAAACTGAAAAGCCGGCCCCACACAAATCAAGCCCGCCGCGGATCCTCCCCAAACCAACCCTATAACTTTCGAAAATGTAAATTTAATCTGACACATTTTCCTCTGTTGAAATGCAAATTTTCGAAAGTTATAGGGTTGGTATGGGGAGATTTTCTATTTCCTATTTGCCTCGTTGAGTTTTTAGAACTCTTTCTAATTCTTTCATCTTCCATTTTCTTTTTCCACCTGTTTCATAAATTCAACAATACTTATCTCTTTATAGTATCATAATTTCTTTTTCTTTAGTAATCGTAGATCTTTAACTACCGTTAAAATACAAAAAATATTGCCTGCACCCATAAGTAAAAAAATATTGACAAAATTTCCATTTAGTTTCAACTAATTAAGAACTTTTAACTATTTAGATAGAACCAAATAATATACTCGTATAGTACTATGTCAATAATCTATCGATTTGAAAAAAAATTACTCCTAAGACCCACCTCTGTTAAAGATCAACCGTTAGTTATGAAAGATTCCGATCTGTAATAAATAAATAAATAAATAATTTTTTCACTATTACATATTATACATCTTGGTGAATAAATACTACTTGTCGAATATTATTTAAATTATCATAATAAGATCGTAAATCATTTCGCCAATATGTACGCACCACCTGCTATGAACAACTAATCAACTGTATTATTTCCTAACGTCTCGCTATGTACTCTTACTAAATACCTGCATGAAATCACACACGTGCTGTGAGACACCGGTCTAAAACAAAGTCTCTATTTTTTGTTTTTATATTATTTCTTTTTATTTTGGTTTTAGTCCGTGTCGCCTCAATTTCCTGCTAAAATTTTGAATTCCGCGGCCATTGTCATGTGACTTCAACCAATCAGAGCAATATTGCTTAAGAATCGATCGAAATGAACATGTGATTTCAATCGAATTATTTCCCCATGTCAAAATTATCATCATGACCGTTAAATTTCCTTTTTCTCTAACAAATTCATCCTGATCAAGAAACATAACCCCTAATTACGTATCTTTTATGATGAAAACAAGAGCAAAATAATATAATTTACTGAAAATAATAAATTATTAATATAATATTTATGTTTGTCTTCTATACTTAATATATAAAGAGGAAAGATTTGATTTTTTGTTTGTTTGTTTGCATCGAATAGGCTCCTAAACTACTGAACCGATTTGAAAAATTCTTTCGCTTTTGGGAAGCTACAATATCGGCGGTGAACATAGGCTATATTTAATTTCCAAAAAAAAGTGGGTAACCTACGAAAACTTCAATAATGTAACCCGAGGTGTAAAAAATTTACCTAAAATATTCTTTTTATCGCGAACGCTGTGAAAACTAATGATGATAGAATAAAACAATGTACCACAATTTTGTAGAAGACATCATTATTTACAAAAAGTATCGCGACAGCATATGTCTAACTATTATAGTTATGCCACAATAAGTGTTTTTTTATTTAAAAAAAATCAATAAAATGTAACCTCTAGAAAAGGCTCTTTATTGGTATCTTGGTATTACTCCTTATTAAAATAAATTAGTTCATATTCAAGTCTGCTTCAATATGTTTGTATAACTTTTTGAATTATTCAATTCGGACATTCCATTCGAAAGTTATCACGAGTTTAAAAATGTGAGTATTGGAAAAAAAAGCATAGTCTCTTATCATCTCAACTTATCCGATGTTGAGTGCGTACGGGAGCCGGGGAGGGGACTGGGGGAAGTCATGACGTCAAGTTTAGTAGAAATACCGCGCAAAGTAGTCACGGTGGTAAAGTGACGTGACACGATACATTGCAATGCAATTATTCCAGATTAACATTATGCTATAAAATATTTTGAAAAAGTTAGGGATCTGTATGAAAACTAAATTATTTTTAAGTATCTATCTACCCGTGCGAAGCTGGGGCGGACCTCTAGTTTTTTATAAAGCAGTTGTCTCACTTACATGCTGTGTATGTGAATGAGGGTGTGAAGGTATTTGTGAATGTGAGAGTGTATTGTGTTTTTTTTTTACCAACTTTGTTTATTACCTCCTCCCACACCAAGTCCAGATTCCTCAGCTCTGGACATGTTAAGAGCGGAACACAGTATGAGAGGGTCTTCCTCGTCGTGGGAGGAAGAACAGCGTTCTCCTCGGCCAACAACTGTTATTCGGCATCCTAAACACATAACTCAGCCAAGTCCATCTCCTCCCCATAATGGTAGAAGTGATCACGCTGGGTGCGCCGACGTATAGCGTCGTTCATGATGCGGTGGTACCATCTTACACCCAAAATTCTCCTGAGGCACTTCATTTCGAAACCTGAGACTTTTTGTGCCTGGGCTTTAGTCAGGTGCTAGGACTCACACCCATACAGGAGAATGGGCAACACACACGCATCAAACAGTTTACATTTCGTCTCGACACTAAACGCCGACGCTTTCTATATTTTGGACTTTCACTAAAATATCTATAACCTAAGTAATTTTATAGCCGTCATCTCTGTTTAAAAGCCTTTTAATATAATCACAAATCAGTTTTTTTTTCGTAATTTTCTCTAATTAAATAATTCACTAGGTTCGCCGCCTGTCCTCAAAAGAGGCGTTTAGCGCTAATTATTTTTAAGTGCCGACCAATTTCACTGCGGCACCGATTTGTCAGTGAATTCTCTTGCTCTTCAAGCTGCGATGCAGGTAAATAAAAGTGGAGTTGTGCAATATGATGGTTTCTAAGCCCGCGGTCATACCGGCCGCTGTGCAAGATGGGTACCATGAACGCTGAGAGATTGTGTGATTTCAATTAAAACATGTTATGTTTCTTTGTACATTAGTACTTACTTTTGAGTCAACACGCTCAATTAGTTTTCGGTGAAATTTCGTTAAAACCTAATTTCTTTAGACACTTAGCTTAGTGGTTACGACGCCGGCTATAGTACTGTGGGTTGTGAGTTCTATCCCGGGTGCCGACCATCTTCATTTTACGACACAAGCTTTTAGAAGTTTAAGTACTGTGAAAGAGTCATAGAGTGCATTTGAGTTCATTTTGAGTGAGCATAAATTCATTATAAAAAAAAAATATGCTGAACCTTTCTGTTCCTCTCTTTTCTTAGCATCTTCGACTCTTTGTAGCTCGTTCTACTTGTTCTCCAATGCCAGCTTCTCTTCTTTCTGAGGATCATATTTGACTTCTTTGTTGGGAGCCACAAGCAAAAATAAAAATCATGGACATAGTATAATATAAAATTCGAATCGAGGGCTTACAAGACTTTTAATTTTGAGTACAGATGGTGTTTGATTTTTTTTAAATATATAAAAATGATTCTAATGCCAAAAAAAAAGGATTCTGTGTTCACACAAAGGAACACAAATACACTTATTGACTATTTCATAGTAAGCTACTTAAAGCTTGTGTCGTGAAAGAGGAAGGTGCATGGTCGGTAATACAGGGATCGAACCCAAGATATTATGTACGAAAGCTGGCGTCTTAACCGCTTGGATACAAACCCCTTTAGTTATAAAAACAACAGACAATTTTGACACTGGTCAGCTTCTCAATATCCTGGTAGGTGCTGCAGCGAATGTCCCCGATAACCTAGTCTATACCTAGTTATCTCTGGGACTGTATGGCTTTCGCCCTCAATTATTGCTTCAACGACTTAAATATTAAGACTTAAATAGCACGCCCGGGTTCCCGATTTTTCTGGTCCATCCTAGGTTGGGCAAGTCTTTTAGGTCTTGCTTTATTTCCTCGGCTCGTCTCAAAATGAAAAATATGTCTCGTTGAGAAAATACCGAGCTACGGACTTAACCAATTATACGATTTGATATTTTTACTCATAAAAATATATTACGGTACACACCTTTTTCACATTATTCAAATATCATTTCGATGTGGAAATTTACAATAATAATTACATGAGCCGGTGCTTGCTCGCTAGTGGTTTGTGATGTGGCGGCAACAGGTACCGCCAGACCAGCGGAATGTACCGTTACAACATCAATGGCAACCATCGAAGACGATCACACTATTCTACTATATTTGCCGTGTATTGATCTCTTGTGTTGGGATTGTCGCAATGCATAACCTCTTCATGAACGATTCCGCTAGCCTATAGTTGTTGTCTTAACCAAATACTAAACTGGTTGATCCCAGGTTCAGTTCCCTGTTCAGTCAGAAATTTTCCTTTTTTTCCTCCTTTACCTACTATTCAACTATCTGACAAAAAATTTCTTTATTGAAAATTTTTCATGAAGATCCTATCATTTTGCAGAGAAAATGGGACAAAATGTATCTTAAATTACTACAATTCTAATTGAATGATTCAGCAATGATTAAAATAGATGAAAGTGTGCTAAAAACACAATTGAACATGCATTCTCAAATCAAACTTTTTGTTGCACGTATAACACCTGTATTCGTTTCTTAATGACAGTTTCAACTTTTTTAATCTTGATGAAGCCAAAATCCAAAAAATCTTCCTAAACGTACCTAAATCCTCATTTGCCAACACGATTATTAGATAAGATCCCATTTTTTTAAATCAATTTGGAGTCTACTTATAAAAAAAATCATAAAACTGATGTTTTTTTGCAACAAACATTTGATTTTAGTTGTAAACACAGCGGGTGTCCAAGATACCAGATCTCAGATCTCGTAGTTACGCGGGAAAGTCGCTGGCACCACGCGATTAAGTGGTGTAGTATAAAACAGAACCCAAACAAATAAAACAGATTTGAGTAAAAAAATAAAGATAAATGTATAATCACATCACGCAACTTGCCTACTTTAATACGTACAAAATTTGATCAACGCACGCACGAAGATGGTTAATTAACAAAACCACGTGCATTTCATAACACAACATGTACCTATGACATAAAAATAGAGCAACCAGCGAAAGATGAAATGATACGCTCAAGCAAATAAGGTTGATATACCTGCTGTGTTAGCCTCTTGCTACACGTACGCCCGATTTCCTTCCATGCTTTGGTTGATCGTCCTGGAAGTCTACCAGATTGGGGAATACCATCACTAGCCCAGACTTGTGTCCTCCATTCTGGATTCATATCTCGTTCCAGAACCTTCTTCTCTGAAAACCGTTCGGATTTCTGTATTTTGAGAATCCCAGGACAACAGCCATGGTAAAAAAGTATGAAGAAATGTGATATACCGAACTTTTTGATCAATAAAGTGTTCAACCGTGGTATTTCAAATCTTTTAGGTCTGGCCTAAAGAGTTCGTCTTGATCTTCAGGGTCTGAGTTAGGTTTTCTGCTTAGCCGAACTCGCAGTGATGCTCGGTGTCGGTTTGGCAGCCGCAAGGAATGGAGCTCATCGCAAGGTGTGAATTACGGTCAGGCGTGATTCGTTTCTTGTGTGAAAAAAGACAGTCGACGACTGCAATTCATTCTCAACTGACTGAAATGTTTGGAAAAAAGTGCATGAATGCTCAAATGGCGCCCAATTGGTGGCAACTTTTAATCGTTTTTTTTTAAGCAAATAAGCGTGTTCATATTACCTTTTCTATTTTATGTGTACTTATTTTTTTAAATAAACACGCCTGAGATATTTCTTTCTAAATGCAAAACTATCATATCTGCGTCTCATGTATTGCGTGAATGTTGTTATACTCAAACTGTGACGTTTGTCGGTACTGGTTTGTGAGATTTGCTATTTTATTTTTATAGAAGTACGGATTTTAATTATTGTGCTTTTGGATGTTACGATAATAAATTATTTTTAATAATTTATCTTCAGTCTTCTAGACTACTACAAAATGGAAAAAATTTTAGGTTCCGCGCATCCACAAATTCCCTCTAATAATAATAATATGAGTATTTGTACCTATTCACAGGTCTCTCTTTCGTATTGTGGATGCAGAAGGGATACTCCATCGGTTTCGCTTCCAAAATAACATGATTCAGTATATAGTATTGATCCGCAAACAGGAACTGAGTGTTTCCTTCTTGGAATCCAGGACAAATCATCTCGAACGCGAAATTTGTGTCAAACCAACGCAATGTCGCCGTTGCGACCTTCGATGTACTGTTAGACCATGTTATTATTCTTGTGTGAACAGTTATCCGCGAAATAGACGCGTCGGTATACCTAACCTACAGTAAATAATAATATATGTGGGCATAATATTGAGATCTTTGACTTATGTATTCGTGGCATTGTCTATGCCTTCCGCAAATTCCAAATACATCATCTATTATAATCATGGCTTATCCATATCATGCAGTGAAGATGAGTAAGCTATTGTCATTTTTTTTTTAATAGTATTCTTAAAGTTTTTGCAATAGAGGTTAATCTCAATATTGAAACACACCTTATTGTTGATTGAGTTGGCCCTGAAATAGGGATGTAAGTGAAGTCTGCCCTGCGCGACTTACGTATCCATTCTTTGAATGTGATCATACCGTTCCCGCCTTTTCTTTCATATCCATCTGACAATATCTTCAGCCTGGCATATCCTCATATTTGGGTATTATCACACAATCATGTATCAGCAATAGTCCTCAGTGTTTTCATTTCTGAGATTTTGAGCATTTGTTTGCTCCTTTCCGTATCTGATCATGATATGCATGCCTTCATTTTGCTTTTGCCTGCCATATTTTTATTTTTACATATTGTAGACCCTAAAGCAACTTAGATTGCAACTCCTTATTCGTCGTAATTGAGACCTTGTGTACTATAATTCAAGAGGTGGGGCTAGCCTCCTGCGAGGTCGACTTCCAGCTGTCACTCCAACTCTTTGGTGGTCTTCCTGAGAGCCTTCATGTACATGATGTTGACCATACGATGGCATGTTATGTCTTCAACACCGCATATTTCTCTTTCCATTTATCTCTGATAGTCTTCCCAGTTATGCTCCTACGTGTTTTCATTTCTGAAACTCTCAGCGCATTTTTGGTTGTAGGTGTATCATCCCAGGACTTGATGGCATAAGTCATGATGGGTCTTACAAAGGTTTTGTAAATTTTTATTTGTCTTCTTGTTCTTCAAGATCAGGATTCCTCCATATTGTGATAATGTTAACTGAATTATTACTGATAATGTTTTGTTCGTATTTCTTCGCAGAGATTGTCCTCCTCAACCAATTACCTGACATAATGGTCCTATTTTCTATGCATTCTGGAAAATATCATTAATTTAGTTTTCTCGATCAAGATCGCCATGTTAAAGTAGGTAATAAAAATATTGTGTGTCAGTCGGTGCTGGAGAAAACAGGTAAGGTCAAATTCCTTTAAGTGTGCCTCGCGTATATTATTGGGGGCCGGTTTCATCTTGGGGCCTGACTCTACGTACCTACCTATGTATTTACATAACTCGTAGCAAGACAAGAAGATGACTCGCACAACTACCAATATCCAATTAACAGCTCTACCTTTAAGAAGTAACGTGTTCAAAAAATTCATTTTGTAACATTTCAGTAAGGTATTATATTTTATTCCTATCTCGCCCTGCGTAATGTTTAGTCTATTTATTGGATAATACGCAGACTTTCCTACGACGAACTGGAAGTCATCTATTCGAAAGCTAGTGCCGACAACCTCCCACTTTTACAAAACAAACTTTGGTTCATGAGAAAGATTTGAAAATGTTTTTATTTACTATGAGTGAGTCCAAATGTAACAAAAATTTGCTAAATACTTAAAACATTAGAAGATATACCTAGTACGTATTTATAATAGACTAGCTACCCGTAGAACTTCGTCCCGCTTAAGAACCAAAAAAAAAGAGATCGAGTAGAAGGTAATTTAGTAGCTAAATTGCACACTACCTACTCGTCTAAAAAGCTTTGACACTATATTCAAGTACAATTCATTAGTGCGGAGGGTTTGAAAACCAAAAATTCTCACAACAATATAGGGGTTAACCCCCACAAACTGTACTAAAATATAGGTTCACACACGTCATGCGTCCCCACCAGCGTCCATTAGTGTTTGACTCGCCAGCTAATTTACTGGACTAAATTTTTATGTGTTCAGCCACGTCTTGTTAACAAATAAATTACTCGTCACTTGACTAAAATACTCAAAATCGATTGACTAAAACTAGCTAAATGTATTCGACTAAACTTAGAGTTTTCAAACACGATTTGTTACTAAATTGCTCTCCACACATCTAAAAACTCGACCAATATGAACTAGGCTTTAATTGAAATGATCTAGACTAGAAGGTTCACCTTCTCTACACATAAGATCGTCCAATTCAACGGTATTTGTATTGAGTATAAAGAGGTAATATAATGTAAGACCAGATATAACATGTAATAACCATTAGATAAGTGGGATAGGTTCTATGTTAGGCTGTGCACTCAACTTAAGTATCGAGGAGAAACTAGCATAGTACAAGGCATAGATTGAAATCATAGTACGTTGAATGTTGACCCAATTCTTTATTACAAACCTTCCTTTAGTATTTTGTACTTCACTATCCACACACATAATATTAATCTCTATAATATACCTTTAATGAATCTGTGCTCACTCAAAGGGAACACAAATAATACACTCTTTGACTCTTTCACAGTGAGCTTAGGTATGTCGTGAAAGAGGAAGATGATAGGCACCTGAGATCGAACCCATGACCTCCGCACGAAACAGCACAAAAGCACAGCGTCGTAACCGTCAGGCCACCTTTATTTATAGATGTTCTTGCCTTAATCTCCGTCTTCAGTACCAAAAATCGAGTTTATTAGGGATTCGGATATTGTAATTTCCGACCTTATCTATAGATGGCAGTAGCTGTCTCATTTAAGTGGTCATTATTTTTTATCCAAAAATAATTTTCGGTCTAGTTCAATTCAACATTATATTTAGAATTTTTGTAATTATTAGGGTTTTTTCTCCTCTTCCTGGTCCTCTTAACACATCAATTTTTGTGCTAGTGTACGTTTACACCAATCGAACATAGATCCAGAGCTTTAGATATTGAGCATACTTTATTTTATCGTTGATATTACCCATGGGTGGATTTTTCGACACCGCGAGTAATAGTAAAGTATTAGCACAATACTTTACTATTAGGTGTTACTCGATCGTAAGGAATACCAAAGTGAATGATAATCGATTAGTATCATGCATACCAACACTACAATGCTTAAAAACATATTTTCATCAAGCAAAATTATGATAAAATGAGAACTAACGATCGAGAAACATCTGATAGTAAGAAAACAAGAAAATAATTATTAATGGGCGATGACAGTTCTTTCTCGGTGTTATTTCCTTGTTGTTTATTGTATTTTATCATCCTTAGGTCCATTCGGACACATGGAATCGTCATTTGAACACCATTTATCCAATAATAAAAATAGAAAATAAGACAAAACCAAGAAAGGGCATAGAAATATACATGCAGAGAACAGTCAAAAGAACATGATACAAGAGCAATGCTGGTTGCAGTGTAAATGTTGTTGTTTATTGTATTTTATCATCCTTAGGTCCATTCGGACACATGGAATCGTCATTTGAACACCATTTATCCAATAATAAAAATAGAAAATAAGACAAAACCAAGAAAGGGCATAGAAATATACATGCAGAGAACAGTCAAAAGAACATGATACAAGAGCAATGCTGGTTGCAGTGTAAATGTTGTTGTTTATTGTATTTTATCATCCTTAGGTCCATTCGGACACATGGAATCGTCATTTGAACACCATTTATCCAATAATAAAAATAGAAAATAAGACAAAACCAAGAAAGGGCATAGAAATATACATGCAGAGAACAGTCAAAAGAACATGATACAAGAGCAATGCTGGTTGCAGTGTAAATGTTGTTGTTTATTGTATTTTATCATCCTTAGGTCCATTCGGACACATGGAATCGTCATTTGAACACCATTTATCCAATAATAAAAATAGAAAATAAGACAAAACCAAGAAAGGGCATAGAAATATACATGCAGAGAACAGTCAAAAGAACATGATACAAGAGCAATGCTGGTTGCAGTGTAAATGTTGTTGTTTATTGTATTTTATCATCCTTAGGTCCATTCGGACACATGGAATCGTCATTTGAACACCATTTATCCAATAATAAAAATAGAAAATAAGACAAAACCAAGAAAGGGCATAGAAATATACATGCAGAGAACAGTCAAAAGAACATGATACAAGAGCAATGCTGGTTGCAGTGTAAATGTTGTTGTTTATTGTATTTTATCATCCTTAGGTCCATTCGGACACATGGAATCGTCATTTGAACACCATTTATCCAATAATAAAAATAGAAAATAAGACAAAACCAAGAAAGGGCATAGAAATATACATGCAGAGAACAGTCAAAAGAACATGATACAAGAGCAATGCTGGTTGCAGTGTAAAGAGCTCCGACCAGTGACCATATCAACGAAATTCTTAGTGACCATATCAACGAAAATATATTATTTACAGCTCTGGCTATATTTTCGTTTGATGTAAACGCACCCGTATAATTTTTGACCAAAGAATTTAAAGCATGCGTCTGTAGGAACAATTCACTAAACAAGCCTCTATTTTAGTAAGTCTTTTTATCTTTACATAAAAAAGTACGCACGTAATCTATTTCACTAAATTTATAAATTAATAATCACCGCAAAAAGTTCACCTGATGTTGTATACTTAACTTTTTGTTTGCTCATTCCAAGAGCAACGAACTCTGCTAATATTTAGTCGAATAAACTACTCACTATTCATATGAAAAAACAATTAATTATATTTTTTTCTTATTTAACTTACCCATAGTATGTGCCAGTGCCTATTGCGTGTACCTAAGTGGTAAACAAATACAAACAGTTAGCAAGATCAAGGATGTTTGTATAAAACATTTTGTACACAGTAAACCCATCGGCGTAGGTATAGAAGACGATGAATCCGATACAACTTATATTGGAAATCGTTATTGATAAAAAAAATTTAAGAGGTTCTGGCTTTCCTGAATTATTCTTTTCTCATAGTTGCACAAAGGTGAAAAATCTGAAAAATCAAGTAAAGATTTTTTTCAGAAACGAAATCTAATGACTTTAAACACCTTTCAGGTATTTCCGTTCAGTAATCACATTTTGAGATTCTAGACTGCAGTCTGATTTTCATTCGACCATAATTTATTTAAATTATAACTTTGACCATTATTAAGGTTCCATTGTCAAAGACTGAGCGAGTGCTATTTCACAATTTTCTTTTAAAAATAATGACATGGATGGATACGTCAAATTTGAAATGTTGATATGTTCAATGCTTATTTAATACAAAAAATATTAATCTATTTTCAATTTGACCACAGAATAACAAAAGATCCG
This sequence comes from Mystacides longicornis, assembly GCA_963576905.1. NCBI lineage: Eukaryota > Metazoa > Arthropoda > Insecta > Trichoptera > Leptoceridae > Mystacides > Mystacides longicornis. The sequence goes on from OY756434.1 coordinate 5,548,351, forward strand.
TGTCAAATAATGTCAATATGTGTGAGTATGAAATACATAACATTACAGAAGTGTGCGTAGTTTATAGAATTAATCTATTTTTATGCATAATTAAAAAAAAATTAGCATTCGCCACCCCTTCTCTATATTATAAACTATAGGTACCTAAGTGTGGGAAATTTCATACTCCTCCGTCCGCGTAATTTTCGTAAAAATAGTCACAAAGATAACAAATCTTTCAGCTATGAAAAAAGAGGATTTTTCTTTTCTTCAACTAACTGCCGTACGTTGCCTTCATGATTTCCATAGCGTTGGTCTTTAGCGACATTTCTGATGAGAGAACACATCTTTTTACAGGCATGTATCTACATACGGATAGATTTTATTATCGAAATATTTCGCATCTTCACAATATAACGTGTGAATTAATGTTATTTGCAATCGTTATTACTCCGTCGTTAAAGAATTCGAGAAACAGTTATATTTGCTTTTATACATCGTACGCATAACAAATAAACCATTCCATTCGCTTCGCCATCTTGACTGTTGTCACCCATATAAACAACACGACCGTGATAAGTAGTAAAGTGACCATAAAGGCCGAAGAATCTACAGTTTTGTGTGAGTTCGGTTCTTAAGAGAGACATAATATTATTATGTAACGGTATAATATCCTGAACTAACATCATCGTTATTTTGGTTCTCACATAATTTTATGCATATCTCTATAATATAAATGAAAGTCGGGTTAGTGCAACTCGAGATTGGCTCAACAGATTCTTCCGATGTGTGATTTATTGGATTCTTCTCCACTCCGAATAACAGAATAACTAATAAAAAGTTGAAAAATGGATAAGAAATGATATTAAAGTTAGTATGGAACGAATCTCATGAGACGCCATCTTTGAAAAAATCCAATAAAAATATTGTCTTCTGCACCTGCGCCCTCTCATTTCGGGCGTTTTAGATTTTTTTCATACAAAGTTAACCAAATTGCACGCATATAATTATATTCTCGCGTTGATCCCGTCTGAGCTTTGAATACGAATGAAATATGGACGTTATAGAATTAATATTTTAATGTTATTATTTAATTAGTTCATTTTTGTTTCTGGAGGCGCAGTGCACAATGAACTGGACGCCTGTATTTAATACTCTTAGTTTAATTTTCTTAGGTTACAAACATACATACAATCTCCCTTTCAACCTCACTTAGGGGCATAGCGAGGCAAAAAGAGCTCTTGCGCCATGCTTATGAGCTCCTCCCACACCATATCCAACTCCCTCAGCTCTGCTTCTAATGAACGGAACACGGTATCAGAGGGTTTTCCACGTCTTAAAAACCCTGATAGGTGGAACAGTCGCTCGGCATCCTTAACACATGTCCCTGTCCTAAGTCCATCTCTTCTCCATAATGATAGAAGTGATAGGTCTACGCTGGCGTATAGCGTCGTTTGTGATTCGGCGGTACCGCACCCTTAAATTGTTCTGAGGCACTTGTTTCGAACGCGGAGACTTACAGACGGATTCTGTAATCAACTTCTAGAAAGAAACAAACTAGATACAAATCATGCAATTCACTTTCAGTGTATTTTCTTCTTCCTTACATCTAACCAAAATGGCGCTCTCTGAACTGAACTACGATGATTTTGAGAAAGAGTTAATTACTTTTGAATTACATGTTGATCGTATCGACCTTATTACACGTTTATATAATAAGTAGATTACAAGTTATTGGTCGCAAAACACCGCTTTATATAAATTTTGATATTATAATAACGATTGCTTCTTTCAAAAAACATGGATGGGTTGATGTATTTTGTTAACAACTGTTCGAATAAATTTAATAAAGGTATTTCTCTTCAACATTTCTAACCAAAATCCTTGGGCCTAAAATATTTTCTTGTCAAAATCAATGATGTTATTATTGAAGCGTATTGTTTGAATTGTTCCTTTATCAAACATACTACATAATAATATATCCTTTTGTTTATCGAATTTCTTTGGCAAAATAGTTAACACCTGCTTATATGAAAACAATATTGCTATTGTAAAAAGTTTCATACGCCGTTATTCTAAACCGGAAATACGCAAGGAACTCGTTTCCTTTTCAGAAATGTCCACTTGGTTTCGGATACAATGTTGGTCGACCGGAAACTCATCGGCCGACGTGAAAGGAGGAGACATTGCTTGACAGTCCGCCGCATTATCCAATAAGGAATGACCCGACCATTGTTTTGATCGAAGAATCAGGTTCGATGCCCGTTTTATGACCTCAATGATTCAATACAATAAGCAAATAACTTTCCAAAGCTAGATAAAATCTTATCTAGGACATACATTTCACTTCCTATACTTTGTCCTTTAATTTCCCGACTACACTTAAATATTATTTTATTTCTCTCGACGATTTCTGTTTTCGTTCGGTATTTTCTTGCAGTGTGTACTGTTACTTTTACTTCAAACATGGTTTTACAATAGGACAGTTGATCAATGTGAACGATCCACTCATGGATGATATTGTATTTGGAAACAATAAATAAATAAATAACAGGACCCCTATTCTGTAGCAAGTGTAGGATAGTCACTTAAAAAAAAGTGACTATTAGGCGATACATTTTGTATGAAAAACGTCGAAATGCGATTCTCGCATTCGATACGTACCTATACAAAATGTATCGCCTAATAGTCACTTTTTACAAGTGACTACCCTACACTTGCTACAGAATACGGGTACAGTTTTCTATACATAGGTGACAGACAGTATAGCCAGCGGAACTTAATGCTTGAAGCATTCTCTACCAGTCAACCGGTCCCTTCCAATCTGAGACAGGATTCCAACCCCGAGTAGAAATTTCAAGTGAAAAAACACATTGAAAATTTCTGACCCCACCGGGAATTGAACCCGGGACCTCTTGATCTGAAGTCGGAGCCTTTGCCGCTAGGCTACCGAGGTCGGACTCAACAATCTCAAGAGACATTGAGTCTCTCAAGATCTTGGACAGCAGAGTTGGAGCTGACAACCTCCTTAGGATCATTTTAAAAGGACTGTCAATAATTTCTTTGAAATTTGTATACATTCAATGAATCCGGATTTTTTTTATTCACTGAACGTCGAAATGGATATTCCATACTTTATATTGATAACACAAACATAACTTCTTTTATGAAAATTTCTGTCTTCAATCCGTAAGGGTATAAACTTTGATTCTTTTTACAATGATTGTTTACTATGAAAAATACCAGAGGAAACTTTTTTCAATTGCTCGAATAAATCGAACTGACTTAGGGTCGACGATAGATAGCCTAAGCGTTGCTATAAGATAGGCAGGGCTTGAGAAATGTCCTCGAAGACACAGAGTTCAGATTGGTATTAATTTCTTACCTATCCAAACAAACATCTTTCGCTTCCTCCAAACGCATATCATTCCGCATACACGCTCTTCTATTTCTTTTTACTTGGCCTTCCTGTTACATATGGCACGGATATGATCGGACCATGTCATTCGAGGTCGTCTGCGTGCACCCATTCTTTCAGATTTGTATCCTTTTAGTCATTCTGTCCTCGTTCATTCTCTATACATGCCCAAACCACCTTCAATGATTCACTTTCATTCTAGTCACTATGCTAACATCCACTCTCTTTTTCTTTCTAATATTATCATTCCTCACCTTATCAATCAGTCTCTTTCCGCATATCCTACGCAGTAATCTCATTTCTACAGCATTTATTCCAACTGGAATAAATGCAATATCTTTCAAATGAAATTATTAGATTCACCACCCCTTCTTTTTAATATTTCAAACACAATTGTTGAGAAATAAAAACAACCAAATAATGCTAATCTTTCTACTTTTGTAGAACTCCAAGAAAAAAAACAGTACAAAAAAGAGTAAAGTAAACGGACATAGACTTGAAGAATAAAAATACACACCGAAGTCATGTTGTACCTACTCTGTGTTATATAATTGGTAATGATAATTTATTTCAATTGGACACAAGAACTGCTTCCAGCTACCAAAGCATCAGACCACAAAACATAGTAATAATGACCAACTTATGCATTCATACCGCCTTTTTTCTTGCAACTATTGGTGGACTTATTCGTTATATAATAGTAGAAGATTGCCACACATCCTTATCTTGCGAATTTTATCAATTACACTAAGTACAGTGAAATGACCAAATATGGCCGACTTTTAGGCTGGTTTAATATTTTAAAGTTCACGATTACATACACATTCTTGAGATATCCTACAATATAAGTAAGCCATTGAATGTGTTGGATATTGGGTTTTTAGCGGTTGAAAGGCTAGAAGCAACAGTCGCCAACTTTCATTTTGAAGGTGGTAGATTCGATTCCTGGAAGACACAGATACAGGCTGATCATTCACCGATTTCCATGTTATTATAGTCATTGGTCATCATTGGGTTCAAATTAAGACTCCCCATTGTAGTGACGATGCATGGTCCGCATATCAGTAGGTATTGACGTAGGTACCACGTAGACACTCATTTAACGGTTCTGATTAAACCGCTCCATATTATACCTAGGTACCTCTTATAGACTCTACCTAGTGTCTGATGGTTAACGGAATGTTCGAGTGAATCTTCGCAAAATGTCGAATCTGGAAAATACTCACATCCAAGTATTAATAACCACAAATGTATGTTATACAAAATGAAACATTTTTGCGCAATCAAAGGAGGGTCACACCCGTTGTTATTTGTTTATATTGCGTATTCTTTTTTATCATTTTCTCGAGAAATAGAGAGTCGATAAGTATTTTCTTTTTATTATTCATGAAATTTCGGGGTAAACACCTGTCAAAAATTACGAAGTTATCAAATTTCAAACCCATTATTTTTCCAAAATTTCTATTATACAACTAAAACATTGTTGTCTTCGATTTTCTACTGTATTTGTCTTGACTATTTTTGAAACTACAATTTCATTTAATTCTCTAAGATTTATATATTTTTAAAAAAACTGTTATTGGTGTAATATTATGTTTTTTTTTTTCTTTTCTGATTTTGTACGACATTATGTAATGTATAACATGTAAAAGGCCTAGGCCGTGTATATCATAAATAAATAAAAAAAAATTTTTTTTTTTATCTATCTTTGCCTTAAACGAAATATTCCACAGACTCCGCTTTTTTTCTCAAAAATGTCGTTGCCGTTTTTTTTTGTTTAATGTGCGGTTGTATGAGTGTACTAATACAGGTCAGCTGGGATATGTGGGCATCCTAGTCTGTCACCTTGCTGTCATCGAACGTTATTGAAAGTAGCCAATCAAATTTCACTATGGTTTCCATAGCAACGATGAGTAACAATTCCCTTTATACTCGTAATAGTGCATGTTTTTCTTACTAAGATCTATGCATTATTGGCTCGCATCAGTTTTTTATTTATATAATGCAGAGTATTCAAACAAATTCCACTTCTTTTTAAAACCTGCTTTTATTTCTAGGTATACATATGTACGAACTTTTAAAACGTTTCAATAAGTTTACCAACGCCTGTAACACAAGACGCTAATAATTATTACAATCTTCACACACACAGAAGCATGTAATCACTTCCAATGTCCCGTGTACACTGTACACTTTCTTGCCTTAATTTCCATACCAGCCTCGCGTACTGGACTCATTCTTCATACATGAGGCTCGTTATATAACTTGCTCCGTTATTTGTTACGATGCTAACATCTAGTAATCATATCTTATAGACCTCGTAATAGCTACAACGCATGGAAATTGATGGAATGAATACTCTTCGTAGGTACTGCCGGTTTGATAAGTAATTCAATCAATCCATTCTCCCTTTTTAACCCCACTTATAAGGGTAAAGGGAGGCATCAGAAGAGCTCTCCCCTGCGCAGTTTCAATGTTCTCCCACACCATACTGAAAAGCTTCCTCGAACGAAAGGAATACGGTGAAGAGGTTTTCCACGTCTTCGAAAGCCTGAAAAGAAGAAGAGCTCTGTTCATCCAACTTTCATTCGGCATCCTCAACATATTTCCCAGCCTTGTCCATCTCCTTTCCATAAATTCTTTCATATTCTACATCTTAAAACTATTGTTTAATTTTTGTTTTATAAAAATAAATCTGGGCTCACCACAGTAAATACATGTACACTTTCGACATCTATCATATAAAACAGCAATGCTTGTGTTGTGAATATGGCAATGGTCGGCACCGGGATACGAACCCACGACCTTCAGTACGCTGTACGAACCTTTGAGAAGAAATAATGTGCTACTGCGCATGGTCCCAAGTCCCAACATGTACCAGGTGACTGTTGTTAAACTAAATTGGACTGCCAACCTCCTCAATAAGCGTGCACACAATCAAATACCTCTTAATTCAATTATTAATATTGCCATCATATAAGCAAATGACCTCATCTTGTTTTCATTCTTAGGATTTCTTCCATACTAAGCTGATATCCGTCTCTTGTTCAAATGACGTCATAATTATGCATTTACAGATGAGTTATTGATCGTTCTGCTTTTATGCTAACAAGTAAATTAATAATGTCATTGGATAATTTCTGAAACTCAATACGTACAAGGATCTATGAATAAGAATTCGTAGTCGGCATGTATGGATGAAATTAAGTCCCTGTTTACCATGGAAATGAGTCATTGTATGCAACACATTATGGTGTTGGACAGGGGTACCTAAACATATACAAAATCGGGCTTATTAATTATTGAAATTTATATTTGTTAATTTCTATTAACAATCCTGTGATCCTAAGTATGAACATTGAATTCGAAATTGTATAATGAAAAACTGATAATTTTACCAATATAATGAAATTATGCCCGATGCACCTGTTTTAAACAATGTTTACAGGCACATTCTGTCAATCGTTTCAACTTTCAATCAACTGATAGTTAGGTCAATCGCCAATTCGAATCTTTATTCGAATATAAAATTTTATTTTTTCAAAAGCACTAAACTACGTTGTTTATTTAATTTTATTAAAGTCACAAAAAACATGATTTTTTAATTTTGATACAATTGTAGTTCATAACAAGTGAATTACTGATGCTTCGTAATATTACATTTGCACAAAAAATACTTAGTTTCGCGACATTTTTTTTCATTACGCAAAAATCATACAAGACAAAATTCACTAGTGGACCCTCACGACGATATGGAAGTCTTCAATCAAAACTCATATAAAGGGTCTTACACACAATATATTTTATTTAAATCTCATAGTCTTAACAAAAGAACGAGAAAATAATGAAAAATCCACTCTTAAATTTGTTAAAAAAACGAATCAAGTCCACAATTATTGAACTTCGGGCCGTGTTATGAATACCCCTGATGGTAAAAGACACCATTCATACAATCATGCGACTATATACCATGATTTAGTTTAAAGCGCATTTTAAAGTAAAGGTAGGTACTCATTGGCGCTCTCTGTAGTCGCATAGGAAGCTACCAGCATAATACTGTATGACGGAATTAAGTACCAAGTAGGCACCATGTACCTAAGTCATATTATCTGCGTAATTACTATCTGTGTCATTGTCCGCTGTACCGTGCTTGTGTCCCACATTACTGCCAAGTCAACACTTCAATTGTGTTGACATTATTCTCTTAAATGTTCAATAAAGACAGTCGAGGCATACTAGAAGCGGAATTTAGAACATAATGTCAAAATTTTATGTCAATTTTTACGAAGTTCGAACGGGAAGATACGTAATGGTAGGTATATAAAGTAGTGATTGAGTGCAAAAACCACCACCGCTTAATCCCTATACAGATGTCCCAGAAAGTACGATTAAAATCCAGACATTGAACACCTCTAAGGATAACCAAGTACCTCTATATATGTTATGGGATATTTTTATAGTTTACAGAAACACCAATTTTTGAGGTAGGTATATTCATGTTTTTTCTCAAATAATAATAATAATAATAATTATGTCAATTTGTATAATTTATATAATTTCAAACAAAATTCATTCATACTTAATTGAAAATGATATTTTATCTGTCAGACAAAATGGATGTAAAATGGGATCTCGTGGGACAAAGGAATTGCTCTTAATAGACAGTATTATTTGTGAGCAGGTGAAACACAAAAAGAAAAATATCTCTATGGCATGGATTGATTACAAAAAAGCATATGATTCAGTCCCACATTCTTGGCTAATAAAAGTTTTGGAAATATATAAAATTAACAACGAACTCGTAGAATTTCTAAAATTTTTGATGTCAAAATGGAGAACAAAAATTTCTGTTTCTCAACCTTCTGGAAAATATGTTACCGATTCAATCCATATCAATAGAGGTATTTTTCAAGGAGATAGTCTAAGTCCGCTTTGGTTCTGCTTAGCTCTAAATCCACTGAGTAAATTATTGGAATCCTCAAATTGTGGCTATGAATTAAAAAGGTCTGGTATTAAATTTAGTCATTTACTTTATATGGACGATTTAAAATTATTTGGTAAAAATTTAGTTGAATTAGAAAAATTAATCAAAATTACAAAAAAATTTAGTGATGATATAAAAATGGAATTTGGCTTAGAAAAATGTGCAAAAATTAATGTTCAAAAAGGAATAATCCGAAACAATCTTCAAAATAGTTCTTCATCTGTTACAAACATTCCTCTTTTAGATAATCAAAATTACAAATATCTTGGCTTTCAACAAAATCTAGTTTTTGACCACAAAATTATTAAAAATAACATTAAAAATGAATTTATTAAACGATTAAAAAAAGTTTTGAAAAGTTTTCTCTCCGGGAGAAATAAAATTATGGCCATTAATTCATGGGTTGTACCGAAAATTTTGTATTCTTTTGGAATCATTAAGTGGAACCAAACGGAACTAGACAAGATGGATTTAAGGGTACGTGGTTTGCTCACACAATATAGGATGCATCATCCAAGATGTTCCTTGATGAGATTATATTTACCAAGGAAGATTGGTGGTAGAGGCATGTTAAACATCAAAAACATGAATAACAAAGAGATAAACCTCCTCCAATCTTACTTTATCTCATCAAGGAATAAATTGGGTTATGAAGACCTCATTGCGTGTGATTTGAAGTACACGCCCTTAAATTTATCAAATCCTGTTTCACCACCGATAATTGGGGTACAAGATCGGGTTGATATATGGAAAGGCAAGTCTCTCCACGGTCGATTCTTCGAAACTTTAAATTCATCACATGTAAGTCTTGAAGATTCGACTGGATGGTTGAGGTTTGGTGAACTATTTAGCGAAACAGAAGGTTTTGTCTGTGCAATACAAGACCAGGTCATCGTCACTAATAATTATAAAAAATATATTATTAAAGCACCTGATATAATTGATAAATGTTGTGCATGTGGCCAAACAGGAGAAACACTCAGACATATTTTGTCTGGGTGTTCTCTCCTGTGTGGTTCTGAGTATCTGCACAGACATAACGATGTGGCTAAAATAGTTCATCAAAAACTTGCCTTGAAATATGGTTTGCTCGATCTTGAAGTACCTTATTATAGGTACACCCCAATTTCGGTAATGCAAAACAGTAATACAAAGTTGTATTGGGATATACCAATACAAACTGACCGAACGATTAACGCAAATCGTCCGGACATTGTATTGGTTGATCGTAGGAACGGGATAACGTATCTCGTGGATATCACTATACCATATGACGAAAATTTGAAAAAAGCCGAGCAAGATAAGATAATCAAATATCTTGATCTTGCTCACGAAATCAAGGATATGTGGCATACACCAACCACGCACATAATACCTATAGTGATATCGACGAATGGAGTTATTCCTAAGTCTCTTAAAGACAATCTAGGGAAACTTGGCATCTGTTGTGGTCTCAGATATGCCATCCAAAAGGCAGTTCTGTTGTCCTCATGTAGGATGTTAAGAAGGTTCCTTTCTCTGTAGTTCGAAGATCTCTCATGATTACATTACATCGTGATGTATCATGAGAGATAATACCGATATTTTTATATTTAGTATATAGCATTGTATTTAATTTTAATTTATTTTTATTAATTTTTTTTTACAATGATGTATACTTCATATGATATATTGTGATTTAATGAATAAATGATTTGAAATAATAATAATAATTCTTTATTCAATTTAGACATTTTTTACATAATAAGTTCAGTTATATTGATAGGCATAGACTGTACTAGGGAGAAGAAGAAATAGTTGAATAATATACTTTGCAGATAAAACATAATTACTTACCTACTTAATTTATTACATAATTACAAAAAATAATCACATATTTTTTTTCCTGCTATTATCAAAGGCTTTCCGTTTTCCTAAACTATCTTGGAGGCAGAGCTGAGAGAGTTGGACATGGTGTGGGAGGAGGTAAAAAGCATTGCGCAACATCGAGCGCAGTGGAGAGCTCTTGTTGCCTCCCAATGCTCCTGAGTGGTGTTTAAAGGGAGTTTTGATTGATTTGATTGATCTACGCTGTAAATTTTGCATAGCCATCCTTATGGCATCATACCTTAAAATATTATCAGAGCAAAAACGGTAATAGATAATGAATGGCAATCAACGAAAAAATTAATTTAAAAAATCACAAATTAACGTCTATTAGAAAATAATATTCTCCCCATAAATTTTGTGTTGATAAACATCAACATTTTCGGTTATTTTTTAGATGTGTGTTAGAGTTCCTAGATATCAAAATAATGGTATACTTAATGAAATAATTAAAGAAACAAAAATTCAGGTTATTTTAGGTACCTACCTACATATAATTTTGTCACCGTATATTAGACATCAACGCGAATCGTGGACAATCACGAAACCTCTGTCACTATACTTTTATTGTCGCAACTTGTTGGAAATATCAAATTAACGACGCGTTATGTTGATTGGTTTTAAACATTTTATTAGAGTTTTAGTAATATTAATTGTAACATAATGTTAAATCTTTAATGATAAAGATCACGAGAGTCACATATAAAACCAGTTTGTTCAAATACCCCTACACTTAGGCTTAATAGTGGTTTAGTGTCTTCGGAAGTATTGACGTCTCTTTGATGTTTAATAATATTGTGTAGGTACCTACCGAGTTGACGGAACAACTTAACAGGAAGTCACCGGCCTATGTATAAGTACAAAATGATAACTTTTTACCTACAAAGTTTTGAATAATCTATTAAACGTAAAAAGCTACTTTTCTTACACACAAAAATGCTATGTGGGAGATACCAGCTGGCCTAGACAAAACACATTAGAAAGCGAATCGTAAATTCGAATCGACAAAGCGAATTCTTCGATAACGAAGTACGGTTTCGTAGACAAACACACTTCGTTTCTATATCGCCGTGGCGATAAGACGCAAAGCGTCGATTCGACACATGACGTCAGACAGCGTCGTTTTTTCTATGATTTTTAATTGTTACGTTGGCAGCCATTTCATTTATTGTCGTTGATCTATGGTCGATATGTCATTATATTTTTCTTCTTCTTCTTTAATTTAGCATATTACTCCTAAAAATAGGGTGTTCATGCCATGATCTCTTGTATATTAATTATGACAAATATCAAAATCTTTGTTTATAGTAATTGCTGTGTTTATATTTTATTAAAGTTAGATTTAGAAAAATACGTACAGAATAAGATGCGTAACTATTTAATATTGACCTTAATGCAAGATAATAAAATTTTAAGAAGGATTGTATTGTCGGTTGATAAAAGAATAGAAATATTAGATCGGAATTCTACGCGGCATCTTAGTTCATTCAATAATGGGCCCATTGATGGGGGAAGTTGTTGCCTGCAATACTTTGTCCTGGCAAACGACAAGGCGATGACTGTCGCTGCTTACTGTTGTGGCAAAGTATAGATCGGATTCGAAAAAAAACAATAATGGGAACCTGTCAGGAATTATTATTGGATATTCAAATAAATAAATGATTTAGGTCTTCGGTACCACCGTTCTAGCAATACAATATTCATTCAATATAATCTTCAGGTTTTCATTTACCGATGTTGAAGGATTTTCTAGTGCTTTTATCTTGTGAGATTGTGAAAAAAATCATTAAATATGGACGGTTGTGATATTTTTGTGAAATATGGACTCAACCATGAAATATGGAAAATAATTATATGTATTTACATATTAATCCTGGCCCTACTTATCACGAATCATAGACTAATTAATTCATTAGAAACGATATCTCATGACGTCACCATATTTTTCGACGCGCGCCGACGCCATATATATTATGAAATCATATATGTAATGCGTAGACAAACCCATTTAATTTTGACAGTTCGGCGAATTCTTCGTCAATATTTGTCGAATTCTTCGACTTCGCCGCCATCTTTTTGACGATAAGAAATCTTTGTAGATAACGAAGAAAAATAATTCGTTTGTTAAAAATTCGACACTTTGAAAGGAAATTTTCTAAAATAAAATATTTTCTAACATTTTAATTATGTTTTACAATAAAATAAAGGTAATAAATTATACACCCCATTGTTCAGAAATCCCACCCCATAGCCTGGACCCCACCAGAATGGGGGTTCAGGTAAATCGTTTCCCCCAGAAATGACCCCGGATCGTTTAAAGAACAAGGGCGTAATGATCGGACCCCTGAATATCCGCACTCTGAGGGCGGCCGGGGAGCTTGTTGCTGCCAAGTTGGTGGGAGACTATATGGACTGGGTATCCTGGGGCTGAGCTAGGCATGCAACCTAGGGCGGGGCAGAGAGACGCTGGCAACTTTGTCATGCTGCACTCTGGTCATCGAACTGCACGGATGCGTGGCGTCGCTCTACTTTTAAGTAAATATGCCTTCACTCGCCTTCTTGATTGGGAACCTGTTTCTGACCGCCTGATGAGTGCGTCCTTCAAGATGACAGGCGAAACACTGACGGTCCTGACTACCCCCAGTATGGACCAGGCGTCATGGGGTAATACATAATAACGGAAGCCGTCTGATTGCTTTCGCTACGGTCCATCGACTCTTTATAGGTGGAATCCTGTTCTATTCCAAAGAGCTAAAGATAGAAGTTCACAAACAGAACATGTAGGAGGAACAATGAACACTTTGCTAATTCTTTTAAAAGCGATACTTAAGAGATAATAATTAATGTTCTTGAAAATCAAAACAGTTGTAAAATGATTAATAAATGAACTAGGAACAACTAATCCATTTATGATGCTGTTCTCTATTTTGTTTCACAAGAACATCTGTTATTTTCTTGAAAGATGTTGATAGCATACCTATGTGTGTATTAAATTGCGTAAATGTCTCTAGTTGTTTTCGCTAAATATCCAGGTGCGCCATTTTCCATTCATATTCCCTTCTATTCCTATCTTATTATAATTGCAAGCTACGCTTTGCTTTTACACTGTCGCAAACTTGTTGTTAGCCCTATCAAAATCTGAAAAGCTTCTAGACCTTCTTCGAAAACCTCTTGGATGCATAGATATATTGTTTCTTATGCTTATTAATGTACAGTAAAGAATCAAAAAATAAATAAAACAATTAGATAATGTTCTATAGCTTTATTATTGTGTTGTGTTTACTAATATTGTACATATTGAATTTGAAATAAATAAAATGATCACAGAAGAGCACATGGATGTGGTATTGACTGATCTGCAAAATAAGAAGAAAATATTATTGTACGGAAAATGCTTACAACCTTGATCTGGCTCAATTCTGACGGACATTGGAAGTGGAAATGTTTAATAAATTCCAATTTATCCGTTGTCTTTGGATGTCCCGATTTTATTGATTGTTCCATTTAGCATTTTAATGCACCACGTAAAAAGTGACATTGTTTTTGTAAAAATACATAATTTTGCTGGTTGTTTTCGTCATATCGAAATTATTTTTCATATTGAACGGAATTTTCAACAATATCAATTTAAATAAAAATCCAAACACTAACCGTCTTACTTCTGAAAAAATGGTTCATCGTAAGATTACGTATAAATCACTGATAAGTTTTTACTTCAATTATAAAAAAAATATTGAATCTGCGTTTGTTTTGTATGAAGATGACATTTCATACAAAATTTTGTAAACAAACAAATAGTAGCTCGGCAACGCGAGTGGTACCAACGTAAGAATCAAAAAAACATTCAGAAAAACGACGATGTCTGACGTAATGTGTCGAATCGACGCTGCCGATGCATCGCCAAAGAGAAAAATTCGAAAGTAGATAACGAAGTCTGTTTGTCTACGAAACTGTACTTCGTTTTCGAAGATTTCGTCGTGGCGATAATAATTTACTCGTTTTCTAATATTGCCAAGGAAACAAAGCGTTCGCTGATAAACAAATTCCATGCGAAATGAAAGTATTTATATATAAAAATCTATGGTGACTCTCGACAATGGTGCATATTATGTCAGGAATGTTATATTTATAAAAATTAAAATTAAGTAAATATAAATAAGTACACCGTTGACATCTTTAATCTCTTAATCAGGGTTGCCAGGTGTTCGGCATTTTACCGAATTTTTTCGGTATTTTAGAACCATGTTCGGCGTTCGCTATGAAGAAAATTTTACGGTATATTTTTCCAAGTAATTTTCCAACCAGTCCTTTCCGAAATTTTCGGAATAACGTTTTTCTTTTTTTACTGAATTTTCATCTTTCTGGAGATACCAAATCTTGAGAATCACTTTTTTATGGTGAACTTTCATTCTTTTCAGATACCAAGTGGGAACACTGGTTCGCTATTTTTTGGGAAAAAAACCTGATAACCCTGATTTTATCCAAGAATATGTTATTGATGATTCACGACGAGTTCTTTGAAAATCATTTCATGATTATAAGCCAGGATGAAGTTCGATGGGTCAGCTAGTTGTGGATTAAAACTACTAAGTATATAGTAAATGCCAAAAAAATACAAACTGACGTTATTTTTTTTAATAAAGCGTCGATAAATGGAAGTATAAAATATAAATTATATATTATTACATATTTTCAATTTAAAATAATTTAATAAATATGTCTCGAATGCTGAAAAAACAACTAATTATTTTTCTACAAATAATTCTTATCGTCGCAAAGATGGCGGCGATTTGTCGAAGATTTCGCCAAAGTGTCAAAATAAATGTGTTTGTCTACGAAGAACGTACAAAATGTATGGCGTCGTCGAGCGTCGAAAGAAATCGTGACGTCATGGAAGCGAAATCGAAATATCGTTTCTAATGAACTGTCATTATGTAGTTTTGTCTACCAAATTGACCCATTGGCGTAAAGTTCGTTTGTAGTCGATCGCCAAATGCGATTTTGTCTAGGCCCACTGCCAATGGAGCACTGGAAATTCTTCATGATGTTTTTGTTTGAGTTGTTTGAGTTCTGTTAATGTCTATATTATAAAAATTAACGATTTTGCGTGGTCATCCCATCACACCTAAACGGCTGAACCGATTTCGGTGATTCTTTTTTTGTCGTGTTTGTTTTTGCAAGGAGAAGGTTCTTATGAATGAAAAAATTAAGAAAGTTTTGCGCCGATCATTGGGAAACTCAAATAAGGTAACCTTATTAATGTTTTTAACACTATATATTTTCCAATTTTGAAATTAAATTGGTGTTTAACGGAAACTGTCAGCTTGATAGTTAGTGCATGCGATTGAAAAAACGTGGAAGGAAAATATATGTTTTAAAACAGATGTCGGGTTTATATAATATATCACTAAGCAAATAATTCGAATTCAATATTCATAGTTAGAACCACAGGACAACGTCTGTCGGGAAAGCTAGTATGATATAAATAAATGTTGAACATTTTCATGTTTAACTTACTTCTGTTACTAACAAATTGTCACATTCAACGACAATAATATACTTTATTAATAAAAATATTCGTGATAACAATAGAGTTTTGTTGTTGACTTCCGTATTCTTACTCAAGTATATTAACGACAATACATATTTATATAAATTAATACATTTAACGAAATCACTTTACAACAATAGGAAACCATGACTCGTGAGTAAATTACACTATTTGGTAGAGTAGGTACTTTATGGTTTTCTGTTACCATAAACACCTACCGCCAAGTAGTACTAAATAGGTAGGTTATATATACAAATGCCTTTAATCGAGTTTAGAATTTAACGAATATGTAACAACTAATGACTAACATTGCATTACTGATGTTCGATTTTTAAATTGAACATACCACCAGGGCTTACGACCGTCTTCTACTGTTATTTCGAAGGCTGGTTTAGTGTGATCACTTTACGTTAACAACGTTCGCCATTAGGCGGTAATGTTCGAGTCTCTGAAACTCCCAATCATGAGAATTCTCGACATGTTCAACATTAAATTATGGTCTGTTTCCTAGGAATTCGCTGTAAACAGCGATAAATGTAGTAATAATTATCAAATTGGTTTGACAAAAAAAAAACATTTTCAAAAACAGCCGTCTTGTCATACGACGCACCGCTTCCTATAGGTACCTACCCAGTGCATAATCTAAAAAAGCTATGGGTTAACGCTAAACTGTTGCAAGAAATATATGGTGCGCATTACTAAAATAAAGAGGAGACGGAAATAATACCAATACGATTAAAGGAATCGGTTGCGGTGGATCGATCCTTTCCTCGAAAAAGGTCAAGTCAGAACTCAGAAGCATTATGAGAAAGGATATGTCGTTGTTTTCCCTTTTCGGGCAGAAAAGATTCAAGTCCGTTTTCTCTAGGGATAGAAAAAAACTATTGAAGTGCGTCTAAAGTTGCTTTAATATTCAAATGACACAAGGTTTTAATTTCATTTATAATTTATTCTGTGGGTGTTTCAAAACCTTTAAAGAAGAATGACAAAATGTTATATTACATTCTTCTCTCCATACTCATTGTATTTTTAATTCCATTGTCATCCCACTTGAAATATATTTTGATCTACACTAACACAACTATGATACAATAGTCTAACTATATTTAAGACATAGTCTTCTTAGACTCCTCAAAAAGGTCAGAGAGTTCAATAAAAGCCTTGTTGTATTCTTAGGTCGATGACTTCTCGTGTGTTTTGTTTCATCGTCATCCAAAGCATCGATTACAATCGATGTTTAGATTCATTGTTGTTATTTAATGTTACTAATTAGTAATAATTATTGTTAGAATCTAATTTCCTTTATTGGTTTATTATATACTTTTTTGTATGAATCCGCTTATACAATTTCATGGGCATGTTTAGAACGACAAGCAATTCCATTCTTGCTATAATATTTATAGTGCTTAAGTGTCAATCCATGTAAAAATCTAATAAAACGAAGCTTCAGTCAATGATTGGAGATATTATTATAAAGACAACATTTCCTGCCACGTTTGTTAAGGTGTCATCAAAACGGATGGATTAGATTTCTGTGTGCATTTACACCAAACCAGTATGGAGCCAGAGCTGGAAATAATAGAGTAGGAACAACAACAAGCAAGAACTTTTTATTGACGGGCGATGACAGATTACGCAAGACAGAGTTCTGGTCCTGTTTCGTTGCTGTTTCCATGGTGTCTATGCAATATGCATATCATCGATCAAGAAAATATACCCTAGGTACTGTATAAATACAGTGAAGTTTAAAATTCAATTTTTTTTTTATTCTGAGTTAATTGATGGCGAATAACAACACTTTTCCTATTTTTGTGTATTTTATATTTTAAAAAAAAGGTCCAATATGTTTTTCTTTATTTTGTCCAGAAATAAATCGTTTTAATGTGTGTATTTTTTAAGAAAATTGTTAACAATTACTAACAGATTTTGATTTAAATTCATTCGAAGGCAATAATAATGATGCGTGTAATTTTGATCAAACTACAATAGGTTGTGAAATAATTGATGTCGTGTTAGCCTTCACACTTTAATAATTAAATTAATTATTATGAATAAAATTTAGCAAACAGTTTACGAAAAAAAAATGATGAAGTAATCATATTAATTAATTCACGTCAAAGTGTGAAAATCGATTAGATAACGATACAAAATAATTATAATAGTTAGAATATAATACGCAAGTTAAAATAATGAATAGTCTTAAACGTGTAAATAGTTATTTAGTTTTGTTACCTCTCACATAAGCTTTCGTTTTATGTATTATTTATTCACCTTATTGGCTTCTCCTAAAAAAAACACATTTTTATTTTTAAAAATTCCACCGTTTCTGATTTTTCGGTAAAGCCATAGCTTTTTTAGCTTTTCCTCATAAGGAATTCGCTTGTATGGACGCTTCGCCACTGGTCTGGACGGGCATTAACGAAATCTAATAAAATCTTCAAATCCTTGCCCTTTCAGATACCGTTAAGTCTTTTCCTTAAAAGTCTACCGTCTTTGACCGGACGACTGGTTCAAATCTTGTCGGGGGCATGAATTTTTCAACATGTTGAAAATTCTTATGGTGAGGAGTTTCGGGGATTTGAACATTACCACACAATGGCGAAGGTTGTTAACGTAAAGTGATCACACAAACCAGCCTTCGAAATAACAACAGAAGTTTATGTACTTATTTTATTTTATACTAAAATAAAAATACAATTAACTATTATCTTTTCTTTTCAAAAAAGCCCTTATTGGTTTTTTCGAACCATCAAATATCAATCATTAGGTATTATTAATCATGATATACCTAGTATATTCTTTCACATACATGCCATCAAATTTAACAAAAAATATATTTTTCAACCTGACGTAAAATTAAGACGAAATAATATAGAATGAAATTATTTAGTTGACGTGTTTCTAAAAAAATCCTTTTAAAAATTAACAATTAGGTACGGAATGGGCTTATGTTTGAATTATCTAGTTAACAACCCTTCTAAATGGTAGAATAAAGATACATTATCATGAAAAACTATCTGCAAATAAATCTGATGCTTACGAAAAAAAAACATAGCATTTTTGCTGAATGTAACAATATTTCCAACATATTATTATTATCGATTTGATCGACTCTCATGGCTTTTCTCATCAAGCTCGGTAATTCGGCCATCCATCGCTTACGTGACTTGACAGTCCACACACTTATTACCTAAGCGAATCTTATTTACAATCGTCTTGCCCAATTTTCGAATTAATCTCTTGCACAAAGGAAATTCACATGGAAGACAATACAACGCGAGCACCGGTGATAATTGGTTAGTGAACTCTTCCAAAGCTATGAGGTAACCGTCTTAGGAATCTTGATATACCACCGGTTCACACATCAGACTGTGTCAACTATCAAAATTGCCCAATTTTTTCCTGAGTAGGTAGGTTGTTGTTATTGCAAAGTTTTACACACTTTACTTGCAACAAATGCGCGCGCGGTAAACACCGTTCACTATCTATGTTTGTATTGTGATGTACGCAGTAGTGAATGTGCGATTCTTTTAGGAACTTTACTTTTGATACATTTGTTTGTTTTATGTTCGCTTGTATTCTCATTATTAAAACATGTTTCAGTAACATTAAAACAAACCATTTTAATTGTTTTTTTTTGTGTGTGTATAAAACCATGTGCGCGAAGGGTTTCTAAAGTATTCGATCACTCATATTTAGGTTCGTATTATTTTATCTAAATGCCATAGTGATCAGAAACCATTCTTTTCTGAAATACCATTCTTCTTCTAGTGTATACTATGTATTCCCATTTCATGTTTTTTCTCTCAATACTTTAAACTTATCCTTTATACTGTTTAATTCAACTCTTTCATGCATGATTGTCTATGACTTATCCCCTATTCAATTCATTCCATTTTTGAATTATGTATGTTCCTTAAATTGTCTATGACTTTATCCCCTATTCGATTCATTCCATTTTTGAATAATGAATGTTCCTTATTATCTATAACTTATCTCCTACTCAATTCATTCCATTTTTGAATTATGAATGTTTCTTAAATAAATCTTTTAGTCTCATTTTAGCCATGTTTCTTTTGTAAACATCAGGTGTTAGACTATTGGTGTATTTGTATATGTACATTTAGTCTTTATTACATTTAATGTTACTAAAATATAAGAAAAATATGTAAGATTCTGTTTAGTAGTGTTGGACTAATCTATATGCGTGCTGCCAAAACAATATAATATAAATATTTTTTAATAGACAGATAGGTATACGTTATTGTAGATATTCGAATTAAAATGCATTTCTGAATTTCTAATTTGAGGTTTTTGCGATATCTTAGTATATTTTTGGATATCTTAGAAGTGGTTTGTAACCTAGACTTTCATGGGATCGAACCCATGCACGACCATCTAATTCTTTCACGACACAAGCTTTAAGTATCTCACTGTAAAAGAGTCAATGATTGAATTGATGTTCTCTTGGATTGAGTACAGATGTATTAAAAAATAAATATTCCCACCTAGTGATTCTAAATTTAAAAAAAAAAAAAAAAAAACATATTTGCCCTCTATTTCTCTTAAGCAAGTCTGTTTTTGCAAAAACACCAGAGATTTCCCGAAAAAAACAAACATCTTATAGATTTTATGGGTATACTCGTATCAACTGAAGAATTAAACTTTTCAACTGTGAAATGACGACATTTCTGAAATAGAACGATTTCAAAATATTACATCGGGCATAGAGAAACATAACACACGACACTTCCAACTGTATTATAGGTAATTATTATTGTCTATGGTTCGATGACATTGAAATTCTTAGCA
This sequence comes from Mystacides longicornis, assembly GCA_963576905.1. NCBI lineage: Eukaryota > Metazoa > Arthropoda > Insecta > Trichoptera > Leptoceridae > Mystacides > Mystacides longicornis. The sequence goes on from OY756434.1 coordinate 5,568,961, forward strand.
ACAACTCCATTGTTTTGTCTGATTATATTTTTCAATTAGGTATTTGTAAAAACCATCGAGTTTTTAACGCAATAAACAATTAGATGGAGTGGATATCAGTGAATTAGAATCATTAATGATTGCGACTCGTTACCTCATTCGGTATCATTGTTATTTGCATCACGATAAATACACGATTGTCTCCGCTTGCTTGTGTCTATGGTAATTGAGTTTGGTAACAAATAGTTTATGGTCCGTTTGAGTATTTGAAATTCGATCTTTTTATTGGGTACCTACCTACTCCTCAGAAGAATTATTTAGTTAACAAATTGCAGTGAAGTCAACACGCAAATGTGCAATTACGAACCATCAAGAAATTGTTTTTGCAACAAAGTGAGTACCTAAGTTCTGTGAATCTAGATTACTTACGTTCCGAAAAAAATATACCTATTGACTAAATAATATTTAATTAGTTTAATTTAACAGTTTATGTAGGTACTACTGAAAATTTTAATGATTCATTCAAAAGGGCTGAGATGGAAATTTTGTATCAATCGATATTATCTATGTTCGGTTTTTTAAAAAATGGAACACACGTTTGAATTATTCTGCAATCAGAATACTAAACCACTTACAACGTTGTATGATTGGTGGGAATTAGCGCGGGCAAGTAGCTACCCATTATGACTTAGTAAGAAATTTTATTGTCTTTGTCTATGTGTTAGTTCACTTTTGAATCCAGAGACAATAATAATTAATGGCGGTAACTTGCGGCGTATACATCTAGATATACATAAACAACGTAAAGTTTAAATGCACACATTCGCAAGATCATGATTAAATAATTAATACATTTTTATTCATTGTTAAGTTGGTAGTAGTGTGCTACTGTCATGGGAAAATCACACAAAAATGTGAGTTTGTATGCGTGGGCGCGTATCTACGCTATCATTGTAAAAATTGCCATAATCAAAAACAAATCTGAGTTGATATTATTTGGATAATATTCAGGGCTGTCAAAGCAAGAATCAAATTAGTATAAAAAATAAATAGGTAATAATATTTATGATTTGGCACTAAAAGAACAGGTTAAGTTTAAAAAAAATTCACGTCTCATATTAACTACGTTATAAAATAGTCTAATTAAGTAGGTACTTACAGGTATATTAAATAGGATTATCTTTGTTATTTTATTTACAAACATAAAAATACGTGGGCGCATATTTTATTTTTAATTCAATATAGATTTTTTCTTAATAATATAGTTACTATTTAAACCCTAATTTACAAACAAAGGCTTTTTCCGATTCACATCGCCATACTTAAAATGTTTTATTTTTCACATCCATGAATATTCTATAAAATTTGAAAATAAAAACGAACAAGACGCCATCTTGTGTTACTATTTCGAACAATAATTATTGCGTTGGTAATGTAGGTACCTACACTTGGAATAACTTAAACCCATTGGATAGTTGATCATTTTTATTTTAAATATTAAGGTTATTAACAAATCACACCGTTTTATCATTGTTAAAATATTGTTTTGTAAATCATTTAATGTTACTTCGCGTGCGAACTGTGTAATTAGGCTGTAATTATTTTATTTTTAAAAAAAATATAGTTTGACATTCGGCCTATTTTATTTCGCAAACATCAGATTGGTCAACAGTGTCGTCTTTAATAGTTAAGTTGCCTTCGAGACAATCTCAGATTGTAGAACGCCATCTGTCATTTTTTTTTTTTTCATTTTTTTTTTAACACTTAAACAAACCAGTCTGATGCATATATTTCGTACATCTATATAAAAATGGAGAGGCATTTCCCTCGCATCACGCCTAAACGGCTGGACCAATTTCGCTAATTCTTTTTTTAACGTGTAGGCTTTTATCAGGAGAATGTTCTTATAAACGAAAAATTAAGAAAGTTGCGTGGTAAATTATAAAATCAAAGAAAACTCTAAGTAGGTAACTTTCTTAGTATTTTTATTACAACTTTGAAAAATTGAAATTAAATTAAAGTTTGACAGGAACTCTCAATGGTGCGATAGACAGAATGGCGATGGTATATACATGGTCTGAAACAGATGCATCGATCTAAATTACATTGTAATAAGCTTATCATTATACAAATTCGAATTCAATATAGCTAGGAACAGAGGACAACGTCTGTCGGGAAAGCTAGTAAACAATAAAATCGAATAATTTATCAAATTCTCGTATGACATGTTCAAAGAATTGATAACAGATAGAATTTCTCCTACTTCCTCTTTATAAAGATTTTAGATCTGTTCTTTAAGGAACCTCGGTATTATTTCTTAGAATGTAGGCAGCCATTGCCAGCTATCCTACCATATTATGACCCCTTCGGAAGTGCTTTTTTTCTCTACCCCCATCTAACAACGTCCCCTACCTTAAACTTTTGATAATTTCCTCAAACTATTGTAAGAAATAACTCTTCAAAATTTGAATTTGTTTAACTTCCATTGATTTCACATTTTAGGTATACTGCATAGATACGGACAACTTTAAATTGGTTGTTAAGAATCAACAACTGATTAAATTAAAGGTGTCGTTAAATTTAATAGGAACATGAATGTAAATTAAAGTGACAATAGCAACACAGCCTGCCTACATACACAAAACATCCCACGAAAGTCTGACGAGAAACATCTGGTTTTGTGTGTATCTACGTTGTATCAAATGGGCGTTTTGTGATTGAATGAATGCATGAATGGTGAAGAATTATGATAGGCTCATTGCCAATATGAAATAACGAGAAAGACGGCGCAATGGAAAAAGCAAGCAACTAATTTCTTACGAACTTTTTTAGCCATCAACATTTTTCATACAATCTCTCATATTTCTTTTGAGGACGAAATCATAGATGTGTTCGACCCACTTAATTCTCGATCAAACACGCTTTTTTACACCTTGCCTTTCTGCCCTATTGTCGTTTTGTAATCCTTTTTGCATCCATCTTTCATCATGCCCAAACCATTTCAACTTATGAACTTTCATCGTTGTAACAACCCAATTATTCTTATTCCTTTCTCAAAATTTTCCTACATCATCTACTTGTTATATTATGCTATATACACGTATTATGAAGGAATAATTAGTATCGAGACAGTTGACCCAGTGGTTACTGTCTTAGCAGGGGGCGACAAGGGACGTAGGTTCGAATCCGGGGAATGGGATTTTTCCACATGTTGAAACTTCTCATAATATTAGTCAGTTATTAGTTGTTAATATTATTCCTTATTCTTTTCTCATTCATACAGAATTTTTCAGCTAAATATATTCTCCGTATAACTCGCTAATCTGCATTGTTGTTTATTTGTCTACGAAGTTTTCAAGCGATGATTATTTATAGTTACAGTCGATTTTACAAAATTATAGTTAGCAGTAGTAATTTCTTATTCAAATTCTTAATTGTTTTTCTTTTCTTTTTGTTTCCAGGACTTCAGGATGCTGATAAGGAACATGGCGACCTTGCTGGTCGCCACGTTTTTCTTGGGATCATTAGGACTAACAAATTCACAGGTGAGTCATACATTCTCTAGTTCTCTATTTTAGCAAAACCTTGATAATAGAAAGACAAAGTGACGATCAACCAATAATACGACAGCTAGACATTTTTATAGAAACATTATCAACTTCTTGGTTATATTCCTTATCAATAATCTTTAAAAAGAAAGAAAAAGTTGATAGTAATTTGCAGGATATTCTCAAATAGCGAACCCCCTACAATATGTTGGTACTTAAGTTTGATTCTGATCTTTGTTGCTTATCGCTTCGATGTTTTGGGCAGAAGGTGTTTGTTTATGGTCCATTTCAAGATAAAAATGAAACGAGTCTCATATAATTTTTTCAATTGTCTTTGGGATAGTTCTATGACAAAATTTTGTGATAGAACTATATAAGACTCGTTTCATTTTCATTTTTTTATCTCTTGATACACATTCGTTGCTTCTTCAATATAATCGATCTTCATTTATGACGTCATGGTCAAAATTAATTTAAAAAATTTACAGAACGAGTGTTCATTTTTGAATGATCTCATTGATTAGTTTGTGATTTGCAGTAGACAAAAAGTTCAGGAATGCCACGAGAGAATGTGTTTATGTGACTTTGCGCTAGTGGCCTTGGAGCCAACTACTACATTACAACTCCATCAAACAATGATTTAATTCACAAACTAGATCACTGTTTGCTAATCAGTTGTTGTATGGAGTTGCACTTATGTAAATCATTCTGTAGTGTGGTAAAAAGAGATTCGGGCTCAGCGATATCAGTTGTGCACTGAATGTTTTTTCCGTCTTGTTTAGATTTCGATTTCTGTTTGTATTTATTTTGTTCTTCTTCCACTATGGTCTTTTGTCATATTCACTATTTCTAAAGTTGTCTTTATCCGTTTTCCCCAGTCTCTATTTCAATGTTCTGGGAGTCCGTTTGTTTTGCATCTCACACGTAACCTGCCAACAATTATTTCAGAGATTAGGGATGTGATCTTTTATATTTACGACTTTATTTAGGCGTCTGAATTCTGTATTTTTCGTGAGAAAACCATAATAAACCAATCAAATTTATCTCCAATACCGTAGTAATTCCGTAGAAAAAGCACCGCACTTATAGATGCTTAAAAATATACAACATAGTGGTCCTCCACACGCCAACAAGAATTACCAGAGGATGAATTTACGAAAAAAGCATAGAACTATATTTTTTGATACTTAATGACATAATTTTATCAATGCTCGATGGAGAACCTTTGTTTTTAATTATGTTCTAAAGTAATTAAAAATTCTTGGTAAGGCGTTGTTGCTTTTAATCTCTGTTCGAAACGTGGTGCTGACAAAGTTCATTCACAATGAAATATCTCCTTTATAGATTTAACATTCGCCATTCATTTAATATTGATCACTCTAAGCTCTCTCCTCTTAACAGTATACTTCAAATTGCACACTCCCTGCCAATAAAGTATAGGCTCATGCTCGTGTAAACCAGAAGTAGAATGACATAAACAATATATCAGCTTTGTGTCTATGAAATAATTAGTTCACTGCTGGGTTGTGGGTACTTACTTTGCAGCACTGTACATGGCTTGAAGTTGCTTGTGCACGAATGACAGCTAAATAGTATCTTATAAAGTATGTACCCAGACGTAGTTCGCGAGATCAAAATGGCTGCCAACTAAAGAAATTGATATTACCTAACAAATTTTGTTTGTAAATTATCAGTTAACTATCAATGAGTAGTTAATCATAATTTTAAAATACTTTGGAATGCAGAATGCCAACTTGATAAATACTGCATTTGAAACAAAATATCCCATCAAGTAGTTACGATCGAAAAGATAATTTATGCTTACTTGAGCTCTCTGAAATTCAACACTTCAATATTGTTTTTAAAGAAGGTCTTCTTCTTCCTCATAACATCGTCACTTCTTATTTATTTTGTGGGAGTTAATTTGTGTTTTCTTTGATTGATCTCAATACCCCATTCATGGTTCACGAGTCAAGAAACCTTCTGCCACAATTAATACATAACTGATGATTTCTGCTTCAAAGATATCAATAACACGTGACCAAATCCTCTCCTAGTATGAAATCTATCAAACATTTAATACTCCAATCAAGACCCCGCTTAGTGGTATACGTAGGCAACTAGAGCCTTCCGCTCGGTCTTGTACATATGTAAAGACCTCCTCTATCACTCACCTCTGTTTCGAAGGAACGTAATCGGTTTGAGAGGGAATGCATATTTACAATTCTCACTACAAACGAAAGACAAAATAATTGAATATATGAACATACATGCCCGTCACTCAGTGACCTTTACTTCGTCGTATGACTAAAAGTTTTCATTGTTTATTTGGGTGCAGGTACTATTCAAATCAATTTTAGTCACGACAATAGACGGTTTTGAACCGTAGTATCATAGCTTCAAGGTTTGTCGTAGAAAATGTTTGTCATGCTAAGAATATGTTATAGTCTAACATAGGTTTTCATGTTGTGATTTTCTTCCTAGCTTGCTTGTGCGTTGTAGAGAGATCTAAGAAAGACTGTGGAACATGAAAGGAAATTATAAAATTAGAAAGGAATGAAGTTTTGTAGCAAATATAACAGATAGCAAGCTAAGATGGTTTGAAAAAGTTGAAGAAATTGATGGTTAATTTTGCTATGGCGTCATTTAACCTATTTTTGAATTTTATATTTATTATTTTACCTACTCAATACGCTAAAAGCGATGGTGTTCGAAGGCGTGGTCAACCGAAAATGTTGTGGATCTAACTCTTTCCGTTGGTTGCAGTATTTTCAGAATTCAAAATGAGAACATGTTCCAAGTTTTGGTGGTTAGTTTTATTTATTTTTTTAATTATAATTGCATTCATCATTAACGGCCGGTTTCAAAAAAGCGAGTAAAGAACTCTTTAGCTAATTTAACTTTTAAAATTTAAAGTCTCCTTTAAGTTGATCCGTTTCATAAAAATATTCCCGCTTACTTTAGCTAAAGTTTGAAATGTCAAAAAAATATTTTATCGTTGGTAGCAGTTACCATGGAAATCTACGGAAAACATTGGTTGTTGGTTGTTTACTAATATTTTCGCTGAATTTCTGTTAATCTTGTCAATGTCATTCCTCAATATGCCGTTATTGTTGATAATTTATTATTATGGTTTATTAATTAGTAAACGGAATCTGTAAGCAGTAATATTCCTCCCGTTTTGCCGTGTTTTCCACCTTATTTTAGTCATTTTTGTCCACAGTGTCACTGTATACAAATGTTGATAATTTGTGACAGAGCGCTACGACTTTTGAACTCCGGTGGTAAAAGATTGAACTACACTAAAGTAGAATTTAAGTGCCAATAACGGGACTTTAACCTAAAGTCGACTTTATGTGACATTTTGTTGTTATGAAACAAGTTATTTTTCAAAGGAAACTTAAAGTTTCCGATATTTTTTATGAAACCGGCTGTGAGTGATTTAGTTGTGGTCAGTTTCAAATTTCTTAAAGTCTTTGATACAACCACGTTTAGTGTAGGATTTTTAATGTTAAAAAATAGGATAATAATAAACAAGAAGAAAAAATTAATATTTTTTTTTACTGTTTACTACAGTTTTTTTTTTCTATAAAACTTCTTTACTAGAACAAGGTAAGTGTCATGAAAATACGTTATTTACCGTACATCAAGATACTTGTTCAATGAATTAATAAACAGGTTATAAATGATGGGAAAAGAGTTTGAATACATTCACGATGGACGTTCAGATATTCGAACTTGGGCCTCGCCCAGCAACCGCGCGCTGCCACGCCACATACTATGCAGGAACTCTTCTTGTCGTCTTGTTTGATCGTTATTAACATAAATTTGAATATTACTTCAACATTTTTCACAGATTCAAGTCACTAGGTGAGTCAACCTGAATCTTCAATACATACGAACGTACCTCTGTATGATAAAATATTTTTATATACCTACAAGCTTAATCTGTTCGTAGTTTGGGAATGTACGTATAGTTCTCAAACTTTAGTAAGAAATGAATGAAATTCATTATTCAAGGTCATAAGCTATCATTATGTTCTTTTGGAATGTTGTATTTGTTATTATACATAGTTGGTAATCAGACAGGCAGCTAAGCTGATATGTCTGATATTAACACTACTGTCACACCAACTGTCAAACTGTCAGGCACAGCAAAATCACAACACCAATGAGTCATACAATTTTTTGAAAGCCCGTTCACATTCGAAGAATCGACCAGCTCAGCTATTCCAATGGTTGACCACTCTATTAAACAAACAATGCTTCAATGGATTCTGCTTGAACCTGTAGCCATCCAATTTATATCCATGACCCCTCAGGTGAACATTCCGGTTATACTTGAACATTACATGCAATTCCGGATAGTAATAGTGGCCTTAAATAAATTAATAAATTTACACTTTTCTATACAAACTAACTGACGGAACTTATTACTTGAAGCTAAGCGTCCCGTCCACTGAGTACAAATATTATTAGAGAACTTTTTTGGATGCGCAGAACCGAAAATTGGTTCCTGTATCCAACAGTCACGTGACTTAAGACAAATTATATGATTAAAACAAAAAAAATCCACTGTGTTAACGCTAAAATATTAAAAATAAAAAATCGAATGTCACATACCAATGTGGCACTTGTTGGAACCATGCGCAGTAGCGCATTATTTCTCTTGTGTTATTTCTTTTTTTTTTTTTTTTTTTTTTTTTTTTTTTTTTTTTATTAATTAATATATCTCTAATTGGCATTACAGTATTACCTTTACGCCAATCAGAGTAAGGTTCTCTTCTCAAAGGTTCTTCTCCAATCTGAGACAGGCCAACCCCGGGTAAAAAGTTCAAGTGACAAACACTTTCGGCTTTCGAAGGATGCTGGGAATTGACGTCGCTAGAGGCCATCCCCACTTTTTTGAATTACAGGCCCTAAGGCCTAAATTAAGAAGAAAAAGAGAAGAAGGAGATTCAAATTTCAAACAATCGAAAAATATTTTATGAATCGTGTTGCCAGGATAAAAATGTAATGGATAAAAATAAAAAAAAAGTCGTACACAAGGATTGAAACTGAAAACAAAAAATAAAAGAAAAAAAAACAATATAGTTATGAAATATTGAGAAGTTCTGTTCTGTATCAGTTTATTTTTATTTCATAGACATTCAAATCAAAAAGAATCTTCACAGAGAAGACATTTTGTGTAAATAGATATTGTGTTTTCTCAATACGTGAATAAAATATAATTGCCTTTGGTGAGTAGGTACTCTCTTAGTACGAACTCGCGAGTTTAAATGTCAAGGCGAAATGTTTGTGTGTGTTCAAATGACTGCCTGATCTTCGCCATACTGTTAATTATTGTTGCTGCCATTGAAAAGAATATTTTGTTATTATTATGTGTATCGTTGTCCGTTTTTGGAGAAGAAGTAAGTTTAGCATCAATTAATTTTATTCTTCTCAATGACTGCGTGATATATGCTAAGAAAATATAGTAGATACATCATGTAGTAGTAGCAGTGCTTTAAATTTTCGAGTAAAGGCAATGAAATAGAAATAAATCAAATCTCACTCCTTTGAACCTCACATAGGGGCGCTGGAAGACAACATGAATTCTTGACTATTTTATTTTAGCGAAGTTTGAATGTCCTCCTCACCAGATACCTCAAAACTTCTTCGAAGGAACGACATGAGAGGGTCTTCAGTACCCTGATGGAAGGAAGAACAGCGCTCCCCTCTACCAGATGTCATTCCGCATTCTCAACATAATAAATCCTTAGTCATTTTGATATCTTCTGAAAAATTATATAAATGACGGATAGGCACTGGTGTTATCTACATAGGTAATACTCCTAATTTTTCTGAGGTCCTGTGTTTCAAGGGCACAGACTTTTTGTACATGAGCTTTGGTCAGGTGCTAGGACCCATACAGGAGAATCGGAAACACACACACACATCACACTTGTTATCATGTCAAATAATTTAAACAATAATATTACAATCTTTCAAGATTTTCAGTATGAAGTTAACCAAAATTATAAGCTAAGTCAAATCTAAACCTCTAAACGAATACCTAAACCAAAAAATTTGATTCCATTTGCTGTGGATTCGATTAGCCAATTTTCATAATCGCAAATCTAAAATGCCTCAAGTAAAATATTTGTTGGAAAAATCCTATAATATTTAGAAGAATCTATATCTCATGTGGTCAGGGAATATGTTTCCTTCAAAACCGTTGAAAATTTTCCGTCAAGAATGCATTTTCGAAACCAAAATTTGATTTAATTACATCATACCTTTATTTATTTACAAAATGCAAATGTATTCGGTGTAAGAACAAAAAAAACTCTCGATAAACCATAGTGATTTTCGTGTGTGCCGAATGTATGATAGGTTCTCCGATCGGAGCACTGAACCATGCGCTCAGCGTCTTCAGAATCGTGACTCGCCATTTCTTTTTGTTCCCGAACATGAATCAGAATGGATATTTTTAATCATGCAGCTAAACTTTCTTTTGATCACTATCAAAATACTTTTTTTTATTTATAAACACAGTCGCACTACAGCTAAACGTAATTCGAAGTGTGTATTAAATTATGTCGTAGAACGAGATATTTTTGAAAATGGAACGATTTTTGAATGAAATCTAAACGGTAAATTTTATTAAGTGAATTTGTCTTTGATGCAGTGCGATTCGTACGTTTTATACTCCACTTTTCTCTCGATAAAGGCTTGAGTTCAATGTTGGAAGTTAGATGTTCAGTAACCCTTCCTGTTTTATGGTCCACCTGTCTATGGCCATTCGGTATTTCTTCAGAGACATTCTGGTTTATAACCACGGCGCAATACGTTCCCAATAGAATCTTGAAATCTCTAAAAAATCTTGTTTATCACTCTTTGTCTCAATATAGTAGATACTTACCTTCACTCCTGCCTTTATCCTCTAGCGAAACAGATAAGTCATCCACTTCATATCTCTTCATTCTATCTTTATTTGGATCACTGAGTGTGAGCTACCACCAAAAAGGTGGTAATATTTTAAATGATTGCTTTCTAGGTATAATAATATTTTTGGATGACAATTTCTATGCTTTCTGCACTGACCCAACATAAAAATAGAACGAATCATGCTAGAAGGAAAACGTTAAAAAAGTTGAGTAGGAAGTCAGTATTCAACTTCAAAAAAGGGAAGCTTGTTTTAAAAATTTAACAAAAAGACGTCACTAAATAATGTATTCGTTTTTGGGCTAATCCACTAAAATGACGATTTTTTTTTAGTTTTTTTTTCCTTAGTTGTAGAACGAACATTCGTATTTTCTGTGTTGCCTGTATCAATTGTATTCTTTGGCACTCCACACGTTGTACGAACCCATAGCTGAAGGCTACATCTCACTTTCAATCTTCACTCACAGACCAGCCGAACTCTCTGCTATTCATCACATACCACCGTACATAGTGCAACCTACGCGCATTTTCTTCATATATTAATTACAGGTTTCATCAAAACTACCTATTCATAACTTATAATATGAGTAATACAGAATTGTTTGATGATTTTACCTACTTAACTACACGAATCATTAGGCCTGCCTTACACTGGAAATTTTTTTTAATGGCTGTATCTTCTGGTACTTGTATCTACATACAAACTAGATGAACGTTTCAACGTAATCTTTTCAGGGTCAGATTGTTGATCTTTCCGTCGTACGATATCTTCAATGTCGAAATCTTTCCTTTTCCCCCATAATTAATGGCACATTTCTTCTTTACAATAAACACCCTCAGAGAACAGGGTGGCGTGGCGAGGACTTGTGGAGTCAATATGCTCCAATTAGAGGACATGGTCGAAGTAGACGAAGAAATTAATAATTTACATGATAATCAATAGATGTCGATCGTATACATATAAATTCATTAAAAATCTAGCTTCAGCCCATCAAGGAGACATTCGGCACTAGGAAAATGGGAAACATTATTGCAGTGTAAAAGGACCTTAACCCGAGACAATGAAGGTCGTCAGTTTTCAGCCTTACTCTCAGTTACTTGACCGATTCAGCTTCCCTTGAGGATAGTTTCCAATCCGTCCATGCCATTCTCACTTTAAACCTCACGTAGGAGCAAAGGGAGGCAACAAGAACCCTCCACTACGCTCGATCTTGCGGCATCACAGGGGGGACACCTTCGGAAAAAAAAACAGCAAAAAGAACAGAGGTGCTATTCTCAGCCGGCAACCCTACGGCACAAGTTTCCAATACTATGGCACAAAATTTCCATTTTAAAATCACCCACCTACAAACATTCAACATTTAAATATATAAACTTTATCGTAATTACCTGATCAATGTTGATTACAGAATAGGGCCATTTTGACAGATCATTTTTAACCTCAGAAAATAATTGCACATCCTTATGAGACTCAGATGTAATCAACATGTTTACAATATTATGATGGTGTAACATCAATTCTGAATGGTGTAACTACTTCACCTTCCTGCCTACTCTTGCATGGGTCTTTCGAAACCCAGATACCGCCACCCATTACCGTTGATTCTCAAAGGAAACCCACTGGATTTGTTGCATGGTTACTTTGAGTTTTTAACCTTGGATGTTGAAAATAATCAAAGTAGGTATACCTTATACTACCTGTAAGACGTACTCGATGGTACACACCGGTTCATTTGAACACTCACACAACACGTCCGCTATCGCTGGTCGCATACGGCGTCTGCTGCGGTGTACACGAAACGGTGAGAGTCTATGTGGATGGGGGGAAGGGGATGACTTACTAGTACATACACTACATCCCTTCCTTGTTACAATTTTAATTATGTTAACTTGTTAAACACTTATGAACAAGACTATAGTATCAACAATCACATCGATTTGAGTATTCTCTTAAATTCTAGAACTGTAAAACAAAACAAAATAATTCTTCATTCCACTGGTACCACCGCCTTCCCTTCTTCTTCTCTCTTTTTCATAATATGCTTCCATAATGTGTAAATCGCCCTCTGTAATTTTTTGAAATGATGAAATCGGGTTTCCGACTTAATTTGCGCTGATACCTTCATTATTTATTTAGAAAATATATTCCCGTCCCTTATCCACAATCATGTCTATGCTGTTTGATTTTCCATTTTTGAATCTCTTGCTATTTTCTGTGTTCCTATTACGATTAAGATTTCCATTATTCTTTCTTTTTTGTCCAAATGTTTCAGAAATCTGGGTTTTACACTGCGATGAATAGTGACCTTTCTTTTTACAAGAATGGCAAGTTCTGTTTTTAGCTTGACAGCTCTCATCCGTGGCGTCATGAAATTTGCTCCCACATCTTGTACAGTATAAGTTATTATGTGGGCGTGATCTTGTTCCTCGAGAAGGGCTCTGGCTTTTCTTGAAGTTTGCTTTGTTTACAACTTGGTTTACTTCTAGATTCTTTGCTACGTTCCCTCCATTTGCATATACTTCTAATTGATGACCCACTAACTCCAAAGTATTTGCTTTTTCCTTTATATCTTCTAGAGTAGCTTTATCTCCCATTTCCAGGATGTGCTTGCGTAGTTCATTAGAAATGCATTTTTCCGTAATTTGATCGATTATGAAAATATCCGGTTTGTCAAATCCACATTTATTTGCTTGGTTACGTAGTCTTACTAAAAATTTCTCCGTCTTCTCACCCGTTTCTTGTTTCAGTTGTCTAAACACATGTCTTTCATAAACTTTATTTTGCTTCGGTAGAAAATATTTATCTAGCTTTTCCAAAGCAAGAGTGAATACATCTCGACCCGTTATTGTGGCATCTGGTGTCTCAACTGGTACACTAATATCGTCGTTAGCTCCAGGTAAATTGGAATAAATTAATTGGAGTCCTGGACCCCCAAAATGCAGGAGGGTGGCTCTTTTTCTTACCGGATCTTGGATGTCGGTCGCCATAAAGTAAATTAACAACGATCTTTTCCAGCACTCCCACCGAGCTCCGATAGAAGAGTTGTCCTCTTCAAGATCAAATTTCTCAGGTCCAGGCATAAAATTTGCCATATTGTTCTCTTACCTAAGACTTGATGGGGTAACCTGGGAAAAATCAAAATAATTATGCTGCGTCCTGCCAATTTAATGACAAGATTCCAACCCTGCCAGTTCAGTGGCATCATGCCTACCAATTGAATGGCAGCAAGTATTCAATCCTACCAATTTAATGGCAGCGAGATTCCAAACCTGCTAGTTCAGAGACATCATACCTACCAATTGACTGGCAGCATGTTTCCAACTCTGCCAGTTCAGTAATAGGTACTAACCAATTTAATGGCAGCAAGTATTCAAACACGCCAATTTAATGGCACCAATATTCCAGACATTTTGGTTAAGTGTTATGAAATCTACCAATTTAATGGCAGCAATTTTCCAGACCTTCTGGGTAAGTGAAATCTGATCTACCAATTTAATGGCAGTACTCCTACCAACTGAATGGCAGTAATTTTCCAGACCTTCTGGTTAAGTGAAATCTGATCCACCAATTTAATGGCAGCACTCCTACCAACTGAATGGCAGTAATTTTCCAGACCTTCTGGTTAAGTGAAATCTGATCCACCAATTTAATGGCAGCACTCCTACCAATTTAATGGCAGCAATATCCAGACCTTCTGGGTAAGTAATTTTCCAGACCTTCTGGGTAAGTAATTTTCCAGACCTTCTGGGTAAGTAATTTTCCAGACCTTCTGGATAAGTGAATTCTGGTCTACCAATTTAATGGCAGCACTCCTACCAATTTAATGGCAGCAATATTCCAGACCTTCTGGGTAAGTGAATTCGGATCTACCAATTTAATGGCAGCACTCCTACCAATTTAATGGCAGCACTCCTACCAATTTAATGGCAGCAATATCCAGACCTTCTGGGTAAGTAATTTTCCAGACCTTCTGGATAAGTGAATTCTGGTCTACCAATTTAATGGCAGCACTCCTACCAATTTAATGGCAGCAATATTCCAGACCTTCTGGGTAAGTGAATTCTGATCTACCAATTTAATGGCAGCAATATCCAGACCTTCTGGGTAAGTAATTTTCCAGACCTTCTGGATAAGTGAATTCTGGTCTACCAATTTAATGGCAGCACTCCTACCAATTTAATGGCAGCAATATCCAGACCTTCTGGGTAAGTAATTTTCCAGACCTTCTGGATAAGTGAATTCTGGTCTACCAATTTAATGGCAGCACTCCTACCAATTTAATGGCAGCAATATCCAGACCTTCTGGGTAAGTAATTTTCCAGACCTTCTGGATAAGTGAATTCTGGTCTACCAATTTAATGGCAGCACTCCTACCAATTTAATGGCAGCAATATCCAGACCTTCTGGGTAAGTAATTTTCCAGACCTTCTGGATAAGTGAATTCTGGTCAACCAATTTAATGGTAGCACTCCTACCAATTTAATGGTAGCACTCCTACCAATTTAATGGTAGCACTCCTACCAATTTAATGGTAGCAATATTCCAGACCTTCTGGGTAAGTATGAGCAGACCTACCAACTGAATGGCAGTATAATTCCAGACTTTCTGGTAAAGTATGAGCAGACCTACCAACTGAATGGCAGTATAATTCCAGACCTTTTTGTAAAGTACGAGCAGACCTACCAACTGAATGGCAGTATAATTCCAGACCTTCTGGTAAAGTATGAGCAGACCTACCAACTGAATGGTGGTATAATTCCAGACCTTCTGGAAAAGTATGAGCAGACCTACCAACTGGATGGCAGCGATATCCTATACTTTCTGTTCAAGTGTAAAAAATTACTATAACTAAATAAATATTCCTTTAAACCTCACCGCGGTACATGGAGGCAAAACGAGCCATCCATTTCGCTTGATCCCGCGCAACTTTCATGACCCCTTCCCATACCACGTTCAGATTCCCCAGCTCTGCCTCAGAGGGAGCGGAACCTGGCATGAGAGGGTCCTCCCCATCATCGGGACCTTGATGGGAGGATGAATACCGCCCTCCTCAGCCACTGTCAATTGGCGCCCCCAATGCATGTCCCAACCAAGTCCATCCCCTCTCCACAATGGCAGAAGTGGTGGGCCCACGCTGGGTGCGCCGGCGGACAGCGTCGCTCGTGAAGCGGCGGCATCACCTTACACCCAAGATTCCCCTCGAGACACCTCGCCTCAAACGCAGACACCTTCCGCGCCCGAGCCCTGATCAGGTGTCAGGACTCACACCCAAACATAAACAACAATACCTTCACTATTTTCCAATTCAATATTCAAAATTCGATAAATATACAAACTCAAACCAACATTCCAATCATTTTATGAGCGGTGAGATATGGGTTAAATGTTTCAATATCTAAGTACTCTGCTTCCAAATAAATAAATACTTCATAATATCGACCCAAGCTTTAAACAACTTATTTTTGAAGCAACAAATAATGTATCTGTGTTCACTCCAAGTCAGTAGTGAGCACCCATTCATACGACCACCGTATGTAATTTCGACAATATTGCGCAACAACATCATAAAATTTCACATATTTAATATGAATACTATGATATAATATGAACATACGATGTGTTATAAATATACACAACACAATTTGTTATAAATATATGCAATTCAATTTAATTTCTAATACGCAGGTCTAGAATTACTTTTTCACTGAAATTTAATAACATTCCAATACTATGGTAGCCATTTACCGGCAGCTTTTATGTTTGGTGACACGAAAAGGTTATTTGATATTATGCAGTTACCGATAATTTCTCGTTTTGTATAGGATTTATTTTTTCCAAGCAACAAAAATAATAATTTCAACACGCTACCTTGATCTCCTGTCGCCACTTGTAAGACGTACTCGATGGTACACACCGGTTCATTTGAACACTCACACAACACGTCCGCTATCGCTGGTCGCATACGGCGTCTGCTGCGGTGTACACGAAACGGTGAGAGTCTATGTGGATGGGGGGAAGGGGATGACTTACTAGTACATACACTACACTACCCAATAGTTTTTATCTAATCAATCACGTTATATTGTTTTAGAATTTTTTCCAATATTTTTTAGCTTCATTCCCTGGTCTAGGGAAAAAAATCCAGTATTATAAAAACGGATAGTTTTACATAATTCATAATAATATGTTTATGTACGATTCTTATTATACGAAATTAAAAATTATGTAAACCAAAAAAGGTTGCTAAATCATATGTTGATAGAATTTTTTTACATGGCACATTTTAAGTACCTAAATATATTTCAATTTTCAATCTGAAATTTCAGTACCTAGCCTCATTGTCAAGAAGATTCTTTCAAATTATTAAAAAAAATTCAGAAAACAACCCTTCTAAAAAACATCGAGCCCGTCCATTGATCCGGATAAAGGGGAAGTTCGGTACATTTCTTGAGCTATCTTTTATCTTGAGATTATCACGTGTATTATTTTAACTAGTGATCGACCAGTGCTCGAAATTCGACCATAACTAAGTTTGAACATTATATAAGATGTCAAAGACTGAGCCAGCGCTATTTCACAATTTTCTTTCAAAAATAATTACAAGGATACGTCAAATTTGTTATGTTCAAAGTTTTTTCTATGGTTTTTAATACAAAAATTATTAATCTATTCTCAATTTGACCACAGATAAACAAAAAGTCTAAGTCAACTAATGTCAAATCATCGAAGTGTGTGCGTGAGTATGCAACACATAACATTACAGTAGTGTGCGTAATGTTTTTATTATTGGTTTAATCTATTTTTTTGCATCATTGAAAAAATATTAGCATTCTCCACTCTTTCTCTATGTAAACTATAAGTGTGCGCAATTTCATACTCTTCCGTCCGCGCAATTTCCGTATAAATAGTCACAAAGTTTTTCCTTCACGTATTAATATCTGTACCTTAGAGCATAAAGTGTGGGAGTCCACTTTTTTGCGATTTTGACTTAATGATACAGTTTTATTCGCAATTGAAGGTTCTATAAGTGGTCAAAATATTGAAGTCACCACTTGTTAAAAAAGGTGACTTTTGAAATTAAAAATATGTTTAAGTCCAATTTTTGTTAGAGCATAATCCATTATATTTCTTATTATAAAGAATATTGAAAATTGTATTAATTAAAGATAAAACATGGTCTAATTGGTGAAAAAAAAATATTTTCAGATTTAATATTTTTCACATAGAAAAAAAGTTCGCGTTTTGTAATTTCAAGTTTCACTAAATCCTCTCTCCTGCAAAATTACTAAAATGTGACTCCCACACTTTATGCTCTAATGTACAGATATATAGATGATGGACGCGCATTTCCTAAACCAAAATAGGCTTTTGGACCTATTGTTTTGTGTTTTTCATTTTGGTAACACTCCTTAAACCTTGTATCTCAATAAGTGGCTTAAAAGTTGCTGAAAAACATCACGTTATTCACATCGCTTTTGCACATATTATTATAGCAAGTTGTTCAAAATACGACCAGCAGCCCTATTCACGAAAAAGTTTGAATCGAACTTCGAACTAAACTTAGACTTAAACTTTTCTGAAAACTTTTCTAAATATCTAGTCATATAAGTAGTCTGTCAGATTTACTACCTGTCAGATTTACCAGACTTTTCCAATTTTATTCATATTAAAATAATATTATTACAAATAAACACGCATATGTGGCTTGTAAATACGGAATAAATCAATTATAAAGGATGAAAAAGAAATTTAGATGGGCGAAATGTACATATCTAACAGACAGAATTTTTGACAGCTCAATAAGTTGGAAAAGTCGTAGTAAATCTGACAGGTAGTAAATTTCTGACAGATCACAGACTACTTATATGACTAGATATTTAGAAAAGTTTAAGTCTAAGTTTAGTTCGAAGATCGATTCAAACTTTTTCGTGAATAGGGCTGCAGAGCCTCGCAGGTCCATACAATATACTGGCGGAGCAAGTTTCTCTGCTGCAAGTAGAATCACTTTCTTTGGTGGCCGAAACAACAATGCATCATTGTCCGCAGATATCTACCTGCGCGCAAGAAATAATATAATATGTCAACTCTGTATCTATAGCTATAGGTAAATAACAACTAGTAGATACATCAGAACATATAGAACGCATTGAACACACTCTAAATATGAGACAAGTGCAAATTTTAATGAAATTTATTGTAGAGGAAGTTGAATGAAGGGATATGGTAATATTCGTAGCAGGGTTGGCGGTGCACTTAGACCTCTAATGAGAAATAAGAACTTATCTCTAAAATCAAAACAGATGATGCATAATGCAATACTGATACATTTGTCATGTACCGGGGTAAAATTGGATATGAACGAAAAATCTGAAAGTTGGTTGTTGTATGTTGTAAAAAATGAGACAAGTATGCAGAAAATGCGGAAAAAGAACAATTGAGAGGTTAAGAACGCTAATAAAACAAAGCAATATGGTTTAATGTCGTGTTTGCCATTCTCAGCAGAAGGTTTATATGAAATAAAAAATTAATAAAGTTGCGCGAAACATTAAAAAAAATTAAGAAAACTTAAACTAGGTAATCTTCTTAATACTTTTATCGGTATAGATTTTATTTCAAATTTGAAATTAAATTAATGTTTGACAGGAGCTGTCAGTTGTTTGATAGTTATTGATGCGATAGACAGAATGTCGATGGAAAATATATACCTAGTTTGAAATAGATGCATCGATCTAAATTATATTGGTTAAAAAGTTAAGAGCTTATCCTTTTATAAATTCGAATTCAATATTTATGCTAAGACACAATGTCTGTCGGGAAAGCTAGTAATCTATAAATTTGAAATAATGGGTGCACTGAGACGTGGCCTTGCTAAAATATCAAGGGCCCATTATATCGGTGTGGTCTTAGAGGGCCAAGTCAGGTGTATAAGGAGTAAAGAAAAAATAACAACTTATGACTCTAACAATTCATTACTAATGTTAGATTTTTAAATGGAACAAACCACTACGGGCTTACGACCGTCTTCTACTGTTATTTCGGATAAGCAGAAGATGTATGCGGAACATTATGCTGTAGGATGAAGCGAAAGAGTTTTGTCAGGATAGGAATGAATGGAAGCCCGTACTTTCTGCCTACCCACTCCGGAGAACAGCGTGCCGGAGAGAAAAAAGTATCATAATACAACAAATTGTTCAGAATAAAACCTTAGCTTACAAATCGTGTTCATATTATACAACTTTGTAAATGATTCGTGTTTTTTTTTTGTAATAATTTGAATACATGATTACAAATTAATTAACAGATTGTTATCTCACAACTTTGATTATGTATTTATATATTCAATTGTTGTGTATTTTATAGTTATGTTACTTGCCATGATTGAAGTGTCTAGTTGAATTGCACCGAATTGCACACCCATTCATAGATTATTGATTGTTTTATCACTACATTTATATATTAAGATTAAGCAATAGTTAGATAAATACATGGCACTTGTCATGTACTTTTGTTGCTTATATATAATCACTTTTGTGTTACTTCTCACGAGTCGTTATCTTTTTTTTAAAATACATACACAACAATAAATCACACTTTTTTTTCGCATTTATTTTGGTAGAATAATTAATTTAAAAAATTTAATTTACACTTATGACATAGTGCTCCAATTACGCACATTTTCTGCTCATTGCAGTCATGCCCTCGTAGACAATTTGAAATTGTCGTACGACTACAAACTATAAGATTTCGTCAATGTAGAGAGCGAAAGAAAATGAACTGTTTACTGGAACATCTAAACAATTATTATTTATACTTATCAAAGACACCTATATAAAAAGTGGCTAGTTGATTTTCTTCCTACTCTACATTGTCGAAAAATTCGAAAAAAAAAGAAAAAAAGCGATTGTTCAAGACGTTTACACGTGATGCGATAAAAAAACTAAAATACGGCTCCATCTTTATAGAGATTGATACATCTGTATTTAAAATCAATCATTTTACCATAAAGTTACGAAATATAAAAAAAAAACAGCAATAGAAATTCTTAAGCTTTTAAAAAGGCTGTCCAGCGGTAAGGAAATAAAACTGTTACTGTAGCTGCAAGCTTGAAAGCTGATTCCGAGACAGACTCAGAAACCCCAAAATATAGAAGACCTCGTCTGATTTTGAAAACTGCTGCACGTTTCTGTTAAGTTCACTCAAAGATATAGCAGATCTCGAAACGCATACTAGCATATTATATTAAACAAGCAGGCAGACAATATATGCAAAGATTGTTGGAAAAATCTGAGAAATGAGGACTCAAATAGAGTTGGAAGAAAAAAGCAAATGAATGCGCAGATATTTGACGCACTCGTTTGTATGGTATACCAATACGCCATCATACGGTATTTGGATAGTTATAATTGAAGATAACAAGACATAGATATAGCTATTTAACGGTTCATGGTCACGATAATTTTGGCAATTTGCTTTCAATTTCTCACAAAGAAGCCACAGTTTGGGACGTCTCTCGTTCTTGATACGCACATCACTATCTCTTGTCAGTTGTGCGTCACTTCTTGTCTAATGACCGGAAACTTTGCCTCATTTTAAAGGGACAGGTGTATCGTTATTAGATTCTCTAACAAACCTATTATTGGAGCAGAAAATTTGGACGGTTGAATATGTAAATTCTTTTTTACCCTCCACTCTTATCTATTCAAACACACAGCATAGCAATTTTCGTACAACCTCTCGCATTTTCTTTTACTTTTGGCCTGGAGGGCTACTCTTGCAATCCATCCCCGATTCCAATATCGACCTGTCGTATTTGAAATATTTGTCGTGCTATACAGATTACTCAATCGTGAACTTGTAAATAATTTTTCTAGTTACTCTTTTTTTCTAATACTCTCAAATATTGTTGTCCGTCACGTTACAAATGATATTATTTTCATATATTTTGCAATTAATAAAGTATGTTCTCCCATTTAGAGTGTTTTATACTATCTTTAAAAGAATATTAATAAAATACATATTAATATAGGAAAATATACTTGCAAATTCTTATGGATATCTTTTTTTTTTTGCAAAGCAATACCGAATTCAAAAAAGACTAATCGTGGAACTCTTTTCATACTTAGTACTTAACCAAAATCTAATTGTCATTATGAATTCGTTATTGAGATTGCAATTGGATCGGAATCGAGTTGTACCTAATTGCAGAGTTGCCCCTGGCTTTCTTTGAGGAAATAATCGATGTAATTGATCCATGTCTTTCTCCGTTAATCACACCTTCTAACACTTTTCCTTTCAGCACTTCAAGTTCTTTTATCATCCTAATAGCAACCATTTATTCAATATGCCTAAACCATTTCTACTTGTAAACATTCATGTTTCTAACAACACTCTTTTACGTACCATTCTACGTGACCACTCTAGTGAAAAATCGTTTAATTAAACTGTTGAATTTAGTATATCAATATAAATTTACAATGTTGAATGTTGATACATTTAAAAGTTGCTAACCTTTAACGCCATATAGATGAAACCATTAGGTATCATTTCCATTGCGCAAATAGAAGATTTCTATTTTTATGTACAATTTATTAGAACTGTCAGCGAATACTAGTTATCCTAATAGGTACCTAAGTAGGTACTCGTAATTCTAAAGATACTTCATAGTAAATGTTGATATTCTGGTAACATTTTTTTTAAATCAATTTGAAACTTTTTATGGAATATTACAGTTGGACCGTCGGATTTTTTTAATGTGTTTTTCTTTTTCAAGGAGCTAACTACCTATGATCTATGCTTGATTTGTGGGGAGGCATGGGATTTTTCGATGGTATGATGAAAATATCGAACATTCCCACAATGGGAATTTCGGTGGTATGAATTTCATAACCTAATGACGAACGTTGTTCACATAAAATTTATCACTGTAGCAAATTTATAACAGCATTAAAAGATAGCCGTAAAATAAGAAATACGTGAGTCGTGGTCATTCTCTGCGTTCGAAACGAAGTGTCTCAGGAGAATTTTGGGTATAAGATAGTACCGCCGCATCACGAACGGCTGTATCCGTCGGCGCACCTAGCGGAGACCCACCACTTCTACAATTACGGAGAGGAGATGAAATTGGCTGGGACATGTGTTAAGGATGCCGAATGACAGTTAGCCGAGAAGAGCACTGTATTTTCTCCCTATAGGATCCCGAAGACGAGGAAGACCCTCTCATACCGTGCTCTGCTTCTTTGAAGTAGAGCTGAAGGATTTGGACATGGAATGCGAGGAGGTCATAGACATTGCGCAATGAAGAGCTCTTGTCGCTTCCTTATGCGCCTAACTGGGGTCTAAAGGGAGATTTGATTGATTGATTGATTGTGGTGTAGCCTTTTTGCCTCACTATTCCCCAAATGGGTTTACAAAGGGTGAATCGGTTGATTCAGTTAATTATGTTGGGCTGTAAGGGTAAGAACACGTAGAAAGCCGATTCCGACCCGCGCCGACCGTTCGAAGATTGTTGTCTATGGTTTGAATGCATTTAAATGAGCATGCCGGAAAGCTGGTTCCTGCTTTTTCTGTGGGAATCCCCATTCAAATGCATAGTAACATTCTTTGCGCCGGTCGGCGCGGGTCGGAATCGACTTTATACGTGTTCTTACCCTAAGGCTGTTCGGCCTAAACATGTGCCCCGCGTACGCATTTGAAGAGGGACCGCGGAACTTACTTGTACTGACGGGTGGGGCGACCCAATTTCTTTGGTCACTGGAGGTAAAATTGTGAGCGATCATAAGAAGAAGAAGAAAAGAATTAAAAATATTCGAGAGCCCATAACAGTTACAACGTCACTGGTTTTTAAAGACAATGTTGAGTAATAAAATACCAAATCTGCAACAAATCGTGACAGTCATGAGCAAACAATAATAGACATTAAAGTCTAGGTAGAGGATGTAACTTAGAACCATTATTGAAAGTTCATTGACATTGGTAGCAAACATTTGGTGAGATTGCCTTTGTTAAATTATACAAGGGCGTAAACTATTTCGTACGAATATCTTTTGTTTTAATTAAACATGACTACACGTACTCGTAAAAGCATTAAAAGTGTAAAAAAACAAAAAACCTATAGGTACTATAAAAATACAATTCCAACAAGGACACAATTGACAGCTTAGAAAAGAACGTGAAAATTATTGTAATGTAAAAGGACTTTAACCCGAGCTAGCGGAGGTTGTAAGCGAATATGTAACACTAATCACTCTAACCATTCATTACTACTGATGTTCGATTTTTAAATGGAACAAACAACTACGGGCTTACGACCGTCTTCTACTGTTATTTCGAAGGCTGGCTTAGTGTGATCACTTTACGTTAACAACGTTCGCCATTAGGTGGTAATGTTTGTCTCCGAAACTCCTAATCATGAGAATTCTCAACATGTTCAACATGTCGAAAAATCTCATTATGCAACAAGTAGAAATTTAATGATGAAATATACCTAGAGATAAAAGTTGGAAATTGTTGAGAACAAGAGAGCAACCAAATTTAAAGACTGCGACTGCTGTCGTGTTTTTGGCGCCAGAATATGGAGGTTGTAAGCTCTCTGTCCTACTATCCGTGATTTGACAGATTCATTGTCTGTTGATCCGTAGTAATCCAACACTATGGTTTAAATTATTCTTTCTCTTGGAATGGCGCTGCGATCGGATGATAGATTTTTATAAGCGCTGTTATTATTTCTCTTTAACATATTTAAACAATGAATAACAAATTACAGACGAACTAAAAAAGCTAAAACTAGCAGCAAATCCTGTCGGACCACCGCCATATAAAAGGGTTATAATAGATTTATTTTCCTAAATCAGTTAGGCGTAAAGGGTCCCAGTTTTACTTTATCATGTTGATAATTGCAGAAAATTTAGTGACAGTTGTATGTCATAGGGTAAGAACACGTAGATAGCCGATTCCGACCCGCGCCGACCGACGCAAAGATGGGGATACACACAGAAAAAGCAGGAACCCGCTTTCAATAATGCATTGAAACCATGGACAACAATCTTTGAGCCGGTCGGGGCGGGTCGGAATAGGCTTTCTGCGTGTTCTTACCCATAGAAACCATCGACTTACAGACGAATAATATAAGTAGTTAACCATAAAAAATTGGATTGGTTTTGTCATTTGTATGTATATGAAAAATATTTTGCGTGGGGTTAGAGTGTTTCGACGAGAATACCGAATTACGGATGAACATAACCTCATAACCTATTATACATATTTTATAGAATTGAATGTAGTATATTATGATAGTTGATTGATTTGTTGACAACACTCTTGACATGAAGTCATTAAAAATCCAATTTTTTTTACCCTAAAATTTTAGTTGACGAGCCCTGTAAAAATGTTCGGTCGGAGGTCAACTCAATATTTGAGTATTGTTTTGTTTTAAACACATTGTATCCATAGTATATTGAACAAATTATAATACGCATTATGTAGTGGCTTTTAGTTACATTTCACCTTGTCAGATTTTTGTACATTGAACAAATTTGGTTATAATCGCATAAACACCTATCTCTAGGCTTGCATCATCGTCTTTGATATTTTTTTAACGACCCGTTGAACACTTTTATGAGAAATATTATCGCTCTAAAAACTCCCACTGCACAGAGTTTATCGTAAATATGACACATGTGCTTGTGTAATTGAACGGAGAATTAGATTTAAGTGCAAATATGAGCAAAAAGTGTGAGAAATACCCTTTTTTACATTAAATCTTGGCAGAAAGTACGGAAATCTACTCTTTTCTACTCAAACACACACTTTTTGGCTTCTAACTGATATTCTTATTCCCTTAAAACCCAGATGATCTAGCCCTCCTTGAGAAGAGAATAGATGGCTTCAATCCACGTTCTTCTCAGTCGACCACGCCTTCTTCCACCTATTCTTTCGGCCTTTTAAATTCTTTAAACAACAATACCTTCCATACCACATACCTTCCCATGTTCCACAGATTCTCTCCAGTCTCCACATACCTATTCTTTGTAAAAGTTTTAGATTAATTTATTCATTTCTTTTTTTATTTGAGAGACCTTCGAGCTATGAAGAAAGGAACCTTCCTAACATCTTACATAAGGACAACAGAACTGAATATTTTGAATGGCATACAGATGCTAAGTTTCCCTACATTGTCTTTAAGAGACTTAGGAGTAACTCCATTCGTAGATATCACTATTTGGTATTATATGGGTTTTTGGTGTAGGTATCTGTGTATGTCACATATCTTTGATCTCATGAGTCATGAACATGATCAAGACGTTGTATTGTTTTGTCCTGCTCAACTCAACTTTAGCATCAGAACTCAACTCAACTCAAATTCTGATGCTATAGTGATTTCTACAAGATTAGTTATTCCGTTCCTACGATCAACCAATACAATTTCCGGACGATTTACGTTAATCGTTCGGACAGTTTTTATTGGTACATATATCCCAATATGTAATTGTTTTAAATAACCGAAACTGGGGTGTACCTGTAATAAGGTACCTACTTTAACATCGAGCAAACCATATTTTAAAGCAAGCTTTTGATATACATACTATTTTTGCCACATAGTCATGTCTGTGCAGATACTCAGAACCTTGTGTTTATTATTGTCATATCTAATAATATTTTGTTTTATTGTTTCAGAAATCACTCTTCTCTTGTCCGAATGGTGAGTACCTTTATTTTCTTTGATCATAAATCTTTGATCTTCTGAAAGTTCTTCACATATCAACACATCTGGCGACATTCCAACCACGTCGCTATTAACGACCACTGACTAATTGATGGATTGCATCTTACAACTTTACACGTACGTTCCGAGAGCAGTGGAATGACTCACGGGCAATGTTATCACAACTATTTTAATAACACATCCGCTCTCAATCACAAATTACCGTTATTTTTCAATCAATACCAGCGTCTAATAACACCTATTAATAATATCAATGCACTGAAAAAGAACACATACACACAGCACTACCGCGTTCGACAGTAATATTGTTTTGTTCTTGCTGACAATATATAATTACATGTGTACTGTCCATTTATAAAGAAATAACAGTCACAAAATCATAATTCATTTATACATTTATGAAACAAAATGTGAGGCTAATATGAAGTGATGCTATCTTTAACAGAGATTTCATGCTCTCAGAACTAGCACCAAGACAGATGATTGTAAGCAACAAGAAGACACTCATCTTGAGGCAGAGTTGTATAGCATTCAAAAACATGTCATAATAAGTCAGTTTTGATTGTAGTAAGGAAATCATCTGTGAAATTCTCTGAAAACAAACTCAATTTTCAGGAAAAATGATATTATACCTAGTTAATACAACAAAATGTAAAATTATTAATAAGTATTCTTGATATTGAAGGACTTACCACCTGTTTTTTCAGACTTTCAAATTTTATATTGGAACTCTTATTACGCACAAAAAGTAACAGCTTTTTAAGATCTTTCTTCTTCTGAAACATATAAACCAAACAATGACACTTATATAAAAATATATAAAGTGGACCGTTAATTTTCTTCCTACTCTACATTGTCGAAGAATTCGTTTGTAGTCGATCGCCAAATGCAATTTTTTGTCTAGGCCTACTGGCTTGATTTCCTTGAGCGGGCAGTTGATATTTTCGATTCACGTGATTGGGTATTTCGCAAAATTGAAAATATTGATGAGAACTCGTAGCTCTATAAAATATGAAAGTTTGATAATTGAAACAGAGTTTTGTAGCATTAAATATAGCACTTTTACTAAATATGTTAAATTTTCACATCCTACATAATTGTACTGAAAATACTCCTGAAAAATATCTGTGATTAACATTTCCCGTACACCTCTATGATTCAAATAATTAAACACAACTTCAACCCGACTCTAATACTATAATTATAAGGTTTAATCTTGGCTCATGGAGTTCGACGTCTCGTCTCCTACCCCTTAAGGAGTGGCTCTATCGCACGCCCAGTTATGTCACAACGCTAATTTAATAATATAACGCTGGAACAAGTTATGTCGTAAGAAATACTTGGAATGTTAGGCAGGTAACCATGTACATTATATTCGCAAAGAGATGATACTTGTATGCGGAAACCACGACAAGTTTATATACATTAATAACAAAGTTTATGTTCGACTATATAGATAGAAGGTTCAATTCAAAAGCTAGAGAATAACCGAATAATTCTACGATTAATTGACATCATCGACGCGATAACCACAAATAATTATATAGAAACTTTCTGTTAAAAATGACAGATCAGCCTGTTTTGACAGTAGGTATGTAATACGCACAAATTATGTTGATTTTATATGCGAGTAACACCATCTATTGATGAGTTTGTTAGCAATCATGACCTGGCATAATATGCTTCTAAGCAAAGATCCAAATCCAAACTCCCTTAACGCCCCACTTAGGGGGATAGGGAGGCAACAAGAGCTCTCCATTGCGCATCTTTTTGACCTCCTCCCACACCATGTCCACATTCCTCAGCTCCGTCTCGAAGGAGCGGAACACGGTGTGAGAGGGTCTTTCTCGTCTAATTCTAATGTAAACATTTTTAGCGATAAATTTTGCTTCTCTTATTTGTTTATCTGCATACTTCCTTTGATAAAGAGTAAAAAAAAACACATTGTATAGAGTATAGATTAAAATATTTACAGGTTTCGCGTCTACCGCATCATGCAGCGTTGATATATTTTGCTCTAATAATTTATTTATCTAATACTTATCACCATGGGTCAAGAACAAGACACTCAAGAACAACCTCCTATGCAATATGATAATGAATTTTCAAAAGAAACGCATTAAAAAATAATATAATATTATATAGGTAGGTACGTTTAAGACTTATAACTCGAGATCGGCTGAACAGATTTTTATGACACCTGATTTAATGGATCCACTCCGGATAACGGAATAATTATTAAAAATTCTAAAAACGTATAGCAAATAATATAAAATATAATATTAAAGTTAGTACGAAACGGATTTACTGACAACAACGCCATCTGTGAAAAATTCCATAACACATTTTTTTTATCAACTATTGAGTTTCAAAACATTGGTGCGCAGATTTTTTATAAAATTTCTTTCAAACTTTGAGGAATAATTATTTAACTTTCGAACATACATAATATGAACGTACATATTTTAAACGTATTTTTGTATAAATTACAAATTTGAAATCAATATTCACAGTAAGGACTACAGGACAACGTCTGTCGGGAAAGCTAGTAGTTTTAAATATATTTTATTAAGCAGTTTTGTCTCTATCCTAGTGATGTAGTCGAAGAAACTCAAATGCGTCCCAGCAATACGCACTCTCAATCAATCCTGTGCCTTTCAACACAATAAGACATAAAAATAATCCAACTTACAATTAAGTAGATACGTACTTTGGTACCTTTTATAACTGTGTGTATGTATAGAATACCTGTTCTAATATGCTGGGCACAAAGCGGTCTTCATTTTTAAAATGTTGAATCGCAATACATTCAGAACTAACGATCGCATCATCCGATGAAATTTATCATTTATAGATCCGCAACATCATAGATCACCGTATTGATCACTATATAAGATGGCGTCATTGCTATACAAAGCACCGTGCTTATAGGTAGTTATAATCTTATGGCATTCATCATAACGTTACTCATGTTCTTTTCTATGGGATGGGCGACATGTGGTTGTCGTACTTTTCTCAATATACCATGAAGAATGCTTTTTTCGCTAAGCAGATGTTGTCATCAGCGTTTTATGTAAGAAATGATTTGTGTCTAACTTTTTCATGATAAAACGCTCTCGAGAAGAAGTTTTGTGCAAAATAAAACACATTTGTTCAGGAATTGTCGTCCATTTTTCTCCAATTTTTTCGCCCCTGACCTGTAGGGTTATTCTCCTAGCGGTCTTAATACGCTCCTATCTTGATTGACAATATTAAAATGGCGGATTGGTATTCACAAAACAAGATATCTAGCAGATATCTTAAAAATTCGTTATGTTTGAAATATTAGTATGAAATTCTATGTAACGGCATTCCCGTAACTATCTTACAAACGTCAAATTCAAGGGCGACCTGATTGCGATCATGTCTTAATCTTATCGTTAAGTGATTTTTAAATGCGATTGATTACGGAAATAAGGCTCCTGGCCTCCGTTAAGGAAGCAATTGATGTGTCCAATCCACGTCATTCTATGCCCAAACCATCTCACCTTATTAACTTTCTTCTTAGTAACAACACTATCTAGCATACTACATTCCTTCCTAATCTTCTCATTCCTCTCCACGCTCCACGCAAAAGTTATGTTTTTCATAAGGTTATCTTCTCTACTGTATTTGTACTACATAGACTCTTCTGTTTTGTCCATGTCCACGTTTCACAACCATATCATTAAAAGAAACCTGCTTGCGTTATGCGATAGCTTTTAGCTTGCCATGTAGGTAGTCGAACGTTGTTGTTTCTCATAATAGGTCTTAGTGCATCGCTTTTTCATTTTCTTAGTTATTCGGTGTTATGCTGCGTCATGACAAACTTGTCTGTAATTTTCTTAGAGAAACGCAGCACAATGATACTTCACAATAGTCAGCAAAATTTTTTGTAATGAAATAACGAATTTTTCACTTACGACGAAAAGAAAAGAAAAGGGCTCAAAACAGTTCCCTGTAGTACTCCACTATCGCCGGAAGGTTAGAATGACTCAACGTCCAAAAAAATCTTCTCATATCAAATGCTCATCAAACAAATACATTTTAACATTTTCAAAAACCAATTGTTTCAGACACTTATCTACATATAACATAAACTTCACCATAAAATGTTGGTACATAATATTATAGACGATAGAGAGTTGTTTTTGCTTCAGCGTTATCTATGGTCATTCTTATGTCAAAGTCATTGTTGTACATAGATAGTTGGTATGAGCAGGTAGGTACTTAACATCATTTACCAACATTAACATTGCTTAGAGATCGCCCATATCTGGCTGAGCAATGTTTTCTACCTTATTTTATTAGCCACAGATGAAGTAAACATTTATGATATGTGGTTCTACTCCGCGCAACCAACTCTCTTTTGCTCTCTATGGATTTTATAGTAAGACGCAGAACAACATTTAAAAAGTAGACACTCTTTTATTTTTATATGGTTTGTGGAATTTTATCTATGATTTACGAGCGACGAGATTTTAATTTGTTTCAAATTTCGAATGATTTCTAAATCTTTTGTGGACAGTTTAAAATTTACGCACCTTGGAAAATTTGCTCATTCTAATTCGAACGTTATTCGATGGAGTCATGTAATCGAGCCATTCGAGCATCCAATACCAATTTAACTATAGCTGAAAACCTCTTCAAGTATTCCCAATCCCTATTATCCCATGATGTATTGGAGTGAAACTTGGACATCAACGAAAAATTTGTATAAATGCTAAAGAAATGAGATCTTTATGCAGGATATGCGGAAAAAGACGGATTGATAAATTGGGGAATAATGATATGAGAAAGGAATGTGGAGTAATGAAATTGAATAAATTGAGGTGGTTCGTGTATGTTGAGAGAATGAATGATGAAAAAACGACAAAAAGAATGTATAAATCTGAAAGAATGGGTGCACGGAGACGTGGCCGACCTTGATTAACGTGAATCGATTATATCGGTCCGTCTTATTAAAGGAGGGACATTTCAGGAGTATAAGGAACATGAGATAATGTATGCGGAACCTTGTGCTCTTGAATGAAGTGAAAGAGGATAGGAATGAATAGAAAGAAGTGCGTACTCTCTGGCTACCCCTACGGGATACGACGTGATGGGTACAAAAAATCCTATTAGATTGCGAATATACTCTGATGGTGTATTTCAACTAAATGAGTATTTCGTTGAGTCTAACAGAATTAGACGGAAAGTTTGAAAACCGCAAAAAATTACCTGACAGCTGCTATTGCTGGTATAATGCGATTCGAGAAGTAATTATTTTTGTGAGCTGTTTCGCTTCATCGAATGTTATTTGAAACATCGTGCGATTTTACAAGAACCATTTAATTGCTGGTAAACTAGCAGAATTGTCGGTTGTTTCCGCATAAGACAAGACACAAAAATTCTTTTTATTTACACAGTGGATCTTTTGCATATGTATACTTTTGGCATTCTAGTTTGATCCACAGTTTACATTGTGATTGGTGGATTGTTTCAATAGAGATTTTAATCTATTTAACCTATGTTTTTGTGCTAAGAAAATTTTAATATTTTTTCTACTATGATGTTTCACTTCTGAATCGGCTTGCTAAGATCCTAAAATGAAACCCCGGCGCGCCCATCATCTCTCTTTCTTATTGCGGCGCTCGCTATAAAATAGACGCACACGCGGAATAGCAATGAGTGGCAAAGACAGAAAGGCATATACCTACGAGTTTGTGACCGAAAAAAAAGAATGTAGAACGTGTGTTTGTATTTATTTTAAATGAAACCGGCAAACTATTGTATTAGAAAAAAATCATAATATGTAATTCATAAAACCCTTATTACAGCATTATTTTTTTTCTAACATAAAAGAATAAGTAGGATTGATTCTCAAAGAAGCTCAAATGAAGACTCTTTATAATATGGTCTTTCGTTTTCTTGAATTTTTTTCCTTCGTAACTTTTTTGCACGCAATTTTTTGTTTTGTAGAACTCGGAAACAATGTTCTGTAACAGTATGTATCTGTAGCTATGATAACATATAACACGAGTCAAATTTGAATGATGAGTCAAAATTGAGAAGCGCCTGATATTTATATAGCAGTATCGACAATAATAATTACACAATGAATATTATTGTTCGAACGGTTTTTGATAGAATATAATGTGAAATCAAGGCTAAACAATCTATTAGTACAACTTTTTTTTACAATGATTTTATACGATACAGCCAAAATAAAAGTTGAATTGCTTGCAAATTTCTTGAGAACAAAAATATTATTGCTATTCATACATTTTATGTACAGTTTTATTCATTCATTAGGTATGGTATGTAAAACGAGGGGAGACGTGTTTTGGTTAGCTGATATAAGACATATGTCATAGCGCCGTTGGGGATATCATTCAAGAAGCTAGAGACATGAAAGCCTTTCTCCAGGTGATAGCCAACCTCGAAAGAAGAACATTTTGTGTTGGTATGGAAGAAAGTGTTGTGACGAAGATGAAAGTCAATAAGTTGAGATGATTTGGTATGTGGAAAGAATCGATGCAAACAGAATGACAAAGAGAATTCATAAGGCTCAAAGGGAAGGTGTAGAAAAGCGTGGCCGACCCAGAATGACGTGGATCGAACACATCGATTCCGTCCTCAAGGAAGGCCAGGTCAGAAGTAAGAGAAATAGGAGAGGTTGTGTGAGTAATGGTATGTCGGTGGAAGAAGCGAATGAAGTGTGCTTGGATAGAAAAGAGTGGAGAAGTTGGACTCTGAAACCTACCCAGTACGGGACACGACATGATAGTTAAAAAAAAAATTGAAAACGTCTCGGTCTTCAATTTTTGTGTCAGTTTCAATTCGTTCCTCTTCGATATTTTAACCTTGCAAATACGAACGGAAATTTCTGAGAAATATTAATAAAATATCTTATTCAAATTAACGAATTGAACGTTCATTCTTGGTGGAATTATTTAAATACAATAATTTAAATAAAACAATTTATTTGTTATTCCACAATATTTATTTACCTGACTAGTTTCGCAGGAACAGGTCCTGCATGGTCACAGGTGACTTAGAGACTGACCTGTTCCTGAGGACCTTTTCCTGCGAAACTAGTCAGGTAAATAAATATTGTGGAATAACAAATCAATTGTTTTATTTAAATTATTTTATAAAATATCACTCTGAATGTGGCTCAAGTGTCATAAAATGCATAAATAATGCATTTTGATCTATGACTTAAATATAATGCAAAAAACACAAAGCTGTAAAGAGTTTCAATATCTATCTTGATCGTTTTTTCCAAAAAATTAATCCAATTGTTCGGCTATTAGTTAAAAAGATCTTATATTATAAAATGTGTGTATATTTTTTAACCGTCTATTTACTTCGATTGTGTACTTTCTATATACCTACTACTAGATTTCCCGACAGACGATGTCCTGAGTTCCTAACTATGAATATTCTATTCGAATTTGTACGGTGATTAATAAATTATCATTTGAAATATGTGATTCCGACCGATGCGTCTGTTTTAAACCATGTAGGTATATTCTATCCGCATCAACTGTCTAACAACTGACAGTTCCTGTCAAAATTTCAAAATTGGAATAAAAATTATATTGTATAAAGTACTAATAAGTTGCCTACTTAAGTTTTCTTTAATTTTCTATTTTTTCACGCAACTTTCTCATTTTTTTCTTTCATAAGAACCTTCTCGTGATGAAAGCCAACACCGCAAAAAAGAATAAGCGTAATCGGTCCAGCCGTTTAGGCGTGATGCTATTACCACGGAAAATAGTTCTCCATTTTTATATATAAGAAGATGTAGATCGCTGTTTCCCAACTCAACAGGTGATATTTTACACTGCTTATTGAGACATTATATCTACTCCAACTTTTTTTGGCACAGATGACCGTATTGTACGACACTGATATATCGACGTATGTTAATTGGTTAGTTGTTGTTTGTTCAAATTCGTGTGTTTAATACAAATCTAAACGTTTCTACTACTAAAATAATTGTAGTTGACTTTCACTGACTGACCACTCGATAGATATTTTACAATTATCATATTGTCAAGTTTCACACATTGTCTCCTGACTTCAACTCTACGTTTATTGAATGTATAATAATTAATTGTCAATATAACGGATGTGTAACATTTTTTTTATTAATGAAAAAAAATATACAAATACAAACATATAGGTATCTACATAAAAAATTATAACAAAAAAAATGTGAATTTTATATGCCCCATTTGAAGTTAAAAACTTGTGTATGGAGCAGGACATTGTAAGATATTATTATATTTGAGCCTGTTTAAGGACTATACAAGTACTATATTGTTTTCAAGTCCAGTGTATGTGTGAGTTTACACCATACGAACCAAGAGCCGGAGCTAGAAATAGAGCATACTTTCTTTTGTCGTTGATATTGAACACCATGGAAACAAAAACTATCAAGAACTAATCAATGGGAGGTAGGTGACAGATTGCGCAGACATATCAGAATGAAGTAACGTCGACTCCACATACACAGACTTTTCAAAGGCATTTGACAAGGTCCCACATAACAGGCTACTCACTAATTAAACCACTTACGTCTATCAACATGGTCTGTACAGTAGCGTCTTCTCTCTCTACTCTATCTAACTAAATCTTGCATTTTGCAACTCCTAAGGATTTTCTCATTGGCGATACTTTCTCTGAGGGTTTTCTTCGTATAATATCAATCTTCGCCTGTTTATTGTCAATAAAATATTAGATCTGCATTTACAAGCGCTTCTTGAACGCTAAAATTTATTCATGTACTGAAGGTTTATTCAATAAATCTAGATGGATACGCAAAGCATCTTGCAAGGTCGCCAGAATCATCCATTATTCAGAATGTGGTTGAGCTTTCACCAGTATAATAGTGCTGACAAACTATTGACCATCCGTTTACATGTTTGTTGTAACCACACCTATTTAGAAATACCATGATTGTTAAGGCTATAAATATATAACTGTTATTACCTACTCAGGCTTTATTCGCTCACAACCTTTGATCCACCATAACAATTATCTACAAAATATCTTAATTAACTTTTACCTTTTAA
The DNA here is from genome assembly GCA_963576905.1 of Mystacides longicornis. Classification (NCBI taxonomy): domain Eukaryota; kingdom Metazoa; phylum Arthropoda; class Insecta; order Trichoptera; family Leptoceridae; genus Mystacides; species Mystacides longicornis. The sequence goes on from OY756434.1 coordinate 5,604,220, forward strand.
TGCACTACCTACATCAACAATCAACTCAATCATCTTGATGATACATCAAAAAATAACTCCGTTAATAGATTTTATCTAAGTATTCATCTACGTTCGAAATACTTTCGCATTTCAAAGAGTGGATTGTCTAATTGAGGTATATCTAGTATTTGATGAAAATTTCAATTTGTAGGTGGAAGTACGTCATTTCAAACCATGAGGCAACACGTTCCCAATTGAACGAGTCGCACGAAAACCTAAAAAAAAAAGTACATAATAGTGTAGTACATAAACGTATAAAAATACTTTTAAGAATATTTTCTACATATTTTGGACATAATACATAGTTTCTACAATTGCTGTATTTCTGACTTCGGCAGTCTAGATACTTTTCCAAGCCCTGAATAAGAGATTCTGATGGATTTGATTATGTATTGGATGTTTTATCTCTTGTTGCAACCTGGATAATTTTAAAGGGATTTTTTAAAACTGGAATAAAATGCCTATAGCATTACATTCTTCAGGCTATTCTGCACCTCTTATACAGAAAAGTGTATTTTTACATGTTATTTTAGAAGCCGTGCGATACCAACTTATAGACCCAAGTTATAGATTAAGTTGAGTTAGGCACAAAACTATGGTTTGTAAAAACTTCATTTAGTTGTCCTTCTGATGCATGGTTACAAAAGGAATGTTTTTTTGCATCAAATTTAAAAAATCGGCAAAATTGAAGATGTACAGTTACATCCGTCCATCAAAAGTACTGTAATGTAACAGAACTACAAATAATTTCTTCCATATTTTAAACTTAGTTTTGTAACATTATATGTTATGAAAAAAACGCACTATTTTTTTTTTATTTTATTAAAACTAAAGTTTTGACCTTTATGTTTAGTCTGACGAAGTCTGGATGAGCCGAAACCAGCCGGATGATGGTATAAAATGAAAAAATAAAAACACTTACTTAAACGTTCCAAAAAATAAATAATAACAGGAAAGTACCATCGTTAATTATAAAAGGAGGAAAAAGTTTCGAGTGCTATTATGGGTAGCTAGACTACACCATGATGACCAAGTTACGGGTCAATTTCTTGGAAACCATATACCTAGCAGATGTGCGGTGGAAAGATAGTGAGTCTGATGATGACGGCATCCTTCAGAAGTAAGATCGTGTGCCAAAATGCGGTTTTCTAATCTGGTTTCTATAATCACCATAATTTTACACTCATTCACTTCGACACGTGGTACTTTATTTTGATGATTCTTTTTCTTTTTTTACTAGGCCTATGCCTATTTTTTTACTAGCCGTGGGGTTGCCGGCTAAGAATAGCACCTCTGCTCTTTTTGCTGGTTTTTCGAGCATCCTGTAAGAGGCAGGAAATCGAAACCCCAACAGGTCAGCAAAGGCACAAGACATAAGCCTCGGACGCCTGGGTATCAGCAGGGGAGTACAGGCATATGGTCCCCCCCCCCCCCCTGTAAAGGCGCATGATCCAGCGCAATGGAGAGCTCTTGTGCCTCCCTATGCTCCTTGGTGTGGCTTAGACCCCTTGTATTGTGGGTTGGTTTGGGGAAGGGTCCGCGGCTGGCTTGATTTGTGTGGGGCCGACTTTTTGGTTTGGTTGCTTCGATCAGACTAGGGGGTTGGTTTCGTGCGGGTCGGTCTCCTCCGGGCTGGCTTGCGGTGTGCGGGAGCCTCAAAGGAGAATGTATGTACTAGGCCTGTTTTATTCCGGCTGTGTTTGCCTCTTGTATGACGTTGACTCTCAACTATCCTTCCATCTTTTGAATGGTCGTCCAGGTCCTCAATACCATGTCTAGCTGCTTTTACAGAGCTTGTGTCCGCTATCCTGGATACTCACTCGTTCCCGAACCTTCTTCTTTGTCGTCCCCATCTGACAATATCTACATCTTCGCATAACCTTTCGATTTCCGTATTCCATACTTTATCAAGAGTTTTGCAAGCAATATTTCTGAGTACCTACTTTCATTTTACTGGAAAACTCTTCATGGGAACCTAATAGAGTGCTGGACTCTTACCGGCCGTTTTTGCCCTTAAATGTAGATGGCGGGAGTCTCCCGAGTGCGACTGCGGAGTTGATAGGCAGACCATCAGCCGCATAGTATCGGAATGCAGCAACAGAGCATACGAGGGTAGTCTCTCGGACTTCGCCATACTGACAGACAGAGCAATAATCTACATTTGACCATCTGACAAGCAGGATATTTTCCCCTGCGCCCCAATCCTTTTATATAAAAAATGGACTGTTCTTATTGCGTGTTAGGTATAATTTTTTGTGATGAACAGGCCATACACCAAATAAAATAAATACCGGCTAAAACCCCTCAAATTCTCCTTTTACAACCCTCTTCCTACTTTTTGATCTACTCAGAACTGCGAAATTAGCCTTTTATTCCATCTTTGTCCGTCTTTGATCCATCTCTTGTGTTTTAACTACGCCAATCGATAAAGCTTTTTAAAGGCGTTCATCCATTTGCAAATTTTAGCATTAGGTAAATCATTATTTCCGCCTAGAAATCACGTCCCAGAACATTTTTTCATGGATTGGTAAGAATGTAAACTTTTATATACCTACGCTATTCCACATTGACAAACAGCACATAAACTTTATTAAAAACTTAATTAAAATAATTTAAGTTGTTCGTTACCAATTCCGTTGTCAACAAATTTAAAAGACATAAATGACAATATTTTGTTTACTATCAGTTATTATTATAAGTAGCCGAAATTCCGCTCCAGTTAACCGATTCGTATTTCGTATCCCGTTATAAAACGGTTGACGTTGTAATCGAACATTTTCATTTCACAGAAGAAACTTGACGTGTTGTGTTCGTAATTTTTTTTACATTTGTAGGTAAAAAAAAACACGATAAAGTTTTTTACGAAAAGGGACCACTACAGCCGTTTTCTAATATTTTTTAGGGTACGTGACAATATAGTTTACCCTTTATATTAATAAATAATCTATTTTATTTAAATATAACAAATCACGCAATAGCGTACCACGAATAATTCAAAAACTAGAAGAACTATAGAAAATTCGCGTCTCAAGGAAAAAATATCGAGATTTTTTTTTATAAAAATGAATCTGTGCTCACTCAAAGTGAACACAAATACACTCTTTGACTCTTTCACAGTAAGCTACTTAAAGCTTGTGTCCTGAAAGAGGAAGATGGTCGCTATCTGGGATCGAACTCACGAGCTCCGAAAGAAACAGTACGAAAGCCGGCGTCGCGTCGTAACGTAACCGTTAGGATACCAACAACTTATAGTTACAATGCTTACACCGTTTATTTGAGCAATGACGATATCTAAAACAAAAAGCTTGGACTCCACCCAGCACAGGGGCAATTTGGGATGCCTCGCTTGCCCCATCATTTGTTGCATAGGTACATGAGATTTTTCGACATGTTGAGAATTCTCATGATTAGGAGTTTCGGAGACAAACATTACCACCAAATGGCGAACGTTGTTAACGTAAAGTGATCGCACTAAGCCAGCCTTCGAAATAACAGTAGAAGACGGTCGTAAGCCCGTAGTGGTTTGTTCCATTTAAAAATCGAACATCAGTATTGAATTGTTAGAGTCATTAGTTGTTATTTTTTCTTTAAGATCTATATGGATTAGATGGCCACGCACTAAGATTTTCAGAGGCTGAATACTATTTGCTACAATGGTGCCGCGCATTCATCGCCTTGGTAACACTTATCTTAAGAACATCGATACATTTGACTGCAGCTACGAAGGCTTTCGGCCTCATGCGGTATCTCTCTTCGCTCAGTTGCAAATGTTGGTCGTGGAAACTTCTAGCCTCTTGATTATGTAAAAAAAACATTGTCCGTATTATCTAAACTAGCGCCAACGCCATTAAAAATCACGTACATGTTCCGATGTTCCTAAGGTAAGTGTTACCTAGGCGATGGATGCGCGGCACCATTGTATGAAATAGTATTGTTAGCTGTATCGCCTATATGTGAAAATAAACAAATTAATATGGCGATGCCGTGGTGTGCTTGAGATTATCCTTAAAAATCACTACCACGTGGATTGGGAAGATCGGAAGGGCAAAGCTCTCTAGTCTAGAAAGAACCCACCAAACTCTATCTAGATGTTGTGTCTAGATAGAGTTTGGTGACGGCGGGGACGAGAACTTACGTAATGTTCAGCGTCTGATCCGAATACAAAGGACCTTTGTGTTGAGGCTGAATATGTGTGCACATAATCCAACCGAAATTTTATTATTCAAACAAGATAAGGCGATAAATAATGTTCCTACGCTTCGTGAATGGAGTTGATCCGTATAAAAGACTAGCTGTTTCCTACACTTTCACCCGCCGCGCCGTTTAGTTTAAAAAAATTACATGTTTTCGACTCAACAGTACAACAACAGTTTTTTTGTACCAGTAGTATAAGTTTTCGATGATCGAATATCGAAACGATCATCGAAAGAGTTTCGAAAAATTTCCATACAAAAATAATCGAACGATGTAATATATATTGTGTAAATAAGTTTCTTATTGTATCTTTCTGTTTGCTTGCGTACATTTGTTTATATTAATAAAGTTTAATTTCAAAAAAAATTCGATCGTTTCATTTTAGAACACTATTAAAGTAAAGATGGTTTCTGCGCTTTATACAGGCTGTAAACTAGAATTTGTCCTTTTCAGCTAAGTAGAATATCTGTATATTTCCTAATTACTTAATCCATGTTCGCTCCCAGTGCGGAGCATGTGCTTGTGCACGCCGCGAAGTTCCTCCAAGCCTCTCTACCTTATGCCAGTTGCTCACTTTCATCCCATCCTTAAGTCCAGCCTCTTGTAAAACCGCAGTGAATGCCCGTTTGATTATAATTTTGGAATGATACACCGAATTTGTAATAGTAAGATTTACCTACACGTGACTATTATTTGTAACGTTTTCAAAAAATTCCTGCAGATTTGAACCTCCTAATATCGCTTTCAAAACTTCTACATAATAAATGGTCATTTATATTTTGATATAAAAATCAGTTGCTCAAATCTTCTCTCTTTTCTTTCATAAAATTACCTTCTCCTTACAAAAACAAACTCGACACAAAAAGAATTAGCGAAATTGGTCCAGCCGTTCACGCGTGATGCGATGACCAACTGAAATTGGGCTCCATCTTATCTATAAAAATCTAGCCGTTTTCTTTGTTACCCAACTCCACCTTTATTACTGGACGGATTTCGATGAAAATGATCGGAGATGTCGAGGGTTACGCAAGGATGGTTTAGATGAAAGCAGAGGCATTCTAGCTACTATATTTCGGGTTTAAGTATTTAGTTTTTGCGTTTTTTGCTCCCATTTCAACTGATAACAACAACGTTCATAAAAAGGGTGATTTTATTTCTAAAGAGCGTACATAAGACCTAAGAATCGTTTGAGTTTTATTTAAAACGTCATAAAATTGTTTGTTCGTTTTCTAAGCAGGTATTATGTTAAGGTTTTTTTTATATTGAGAGAAAGATATAGGTAGGTATGTACTATCTGTTGTATACTCAATAAACTGAATGCAATTTAGCTAATAAATAAAAAAATAATCATGGGTTCAGAGGAGGGACGAAGTTCGACGGGACATCTAGTTTTTATATATAACGATTAGTGTACATTTCAGAATTATATTACAGGTAGAGTGTACAACAGGTAGAGTGTACAATATACGGTGCCGGTGTATAGAACTGTTCTCTCTTTCATTTGGAACACCTGCAACAAGAGATAGCCTTCCATTTCCAGTATGGCGGCTTCACTATTGGACTTTACAGCCTCACCTACATACTTCCCATAGCTTTACATATGTAAACAATTATAATTATTAAGTACCTATGTATGCATGCATATTCGCTGTGAGGTACTGATTTTAATGGTTCCTCATTTTTTTCTTAGTAATTTTTTGAATCGTATGAATTTGTTTTTTTTTTTCTATAATTGGCAACTCGCCCACATTGACAAAGAGGCAACGTGTATAAATTAAAAAGACTTCTATATAAAGTTCGTTAAAAAAAATATTAGATTTTAATAAGGTAATTTTTTTACCTTTTTTTTCACACAAACAAGGAAAGGTGCCATGCTATATTTTTTAAGCTGTTTGACTGACACCTATTATGTATAAAATAATGTTATCTGTTTATTGACTTTAATAAGATATTTCACTCATAATCGGTTAAGAAAATTTAGTTTCAAACTATGGAAAAATAAGAAAAATATTTTGGCTTTCTTTTTGTATTTTCCTGTGTGTCTACAATCTTTCATTAAATAAATTAAAAAAAAAAAAAACAAATATGAAAATTTTGAATTACCGGTTGATTGACCCTTATCAATCCATTGTTAAAAAGGGGGTACTTACTTACTTACTTTATTTAATTGAAAAAACATCAATTAATTAAGGTTTTTTTAAAACCATTTTAAGGTAGTCGGAACTTACGTAATATACACTTCCTGGGGCATTTTGCCGGTAAACCGCCACTGTCTTATTTGGGAGAGTACAATAATTAACAAGCCAAATTTTTTTTGGGAGTAAAACACCTAATAAATTTTATGACCTAACAAAGAATTGAACAGATAAGCTTTTAATTAATTAAAATCTAGCAGCTTTGACAACACTAGGCTACCGAAGTCGACTAACAATAAAAAGCATTTGCCATGCAATCAATGATATTGTAAAATATGAAGTGGTTGGTAGCTCAGTTTAAATAATGCTTGATTTGTAAAACAAAGTCGTGTGTTCAAATACCAACATTTAAGTTGTAATGTTTTTACTCGGTAACCGGAAAAAAAACGAAAAGTCAATACATCAACAGTTTAGCCAACTGGTATAACATTGACTCGTGTGTGAATAGGTTGGCACGGATGTGGGTCAGATTGGACCTGACAGAATTTGACCCCGAGCTAAATGTGAGCTTTCTTTTCGTTTCAACAAGGCTGCAATACTCGCAAGATTCCGATATCTACCATCGCCTTATATGTCTTGCGGAATTCGTCAAAAATTTACAACGCGCTTTTGAATCAATGACTAGAATACAAATAATAAACATTGCAGGTGTAGTTTTAAACGTGATTCATTGTTGTAAGTATTCCTTTGCCGAATGGTTTGTTTTGTATCTACCTATTTTGTTTTTAAATTCCGCCAATCACCGTCACAGCGTGTGTCCAAATGAAGCGATGTCACTCCAAAATATTACCTTGTGAGTGTGAAAAACGAAATGGATGATATGGGGTGATAGGATGAAGTGGAAATCCAATCAGCCCAGAATGCAAGCGTGTCAAGCCATTCGTCGATAGCTCCAACGGACGTATTAATCCATTTTGTCGCCTCCTTATTAAAAACTTGGTCGAAATTTGTATTGTTTTGTCATCATCCTTCTACCAGGATACACGTTGTGCTGTTTTAAATTTAACGTTGGCAATGTTGCGTGTTCAGATGTGTACCTACTACAGGCCCCAAGACTTAGCTTGTTCAAACGATGTTCTAGCTTAGAACGAAAATAATAGAAAGAGCAACTTAGGATCAAATAAAAGAAAGTCAGAAAATAATAATATTTACCCCAAACTTACGCGTATGTACACCAAGATACGGCTTGGTAAAAATGATTGAAACTTTACTTTTGCGATAGGTAGGTACTTAATCCGTTAAACCATACCCTTATATTGAAATGATTAAAATAGAAATAGACAAAGTAGCGAGGTATAAAGGTTTTAAGGCGTCATAGTCATCGCAAGAACGGTCAGACGGATTTCAACGAGAAATGCGAAAAACAGAGATTTGTTTGAAAGATATGTGCAGACGCCCTCATCCAGCAGCAAACTAATGATAATTATTGATCATATTCCTTAACAGACTCTTCGTCCTGTTAATAATCCTAAGATTTGTCTGCACCAAGTGTAACTCCGTTCTTCTACTCCTCCCTATCCCCGGCAAGCCTCTTCAGTTTTTGGTACCACAGTGCTACAGCGCATGACCCCTCATGGTTTTTGCCCTCAATCATTCCTTTGACGATGGTGAAGATCAGACCCGGGTTGCTATAACATTATATGGCTCTTCTAAACGTATGGATTTGTACATCAATTTTTTTCTTTAAAATACCTTGATTTTTTAAAAGAAAAGTCAATTACTCAAACTTAACTATCGAACAAACATTGCCACAAGTTTGTTAATAATTGACGTTTAATCTGATACCTTTTGCCAAAATAATGGTTTAAGCGTACAATAGGAAATAGCCATTTAAACTGGTACTACAGTAGTAGGAATGTTGCTCTTAAGTAAGGCTGTTCAGTGTTCATGGAACAGATTTATTTATTTACATCTAACCGTAAATCAGAGCAAAATTATATCGCGTGTTGACGGTCAGAGCTATTTACTAAGGCTGTGTTATAAAATGTATTATAACTATCTAATTATTTATGAGAAATATCAGTGATTCTCAAAGTGGTCTAGAGAGACACCCACAACTAAAGGGTTCTTAGTAAGTGCATATTATACAATAAGTATACATTTACATAAATATGGCATTATTGGCGTTATATGATTAAAAAAACTAAATAGGTATAAGAACTTAGTTTGAACAACTCGCATACTTTACTTGTGGAAGTCTTTACTATCACAACTTTACTTTTACGTTACTTTTTAGCTTTACATTTTTTTAATTACATTAGCTTTCTCTTATTTATGTCGTTTTTTTTTTTTTTAATAAAAATGGATCTGTGCTTACTCAAAGTGAGCACAAATACACTGTTTGACTCTTTCACAGTAAGCTAATTAAAACCTTATATCGTGAAAGAGGAAGATGGTGGGCACCTGGGATCAAACCCACTACCTCCGCCGTAACCACTAATCTAACAACCATTTAAACTTCAAATATTGTATTTTTAATTATTATTTATTTAGCTTTTTTGTCAGTCACATCAAAAAAAATTACAGGAAGGGATTAATTCAAATAAAATAGAGAGTAGCACAGGGTCATTATACAACAACAACAACAATTCTCCCTTTTAAACCCCACTCAGGGGCATAGGGAGGCAACAAGAACTCTCCATTGCGCTCGATCTTGCGCAATGTTTATGACCTCCTCCCACACCATGTCCATGTCATTATACATCAACAATAATCGTATTTTGATGGTATTGCTAACTTTCAATGTGTTAAAATCATATCGTGGTCGGTTGCCATAAATAAGTAGACGCTTCTCAAAATCAAAAACATTAAAGGACCAGAAGTTAAAAAAGTTTTGGAACCTCTGAGGTACACTTACAGTAACGCAGTATCTGTCTTTAAGATGTATGATTACTAAACATATATGTAACAGGTTCCGCTTTTAAAATAAAACATACATAATCCATAGTAAGAGTCCGCGTAGTTAGGGGTCAGTTGGGGTGAAACCCCAAGAAGCGATCACGAACAAACGGGCCGGCGGAGGCTCTATTGAAACATTAAGACGACTTTTCTATACAAAGATGTGAGTATGAAAAGCGCCTGCAGTAGGTTTCTATTTTATTTTAACCTTTAGAATTCTCCCCCCGATATTTTCTTGTCACCCCAGTAAAGCTTCGATATGAGAAAAGGAATATTAGAATATATTATAATCCTCATGAGTGTGTGCCTGTATTTGACTTAATACAGAATCTGGACAGGCCACGGAAGATGCCCAGACCTGATGAATGCATCAATGGGGCTCATCTCCGACCCCGATTGCAATGCACTGGGTTCCTAAGGAACGGTCTGTTGTCTGACAAGACGGCAGTCTTTCAAAATATACGACAATGTTTTTTGTTACTACGATAACAATATTGACAATGTTCTAAACTGACACATTCGCCGCTATTTATGGCAGCACTGTATTCTACGGAAAAACGCAATTTGTTCTGTTTGTGTTTCAAATATTATAAATAAATAAATACAAGATAGGTACAAGAAAATTAAAATAGGTATCGCTAACTAATGGACCAACTACTAGGCTGACTTGTTTAAGGTATGGGTGAATATTAGGTAGGTAAGTATATAACTGATTTATACGGGAAATTGCACATTAAAACATTCAAGTATAATATACACGTCTGTCATAAAACCAATAAAAAGGCGTTAATGGCTGTCGAATAGTTAAATAAATAAATATACAAAAAATCTGTGGTCATCAATTAAGTAGTACTTAATATGGTGAATATTTCTAACACTTTCTTCTTTAAGTACCTACTTACCTCAGATGGGCCCACAAAAATGGTGATAAAATATTTACATGTCCCCGAACATCGTTCATATTTACACCACGAAACATATTCTTATTTTATTTAAGCGTAAATCATAATATAGCAACACTCACGATGCGCATGTCTCGACACTCTATGTCCATAAACGTCAATGAGAGATATGACGGAGCGCGTCGTGTTTGTTTTTCTTAATTAATAAAATTAACGAATTGAACGTGCATTGTTGGTGGAATTATTTAAATACGGTAATTTAACTAAAACAATTTATTTGTTGTTCCATTAATTTAATAACCTGACTACCCCCCCCCCCCCCTATAATTATAACCTAATCTAACCCAACTCATTCATGTAAATAATAGAAAGCTTGCTAACGCTAACGTAAAATGATTTTTTTCGAAGAATTATGATTTCGTGTAATTGCCATTAGGTGTATTGTGATTTTCGAAGAATTGTAATTCGAACAATTTACGTGATCATGCCATAAAATAGTTAGATCCTACGCAACACTATTGGGACGCAGGTAATTCGATAGGGTCGACGTGTAGAATCTTGTAGAATAGCCGTCAAAGACGATTATGAAGTGGTAGACAAGAGACGTCGGAAAATGCATGATGTAAACGAAAAACATTCTTTATTTAAAAAAATATTTTTCGTTTAAATGGAAATTTCTTTGAAGAAAAAAAATCGTGTTTCATAGAGTTTATTAGTGCGTTCAGTATCTGTCATTACTGTTTGCTATAAACATTTCCATGCAGAGAGAAGTCATCGATATTTTCTCAACAAGTGTTTCCTACAGTTACTTTCCTATGCAGCGCGGTTCAACAATGCTCAAAAAAATCTGCGGCTAGAATTATTATTTATGTTTCTGTTTTTTTTTCTTTTTAAAATATGCCTATGCTTAAAAATAAGCGTGTTAAATTATGGTAATAATATGTCTCTGTTAATATTATTAGTTTTTACGTTGAATTTATCCGTTAAAATCGTGGTCGTTATAGATAGGTGCCGTTAAAAATGAAAAAGAGTGCCGCTTTTTCTTAAATGACTTATTAAAGTGTTTCAACGAAAATAACGAGTTACGGACGAATATAAACAATTATCATATTTGATATAGTATACCTACTCCCACTGTGATCAATTACTATCATCACACAAAATTTATTTAAATGTTATTCAATTCGGCTTAAAGATGCCTTAAAGTTGTCACCGTGCATGTCCTGAGCTATTCTGAAAGTTTTTAGTGTCGCTTAAAAATCGATTGCAAGATTACCAACCTGATAAAAAAAACAATGTTTCGACCTAATAAAAACGTGAAACAAAAGGTTCAGATAGAGATTCTTGAAACAATCTCGAATAGGCTTGGGCGCTAGGAAGTGAAAAACTAAAGGTTGTTTGAAACGAGTCTTCAAGCTTCAACAAAAACCCAATAGATATTTATGATGTATAAGCAATATAATAAAATGCAGACTGGTCCAATGCACCTTAGTAAATCAAAATGCTTTCTATGCCTAGTGTTAGGAATGTGGTCTTAATAAACTGACTATCCGAGTACCTATACCTACTAAATCATTATAAACGTGGCGCGTGTTTTGTCTATGATTTCAAATTGTTTTATACACAGATTCATTCCACATTTAGATTGTTTTAAAATTTATATATAACTAGCTTTCCCGACAGACATTTGTTCCTAAATATGAATATTCAATTCGAATTTGTATGGTGATGAATTAATTATCATTTGACCAATGTAATTCCGACCGATGCGTCTGTTTTAAACCATGCATATTCCATCCGCATTCTGTCAATCGCACCAATTGACAATTATTTATGTCGAAATTGGAATAAAAATTATAAAAGTACTAATAAGGTTGTCTTCGTAGAGTTTTCTTTAATTTTCTAATTTTCCATGCATTTTTCTTAATTTTTTCTTCTAAAAGGACATTCTCCTAATAAAAACCTACATGACAAAAAAAAAGAATTAGCAAAATCGGTGAAACCGTTTAAGCGTGATGCGATATCATCGGGAAATCGCTCTCCATTTTTATATATAATAAGATATATTACTGTTCGAATGGCAACATTTTTATTAGACTTAGAAACAAATTTTCAATATTTTCATTCAAATATTAAGGCAAAATGCCTTCAATGGCCAAAAATCCTCAAGATGAAATCGATGCCTGAAAAATTCATAATTCTTTTATATTTTCAAAATTCAGCTGCTTTCAGTACTGATATGGATTGGACAATGACATTTTTATCAAAATTTTCATATTAAAATAATTAATCGCAATGTTATTCCGTCTAGAATTTCATACCACTTGTTTCAAAGCCGACAAAGAAGGAAATAAATAATTTGAAAATTGCCATCATATTTAATTCATCAAATACTTAACTGTCATTCTCCAATGAATGTATGTACGTACATTATTGTCTATGTATTGTATTCATAGACAACAAGTACCATAGATAACGATTATTGTTTTTGGTACTCGAGACCGAGTAGGAACACTTGTACAATATTAATAAACACTTTCACATTTTATTCTTTATCTGCGATTTTATATAATATAATAGTAATTTATAATATGTAATAATAATATCACACATTAAGTATAGTTTATGTACACAAGCGCCTGATTTGTCCGTAATGGCGTGAGTGTAGCGATTAAATCTATCTCCATGGGAGAAGGCCCAACCTGCATTTTTCTGTGACAATATCATATTTCAGAATCAACTTTATTTACGAACGTAGTTAAAGACTTATAGATTTATTCGGTTTTTCTTATTTTCAGGTTTAAGCAGAATGTTGCTAAAATAGTTCTCGCAATTTCCAAGTTTCTCGCAAGTTCTCGAATGCTAATATGTTTATAAAATTATGCATAAAAATATATTAAATCAATAAAAAAAAATTACAACCACAACTGTAATGTATTTGATACTCCCACACACTTCCACAGACTATACATAAAGATCATCAACATCGTAGAAACAAATGTCTCATAATGGGTGCAGAAAGCTTTTTGAAGGCGGTCTATTTGAATGGAAGGTGGAACTGGAAATTCCGGGATATAAACCATATTGTTTATCTTTAATAATAATAGAAAAAAACTTTCTACATATCAGCATTTCAAATTTGACGTAGGTATCTATCCATGTCATTGTTTTTGAAAGAAATTTTTGAAATAGCAATCGCTCAGTCGACAATGGAACCTTAATAATGTTCAAACTTATAATAATTTAAATACGTTATGGTCGAATTTCGAGCACTGGTCGACCACTAGTAAATAATATTAAAATGTGATGTGGAAATCTAGTCCCAAAAATCTTTAAAAATTAAAACTGTTAATCGTATCGAAAAAGCTGTTGAAGAATTTAGTTCAGAGACGATTAATCTAAAAGAATCAAAAAGATATATCTACCTTCCGAGAGACCCTTGGATGAGGAAATCTATAATTAGGTACCTACTAAGTGAGTCTCTTATACCGAGATGCATTGTAAACCTTTTTTGTTCCCACAAAAGTTACCCACTGTGAAATTGAACGTTCCACAGTGTTGATGACTTAGATTCCATCAATTACCAACTTATGAATGATCGTGTTGTAGGCCCATTTCCGAGTTCGAACCAAATGTGTTAATTATCTGTGGTATAAAAATATCTTTATCAAATCTGTAAGGCAACGGGCAAAGAAATGTAAGATTTCATTCAAATGACACAAAGGGTAGACCAACATATTATAGAATCGACTTTCTTATTTCAAAAATACTCATTTTCTTTTTTCTTTTTTTTCTTTTCACGTGACAGTTCTTCTTCATCTTACCTGACTTAATCAATATCCATGTTATTCTCAGTCGTCAAAGTTTTCTTACTTCTTTTCTTGCAGCTCAAGATATATTTCAGTCAGGTGTATGCCCATTGCCCACTCGTCTTCCAAAATACTTTCTCCTAAAGAGACCCATAATATGTGCCGATGCTCTCAGCTGAATTTACGAGCGTTATTATAGGTACATATTGCTTCTTTCCACATAATGTATTAAGTTATGCAAAAGTTTTCAATGTTAGTCTAAAAATTTCTAACATAAATAATGAAGGTCCAATTGCTTTATTTTGTATAGATACTACTTGCTAAAGATAAAATAATCTTACCATAATAGTTCGGTAAAATTTGGTTTTGATGAACGTCTATTTATCTTTCAACAACATATTATCACATGTGATTTATTAACTATTACACCGCCATCTCTTGGATTTTATAAGTTACACATCTAGAGGAATTTATTGTTTTTTTTTTACAAACTTATACCCGTCGAGGTTTATCCCGCATCCGAATCAACAATAATCATTATTTATATACGTAATGAAATAAATTATTAGCTAAGTTTGATTCAGTTCTTATGCCATAAACTGTATTTAATTCATGCGATAAGTCAAAATTATTTTTTTATTCTGGATTAGGTATGTCGAAGTTCGACGGGCGGGTCAACAAGCAGAAAAATATTTCAACGTGATCACACCGAACCACCTTTGAAATTGCACTGTCTATAAAACGTACCTATACATTCGGTACAAAACATGAAGCCTAGTATTGTATTGGTTACTCGTTTCCATGTAGATAAAGTTAAATGTTATAATCTAATTTAATGTAAACTTTTTCTCACAGCCTACTTAATTTATCTGAATTGTACCTAACTGTTATTATTACAATTTATTATTATTTATAGATTACGTAATAGCTCGATTGTCTTATAAAGCTAGTAGGTATATAGACACTATGTCAACAGTCATATCAATAAATCGAATCACGAAGAAACTTTGACAAGCAGCGCTTTGTTTGAAATATGCTTACTTACTTTACTCTTAATCTACTTCCGCTCCCATTGTGGAAGCATGTGGATGCCACGAAATCTCCCCAAGCCTCTCTATCTTACTTCAGTTTTACAGTTTCATCCCAGCTTAAACCAGAATCTTGTGAAACCACAGTGAGTACCCGTTTGATTGTTCATTTTCGTTTCTTTTCTGTCTCATCCGGATATTGGAGAAAAGCTTGCATACAAGACTCTCGGAAGACATGCTGAGAACATGGCCAAACGAGCCCAATCTGCGGTTATGGATTACTCAAATGATTGACTGACTCTCTTTTGGGACATAATAATACCACCTCATTCCCAAAATTCACAACTGTATAAAAAGGAAGGCAGATTGTACGCATTAAAGAGGCGAGACTTGGTTTTGGTGGAGAAGTTGGTGGTTTTCCATATTTTCCTCATGATGCTGAAGGACAAACTCGCCAATGCAGTTCTTATAGAATGTTCTTTAAGCTCCTGCCGTTTGTGTCGGAAAATGGAAAGTTTCACAGTTAACAAGATGATCGCACAACTTTTCGAGACATTTGACATATTCCGTACATATGTCAATACAAAATTGGCTTCGTAAATTCCCTTGACATTTGACTTTTTGCGTTAAGAACTTCCCTTAGGTGTGTCTCAAGTGTTCAAATTCTAAATAGACACTCAAGCACGTATAACTTTCTAACCCTATTTGTGATAATTTTATGTTTTCGTCGAGATTTCGGTAATTTCAAAGATAGGCAAGATCTTTTCAATAGTTTTTAAAACACTGAAAATGAAAAACACATCAATAAAATACGTGTTTCTTTTATTTCAGGATGGGAGCTGAGAGGACTATACTGTTATAAACTATTCAATATTAGACATTCCTGGGAAAAAGCAGCTGAATTATGTCGAAGGTAAGTTTCAAAAATTTTTAATCATACCTACACAGATTTTGATTGATTCCATACAATATGACTATAGACACACCTGAGTAAACTATGGAAGTTCGAATTTTAAAAATCCATATTTTACGTCTAGTTTTGCCATACGGAAAATAATTTAACAAAATAATTTTTAATAACTTTTTTTTTCTCTTTTACACTTATTAATTAGTACTAGCGCTAAGAATCCTATATCAACCTGAAGGGGTATTCATGAAACGGTTTAAATACGGTCTTATTTAAATCTTAGCCCAACACTAAATCTGACATGAAATTAAAAAAAAGGTAGGTATAACACAGAATGATTCTTTAAGTTTTGGCTTAAATAATGATTATATTTAAGTAGTTTTTGAAAATTGTAGAGAAGTGCATGTGCAGAATCATGATGAAATTCGATATAAATTTAGTTGAATTGCTTCTCTAAAACCTTTTGTTAAAATTAAATGGTGTCAGAATGGACTAATATAATGATTAGATCGTATCTTGAACGTTTAATGAATACCCCTCCATGCAGATTTTTTTGGTCTTACATCGATCAATCTATTGATTATCTCTGTAAGTTACCTCAAGTGGGGGTATATAGAGGCTTCAACTAGCCCCCAGTTGTGGTTGTTCTCATTTGATGATTTTAATTAGGTATGCCAGAAATCCAAATAGGGATAAAAGCAAACCTATTTTCTTCCCTTCAGGTACGGCAGCGAACTCATGGTCGTGGAGTCCTACGCAGAGAACAACATGACAGCGCACATGGCTCGTTCAGCCGGACCACATTACTGGCTGGGACTTGCCTCCGTGGACGACCTCAGGACAAACACTCTGGAATCTGCCGCCGGCGGACTCGTCTCCCAATACGCTGGTTTCTGGGACTTGGAACAACCAAACCCAAAAGCCGGAGAATGCGTGGACGTGTCTCTGATGGGAGACAAGCAATCCTGGGAATTGACGACTTGCGAATCTTTGTTGCCTTTCATGTGCAGAGCCAGTGCTTGTCCAGCTGGTAAGATTTTCAATATTATTATAATGTGACAGACACCTGTTATTGAAGCATTGATGATAATATGTCTTCTTATTTTTGATAGGTAAAATAAATGAATATAATACAATATCGATCGTGATTTCAACGTAAGGATAAAATGTTACTGAAACCGCCGCTAGAGGCGCTTCACACATTTCGCGGGACATTTTGACGTTTCTTAAAATCACTATGTCAATATTGTATGTACTTTTGCGCTATTACAACTCCATGTTTTATTGGGACACGAAAATGAATAAAGTATAAATTAAAATCACCGCCTTTAAATATTGTCATTTGCTAGGTTCTTAGATTTAGACGCTTATTAATTTGTCTATTTGCAGGAGCTTTCCATTGTTCCAACGGAAGATGCATCAACGCGGCTTTCAAATGTGACAAACAAGACGATTGCGGAGATTCCTCTGATGAAATGGACTGCCCAGCTAACTGCCACTACTACATGGCTAGCAGCGGAGACGTTGTGGAGAGTCCCAACTATCCGCACAAATACCCTCCACTTGGTGAATGCAAATGGACCCTCGAAGGTCCACAGGGACACAATATCCTTTTGCAATTCCAAGAATTCGAAACCGAAAAATCTTTCGATACGGTCCAAATTTTAGTTGGGGGACGAACTGAAGACAAAGCGGTCAATTTGGCCACACTATCTGGTAAACAAGAATTATCCAGCAAATTATTCGTGTCTGCTTCGAATTTCATGATTATCAAATTCAGCACTGATGCTTCCGTTGAAAGGAAAGGGTTCCGCGCCTCTTGGAAAACTGAACCTTCAACGTGCGGCGGCACTCTTAGAGCCACACCACAAGGGCAAATCTTGACATCACCTGGATATCCCAATCATTATCCCGGAGGTCTGGAATGTCTGTACATCATCGAAGCACAACCTGGAAAAATAATCACCTTAGAAATTGAAAAACTTGATCTGGGCATTGATAGAGATTATATTTTGATTCGCGATGGTAATCTTCCATCCAGTCCAGTTTTAGCAAGATTGACTGGGGCAGCCGAAGACAACCAAAAAGTTATCATGTCCACATCCAATACGCTCTACCTCTACTTCAAGACTAGTTTAGGAGACACCAAGAATGGATTCAATATAAGATACACACAAGGATGCAAAGCTACGATTGTTGCGTCAAATGGTACTTTAGCATCTCCCGCTTATGAACTATCCAACTACCCTAGCAACCAGGAGTGTTTGTTCAGAATCAAAAACCCTAAGCGTGGACCAGTATCTTTGAAGTTTGACGAATTCTCCATCCACAATACGGATGTGGTTCAGGTTTACGATGGATCGAGCACAAGTGGATTGAGACTGCACTCTGAAAATGGTTTCATCACCAAACCAAAGATCACTTTAACAGCTTCAAGCGGAGAAATGCTCCTTCGATTTGTATCAGATGCTCTGCACAACGGTAAAGGATGGAGAGCTACTTATTCAGCTGGTTAGTTCATTACAATTCTTAATGCCAAGATACAAATCAGTGTTTATAGCACCTTCTAACCCTAATTGTTCATGGTTTTAGATTGCCCTCCTCTTCAGCCTGGAGCCGGAGCTTTGGCATCAAATAGGGACACTGCTTTTGGAACTGTCGTAACCTTCACTTGCCAATTGGGTCAAGAATTCGCCACTGGTAAATCAAAGATCACCACCGAGTGTCTAAATGGAGGAAACTGGTCGGTCACATACATTCCCAGATGTCAAGGTAACAATCATTCTTTTTGTCAGCTTTATTCATCCACTGCTGGTTAATTGATTCCCTGACTTAGTAACATTGCGAACAATAATATTACTTTTCAGAGGTCTACTGTGGTCCAGTTCCACAAATTGATAATGGTTTCTCCATTGGATCTACCAATGTAACGTACAGAGGTGTAGCTACATACCAATGCTACGCTGGATTCGCATTCCCAACCGGAAAACCAGTAGAAAAGATATCTTGCTTGTCAGACGGCAGGTGGGAGAGACAGCCATCTTGTTTAGGTAAGTGCTAACAAAACGTCGCCATCAATTTTCTACATGCAATATTTTTTCTGATGTTTTCAATTATTTAAATATCATTTGCAGCATCTCAATGTTCTTCACTTCCCGATGTCCCACACGCCAACGTTACCATTCTGAACGGTGGCGGTCGCAGTTATGGTACAATCGTCAGGTACGAGTGTGAACCAGGTTACATCCGATCAGGCAGACCAGTATTGCTCTGTATGAGCAATGGAACCTGGTCTGGTGATATTCCAACTTGCACCAGAGCCATTTGTCCGAAATTCCCAGAAATTAAAAACGGCTTCACCATCGATCCTACAAGGATATATTTCTACGGAGACGAACTCAGAGTGCAGTGCCACAAAGGGTATAAACTGATTGGCTCCAACATTTTGAAGTGTGGCCCTGATCAAGAGTTTGAAAATCCTCCAAGATGTGAAGGTAGACCTATATGAAGTCAATTTATTTGTAAAATAATTTAAATGAAACAATTGATTTGTTATTCCACTATATTTATTTACCTGACTAGTTTCGCAGGAACAGGTCCTGCATGGTCACAGGTGACTTAGAAACATGCACATGTTTCTGAAGCACACATCCTGATCGACTCATCATCTAATTTTACTCGTTTAATATTTTCAGATATTAATGAGTGTGCCAGCAGTCAATGCGATGTTGCATCTACAGAATGTAAGAATGTGGCCGGGGGTTTCTCGTGTGCCTGTCGTGAAGGTTTCATTCCAAGCTTGGACTGTAGACCAGTAGCCGATCTGGGACTCATTAGCGGAGGAATTCCTGAAGATTCCATCACCGTCTCTGACACTGAAGCTGGATATTATAAAGGAGTAAGTAAGAAAGAAATAAAATTGAAAAATACAGATGAATAGTCTTTTGTTAAATATTCATAACAAATTTTTTCGTGATTTCAGTTCGTACGTTTGAATACTGGGGGAGGTTGGTGTGGTAGCAATATTGAACCTGGAACTAATTGGGTTCTTTTGGATCTGAAAGCTCCAGCTATCATCCGTGGTTTCCGTACAATGAGTGTTATGAGAGCCGAAGGAAACCTTGCATTCACAACTGCTGTCCGATTACAGGTTACCTTTTTGAAATTTTATCATTCTAGTAAATTTGACAATTATTATTATCAGTAGAATGTTTACATCAATCTATTTTTTTTTTGTTTTCTGATTGGAATCTACCTGGAATTTGAAGACTGTTATTTTATACTTCTCACGATTCCTGGCTTGTATTATTGTGACCAGGAAATTGTGACCAAACTCAAAAATTTAACTTTCCCATGATTTTCTCTTTATCTTTTGGCAATTTTTTAGCTTATTTCACTACGAGTCAATATTTTTTTTGTAATACCCAAGCTACTTATTATTTTTTAATAAATCTGTGCTCACTCGAAGTGAACACAAATACACTTTTTGACATCTTTCACACTAACCAAAGGGTTGTGTCGTGAAAGCGGAAATGGTCGGCACGGACGGGATTCGAACCTACAACCTCCAATACGCTGTGCCCATAAGAGAATACAGATTTGGGGACGCCCATAAGAGAATACGGATGATGCGTTATAAAAGAACTCATGAACTAACTCCATGATTTATTTTCTTCCCCAGTACACCAACGATTTGACCGATGTATTCAAAGATTACACAAATCCAGACGGAACCGCTGTAGAATTCCGTATTTTAGAGCCCACTCTATCAGTCCTCAATCTCCCAATGCCAGTTGAAGCCAGATATATCAAATTCAAAATCCAAGATTACGTTGGATCTCCTTGTATCAAGCTGGAAGTTATGGGATGTACGAGATTGGAATGTCTCGATGTCAACGAATGTGCAGTCAACAACGGTGGATGTGATCAGAAGTGTATCAATACGTAAGTTAAATAAAAATTATTACTGAGTCTGTTTTAAGTTCAGAATGTATAATTTACAAAAAATAACCACTTTGTTCATGTTATTACAGACCTGGAAACTATTCTTGTGCTTGCAACGTTGGCTACGAATTGTACAAATCCAATGGAACAGCTGGATTCAACATTGAACCATCCGAGACAGGGGAGAGGGACGGAGACACGTACCAAAGAAACAAGACTTGCGTTCCAGTTATGTGCCCATCTTTGACTGCTCCGGAAAACGGTCTCCTACTTGCCACTCAAAATCAATATCACTACGGTGATTCAGTCAGGTTCCAGTGCGATTTCGGCTATGTTATGGCAGGATCTTCGATGCTTACTTGTACAGCTTCAGGAACCTGGAACGGAACAGTGCCAGAATGTCAATGTATGTGATATCTTCATTCAACTGTCACTTCAATGCTTTATCCAGAGCATTCTTATTTATTTTATTTTCTTTTCTAGATGCAAAGTGTGTGACATTATCAGACGACAGAAACGACGGCCTTTCAATCATCAGGTCGGATCCAGACAATGTTCTTGTACCATTTAGAGAAAATGTTACTATCACTTGCAAAACCCCCGGGCGTTATTTACGCAGCACTGCTTCTGCATCGTTCAGACAGTGTGTCTATGATCCTAAACCTGTAAGTATACTTTTTAACCTATCTTTTATTAGTCTAAATAAAAATTCTCTCATTCTCCGTGCTCACACAAAAACTATAGACTTAACCTTAAATTTTATTCCTCGTAGTTCCTTGTAGATGTAATTGTGGTAATGTTAGATACAAATTACTCCATTTTTTACATTTTAATTAAATATATGTAAAATGATAGGACAACCTTGAATAAGTTAGTCTAGAATAAGTTTAATAAGCATGATTTTCCACAGGGTCTCCCCGATTATTGGCTTTCTGGAGCTCAACCCGGTTGCCCTAGGAAGGACTGTGGAGTACCTCAACCAACACCTGGAGCGGAATACGGTCAATTTTTGGATACCAAATATCAAAGTTCTTTCTTCTTTGGTTGCCAAAATACCTTCAAGTTAGCTGGACAGACAAATAAACACGACAATGTTGTCAGGTAAAAATTTATCAACGTTCGGTGATGAATTTTTTTCATTATTATCAATTTCAGTAATTTAATATAATTTTTCATTGTTTTAGATGTCAAGGAAATGGTATTTGGGACTTTGGTGATCTTCGTTGCGAAGGTCCAGTTTGTGAAGATCCCGGTCGTCCAGCTGATGGTATGCAAATGGCAAGAAGCTACGAACAAGGATCAGAAGTTCATTTTGGTTGTTCACGTCCCGGATATATCCTAATCAATCCACGACCGATAACCTGTGTGAGAGAACCCGAGTGCAAAGTCATCAAACCTTTGGGAATAGCATCAGGAAAGATCCCAGATTCGGCCATCAACGCTACGTCAGAAAGACCAAATTACGAAGCCAAAAATATCAGATTGAATTCCGTAACTGGTTGGTGTGGAAAACAAGAGGCTTTCACTTACGTTAGCATCGATTTAGGCAAAGTTTACAGAGTGAAGGCTATTTTGGTGAAAGGTGTCGTAACGTCGGATATAGTCGGAAGACCAACTGAAATCAGATTCTTTTATAAACAAGCCGAAAGCGAGAACTACGTCGTCTACTTCCCCAACTTCAATTTGACAATGAGAGACCCTGGAAATTACGGAGAACTGGCCATGATCACTCTTCCCAAATATGTGCAAGCGAGATTTGTTATTTTGGGCATTGTGAGTTTCATGGACAACGCTTGCTTGAAAGTTGAACTGATGGGTTGTGATGAACCGGAGGTGGAACCATTGCTTGGATATGACTACGGATACTCTCCATGCGTTGGTAAGAACAACATTTTAATCAAGATCTAATATTTAACTTTGTGCATGTTCTAACCTAAATTATTTTTGCAGATAACGAGCCACCAGTATTCCAGAACTGTCCTCAGCAACCAATCATGGTGCAAACTGATGCAAATGGAGGACTTTTGCCGGTGAACTTTACAGAACCAACGGCCGTTGATAATTCTGGATCAATTGCTCGTTTAGAAGTTACCCCTCAACATTTCAGAACTCCGTTGCAAGTATTTGAGAACATGGTGGTCAAATATGTCGCTTTTGATTACGACGGCAATGTTGCCATATGCGAAGTTAATATCACAGTTCCCGATAATACTCCACCAAAATTGAGTTGTCCTCAGAGCTACGTTATTGAACTCGTTGACAAACAAGATAGCTACGCTGTCAACTTCAACGAAACTAAACGCCGCATCAACGCAAGCGATGCTTCTGGAGAAGTTTTCTTGAAATTCGTTCCAGACAGAGCAATAATTCCGATCCGCGGATTTGAGAATGTAACAGTTATTGCTTCAGATAAATATGGAAACAAAGCTCAATGTAACTTCCAGGTATAAATCTTATTACATATTTGAATTTATCAATAAACTAACCCATAGAATACCAACTATGTAATATTCTGTAGTCTGTTTTAATGTCGGATGCCAGCAACAAAATTCCACATAGTACTTTCATATCACAACGCACAATAAAGAATATTAGCCAATAAAAAATATCTATACTTGCAAAAATACTAGGACACTACACCAAATCAATTATTTATTTATTACATTTACGCTAAAGCCTTTTACATAAAGATTTATAACAAATTCAAAACAAATCCATGAAAAAGTAATAAAATCAACAAAGTCGTCACAAAAGAAAGAAAAAATAAAAAAATTCAGCATAAATGATAGGTTAACAATTCGTATCAGGTACAAAATTAGACTTATTATTAAACTAATAAACACTTTCAAAAATTTATAAGCATTTTTCGCAAGTACAAGGAACACAGTGGGTGAGGAAAGGGTGATAGCGGATGTACGCAATATTACATAGTTAGCACTTACTGATACATATTGCCCGGGGTGAATATGGCGTGTATTTTTTACCATGGATGCAACATTCATAGTATTCCGTAGATATCCCTTTGTATGGTGTACACATACAAAAAACTTCTTCGGCATTCAATGGGTTAAATAAAAATATTTTTTTCCAGGTTTCTGTTCAAGCTACTCCGTGTGTGGATTGGGAACTCTTCGAACCGGCCAACGGTGCATTGAACTGTTTACCAGGTGAAAGAGGTATTCAATGTATCGCCACGTGCAGTCCAGGATTCAGATTTACCGATGGACAACAAGTCAAAACGTTCTCTTGTGAAAACAAACGACAGTGGACCCCAACTTCGGTTGTTCCAGATTGTGTATCAGAAAGTAAGACAAGATTTTTTTTCAGTTACTCCAACTTTTCAAAAAAACTTGAACTTAAAAATACAAGATGAAAAGAACTTCAAAAATTCTAATTGACTCATCGAATGGAAAAATGTTGAATATAACTTTTTGCCAATGCGATGCGTCAGCTTAGCAAATGCCTCTCATAATTACTTGATTCAGTTGTTTTTTGTTGCATATCTAAGAATATGACCTTATATTGATATGGTAATGATATTTTTTGCAGATACTCAACAAGCAGCTTACCACGTTGTGGCTGGAGTACAGTACCGCGCTCTCGGGGCTGTATCTGCCAACTGCTTACCACAATACAAGGATCTTCTTTCACAATACGACACCACCCTCAACGAACGATTGAGCCAAAGATGTTCTGCCATCAATATCAACATTAATGTCACCTTTTTAAGAGCGATCCCCACTCTTTTGGATGAAAACGTCGTCAAGATGGATTATGTGCTGGATATTTCTCCAATAATTCGTCAGCCACAACTATACGATCTCTGTGGATCCACGTTGAATCTCATCTTTGATTTGTCTGTTCCGTACGCCAGTGTACTAATCGAACCTTTACTGAATGTGTCCAGTATTGGTAATCAATGTCCACCACTGAGAGCTATTAGAAGTATGATATCCAGAGGGTTTACGTGTGGCATCGGAGAGGTTTTGAATATGGATACCAGCGATGTTCCAAGATGCTGTAAGTTTTTCTTTTACCCATAAAGTACGAACATCCATCCATTCCTATCCAGCCTAACCTCTTTTCCTTCATCTATCAACATAAAGTTTCGAATGTATTGTCTCCTATTCCTCACAATCATGAGTTGACCACCCTGCACCCATTCTTTCAGATTTATCTATCCTTTTTGTCATTCTTTCTACATGCCCAAACCATTTCAATTTATTCACTTTCATTCTAGTCACTACCCTAACATTCACTCCACATTCTTTTCTATTATCTTTCCTCACCTTACCAATCAGTCTTTTTCCACATATGTTGCTTAGTGAGCTCATTTCTATTTCTTCAGCTGAAAATTAATTTTGTTTTTATATTATTTTAGTGCACTGTCCAGCTGGAACTTTTGCGGGAGAAAAACAGAAGGCATGTACCATGTGTCCGAGAGGATATTACCAAAACCAAGCAAGACAAGGAGTATGTTTGAGGTGTCCTCAAGGAACGTTTACGAGAGAAGAAGGAACTAAGAGCATAAATGAATGTATACCTGTTTGTGGTTATGGCACTTACTCACCAACTGGTCTGGTCCCATGTTTGGAATGTCCCAGAAACAGCTTCACTGGTGAACCACCATCCGGAGGATTCAAAGACTGTCAAGCATGTCCAGCTAATACGTTCACTTACCAACCAGCCGCTCCATCCAGAGAAAGATGCAGAGCCAAGTGTCCACCAGGCTCATACTCTCCAACAGGACTAGCTCCCTGCACTCAATGTCCAAAGAACTTCTATCAAAGCAATGTTGGTCAAACTACCTGTAGCGAATGCCCATCAAACATGAAGACAGCTTCAGTTGGAGCTACAGGCCTGGAAGAATGTATCGCAGTTGAATGCTCAAACAGCGCTTGTCAGCACGGAGGTTTATGTGTTCCCAAAGGCCATGGTATACAATGTTATTGTCCGGCTGGATTCTCTGGAAAACGTTGTGAAATTGATATGGATGAGTGTGCAAGTCAACCGTGTTTCAATGGTGGATCTTGTACGGATCTTCCTCAAGGATACAGATGCACATGTCCTCCAGGATACACTGGCATCAACTGTCAAGAAGAGAAGTCTGATTGTAGAAACGACACTTGTCCAGAAAGAGCTATGTGTAAAGATGAACCGGGGTACAACAACTACACTTGCCTTTGCAGATCAGGATACACTGGTGTTGACTGTGATGTCACTGTAAGTTTTTGTGTTATGTGTTTTCAGACCTCATGTCATATTTTATTCTGTGTAGATTCGTGCAAAACATACGGAAGTGTTCTTATTTTGCTTTTAAAAAAGATCTATAATTTTGAGAGTTTTATTGTAATATTTCAGTAAATACCATCTTTTGAAAATAGAATTAGGTACTCATGTAAATATTACACGGGTATCAGTTATTATTAAAATGAAACAGCAAGCAATTTGTTAGGAATTATAAATAACCCATTTCTTTTATGATAATTGCAGATTGATCCCTGCAGTGCTAATGGCAACCCATGTACCAATGGAGCTACCTGCATCGCTCTTCAACAAGGAAGATTCAAATGTGAATGTTTACCAGGATGGGAGGGACAGAAATGTGAAATCAATATTGATGATTGTGCCGAAAAACCATGTCTTCTCGGAGCTAACTGTACCGATTTAGTGGACGACTTCAGTTGTTCTTGTCCTTCAGGATTCACAGGCAAGAGATGCCAAGAAAAGATCAATCTCTGCGAATCAGAACCTTGCAAAAATGGTATTTGTGTTGATAAGCTGTTCTCTCACGAGTGTATTTGCAACCCTGGCTGGACGGGAGACTCGTGTGAAATCAATATGAATGATTGCGCGGCGTCACCTTGTGAGAATGGTGGAAATTGTATTGACGTAGTAGACGGATTCAAATGCAATTGTGAAGCTGGATACACTGGCAAGAGATGTCAACATACTGTCGACGATTGCTCTTCATCCCCATGTCAAAATGGGGCCTCTTGCATCGATCAACTTGACGGTTTCGTATGTAAATGTCGACCAGGTTTTGTTGGACTACAGTGCGAAGCTGAAATAGACGAATGCCTCAGTGAACCTTGCAATCCTCTAGGAACAGATCGTTGTGTAGATTTGGACAACAAATTCATGTGTATGTGCAGGGTAGGTTACTCGGGAGAATTCTGCGAAATCAACATTGACGACTGCGCTTCTGAACCTTGCTTAAACGGTGGCTCATGCAGAGATGAGATTGGAGGATTTAAATGCGCTTGTCAACCTGGATGGACAGGTGACAGGTGTCAAAAGGATATTGGAACATGTCTCAACCAACCGTGTCAAAATGATGCTGTTTGTATTGATCTCTTCCAGGATTACTTCTGTGTGTAAGTATTGCCATTCAATA
This sequence comes from Mystacides longicornis, assembly GCA_963576905.1. Taxonomy (NCBI): domain Eukaryota; kingdom Metazoa; phylum Arthropoda; class Insecta; order Trichoptera; family Leptoceridae; genus Mystacides; species Mystacides longicornis. Next base: position 5,631,515 of record OY756434.1, read on the forward strand.
CTTCCTTTAAAGGTCTCTGAACAGTGTTTATATTTGATTTTTTTAATAATTATTTTTTCTTTTGTAGTTGTCCAAGTGGAACAGACGGCAAACAATGCGAAACAGCTCCGGAACGTTGTATCGGAAGTCCCTGCATGCACGGCGGAAAATGTCAAGACTTTGGATCTGGTCTCAACTGTTCTTGCTCTAGTGATTACAAGGGCATTGGTTGTCAGTATGAGTATGACGCTTGCGATGCTGGGGAATGCAAGAATGGTGCCACGTGTATTGACGAAGGAGAAGGCTACACTTGTATGTGTGCGCCAGGCTTTACAGGCAAGAACTGCGACGAGGATATTATTGATTGCAAAGAAAACTCTTGTCCTCCTTCAGCCACTTGCATCGATTTGCCTGGACGATTCTATTGTCAGTGTCCATTCAATTTGACTGGAGATGATTGTCGCAAAAGTAAGTCTGAAGCTTAAAAATTATTTTGCCTTTGACAATATCATTCTAGTGAACAAATTTTTTAAAAATATTCATATTATTCTGTTACAGCAATTAGTGTTGATTATGACCTATACTTCAGTGATGCACTTCGCTCTAGTGCTGCCCAAGTTATTCCGTTCAACACCGCCGAAACTCAAGGTCTTACCGTAGCCATGTGGGTGCAATTCACGGAACCAGATTCAGCCGGAATCTTCTTTACTATGTACAGTGTGAAGTAAGTTATATGTTAATTAAAATCCCGGTGAATTTGGTTTAACTTTGAGTTAAATTAAACTAAATTATCCCTATTATATTTCAGTTCTCCACACGTCACAACAGGCCGTCGTCCTACTATACAAGCCCATTCGAACGGTGTACAAGTGTCTCTATTCCCGGAATTACAAGATGTGTATCTGAGCTTCGGAGAATACGCTACAATCAACGATGGACAATGGCATCATATTGCTTTGGTGTGGAATGGAGCTAGCGGTGGTGAAATTATTCTTATCACGGAAGGACTTATCTCTAGCAAAATTGAAGGCTATGGAAGCGGAAAGAAATTGCCTAAACAGTAAGTTAAAATTTGGATAAATACAATTCATATGAAAAGAAAAATGAACATGTGCAATATACTGACAATTATATTTTAAAGTATTTTTATAGCTGTATTGTTATTTTTATGTAAATTCAAAATAGTAAAACACTAATTTACAAATTATGAAAGAAAATTTCATTGTCGTATAAAAATAGCAATGTCCAATATGTTCTTTTTTGAAACTCACAAAATTGCAAGTACCCTATCAAATTTCATAATTATTGACATAGTTCGTAATTTTTTAATGAATATATCAACCAGCAAATTCACTTGACACAAAAAATATTGGCTACCACAATCGTGTTTGGGCTACACTTAGTATGAAATGTTGCTACACTTTTTCTGATTTAAGCGCTGTCAGAACATATTTAGTATGGTGTCTCATAATTTTCTGTTTCTAATGTTTTTTTATTCTTTACAGCTTATGGGTTACTCTGGGCAAACCACAGTCAGACAATCCAAGAGCTTACAGCGAATCTGGCTTCCAAGGACATTTGACTAAAGTTCAAGTTTGGAATCGTGCCCTGGACACCACCAACGAAATTCAGAAACAAGTCCGAGATTGCAGAACCGAACCCGTGTTATTCAAAGGTTTAATACTGACATGGGCAGGATATGAAGATATCTTCGGAGGCGTTGAAAGGATTGTTCCTTCACACTGCGGACAAAGAGTTTGTCCTAAAGGATATGCCGGAAACAAATGCCAACAGCTTACTGTAGACAAGGTAGTTTTTCTAATTTAATTGTTTTATTGCTATCTCACTTTGAACAATCATTCAAAACAACAAGATAGAAAGAGACAGATGAAAGATTAAGAAACCATTGAAATAAATTTGACTCCATCCCAAAAAATGGACTACTTATAAAGCCAACTTGCCTAGCATAGTCATTTTTTCTAATTAAGACTTTTTGCAATGATTTTTTGCCAATGTCTCTACTTTTTCTTCTCCTCGATGTGCCTCCACCACATATTTTGAAAATGTTGTAGGTATAAATAAATTTTCTAGGTTTTCTAGTTGTAAATTTCTGCTAATTCACGTATTTTTCTAGGAATCACCAAAGATTGACCACTGCCCCGGAGACCTTTGGGTCATCGCTAAGAATGGGTCTTCCGTTGTCAATTGGGACGAACCCCAATTCAGCGATAATGTAGGCGTTGCTAAGGTTGAAGAAAAATCTGGTTACAGACCTGGACAAACACTGCTATGGGGAACATATGATATAGCGTACGTGGCAACAGACGCGGCCGGAAACTCCGCCACATGCACATTCAAAGTTACATTGCTTCGTAAGTACATTTTTTTTTTTTTAATATTTTGATATTCTTACTTACAAGTAGTGAAAAACTATTACATAAAAGGCATAATCCAGTAAAGTATATACCGGGACGGAAATAAATAGAGTATAGATGAGAAGAATAAGACATACAACAGAAAAACGTAGGTAAAGGTATGAAGGCCAAGGATGAGGGACAGGAATAAGTTTTCAACAATTAATTATCTAAATAGTGATGGTTGTGAAATAACCAAAAACCATGCACCGACCTTGGTAGCCAAGTGGCATGTCAAGAATTTCCGAGTTCGATTCCCGCTCAGTTCAGATATATTTTTTGTGTTTTTTCCACTTGCAATTTCTACTTGGGATTGGAATCTGGCAGAGATTCCTTCAAGGAATAGTTTTCGCTGACTATATTAACATCTTTCTTCACATTGTATTTTACGGTTATGTATTTTGAATTTCAGCTGAATTCTGTCCAACGATCCCTGATCCAATTGGTGGTACCCAGTCATGCAGAGATTGGGGTGCGGGAGGTCAATTCAAAGTGTGTGAAATAGCTTGTCGAGAAGGTTTGAGGTTCTCACAGCAGGTGCCTCCCTTCTATACTTGCGGCGCCGAAGGCTTCTGGAGACCGACAACTGATCCAACCCTGCCGATGGTTTACCCTGCTTGTTCAAGTGAGTAACACATGCAACATTTTTATCATTATAAAAAACATTACATACAGATTCATGGAGAGAATGAGGGTAAATCACTACACTTTTTTTTGGAGTCTAAAAACACCCTTTGACTAAAATAATCGAACCCTACTAATTTTGATTCAAAGTGTATGAAACGTTTACAAAAAAATTTAAAATATGTGGTTGTTTTAGTATAAAAACTATCATATAGGTAGAATGGCCGGACATAACTTTTGCAACAGTATCACTGATTAAAGAAAAATACTAAGGTGAATTCTTCGAACACATTGTATGTAACTTTGTAATACTTAGTCATTATACCAATTATAAGAAAACAAACTTTGCGGTATTACTATAAGAAATAGGCAGTATACCTTTAGTAATTCTGCAAAGTTTGTTTTGAATATTAAATTTTTCCGTCGGCAATGTTTTTTTACATTTAATACACAAAAACAATGTCCACATAATAATATACCCTCCAAAGGTACAACATGGAAGCTATCCTGTGTTGATCAACTCGAATAATATGGCTAACGCCATATTTTAATCAAATCTAAAAGCATGTAGGTAAAATAATTTTCTCAATACCTATGGTCTATTGTTGGTCCCTTTATATCGATTTGCCCTCACTCGCCCTACAAAATATTCACTTTTCGTTTTATTTATTTTTAGAATCCACTCCGGCACAACGTGTCTTCAAGATTTCCATGCTGTTCCCCAGCTCCGTTCTTTGTAACGAGGCTGGTCAGGGGGTACTTAGACAGAAGGTAAAGAACGCCATCAACCAACTCAACAGAGACTGGAACTTCTGTTCTTACTCTCTGGAAGGAACGAGGGAGTGCAAAGAGATGGACATCAACGTCAAGTGTGATCACCGTGCTAACAGGCAGACCAGACAAGTCCTTCCTGGTAAAGAAAAAGATGGCGGAACTTATGTCCTGGACGCTGTCATTCCTATCGAAGAGTAAGTAACACAAAAAATTTACAAAATTTAAAGTTTTTTTTACATTTTTCTGTACAGCATGCCTGAATATAGAGTGCACTGCTAGCAGAAATACATACACTGCTCATTCTTTAAATGTGTAGCATACTTTAAATGTTTTGAACATTGCATGAATATGTTTGTCCTAGTACGCATGAATGTAGCACAGATATTTAATAATGTTATGCAAACTATAATAAAAGTATTATTTTTTTATAATATTTAGTGGTGTGTGTAAACAGTGTATCCTCTTTTTATTGCATAAATTTAAACAATGATCCGTGATATTCTGAAGGAATTAGCCTCAGCTCAGTGGCTAATATGTCAGCTTGGGACTAATAGGCATGAGGGTTCGAATTCTGATGAGGGCATGAGATTTTACGGCATTTTGAACATGTCAAAGATTTTAATATTAGAAATTTTGGTAATTTGAACACCTAAATGGCAAAAGTTGTTAACACAAAGTGATGCTACACACTAAGCAAGTACCTATTTAAGACAGCTGTAGAAGTTTGCAAATATTTTGGATTTTCTTGTTTCAAACTAATAAAACAAAATGTGTGTACAAATTGTAATTAAAATGGGATATTCGGTTTATATACAACAGCACGTTAGCACTTTTTGTGTTCTTAATGTAGATTGTTTGCATGAATTTGTTTTTTTTTCTCACCTTTAGGAATAAAAAGTCCGTACGTGAAGGAAGGCAAGCTAGTGACACATACAATGTCCAAATATCCTTCCCCGCCATCAAGTAAGTATAATGCACCGTGTTTGTCTTGTATTTATATTGTTATGTCCAAATTTTTTCTGTTAGATATGCATGTTCATGGCCAGTTTCTGTAACCTACATTATGCCTAACTTTTGTTAAAACTCTATCTATTTTTCCTTTTTATTTTATCAATATTCAACGATAAGATAGAATTTCTATCTGAATATTGTAACTATTTATCTTTCAGACTACCGCGAGTTTTGAATTCTATAGAAATCATTGAGAAAGCGTTTCAACTATCGAGAAGTTTTTTTTCTATGGTTTTGATATTTCCTGATTTTGACGGTTTTTGTCGCTTTTGTGTTTTGTATAGTGACAATTAAAACTGTCTTCTTTAAAAAAATTGTTTTTCAAGTGACGAGAGTGAGTCTTCGAAGACACTAACAAAAACAGCCACAAATTATTTTTTGTTCTAAATAATGCCAAATTGCACGATATTTATTTAAGCTACATATCCCAATCCATATGTTAACCATAGATTCTTCATGAACATTCGTACAATATTTACAATGTCAATTTGGGAAGCTATCACATAGAAGTCCCATATATCTTTAGATTGGCTATCAATGTTTTTGAAACATGGGTAACGGATAGTATTTAACAGATACGTTTTTGAAACTGGCCGTTAGTAGATTTGAAATGGGTAAATTTGTATAATGCATTTTGTGTTTTTTTTTCATCACTGCATACTGCATAAACCTTAATTTAAATACACTTTCTTAATTATTTGTAATAAAGAAATTCAATAGATTTTAATGTTGTTATTTGTAAATTACTAAAATATTAATTAGTTAAACATTTGAACTACTTTTACAACCATTGTTATATCTTACAGTGATCCAGTCCTACACTCTGGTACAAATGAAAGATCAACAGTACAACGTCTCTTGGAAAAGTTAATTTTGGAAGAAGATCAATTCGATGTTAGAGATATTCTGCCCAATACAGTCCCGGATCCTGCTTCTTTAGATCTCGTCTCCGACTACGCCTGTCCATTAGGACAAGTGGTTATGGCACCTGATTGTGGTAAGTTTTTTAGATTTATTTTCCATTATTTTCTACCAACTAAACATGATAGGAAAAGTGTTAAAAAAATATTTAAATTCCTTTCCCTCAAGAAGAAAACATTTGGTAGATAGCTTTGAAATTTAACTAATTTGAATGATTTTCAAAATTTTCTAGTACCTTGTGCTGTGGGCTCGTACTATGACTCTGAAAGTGGAAAATGCATCATGTGTCCATCTGGAACTTATCAATCCGAAGCTGGACAATTACAATGTATCGCCTGTCCAAACATCGCTGGTCAACCAGGTGTAACTAATGCACCCGGGGCAAGAAGTGCCGCAGATTGCAAAGGTAAGCTACTACGAAAATTTCACACAACCTTATTAACATGTTTGATACAGAATACAGAACAGAAGTTATCTGAGCAAATTTAGACAGCAGAGCCTCCCTTTTGGCTCTGGCATCGGTCTCAACTAACTAAACACCTTAGATAACAAGAGTAAGGTAATTCTGCATTGGGTACCAGGCCATGAAGGCATCATAGGCAATGAAAAGGCTGACAAGCTTGCAAGAGCCAGAGCACGAAGAAATTTTTATGGATCTGACATTCCTCAATGTAAGAAATATGTATAATGAGGGCTTAATCAGACCCTGGATTGCCCAGGGTCGAAAACGCCTATAACCAAAAATCTGTAAGCAATCTACTGTTCCTTATCAGGAAAAACCTATACATCATTACAAGACCCCTGACGCATTGTAGGTTGAATAAGTACTTGTGCATCATATGGATGTGCGGAGTCACTCGAAACCTTCTTGAACCTCCTTTGTCAGTACCTACCAATGATGCACAATCAATCAATTCTCCCTTTTCCACCCCACTCAGGGGCATAGGGAGGAAACAAGAGCTCTCCATTGCGCTCGATCTTGCGCAATGTTTATGACCTCCTCCCACACCATGCCATGTCCCTCAGCTCTGCTTCGAAGGAGCGGAACACAGTGTGAGAGGGTCTTCTTCGTCTTCGGGACCCTGATGGGAGGAAGAACAGCGCTCAAAAGGAAATGATGCACAGCAGACATAAAAACCTGGCTAAATTTCTAATATGACCAGAAGAAATAAAAAAGTTAAACACCAACCAAATTCCCAAGAAGCTGGACTGAGTTACTAACTCTAATGTAAGGCTAGTCACAATAGTTCCATAATGGGACACGGTAACCATTACCTCCTAAGAGCTAACAGGCCTATTCAGACAAAGCAAAAAACATCTTTCTAATTATGTAATTCTTGACTTATATTTCAGAACGTTGTCCCGCTGGTAAATATTACGATGGTGAAGCGGGACTATGTAGATCATGTGGTCACGGGTCTTATCAACCACATGAAGGAGCATTCACGTGCATCCCATGTTCCCGAGGACAGACCACCAGGAACCAAGAAGCTGTATCTAGTCAAGAATGCAGAGATGAATGCCCACCAGGTATAAATATTTGTATTGTGTAACCATCTAGTTTCAGAGGGCAAAATATTTTGCATGGCCTCTTGACCTTCTTTAGGGAAAATAAAACGGCTTTTTGGGCCAAAATTCGCTATAGCAGCATTGCTTCAATTTTCATCTACATTATCTTTTTTTTACATAATAGGTATGCAATTGGAAGGAAGCGGTGAATGTGAGCCATGTCCACGAGGATTCTTAAGATCAGCCGGGGCAAGAGCTCTGTGCACACCTTGTCCATCAGGCACCACCACTCCGTCCAAAGGAGCATCTAGTCCGGATCAATGTACGCTGCCAGTCTGCAAGCCCGGCTCCTATCTGAATGGAACCCTCAACTCCTGTGTGTCATGTAAGAAGGGAACTTACCAGCCTGATGCCCAACAGACAAGCTGTCTGCCTTGTCCACCAAATACCAGCACTAAAGGACCCTCTGCCGTAAGTTCAATATTTAATCCTAACTGGTCGCCATAGAAGAGATTATCCTAAAGTCAATGCCATACAAATTTTCAAAGACAAAAATAAACCATAATGTAAAAGAGAAAGTGTTTCTATATCATTTGCATTCAGCAGTGACATACAATGTATGATGGACATTGGTTCCATAGATTTTTTTAATGAAAAACATAATTATTGTTTGTATTTAGAAAGAAATGACTTCGTTAATGGAATGATGTTCACTTTTTTCTTTACTGAATATTTTGTGAATTGTACCTAATTGAACAATATGAAAAGAATAGTTTGTTGTACAATAAACTAGAAATACCAATGCCGTTTTACATTAAATTTACTGTTCTACAATGTAATAAATTGACAAAGGTATATTCGTCTTTACTTTTAGTGGACTCAAGACTATGTTCGTTTAAAGATAAAGTTATATTGCAATCTGATCAATAATTTAACACCGCGTAAAGTACTAACAAAGATTGATTTTTGTGCCTTTTACAAATGTTCTGATTTTTATATATAAGATATGAAATTCTTTTCCTACAATATTCATACTTAATTTGTGAAATGTGGTTGAAAAATATAGTAAATAACTAACACTCCCCTCATTTTTTTAGATCGCCAAGTCTGAATGTACGAACCCATGCGAAATGGAGGGTCCAGAAATGCATTGTGACACCAATGCCTACTGTTTACTATTACCGGAAACTGGAGAATTCAGATGCCAGTGCAAACCCGGATTTAACGGCACTGGAAAGGAATGTACAGGTAATAGGAAATTCTGACATATGCTGAACCGCAATTTTAGATGTATTTTTGTGACAAAATTTGCGAATAACAGAAGAAAATTTATCTAGAAAACAAATGAAATTTTTTGAAAAAGTTCATGTTTTTAAATTGAAAGATTGAGAACAACGCAGTTGTTGACCTTTCCACACCTTTTACCCGCAGTTGAACAATAGATGAAAATCAATTTAAAATAAAAAAAAATAATTTTGCTTTGTTGAAAAAGAACTTTTGCATTTTCATTGATATTTTTATTTTTTACATTTTCATCACATCAAGGGTGGAGGGTGGAGAAAAAGCATTTTGTATATACCTTGAACACTTTTATAATATTGTATTGATTTTCTGCAGACGTATGCCTGGGTTATTGTGAAAACGACGGGCAATGTATCAAGGACTTGCGTGGACAGCCAGTGTGCAGATGTATTGGAAGCTTCACAGGAAGACATTGCACGGAGAAGTCGGAGTTTGCTTATATCGCTGGCGGTATTGCTGGAGGTGTCATTTTCATAATATTCATTGTTCTTCTTGTATGGATGATCTGTGTCAGGTATTGTAACACTTTTTTATAAACTTAGATAGTTCAACTCTACTCCTTTTATTACCATCTCCAATAATTATGTGATAAAGTATTTTCAACTTAAACTTTATTGTGTCAAAATTCATACCCATTTATGACATCTTTTTTCCAATTTTTTAGATAAACTTGTAAAATAAATAACTACTGTGACTTTATAAGTCCTCTTTACCAAGTAATATTTCGAGTAAACTGGAAAAGATCCTTGGAGATAAATACATTATTTTATTTAATACAATTTGTAATAATGCAGTTATGTACTTACTTTATGTCATGGCATCAGTCATTTAGACATTACATTCGATTTTAATCATCATAATGATCAAACTCCATAAATTTCCAAAATGATAGGATCTTTATAGTAAAATTTCAGTAAAAAAAAGATCCATTAAATAGATAGTAAAGCAAGACAGGTATCGACTAGTTACCAATAAAGCTATATCTATTTCTTATGATCAAACATCTATCTTATACTAAAGTTCTTGTTTGAAATCAAATCTTTTCAAAATTATACAATTGAACCAGCGCTTAGTTTTATACTTAAAATAACATGTATAACTAAGTTATTTGAAATTTTACACACTTAGTATATACCCAATTTCCATAATTTTACTTTAATATTTTTAGTTTTTGATTTACTGAATATCTCAAATTTTCCACAGAGCCAATCGCAAGAAGGAACCAAAGAAAACGATGACGCCAGCCATAGATCAAAATGGATCACAAGTCAACTTCTATTATGGAGCCCACACTCCTTACGCAGAATCTATCGCACCGTCACATCACTCAACGTACGCGCATTACTATGATGACGAAGAGGATGGCTGGGAGATGCCCAATTTTTACAATGAAACGTACATGAAAGAAAGCTTACACAACGGTGTGAATGGTAAAATGAACAGTTTAGCCAGATCAAACGCTAGTATATACGGTACAAAAGAAGATTTATACGACCGATTGAAGAGGCACGCGTATCCAGGGAAAAAAGGTACATAAATAAATTGATCAAATTTTTATACACGTCGAATCACATATAATGATATTCACAGGATCAAGAAAATGTTTCCTTATGTAAGGGAGTTAATAGAAACATAAAATTACTTTTATAATGTCTCATAGATGTAGCTTAAACTTCACTACCGAACAGACAGATCCGTCAAATTCACTTCGAAATATACATTTGTCCTTTTTACGAAGGCACTGTTGTTGAGGACTATGTTTATGCGTGGATTATAGTACCTATTCCTTTTTTACTTATTATTACCCCTTTTTTTCTCTAATTTTTCAGTCATTTTTTTAATAAACTTGTTTCAAATAAATGTACGAGATAAAAATTATATCATTTGGCAAATTTTTATGTCCCGTCAAATCTGAAACTGAACTAATTTCGACATAACATTTTGTCATAACAAAATATTTCATCATCATCAGCCCACCATGTTTGCCTACTGCAGGACATAGGCTTCCCCATACACATAAATATATACACATTATTAAATTTTGTATGAAAGATTGAAGATTCTTTCATTGCGAATATCATTATAATGGGATTTGACGTGTACTCTTATTCAATAATTTTGAGAAAATATCTTTAAATAATTTATATTCTCTACTTTAATGATTCTAATAAGTTATTTTGTTTATTTTAGACAAAAGCGACAGTGATAGTGAGGGTCAATGAATGAATCAAGTCACGGCGTCGGTGAAATGTTTTTTAAAATGAAGAATGACAATTTTATTGTTTCCACTGTGAAAATAAACATTTTGTTTTTTTTTTTAATTAAAGAAATACTCAATTATAATTTTATATACGTACTTAATAAAATTATATAAATGAAATAAGAAAAACGTGATTCGTTTTGTACTGAATATTTTTTTTACAGTTGAATGCTCGCTAAAGAACGAACTGTCATTTTGGTTTATGATACATATTTATTGTAATATTTTTTTAATTTTGACAATATTATAATATACATACCTTAGATTATTATTTCATATTATGTTACCAGCTTCAAGTCTATTTGAATAGGCTGTATCTATTTTATCAACCAGAAATCGTTAAATTATTAGACACTTCTTTAAGCTCCAAAATCAGAAGTATTTTTAGGAAATTCTCGTAACTACTTAGTTAATTCAATTATAATAATAATCTTGGAAATGGTTGTGTTTTTATATAGTTATAAATTTTGGTAAAATCCTCGAATAACCTAATGTCGTATTATATCTTATGAAAACGTTGTTAACTGCTTCTATGGTTTGAGGTTAAGATATACACAAAACTAGGGTTTGTTATCAATAAATTTATAGTAAAGTAAAACATTCAGATAATTTTCAACATCATAACAAAATATTTATTAAAACCAAAATTTTATCCCATAAAGTCAACGATTTTAAGGTTATTGGAGAAATTTACCAATTATAATTTCAATCTGAAACTGTTTTTTTTTGGGTTATATTTAAAATAATATACATTGGCATTCCATTCAAAGACTAATTTTAATAGCTATTATTATATAAAAATACATAATTTAAGGAGATGATAAATTTATATCAGATATTTGCATTTAAATATCAGTGAAGTTTACTTACATATATGTTTTGGAAATGCTCAAAAATAGAAAATAAAATAAATATACAATTCAGCTAAATATTGCGATAATAAATACATTTTAAATATGAATAGTGTACAAAAATTTCACTGCCATATTGTCAATTTTATTCCAATTTATTTACGCAGAATTGTAGATTCATTAAAAAGAGGCAAAAAATCAGTGTTTAGTCGTTAATTATTTTATTGTTTATGATTATTTTCTTCATTCCTTCAATATCTATGGTACTTTGGCAACATCGCCATATTATGAAATCTGAATGGAGAAGAAAAAAAAAACATTTTATTTTATCATGTGTATTTTCAAACAATAACTCTAAACAGAAAATCTATTTTTAGTTTTACATTGTATAACTAAAATTAAAATGTTTTTTACACATGTCAAAAATGAAATGTTTTTGGCAACATTGCCACAGTACCATAGAGTTAGTGTAAACATAGATATTAATAATGTAAGATTTTTCTTTATGGTATTTTTGTTAACGCATGTATAAAGTAACTGAATTGGTTTTACGAACAACGAAATACTTAAATAATATTGTTACAAAAAGCACTTTTACTTTTATATTTTCACTTGTAAATAACCCAAATATAATTATTTATTTAAGATATTATTATTATTATGTTTTTAACAAGATCAAACATAATATTATTGTTCTTTTGTACATATTATTTTTATAGTTAAATATTATTTCTTATTAATATTTTATATGTAAATTTAGTTAGATCTACTGTGCCTTATTCCTCCCTCGTGTCAATTGTAAAACTCTCTTTTAAAAATAATATATTTAGGAAAATATTATTATACCCTTAATTAAATTTTATAAATTATTAAAATATTTTTTATACAATGACCTTTTCAAATCCGTCCATGAAGTATTATACTTATACGTTTCATAAAAGTATGAAGATATTATGTATATTAAAGACTAAAATTGTAATTCATAGTGCTCTTACAGTCAGTATGTTAAAACTTTTTTTTTTAATATTATGAAAATAAATATTTAAGAATAAAGATTGTGTTTTTATTATGACTTTCCATAAAGTTCCTTATCTCGTAAAAGAATTTTGTCTATGGCAGATGTGATTTATTATCAATGATTTTATATTCTATGGCGCCAAATCACTCGAATTCGGGTGAAAGGCCTCAATAATAATATTATATTCTATGGACTGCTAACCTGTGTTAGCAACCTGACGAAGAGGAAAAACAATTATTATTACAATTTATTGATAGGTACATACATCATTAATGTAACGATAAAACGTTTTACCCTTCAAAAATACAGCAGAATTTAGGTTGAAAGGCTTCAAACGAGTACCAGTTAGTATATTTTGACAGTTCTCCAATGCCTTTTTGCCTCTTCGTCAGAGAGGAAAATCCTTTTATGTTATCCTAATCCTTTGAGGTTATCAAACCTCGAGTTGTTCTTTTGACAGTTCACGTTAGCAGTCCATAGATATAGTAGGTGATTATCATTAATGAACTGCAAATTTTTTTTTTTTTTTTTAATAAAATTTATCTGTGCTCACTTAAAGTGAACACAAATACACTCTTTGACAGTACGCTACATAAAGCTTGTGTCGTGAAAGAGGAAGATGGTCGGCACCTGGAATCGAACCCACGAAACAGTACGAAAGCCGGCGTCGTACCACTAGTCTACCAACCACTTTGGACACAATATATATGCTCTGCTATATGAACTCACAAAAGAACAACCAGCTGGGGTATTCTCGTAACGTTCTTAATTCGAACTTGACTGAAATTTGTTCTTAAAATGACGGATTGGACTAGATCGCGTTCTTAAATTAGTTTGTATTCATACAATTTTTTTGAAATTCGAACGCATGTAGGTCCGTGACTGCAGTTTTTAAACTTAAACTGATACTAATTGATTACGAGAATAGCCCTTCTGATGTTATCAAATAGCCCCTGTGGCATAAGAATAGGGGAACTCTTATAATGTCCTCAGTCTCAAGCTTTCTACCAAAATTCTGCATTTTTTTGTAGGTAAAGGCGCTTCGCAATTACATAAGTTGAAACAAACATTAATTTGATGTGGTCGTTAACCTAGCACTTGAGTTGGCAACTTTCGTAGTGAAGGTCGTAAATTCGACTGTGTCGACCATCTTGTTTTTTCACTTTGAATGAATTCAGATTCATTAAAAAAAAAATAGTTTAATGTTCCGGGGCCTGATGCAGGAAGTGCCTGGTTGGGGCCTGATGCAGGAAGTGCCTGGTTGGGGCCTGATGCAGAAAGTGCCTGGTTTCAATCTTCCCATAGGTGACGTTTCTCGGATCCTCACAGGACACGGCCGATGTGGTCAGATGTTCCACAGTGACAGATACGAGAATTCCCTGTCTGTGGAGAACCTGTGTAGAGCATCTAACACATCGTGAAGACTTGCACCTTGAGAGCGTTCCCTGGCAGATATAATAACACAACAACACTCCTAATGCCTTACAATGGCAAAATAACTTGGATATTGGTATTTTTTTTTTTTAAATGAATCTGTGCTCACTCGAAGTGAACACAAATACACTTTTGACATCTTTCACACTAACCAAAGGGTTGTGCCGTGAAAGCGGAAATGGTCACACGGCAGTGAAATCTTTGCTTTTATCTCTTGTCTTTTGACAATGACACCCCTTGCCCCTTGGTGGCTAATGTCAAATCAGAATAGTTTGTCTATCTTCCGACAGGTTTTGATGCTAGTCACAGATATTATGTAAAGTCGAAATACTGCACTGGCTGAGAAAGCAAATAAAAAACAGCAAATAAAAATATAAATTTATTTTTTCTGTATCAGATACATACCTATTAAAATAGAACAAAATGCTATTTTAAATGGCAACACAGGAAGACCCTTATACATATCATTTTGTACATAGTGTACTTTTAATATAATATCTTATACTTTATAAATGCATTTTTACCCTGCATTCAATGCTGAGTATACTGAGAAATTAGCAAAAATACAAAATTTTTAACATTACATAAAAAAATAAAACTGTTGATTTTAATTCGTTGTACAACAAAATCAAATAATAACAATAATATCAATGGAGCGCATTTTTAAAGAATGGATTAACCACTCTGTATTCTTTCATGATGATTTTCGTCTAGTTATTCTTTGATTGGAATTCCTTCATATACACACAGAGGGCTTCTACATCGGACACTTTGACTGCGTTGTAGATTGATGCTCTTATGCCTCCGACAGACCTAAAAGGTGATAAACACGCTATAATACAACAATATCTAAATATATAAAAATGAATCCCTATTTCCTTTGGTCATGGCATCACGCATGAACAGCTGGACTAATTTTGCTAATTCTTTTTAATATTGTCAGGAAAAGGTTCTAACTAATGAAAAAATACAAAAGAAAATTTGAGACTATAATAACTTTTTTCATATATCTTTATGGCGCAATAGAACAATGTCTGTTGGATCAGATAGTAAGTAAGAAAATTACATAAGGAATATAAACTACGGCCGGTTTCAATTAATTACCTATATTTTATTAAAATTCTATCTATCTTCCCATTTTGGTGTTTCGACAAGCAAAGAAAAGACAATATAATTTATACATAAAAATCTATGCATATATCTAATAGATTGTGACATTTGTAATTACTATTTTTCTATGATTTTGCTATCTCCCAATTTTGAAGGTTTTGTCACATGTATGTTTTATATTAGGGGGCGTTCAAGTATTACGTAACGCAATTTTTGAAGATTTTTTTACCCCCCCTCCCCCCTATGTAACGCGCCGTAACGTTTTTCTGTACCCCCCCCCCCCCCTAAATGTTACGTAACACTCTGGAAGTGACTATTTTTTACTGAAATCTCGTATAATACTATTTATTATGTTCCATAAATTTTTCTTTATTTTTTCTTTTGATGTTTTTCAAATTTCATTGGTATTTTTTTGACATAGATGCGTTGGAAAGTCAGCATGAGAGCCTTTATAGGCCAAGAACAGTTGATTATGTAAATCCCCCGCTTTTGTGGACATTATAGTACCTATCTACAAACTCACTAACAACGCTCACTACAAGCAATTTGTGTTTATGCGTACTGCGTGTTTAAAGCACTAACGAATACTAACAACGAAAATAAAATAAAAATGACGTAAGTATAATACAGTCGAGGGATTCCCCGTAAAAAATAAAAGAAAAGGTTTGCTAACTTAGGAGAGCGAAATGAAAATTTCGACATACAATGCAGTCGAGGGACTCCCCGTAAGACGTAATCGAAAAAGGTTGCTTTTTACGCAGAGCAATAAAATTACATACAGTAGAATTGAGGGACTCCCCGCATTACATAAACGAAAAATCGAGGGACTTCCCGTAAAACATTGTTTAAAAGGATTGCTAGCTTCGGAGAACAAAAAATGATGTACATTACAATCGAGGGACTTCCCGTAAAACATAAACGAAAAGGGTGTCCAACTTGGAAGATTTATTTCACAATTTTTTTTTATTTAAGAAAAAAAACGTTACGTGACGCATTGTTCGAACCCCCCCCTCCCCCCCTTGTAACACACAGTAACGTTTTGCAAGACCCCCCCTCCCCCCCAAATTGCGTTACGTAATACTTAAACGCCCCCTTACAACAATTAAAGCTGTTATCTTAAAAAAAAATCTTATCTTTTTCCCTCTGTTTGTCCACACGCCACCGGCAGCAAGACTTAAATCCAGGAAAAGCTTCCTGAGAACAACTTCTCCCCTAAAACTACCACCGGACAAGGAAAGGAAAGATCTTTGGCACACACAATATAATGGAAGCCAGCTAGAACTGTCGGAAAGCTTAGGACCGGGACACCGACTACCTTACCCAACCTGGAAGACACTCAACAGATTGCGAGTGGGTGTCACCAGATGCAAGAAAAACATGCACAGGTGGGGTTTTAGTGTGGAAGAGGATGTCTCCTGTAGCTGCGGTGAGACTCAAAGTGACGAACACCTCCTCGTTAGTCACTTGTCGAGATATGCCTGTGAGGTGTGATATGCAAGATCTTATCATTGGTAACGACAATGCTGTTGCAGCTGCCGAGTATTGGAGTGGAGTGGTCTAGTGGATGGGTGATCGGAGTCGTTAAGTAAGTAGTAAGTCTTAAAAAAAATGGATATACGCCATACCTGTGTCCTTTCAGCTGCATCATTCCCAGAGCAGTAGCCCCTTTAAGGAATGCCTCCTCGAGTGCCTCATTACCATTCTCCCCTCCTATTCTGAATGGAACATTCATCCTGCTACGGACTTGTTTCTCAACGGGACAAACATAGAATCCATTCGAGTTGTCAATAAGGTTGTACAACATATCGGATTTTTTAATGGAATTTTTTTCCATGCCGTTTACACCGCCATTCTTTTTGATCCACTTAAAGACCTCGCCCATTACGTATATTCTGAAAATAAATATAAGTAATCTATTTTATAAAGCCTGGAAATGTATGTACACAATCCTGTTACTGAAACGTGGACATAGACAAAAAAAAGAAGAGATCTAATCTCTACGAACAATATGTGGGAAGACTGTGGGATATGGAAAGGAATGAGAATACTAGGAAGGAATGTGGAATGGAAGTTAGTGTTGTGACAAAAATGAAAGTCAATAAGTTGTTGAGATGGTTTGGGCATGTAGAAAAAATGGATACAAACACAAACACAGAATTTATAAAGCTGAGAAGATAGGTGTAAGAAGGTGTAGCCGACCGAGAATAATGTGCATCGAACACATAAATTCGGCCCTCAAGGAATGCCAAGTCAGAAGTAAGAGAAATAGGAGAGGTTGTATGATAAATGATATGTCGGTGGAAGAAGCAAAAGAAGTGTACTTGGATAGAAAGGAGTGGAGGTCCATTCTCTCTCCCTACCCTTAGCGAACACAGTATGGTGTGGAAAAAAAAATGTAAGTATGTGAAATTCTGGCCATCTCAAAATTGCCGAAGTAGGTATATTTTTAAGAAGAATATTATTATTTGCTTTACAAGCAAAATCAAAATTTTGTTTGTATTTAAAATTATGCACTTCTAAGATTGTAACAAATCACATAGTAGAACGATTGAAGTATTAAAATATAATAGACATAGACATAGTCGTCTCCGAACAACTCGGCGTCGTGAATACCGCAATTTAACCACGTTTCTGTAAGCACCACAATGTCGTAGCTGTTGACAGCCAGGCTTGATCTAAAAGCACCGGTTTTACTCTTAAGGCCTCTACCAAAATTGTAGAGGCCTTAAGAGTAAAACCGGTGCTTTTAGATCAAGCCTGGCTGTCAACAGCTACGACATTGTGGTGCTTACAGAAACGTGGTTAAATTGCGGTATTCACGACGCCGAGTTGTTCGGAGACGACTATGTCGTTTTCCGTAAAGATAGGAATTTTGAAATGACGAATAAACGGGATGGTGGTGGTGTCCTGGTTGCAGTGTCGCATACATTTAACTGCCTGCGTTTGCCTCAGTGGGAGACGGCTTGTGAGGACTTGTTCATATCACTCTCCTTGGCCTCTGGGAAGCATAGTAAGATTAGTCTTGTTCTTTGTGTGGCATATTTTCCCCCATCGTCCCCTGTGTGCGACTATGAACTACACCTAAACAGAATCTCAGATAGACTAATACAAACAAATCGAAATAGTCATATTTGCATAATAGGCGATTACAACATTCCGTCCATTAAATGGACTAATCATGATAGTATGCCGTTTGGTAAAATTGAATCGCAGAGTGGTGTCACTGCCCAAGCCTTTACCGAGGCAATAGCGTTTTTAAACCTCAATCAATATAACCTGATACATAACAAAACAAATACAATCTTGGACATGGTACTGTCTGATCTGTTTTGTTGTGTGAGCAGATGCGACTTTCCCTTGGTGCCGGAGGATGGACATCATCCTTCCCTATTAGTTGACATCCCTCTTGTAGTAGAAACGAAACTTGACAAAAACGATAAACCGAAATATAATTACTTTAAATCTAACTTCAGCGAAATCAATAAAAAGCTCGGCGAAATAGATTGGAACGTTGTTCTTATGAATGGTGATGTGAACAGTGCGGTAGAAACATTCTATAGTATCTTTTTATCCATCATAGATCATTTTACACCGAAAAAAATTACAAAAACACGTAAATTCCCAATTTGGTACAGGAACCCGACGATTGCACTAGCGAAAAAGAAAAACAAATATTGGAATCTTTGGAAGAAATTCAAGAATCAACATGATTATGCTATATTTTCAATTTGTAGAGCTGAGCTAAAAACAGCACAAAAAAATGACCATGGTATTTACTTAAAAAATATTGAACAGTCCCTTCAGAAAAATATTAAACCTTTTTTTGCCTATGTGAATAATCTTAAATCTTCCAACAACTATCCCAAAAATATGCACTATAACGGTACTTATTCAAACGAGCCCGAGAAAATTGCAGATATGTTCAGTAGTTTTTTCCAATCGGTTTTCAATAAAGATTCATCTAGTAACCTTGAAACAGATGCCTATACACAGTCCAGTGCCTCTACCTCATTGTGCACGGTTAATATCACGAGTTTTGAAATATATAACAAACTTTATCATCTGGATGTAAACAAGGGTACTGGACCCGACGCGTTGTCACCGCTGATCCTCAAGCGTTGTGCTGCCCATCTCGCAAACCCACTGCGTATTATCTTTAATAGAAGCGTTTCGGAGGGCTGCTTTCCCAACATTTGGAAGACGGCTAACATCACGCCTATTCACAAATGTGGTAGCAGGGCGGATATTAGCAACTATCGACCTATTTCCATACTGTCACCTATCTCTAAGGTGTTCGAGGCAATACTTAAAGACCACTTGTTACACTTCTTGGAACCACACTTCCTGCCCGAGCAGCACGGCTTTATGAGACGTAAGTCGACTCTGACAAACCTGTTGATCTACTCTGACTTTTTGTTTGACTCCATGGACGCCCGTCTGCAGGTTGACTCCGTTTATACGGATTTTAAAAAAGCCTTCGATAAGGTCGATCACACTATACTGCTGCACAAGATGGCCTTTCATGGAGTCCATGGCGACCTCTTAAGACTGATTGAATCCTACTTGACTAATCGCCTAATGACGGTAGCATTAAATGGGTATAATTCTGATTGTGTGACGGTAACATCAGGAGTGCCTCAGGGGTCCGTTCTTGGTCCTCTGTTGTTCGCCGTGTTTATAAATGACATAAACAGTTGCTTTCTTAACTCTAAATTTTTACTTTTTGCTGACGACTTAAAAATTTTCCGTCGCATAAATAGTGAGACTGATGCGGTTAAACTTAACGAAGACCTGACAAGACTCTACGATTACTGTAATAAAAACAAACTAGAACTTAATTTGGCTAAATGTAACACTATAACATTCACCAAAAATAAAAACATCATTAAACACACATACATTATAAACGGCTACAAACTGACACACTTGTCCCAAATAAGGGACCTGGGGGTGATTTTTGACAGCAAATTACATTTTGACGCACATATTGAAGAAATGATGAAGAGTTGTAACATGACATTAGGATTTATCCTTAGAGCATCTTCTGACTTCAAAAATTACCAATCATTAGTGCAGCTGTTTACTACACTTATCCGATCCAAACTAGAATACTGCTCACCAATTTGGAATCCATTTTATGACAGATATATATCCATGATTGAAAAATTTCAGCGTAAGTTCGTTCGTATTGGCGAACGTAAATTTCGCGGCTTTGTATCGACAGGTTTGATGAGCCCCTATAAGAGACGTGAACTCATCGATGCTTGTATGCTGCATAAGATTTGTACATCTGTTGTAGACGTGCCCACATTGTTGGCCGATGTCGGTCTGTGCGTGCCGTCACAGAGACGGTATTTTAGACCGTTCCAAATTAACCGACACTTAACTAATGCAGGTTGTAGGAATCCACTGCATAGAATGAAGCGCAACTACAATGAAAATTATTCTGACATTGACATATTCGCGGCTACACCACATAGTTTTAGGAATTCTGTTCTTAGTGTACTACTCCATGATGAATGATTAGTTTTACAATTTTAATATCAATTAATTGTCACCCTTTTCCCTTCCTCTCCCATTCCTTTCCTCTATCCCTTCTTTGTGATTGATGCTTTGTTTATTTATTTGATTTAAACCTTGTATTTTTTCTATTTTTTATTGTTTTTTGACTGTTTATAGGTTAAGTTATTATTATTTAGATATATTGAGAAATTTTATTTTGGACTATTATTATTATTATTACTATTTTAATTGAGAGATCTTATTTTAGACTATTGTTGTTGTTTATTTTTATTTTTTTTAATTTTTGACTTTGAAACACTCTTAGATCAATCATTGTAATTAATATGTGCACACATTTAAGTGGGGCATTACATTTATCATTTCATTTGTTTATCTTTTTTCTTTTTGTAGCCTAGATGTATATGTTTTGTCTGTTTGTTGTGCCATGAGAAATAAATAAATAAATAAAATAAATAAATAAATAAATAATACGTAAGGGTATAAAATACTCCATCGAGGTTTAAAAATCTATGGTAAGTTTAAATTGTCATTTCGTCATTTATTAGTATAATCTGTAAAATAATATGCTCAGATAAGGCAAGATGGAGTTATACTTACGTAAAGCAAGGTGGTGTGTTATAAACCGAGTTCTCTTTAACCATTATCCCAAAATCAAAAACGGAAGGAGTAGCAGGCGAGACATGTCCCAAGAGATCTTCACGGATTATCACCAGAGTTACTCCGGAGGGACCAATGTTTTTTTGAGCTCCGGCATAAATGACACCAAACTAAAAATGTAAAAAAATCATTCACAAATAAGTTTTATTAAGTAAATATTATTGACATCCTAATAGGATGTCAATAAAGATAAACATAAGATTGAGTTCAGGTGGGAAGAAAAAAAAATTATTAAAACAAATGCGAAGTTACCTTTGAAACGTCAATTGCTTTGGACATAATATTGGATGACATGTCGGCCACTAGGGGTATTCCTTTTGTATCGGGAACATTGTGAAACTCCACACCTTAAAATGAAAACAATTGAATGTGAGTAGAATCACCTTACGAGATCAGAGTCAATTACATTCATTGGAGAAACCTAGATGTTATAATTATACAATGGTACTAGACTCCACACCACAATATTTAATTTTCTTACATCATACATAATCTGCAGACTTTACGTTTGATTTTAACTATCGATGAACCTTGCAATTATAATTGTAATAATGTTAGATACAAAATAATTTTAATAAATTCCTAATACTAGTGGTTGGCCAGTTAACTTATTTAGATTATAAGTTCCAACATTATTAAGATTCCTTTGTCAAAGACTGAGCGAGCATTATTTCACAACTTTCTTTCAAAAATAATGACATGGATACGTCAAATTTGAAATGTTGATATACGGGTGTAAAGTCGATGTTTAGAGACCTCTAGCGCTGCGCTCCACGAAGCTATCTGACATTTCAAATCCCATACAAATGAAATTGAGTTTTTTGTTTAATTTTTTTTTAACCACAAACGACGTTTCTAAGATGTTTTTTGTCCCTGTTTGTTTCCATTACAATGATTAGCATTAATCCTATTTTTTTGGTCTCTCTATGAAACATTTTTTTTTTGTGGAACTGATTCCATACAAAATGTATGGAGGATTGGAGCGCGAAGCTGTCAAATGTCTGGTTGTGACGTCACACTTGACACACGTATATTCAAAGTTTTTTCTATGGTTATTCAATACAAAAAAAAAATCTATTCTCAATTTGACCACAGATAAACAAAAGATCTGCGTCAAATACATCTAAGTGTGTGTAT
This sequence comes from Mystacides longicornis, assembly GCA_963576905.1. Lineage (NCBI taxonomy): Eukaryota > Metazoa > Arthropoda > Insecta > Trichoptera > Leptoceridae > Mystacides > Mystacides longicornis. Next base: position 5,654,039 of record OY756434.1, read on the forward strand.
CATATACATAACATTACAGTAGTGCGCGTTATGTTATATTATTGATTTAATCCATTTTTATGCATAATTTTAAAAACATATTAGCTTTTGCCACTTCTCTATATAAACTGTGTACTCTATATAAAGTGTGCGAAATTTCATACTCCTCTGTCCACGCAATTTTCGTAAAAATAGTCACAAAGTTTTTCCTTCACGTATTAATATATAGATGATAGGATCTTCATTGTATTATTATTTCAGTAAAAGAGACGGTATCAGCTAGTAAGAAATAATATGTTAAATATGCATAAAAAATTGATTACTTATTAATTTGCTTACTTATTAATTTGAGTTCATTATTGTATTTTGAATTGTTTTATACCTATATGGATAATTAATATTGTTTCATTACTATTGTGAAACAAATTCAACAAACAAAGCAGAAAGATATTGTCAGATCTGACCATCATGGTCAAATGATCACTGTCTATGGAACTGTGTCAAACCATACCCCAAATAGAGACAAATATATCAATAAAAGAACTTATACAAAAGAACATATTAAAGGTTTTATAGATTCAGTATCTACGTTACGTGCTGATATAAACAGTGATGACGTGGCTGCATCAATTAACAATCTATTCAACCTAATCATGGTAGAAATCGAACATCATTTTCCATTGAAAAAGATAAAAATAAAAAGTAAACAGTTGTCTCATGCATGGACTACTAAGGGCATTAATATCTCTAGGATAAGATTGTTTGAATTATATGAAACAAAAAAACATACAAATTCAGAAGCCACCAAAAAATATATAAATAAGTATAGTACAATTTTTAAAAAAGTATGTAACGAAGCTAAAAGAATATATATGAGTAACCAGATCATGAATTCAGGGAATCCTATCAAGATGACCTGGGAAATAATAAAAAATGAAACCGGACGATCGATAAGTGAACATGATAACTGTAACGAACAAATAACCCTTAGAGATACCACTAACAAGACTAACTTAGATACAGCGACTTATTTAAATAACTACTTTGTAAATGTGGCGTCCTCACTAACAAATAACTTTACACAATCTATTGAACATTCATTGAGACACGTACCCATAAATTCTGATATTACTTTTAAATTTGAAATTATTAAAATTGACGATGTTTTAAAAGCTTGCAGCCTTATAAAAACAAAGACCTCTAATGATATGTGGCATATCTCCACACATTTACTCAAAAATATTATTCAAGGCCTAGCTCCCATTCTAACAGAGATCATAAATATTTGCTTTCAGAGAGGTATTTTCCCTGACAGTCAAAAGATTGCCAGGGTTATACCAATATTTAAAAAGGGTGACAAAATGGATGCCAATAATTATCGGCCAATATCAATCCTACCAGCTATTAGTAAGATTATTGAAAAAATTGCTACTAACCAGCTAATGCATTTCTTAGAACACAATAAAATCATACACTCTAATCAATTTGGATTCCAGAGGGGTAAGAGCACCTCTGACGGGATTGCCTCACTGCTTGGCACTGTGCTGGAGTCCTTAGACAAGAGAGAGTCTGCTTGTAGTGTCTTTTGCGACCTTTCAAAGGCATTTGACTGTGTCAATCACGAAATTCTTCTTGAAAAACTCAAGTGCTATGGGATCAGGGGCACGGAGAACAGATTTTTTCAGTCTTACTTAACCAACCGCCAACAGTATGTCGATGTTAATGACACTAAATCCGAAATGGCAGGGATAGGCTGTGGGGTTCCCCAGGGATCGGTGCTCGGTCCTCTCTTATTTCTTATTTATATAAATGACCTTCCAAATTGTACTAACAAAAATTCAGAAATTGTAATGTTTGCTGACGATACCTCACTGATTCTCAAAGGTAATAAAAACGATAATGACTATATAAATAATGCCTTAGGTACATTGAAACAATTAAAAAACTGGTTTAGCGACAACTCTTTAGTTTTGAATACGACAAAAACTAATACTATGAGCTTCTCTCTTGGTCGACCGGATGTCACAGATCCGCTTTCCACTGCTCTCTCGGGAGAAGGTGTGGGTGCTGTTGCGGAGTGTAAATTCCTGGGAGTTACACTCGATAAAGGATTAAAATGGGATAGCCACATAAATCAGTTGTGCAAAAAACTGAATTCTGCAGTATACGCAATAAAAAAAATCAAAGATATTTGTGGAAAGGACGCAGCAAAGTCTGTATATTATGCATACTTCCACTCCATCATGAGTTATGGAGTGTTATTCTGGGGAATGGGATCTGATTCAGGTAGAGTATTCATTTTGCAAAAAAGAGCACTCAGAACACTGCTCGGCATGTGTCCTAGGGACTCCTGCAGGCCTGTGTTCAAGGAGGAGGGTATATTAACTGTTCCTTGTGCGTATGCTCTTGAGTGTTTATTATATGCACATAAAAACATCCATAAAACCCCATTAAATGCAGACTTTCACAACTACAACACCAGAGCGGGAGAACTGATACGCCCTCCTGAGCACAGGTTAGCAAAGGTGTCCAAAAGCTATATTTGCACTAGTATTAGATTATATAATCACCTTCCACCAAGTCTCAGGTCCCTTAATACTCTGTGCTTCAAGAGAGAGGTGAAAAAGTATCTAGTTGGCAATGCTTTTTATTCTGTTGACGAAATATTGGCCGACTACTCAACTAACTCATAACTGACCTCTATTTTTATTAACTAATAAATATTAAAACATAACCAAGTATAATTCTAGCTGTTCGTGTAGTTCTGTTAGTCTTGACGCGTTCTTGTTACTATCTGCCTCTTACTCTTGACATGGTACTAGAAAGACCTTTTACATCTTTCTAGTACTGAAAACCAAAAATATAATATGTGCTTTGATATAATTTTTCTTGTTTTCGTTTTTTCTTGTTTATTATTTGTATTGTATGTATATGATGTAACATGTATGATGATCCCAAGTGTCCTGCAAAGGACCTACGGGTTGATACAAGAAATAAAAATAAAAAAAAAAAAAAAAAATTAATTCATGTCAGAAATTACAAGCATAAATTTTGATGTTCATGCTTATCTATGGTGAGAATAGGTTAAACATTTATTTTGTTTTTTAGTCTGTCGTCCAACAGATTTTTCTACTAGAATGTACCTAAATAAAAGGAAACAGGAATGTTGAACAGAATAATAAATCTTACCATGAACGGTTTCGTTGAAGCAAATATGAACGTAGGAAGCATTTGGATCCAGTTTCCAAGTGCTTGCATCAGGAATGCTTCTATATTTGTCCAACTTAGGCAACACAAGATTCACCTTGCCATATTTTTCCGCTTCCTTAGCGGCTTTTGAAGACCATGTGCCTAAAAGTTTTAAGAACAATAATTATAATATTGTCAGAAAAATGGAGACAAGAATCTAGACATACTTAGAACTTTGTGTTCCAATCAAGCAATAAAGATGAGACATCAACAAATGGATATAGTCATATCCTGGCGCCATCTACATGACAGCAGTCGAGGTCTATAAATTTTGTTGCTCTAGTCATTTTCAAACATTTCCAACAGATGGCTCTATTTCTCATTCATTATTAAATTACATCTACAGGAATTATGAAGCAGTTACTTTCAGACCAGTTGGCCCAGTGACTAGCGTCTCTACATTGGGACGACTATCCCTGTGAGAGCATGGGATTTTTCCACATGTTGAAATTTCTCATAATATTCAGTGATTTGACCATTACCAGCTAATGGTGAGCGTTGTTAACGTAAAGTGATCACACTAAGCCAGCCTTCCAAATAACAGTAGAAGATGGTTTGTTCATACCATTTAAAATCGAACATCATTAGTGAATTATTATCAGTCATTAGTTGATATATTATATTCACAATTTATTCCCATTGCATCAGTTGTATGTATGAACCTCTGATAAAATATCACATATTTCATTGATATCATTTTTCCCGCAGACACTATTATTGCTATAGCAACAAATTAATATACTAGTTGCATGTAAACATGAGATCCAACTGTCGATTGACTAAGTCGGTATGTTTATTGTATGAAACGATGTCGTCAATAAATTAAATTTTTACAAAAATTGTTAAGAAAAGTTTGAGATGTACTGATATAATGTACACATTTTTTATAGAAAAATTAATTATCTAGTTAGGGTGTTACGGTGTTTTTCGATATTTTTATAAAATTAAGAAATATAGGCACTGAAACTCGTAAATTTGTCATAAAAAAAATATTTTTCTTTTTAAAAAAAGTTTGAGAAATTCTGGAACTTTTTCATTAAATTTAATTTGAGATATTGTATTTTTCTATATACCTACAAAATTTAAGGGTTCTAGCTTTTATAGTTTTCGAGATATATGAAAAAAATTTGTAAAAATTCAAAGGTTGATTACCCCTGACTGAAAGAAAATTTAAAAATTCTGAGTATACAAGTTTTGTAGGCTTAAAGTATTCAATATTTTCTGAAATTTTAGGATCTGTGCATCAAGCGAATCAAAAGTTATAAGGGGGGGACGGACACACAGACACACACACAGACACACCCTCACACAGACACACACACACACAGACACACTAAATGTTCTCCTCCGAATCCTGAGTAAATCCATATATGGAACATATATGCTGCGAAGCCTCTAAGTCGGTGTTTTTTGTCGTCAAAGTTTGAAAAACCGTTTAAAATCTAGACCTGGCCATACAAATCTCACGTATCTTGGCTTGATACTGCCGATCTGTCTCGAGAAATAATTTCTCTTCAACAAATCGACAGTTGGATTAGAGATCAGACAAATAATATGTTAGATAAATATTTCGTGTTGGAGTGTTTGAACGAAAATTTCCAATTAGGGAGCTAAGAAATAATTCTGACCTGTGACTACATAATCAGCGGTCCCGGTTTTGCTCATCAGATTCAGGGGTATAGCAGCAAAAAGGCCTGTGCCACCACCTTGCATAAATATTATTTTGTAATTGTCTGGGACATTCCTATAACATAAGAGACAATAATTACATATATTTGTTTTTAATTAGTTACATTTGCTGACAGGAGACTGAGAGGGCCATTTACACCTTTTCAGCCTCGCCTACATATTCATTTATCTATTTCGTTATGTACTTTTTTGTAATCCTTTTTTGTTGGAATCCAGTAATGTATTGTTTTGAATGATTTTGACAACTCCAAGTGCCTGAAAAGGCCTAGGGATGAGAATTATAATTAGATTCAAAATATGTAAAAACTTTTTTGCAAATGCTGCAGTTTTGATCTTCTTCTTTTTCTCAATTCTATTTGTACTGAACAACGCTGTTTTAGCCATTACTGCTTCTTCTTGAGATTATAATTTTACTTATTTTGGAATGTGATCAATGATTATTTGTTTTGTTTAGTAGAAAAGAAAAATATGAATGACATCAACTATGGATCGAACCCATAACCAAAATATCAATATAAATATGGCACAAATAAGCTACCATGTAGTTTAAGTGCAGCAGATCTGAACCTTTTTGACTTTCGTACCCCTTGGTGATTCATTATTCTAAATGTACCCTCGCATTAAAAATTTGTTAAGATTTTATTTAAAAAAATACTTATAGAATGATTAGCACTAAAATTTATATTGTGTTTTCGGCTTTTACTTTTTTGACTATACCTAAGCCCTCAAATAAGTAGTGTTCCAATTTTGTAAAATTACCGACCCGAACACAAACTTAAAAAAGAGTAATTCCAAAAATTTGTATCCGGAAAGGTGAAAGATCCCCGGACAGATGGCAACACTGAAAATGTACCAAAGGTGGAGAATCGCTGCTTAGTGGATGATATTGTAACAATTTAAAAAAAGACTTAATGTCTTTATCAAAAATTTTAATAATTTGGTATTTCTCTCCATAATGTCAAATAAACAGGATTTTTGAAAGGATTAAACTTTTAGACTTACAATAATTCCCTGACAAGATTCTGGCATCCTTCATTGATATTTTTGTAATGAGCAGAGCGATGGCTCATTTCCATAACACTGATTTTGGAATCTCCATATTCTATTAGCTCTTTCTGCACATCTACCAGGACCTTCAATAATTAATTATTCATAATATATTATTTTTAATCTAATCAAAAAGTAAAATTTAATTATGAAAATATGAACCAAACCAGAGTGATTTGACAATAACATTGTTGTTTTATTCTCGTTAATAGAAAAATGTACCGTAGGAGTGAGTTGAAACTAATTATTATTTACAACAAATGTATATTCAACAAGTGTAATTTTAATTAAAACAGTTGAATAAACACTAACTTTACGTATTGGGTGAGCAAATCAATTAGATATTTGTCGATAAAGATTTAAAAATTACAAATTTACTGATTTACAAAACGTATACAAAATACCTCTTCTGGCAATTTTGCCGGCCCAGCTCCAAAATTCAAAGCGGGTGCCATAATTATAACTTTTTTATAATAAACTTGATTTAAAATTATAAAATAAACACGCAGGTTGATGAATAAACTTCAAAAAAAAGTTTATTTTGATTCGCAATATGTTTACTACCGACAGCCGGACCAACCACATCGACGAAATTAATCTTACTAAAAAAAATGGATTTGGTTGGAATAAATCAACACGCATACAAGTTCAAAGTCACGATTATTTTCATCATTGTTAATGGGAAGTTTTCTGGGGAGCTTCCGACAATACACACTAGGTGGCAGAACTTCTAATCAGGTCTATTGTCAAATTCAGTGCTGCCAACGTAGAAATGTTTTTTTCAGTGATGCCAACGTTGGGAAGTTTGTTTTCCATTGCGTTGCTAAGAAGTTGTTGATTGAGTTGCTAAGAAGTTGTTGATTTTGTTGCGCATAAATTTGAGAATAAATCTCAGGGGTGCTGTTCTGTATTTTTTAATTTGTATTTAGGTAGGTATATAAAAAAAGATGAACAATTTTATTTGTAATAGTATGTAAAAAAATGTACAATGATTACTCTAAACCTATTGTAAGTTATCATGTATAATAATATATAATTAAGTTGTTTAATTTGAAATAAACTAGAATGATATTTTGGAGGTTAGATTGTGAGCGACCATAAGAAGAAGAAGAAGTAAATCGCCCCCGTTGGCAACACTGAATTTGACAATAGACCGGATTAGCAAGGGCGCCTCTAGCGGCACAAAAAGGAAAAAAAACATCCCATTGACTCGACTACCGCGTGGCGTACTCGCATAGAATTAAAAGCCCGCGAATTTTGAATTCATTATTTATTCTTATCTTAAAAACGAAATAGTAATATAAAATATGTTTGATAGATTTCATGCATCTAGCACATTAAAATAATAATATAATAATTGGTTATGGTTCAAGGAAACTGTTAAAAAGATAATTTTGTATTGAGTACATATAATTTGTTGTAATGATTATAATATGCTATGATAAAAGGTTAAACAAAATGACCTATAGTGATAAAAAATACAAACGGTTAGTGATTATAAATTTTCATTGAGTATTCGAATTTGAACAAATATTTTAAATACCTAAGGACTACTATTTATTTTGTTAAAGTAAATTAGTAAGTTAAAAGAATATTTTTTATACATATACATTTTCTTACCTACCTGAAGTAGGTAAGAAAAATGAATTATTCGATCTCTCTCTCATTGCTAAGATTTTTTATGTTACAATGTCTAATATTATTATATAAAATAGATTTTAATTGTTGTTATTTATACATTTCTATTCTCCCTTTAAACCACACTAGGGGCATAGGGAAGCAACAAGTCCCCTCCATTGCACCGAATTTTCGAAGCAACAAGAGCCCTCCATTGCGCCAAAGTTCATGACCTACATTTTTTTTAAATAAATATGACTTACATAATACGTATACATATTTTTTTTTTAAATTTAAAATATCTTTTTACCTATGGGTATTAAGAGGTATTCATTATCATATTCATCGGTATAATTCACAGACTTCTTTGAACCGAGATCGTGACCGTTGTCCTTGCTCTAAGGTTGTCCCTCTTATAACGAAGTTCTCGACTACGAAATAGTTTAAGAATCCAATGAAGTGTTTCCTTCTGTATGGGATGACAAAACTAGTCAAACTTTACTATTTACAGGAAAATATAGCAAGTTTATTATTTAAAGAATAGTCTAAATATAGCAAAATAATTTTCGATAAAATTTTTAGGAAGTGCCTCTAGAGCCGTAGACGGAAACATCAAAAATTTGGTACGGCGTCCGTAGATCTCCATAGACAATATTTTATCATAGACAATTAAAAATTGACACTTGTTTAGCCGACGATTGACATTGACAGATGATATTAAATTGTCGCTGAGCACGGATTTGATTATTAATATTGTTGAACAATAATGTAATTGTATAACAAAATTACAAATATCAGCAATAGTAACAATAGAATACTTATTAATGTAGATGTTTTTATTTTTTAGAAGTATGGTTGCCACAATATAACATTTTAGAAGTTAAAACGTAAAAAAATATTTGGTAATTATTGAGTTCGCGGGCTGATACGATGATCCTCAGAATTGAGGGACCGATGAACATGAGGATGAATCTCAATTGCTCTTGAGCTTCTTATTCAATACGTGGAGGCAATATAAGTAGCTGCTGCCACAATGCATTAAAATAAGCTTGCAAGGATGCATGGTTATTACAGTTGTCACAGTAAAGAATTGTCCACATTTTTACTATGAAGGTGGATGGAAGCGGGACAATCTGTGAAAAAATATTTCTTGTGGAGTTTTCACTTTTTGAGTGGTATTTCTTGCCACCTCTTATACAACTTAATGTTGCATAATAGTATTTTAAAGACTCCTTAGCATCTTTTTCTGTATGATGCCTTTTTATTTGATTTTCAATACTCCTTGCGTCTATTATATTTATCAGCCAAAACATTTGGGAAATCTTTGTATCACCAACTTTCATTTTTGAATAATTGATTAATATTAACACTTCACTACCAACCATGCAAAATTGCCAAGTATTGAGACATAAATTTGGGATTCCTAGAATTAGGTAATCCGCCATATTTTTTATATATTACATAATATAAACGGTTTTCGGCTTTAAACACAAATTCATTTCACGTATTCAAAAAAATATCACTAAAAAAAAACATTAAAAAAGTCACAAAGAAATAAAATTAAAAATTAGTAAAAAAAGACTAAGCTTTATGTAAAGACATGCAAATAAAAATTCAAATTTTGAATAATATAGATGTTTAATTATTATTTCCGGATACTAATAGTATCCCATGTATCCCCAATGAGATTCGCACGAAAATTCAAACTGTCCTTTGGTACTAATACGAAATTCGCGCCAATTCACGCTTTGACATTAACTGTCATTTGAGTGTTACCATAGTATGAACTGTAATAATATGGCAACACACAAATCTACGGACGCGGGTACGGGATCCGGCTACGGCTCTAGAGGCACTTCCAAATTTTTATTATAATGACGTAAAAAACAACACGCAATAATAAAAGTTTAGTTATGGCAATATTGATATCTTGTTGCAGCTGTCAAAATATGAAATTGTGACAGGTTATGGGTTATGTGGTTGTGCCGCCTATCTGTGATTAGATATTATGTTTATATGTTGTAGTTCTAATTAGACTTGAAGGGTTAGTTAATATATTATTTTAAGACTGTCGTGCCAAGTCTTCAGTTACAAACATGAGTCTCGAATCTATAAGATACAAGAGAGGGAGCCTTGAAATACTCGACCAACTCCTGATACCTGCCCAATCAAGATATGTACCTGTAACCGGCGTGGAAGATGGATGGAAGGCTATAAATAAAATGCAGGTGAGATATACAAACATGATAACAGCATGCAATCACCTATGTTCTATTTATGTCAACATACACCTTATTTATTTAGTTCACAATGCATAACATCTGTTTTGAACATCAAAATTTTGAAGTCTTGAAGGATGAGTATCAATGATTTACATGCATATTGCTGGTAAAATTATAATAAAACGTATGTGCTCAGTATTATTTTTACTTTTAAATAATTATCAATGTTTTTTTTTTGTATTTATGAATACCTACATGCACTAAGATTATACTGAAACAATTACTTCTTACTTTGTGACAAATGTAGTGCAAGAAGACTTACAATTACTGCTGTTTTTTTTTTCGAATAATTTGTTTCAGTTGTTCATGGATACCGTATGTATGATTGGTGAAAATTGTTACATAAAAATGTCTGATGGTTTTAATAAAACAGAATTGTCAGAATTTTAATAAATTATTTCAGGCTGAATACTAATTGCTCTTGTCATTTTAGGTTAGAGGCGCACCTGCTATAGCCATAGTTGGTTGTTTGTCATTGGCTGTTGAATTATTTAATGAAAATATTTTTGATAAAAAAATACTCAGACAAGAGGTAATAATATTAAATTTCTCACCTACATATCACCGTAGATTTTATAATATATTTAGGGCCGAAATTATAAAAGTCCGTTAGTTTAAGTTACAAAAAATTGGTCCAAAATTTGATATAACTACTCGTTTTTCAGAATTGTAAACATCCGTTAGTAATATTTCGGTAAAATGTTACCATCGGCTTTAACTGACGGCCAGACCACCGATTAAGCGACAGTAACTTCATTGCCGTCTCACTCTTTCACCTAAGAGAGAAAGAAATAGCAATAGGCCGTGGCTGTCAGGCTGTCATTTCATTCTTTTAAATTCGTTATGCGTATTTTGTGGTGTTTTTGTTGCGCGTTGTTTTGCTATTTTAAATTGTTTTCCAGCAGTGATAGTGATGCCTTTATTAACTATTTCAACACCGAGAGAATAGTTATAAAAAAATGAAAATAATACAATGTCCCTATTTCGCTAAAACAAAATAATCAATCCTGTCTCGCAAAGTTAATTTCACTTATGATTAAAATAAAGAGTCCTGTCTCACAAAGTTGATTTCACTTACAAAATATTATAAAAGATAAACAACACAAATTACGCACACCAAATTACAACGCTTTTGCGCGGTTTTTTTATTGATTTCGTTTGTTTTGACATGGTTTTGACATAAGAGTCGGTAAAATTCCATAGAAGCTTTCGAAAACCATAAACAAATATACGGATAGTAAATTTTGGTTTATAATATGGTTGTTGGTAAACTTTACTAACGAGTCGCCGTTGGTTGGTAACTTTGACATTTACTGACGAAAATATGGTCCAGTCTTTATAATTTCGGCCCTTAAACAATAACTTCTTAGTAAAATAATATGTAAATAATAAGATCTATATACTTAGACAGGCAGGGCCGGATCTTCCATAGGTAAATGGGGGATTCAAACCCTAAAGGAACACTCAGTGCTACAGACTCCCCAGCTCCTCAATTTTTCCTAATGATATGGTATCACATCTGCCTCAAGTCTTACATATTTTGGATTTCAAAATCGCTCAGAACCAACATTAAAACTTGGATCAAAATCAAGAGCTGCGAAATTCGTACAGACAGTTACAGGGTTGGAACTTACGATGAAATTGAGTACTTCTTCTTCTTCAATGGCTCTACAGCCCAAATCAAGCCTTGGCCTCCTGTAACTTTCGCCTCCACAGTTCCCTTTCCCCAGCCGCCCCTCTCCAATTATCCACCTGCAAAAGTTGCACTGCGTCTCTCTTCACATCGTCCTCCTACCTCAGTCTCGGTCTGCCAACCCTTCTTCTCCCTTGGAAATTGATATTCATTTTATTTAAAGGAGCATGAGCTGCTTCTATTCTGCACTTGACTTCAACTTCTACTTCGAGGTTTTCTGTTAGGATTTTACAAAAAAATACATTTTTGTTTGATGTTTTGCTTTTTGTTTTAGATCGAGGGAAAACTGAATTATTTAATTTCGGCCAGGCCAACCGCTGTGAACATTAAAATAGCTGCTGATGACCTTATCTCCTATGCCAATTCATTATTCAAGGATCCCGAAGTGTCTTCCGAAGATATGAAGAATAAGTATGTCATATTTTGGTGGATTTGAAATTGAAAAAGGTCCCGGAACGCTGTTCCACCACGTGAAATTGAAAAAAGCGCTGGTTTTTACATAGTGTATCAACTCAATCAATCCATTCTCCATTTATGTTTCGGCTTAAAAGAACATCTTCACCCTATGGGAGAATCCCTCAGCTCTGCTTTGAAGGACTTTCATGTTAAAAACAAAGGTTTTTCCTCAGCCGGTTGTCATTCCGCATTCTTACCTTATCCCCCAGATAATGCCCCATTCGGTACATAGTTTTTTGTGTTATGGTTGCTACATTTTAATTTCATAATTATCCTTCTGAATCACTTTCTTTCAAACACAGAGTTTTTGTCATTACCCAGCATTCACATTCACACATGAGAATAACTACCTTATAGAGTCTAAATACTTTGCAATGTAGTGAAAAACTCCAGATTGCATTTTCCCCTATTATATTTGACTTCTACCATTATGGAGAGGAGATGGAGTTGGTCGGGACATGTTCTTCCTACCATCAGGGTCCCGAAGACAAGGAAGACCTTTCGAAGGCTGTCCAGCTCTTTCGAAGCGGAGCTGAGGGATTTGGACATGGTGTGGGAGGAGGGCATAAACATTGCGCAAGATCGAGTGCAATGGAGAGCTCTTGCTGCCTCCCTATGCCGCTGAATGGAGTATAAAGGGAGATTTTATTAGATTAATTGATGGATTGATATTAGACTTAGTTTTACTTATATCTGTGTACACAAACAACTTACCATTTATATATATCTCTTTTGTGTTTATTGTAGAAATAATATATGTAACTAGAGGTTTGAATTTGAATATTCATGTTTGTAGAGGATTTTAAATGATGGAATTTTTTTGCAGCTTCATAAGCCAAATTGAAGACATGCTAAAGAAGGACATAAGCGACAATATGGCAATTGGGAAGTACGGTGCTAACGAGATCATAGGAAACACGAAGGAAAATTCAGTTAGGATACTCACTCACTGCAACACAGGGTCGTTGGCGACTGCAGGCTATGGGACGGCGCTGGGCGTTATTAGATCACTATTTGCTGCCAATAAATTAGGTAATCAATATTATAAAAATGGAGATCACGCCTAAATGGCTGGACCGATTTCGCTAATTCTTTTTTTGGCATGTTTGCTTTTGTCAGGAGGAGGTTCTTATGTAAAAAAAATTAGGAAAGTTGCGTGGATAATTAGAAAATCAAAGAAAACTCTTAAGGAGATACAACTATTTTTCACAACACAATTCACCATTTTCAATAGCATTATATTACCGCAGACACAACTGTCACGGTCGAGCTGTTGTCAACGACTAAAACACTAAGCGTGGCCAAGTACCAAGTTGTTAATATAGCCCAGCCAACCAGCCCTAGATCTAGATTCTAACGTATATACAACAAAATTCGCTAATCAAGTTCAATTTTAAGTGTTTGTAATGCAATAGGGGGGAGGGTTCTTGTGAAACATTACTGTGTATTACCGGGGCGGGAACAAAGGTATTTAAGTGACATTCCAGTAATAGTTGTGATTTTTAAGTATACATAATAGTAACATGGGCAACAATAATGTCAAAAATTGCATTACGTAACACTGGAACTTCTCCATACCATCTAAAATTAGTGAATTTTTAGAATCATTAGTTGTTATTTATTTATATATAGTCTGATTCATTTAATAAATATGTATAATTTTTACAGAGCACGTGTATTGCACAGAAACCCGACCATATAACCAAGGGGCGAGGCTTACGGCGTATGAATTAGTTCATGAAAAAATTCCTTCCACTTTAATAGTTGATAGTATGGTGGCCGCGCTCATGAGAGCTAGAAATATATCTGCCGTGGTGGTTGGAGCTGATAGGGTGAGTTTAGATTTATAACAAATTGTTCAATCTTTATAGTTACAAGAGAAGACAAGTGTTCATTGTTGTTATTTATAAATTTGGATCATGTTCTATTCTTAAGATTCCTATAGGTGGAACATAAATATTTTAAATTAACAGTAAAACCTGTCAGACGACAAGCATAGAAAAGGGACATTTATAAAATTGTTTGAGTTTCCAATAAATCAGTCATGTCATCTCAACTTTACCGCATTGAGAAATGCGGACAATTTATAATTTTTTCCCGTTTGTAGGAACCTTTGACCAAGTATCACATATTTAATCAATATAATATTTCCTGCAGACACCTTTTATTTCAAATGGCGTAGAAACTTTCAACTTAAAGACGAATATTTCAGTATGAATATGTTATTTCAACAAACCGAACATACCGAATTATGGACGAACTTATCAATTATGAAAATATAATAAAGCCTATGTCACCCGGGGATAGTTTAGCTTCCTAACAGTGAAAGAATTTTTCAAATCGGTTCAGTAGTTTCGGAGCCTACTCTATGCAAACAAACAAACAATCAAATCTTTCCTCTTTATAATACTACCTACTCTCAGGCCAATTTACTTTTGCACGTTGGATATCCTCGTCTCATTTACTCGTCCCAACCTTTCGGTCTCGCATTCATAGGTAACTATTTCTCAGGTAGTCTAAAACTTAGGGTGAGGGGAGAACGAGTGGGGAGGATACACGGGGGGTCCGCATGTGCAAAGTTAAGGGCGGTTTGAGTAAAGTACAGATTGAAAATCTTTTAATTACATCCTTTCTGAATTTTTATTAACTGGTATGCTAAAGAGAGTTGATGTTTTAGGTTGCAGCCAATGGTGATACGGCAAACAAAATAGGAACATATCAGATAGCCGTTATTGCCAAACATCACGGTGTGCCGTTCTACGTGGCAGCTCCACTCACATCCATAGACTTGTCCATTGTGTCCGGAGACCATATTGTTATAGAGGAGAGACCCGACAAAGAGATGACGCATATTGGGGACCACAGAATTGCAGCCAGAGGTTTGTATCATAGATATATTTTTTATTCAATATCCTTAAATTACACCATTCTGCATATTTGCTAAAAAGGTTACAAGAATCATAAGTATGTGGAACGTCTATTCAACATAGCAAATAGGCATTAAATGGATATAGCCAATATCCTGGCACAATCTATTGTTAGCAGTTGCTAATCAAATTTGATAGTTTTTAATAGGTTACCACTTTCCAGCTCTCACCTTTAAATTAGTATGAAATATAATTTCTACCTAGCTTCTATAAGGCCAAATGCATCAATCAGTAGATAGATAAATATATCTTACAGAAAAGGCTTTCCTTGAGATATTTGCAACATCAATGTGTAGATATCGCTTATGTTTAGGATATTTGACGCCATTTTTAACATGCGGTACCTTCTGTTGGATAACAATTTATCTCTAGGTTGGCTGTCAAAATAGCCTTCACTGACGTTTATAAACTCCTGTAACGCCGTGAATGTGATGAACTTTTGACTTGTTTTTCTATAAACCAAATTGATATACATCATCATTAAACATAACGAGAAAATATACATATTATTATAAAGAATTATCATTTTGAAGCCTCGAACAAATATTTTTTTTCAATTTCGATGACAAAAGACACCAATTTGCCAGTTTCAAACAAAAGATCTGGAAGAAAAAATCTAATTTGTAATCGAAATGTTGTTATATTCTTAAAATTTCTGTCAAATCATTGTACAGTTACAAGTTTTAGAAATAATATTACAAAATTATAATATGCAAAACAAAAAACAACATTAGAACCTAATCTAAAAATTTAATTCAATACACATTAATTCTCAAAACAAGACTTCATCTGACATCAAATCTGGCACGAAAGGGCAATTCCATAGAAATTTCCATGGAATCCACAGAAATTGCCATAGAAATCAATAGATTTCAGCATAGCAACACTGTTATCTTCTAGATATCCATCTATTGGATAGTTTTCAATTGATGCGGCTGTCAGATTCTTTCCATCACTTTATCAACTACATAACTTTATCTTATAGATGGCTACCAAGAACTTTTATCTACATATTGATGCGTTGGGCCTAAATGTTTTATTTCCGAATTGGTTAGACCAGTGGCTAGCATCTGCTTGAGTCAGCTAGTGCTGTACGTTCGAGTCTTCTTGGGTACATAGGCTTTTTTGACAGTTGATGATTCCCATAAGTCGGAATTCAGGAAAAAAACGACTTTGATCATTTTGATATTGAACGACAGATAATTATCATAGTTTTAACAAAAGATAGGAGATAAATCAGTTATTGAAACTGGCTGTTAGTGTCTACATTTTTATATTAACAAATCAATACTACAGCCTTGAAAGACAGTCATAAGCTTTTAATTATTCAAATTTAAACATTAATAATGTGAATTAATGAACAGGATAGTAACTTAATGGTTACGACATCGATTTTTGTACTATTTCATACTAAAGGTTGTGGGTTCGATCCCAGGTGCCAACCATCATCCTCTTTTACGGCGCAAGCTTCAGCTTATTGTGAAAGAATTAAATTTACTTTGAGTGACACAAATTCATTTTTCAAAAAGTTTTACAATAAAAAATTGATAATGTTTTTACACCATTTAAGAATATTGAATTGTTTGCAGGTATATCGTGTTGGAATCCCTCGTTCGACGTAACCCCTGCTGCCTTAATTAAAGGGATAATTACGGAGAAAGGTGTGTTTGCCCCTGAAAGCTTAAGAGACGCGGTGAGCCTTCTGAAGAAATGTGATTAAAACTTTACTGTTCTAATGATAAATCAGATTTTTGTAATATTTCATATACACTATTTCGCTGTTGTTATGTTTTGTTTTGTATAAGAACTGTAACTATTTTATGTATTCTATTATTTTATACTCAAAGTAAACAATATCTAGTTTTACAGAACTTCAAATATTTGGTTAAATCTGAACTGAGCTTAGGCTGGGACATTCTTCCAGATTGGCCAATGGTTGAGTACTAAATAAGTGTCTAACGCATCGCACGATACCCAGGATAGACAAATGTTGAGAATGTATGGATAGGTACAGCAGGCGTCAGATATTGTTATCATGTTTGTCCCGTGTATTTTGATTAAAATAAGTGACAGTTCTAACAACCGGTAGCCATTTTGAATATTACTACAAAAATATATTTCAAACAAACATAACATAGAAGAAAGCATTGTGTTAAAATATTGTAATTTTTAATGTAAGTTCACTTGTCATATCCTATTACAATAGAAAGTCTGTGACATCATTGTCATCAGCTTGTTGGTATCCATTATGTTGCATACTAAAATTACTGTTATTCTGTCTTTTATACTTTTGCTTGCTTCAGGCTTTGGTTTTTATTACCATACAACTAGCATGAAAAGCTGGACCCAGTTTATAAGCGCAATAAATTTGTCTTTTGTGTTGAGAAAGGTACATTAAAAATACACAAAAACATACACTTCAGGTTATAAAATTATAAAAAAGTGTTGTAACTTTTTGTAACAACTGATTCTATAAATCAAAAATGTAAATTTTTTTTTTATTTATTAGCCTTCCACTCATTATCAAAAATGTGATTATTCTATTATCCGATAGAAATTGTATGAAATTCTTAATTTTGAATGGGGAGTTAGACTTTTGAATCTATAAAGTGGCTGATTCTATTAAACAGTGAACACGATTGCCGGTGCCCACTGTACTGAAATCAATTCAAGTTCAGCATAGACACAAAATAATGGTTTCCACAGCCATAGTCAATATGTTGCCCTTTTTTCGCTCTCTTTGTATGGCTCCAGGATACTTTAATGTATGTGTAGTATAAATTTCAGTGGGTTATAAAAACCATCGCATGCTTCACTTAAGTTCTAACTTTTATAATTATTTGCAGGAAGGAAATGTTCTATTCTTCAAATTGTTAATCAATTAGGAATAAAAATCCGCTTTAAATATTCGCTGCAAGCAAATAGAGCTTTTTCACTATACATATATTTTTTTAAGTCACGATGTAGCCTTGACAGATGGCCTGGTGTGTACCTTTAGCCAATCTCCACTATATAAAGTCCCAATGTTTCCATTAACAAAATATTTGAAGTTCTACAATACTTAATTTTAAGGTGATATTAAAATGTACTATGCCTTAAGCAAGAATTGCTTCATTTTGCTATAAGAGTTGTTTTTTTACCTAATAAAGATAAATATTTTTCAAATACTAGTGACTTTCAATACAATACATCCAATCCAAAATCATAGGGAGGCAACAACAGCGCTCCATTGCTCCATCTTGTCCAATGTTTATGTCCCACTCCCACACCATGTCCAAATCCCTCAGCTCTGCTTCGAAGGACGAGAATCCCTCAGCTCGTCTTCGGGACTCTGATGGGATAGGTACATACGTAACTTACGAGTATACCTATAGTTTACTTAAGTACTAAGTAACAAGAAGTGTAAAGCAATTGCGAGTGAAGTGCAGGTGTTAACAGTGTTAGAAGCGGGTTTTATTTTTTGCAAGTAGCCCTGCACTGTGCTCTGATCCGCTCATGGGCAGCATACTGCAAATGAAGGTGCGCATACCTTTTGTCGGTGCTGCCCCATCAACCCGTTGAAATGAACGGGGCAACTTTGGACACACCCTTTATACCTGCAATTTAAAATACTACAAAGTCCCTTTAAATAAAGGTGTCTATTGAGCCTGAAGGCATTTTCTTCTTATCAACCAGTCCTGTTCAATTTCAAACTCAGTATTTTCAAGTTACACTAAGAAAAAGCATAATATATATACTTGTGTTTTTGTCTATTCCCTTCTGCCACTCCCTAAGTGTAAATAAAACTTGGTAAAACCTAATTGAGAGCCATACCAATGAACGAGGATGGTGCTGCGAATAGGGAAGACAACGGTACGTCTAGTGTATTTCTATGGTTTCTCACAAGGGTCCTTCAGTGTTTAAACCTTTGAAAATTTTTTGACCCGGACGCAAACTTAAAAAAAGGTCATAGAGTAAAGATACAACCTGGAAATTTTAGGTTTCAAACCCAGACAGGTGGTAACACTGGATCCGTCAAATGTAGACAATGAATCCCTCGTATCTTGAGTAATCAGGACGATAAACTATTATTCAGAAAATATTACCTGTTGACCATAACTGATTCCAACTGATTAAATGGGGATCAAAATAAAAAGCAAGAGAATTTTGAATAGAAAAAGTTCACCAAAAAACACCAATATTATAATATAGGGCAATATAAAATAGCTGCTGATTAATAATTGTAAATTCAACTAATTTCTTGTTACACTCAAAATTATCAACACAACATAATATTGTACGGATAAAACTTATTGGCCAATAATTACATCCATGGCGCTTCACTACAACACTGTATAGGTCTGGGCCTCATCCACAACGTTTTTTCCATGCCACCATACTTTTGAAATAATCCGCCAGTAACTCAAGGTCTGCTCTATCTTAAGTGCGCCATCTGATGCTCTTACTTGCAGCAGATATTTCCCAAGAAATCTCTATGGGATGAACAGAGTTCCCTGTATCTTTGAACATGGCCCAGCCAACTGAATTATCGAAACTTTATTAATTTTCTTAAATACTTATTTCTTACAATACCTGAAACTTTTAAAAATAAAATATTGAGGATAATTTGAAGTGGTTGGTGACCCAGCGGTTACAACGTCGGCTTTCGTACTGCGGACGTCGTGGTTCGATCCCAGGTGCCGACCATCTTCCTCTTTCACGACACAAGTTTTCGGTAGCTTACTGTGAAAGAGTCAAGGAGTGTATTTGTGTTCTTTTTGAGTGAGCACAGATTCATTATTAAAAAAAAATTAGGGATCAGTTAGACATGGAGAAAATCACGTTTAATGGTTTAAATGTGAATATCATGATTGTCCAATAAAGCGTTTATTAATCTCTTTCCAGTTATTCATTAAAAAAAAAAAAAATTTAGGGATCAGTTAGACATGGAGAAAATCACGTTTAATGGTTTAAATGTGAATATCATGATTGTCCAATAAAACGTTTATTAATCTCTTTCCAGTTGAAAACATTCGTTACAATGCAACTTTGTAGCCAGGATACTCGTAGTCAACCACAATAATTATTTTCCTTTGATATATTTACCACAAAATGCGGAGAGATCTGAGATAACATAAAAATAATACATATTATTCGTAGCAAACCGTTATTTGAATTGTGCGTCGTACGATATATTATTTTTCAATGTTACCATGTTATATAAAATATAATTCATCATTGTATTTTTTTTTTGGTTTTTTAAATGATGGATAATTATGAAGTGGTGTGTTATCAATTTAACTGATTTTTTAGAACTAAAAAAGTAAGATGAGCATATTTATATAAATAAAGTAATATTTTTAAGTATAGTAAAGTGATAGAATAATTTAAGTACAAACATAATTATTTTTCCATGACACATCAATTGTCAGCGGATAGCAACACCGTCAAATCTATAAATTCGGCTGATTGGAGTGTGTTGTGTTGTCGGTTCGTTATTTTCGTAAATAAAGATTTGCTGTCGCAGACGTTGTAAATAAACTAGTATTAATAAGTTGAAAATATAACAAGCTTTTAATTTGAGTAGTAGTTTTATTATAAATATCATTTAGTGTTAGCTCAAATATTGTTATTCTGTGATAATAAAATGTGTTGTGCAAGTTGTCAAGTCCATCAACTTGGACGGTAATGTGTGTGAATCTGTGGATATTAATTGAGGCTTAATCCGTTGTTAGTTGTTCGCATATGATGTTGTGATGATTTTACATGATTATTTACTATTGAATAAAGCAATTGCTTTATTTTTTAATTCACAAAACAATAAAATATTGTTTACAAGCGCATGCGCCTCTTCGAGAGAAGACAAAGGTTTTGTGTGTAACGAGTCAGCTGTATGGTGTACATAATATTAAATAGGAATGGCATAAGTGTTGTGAAACATATTTTATTTTGTTTAGTGATTTAGTTAAGTGTATAAAACAATGTTTTATGAATGTGGATATGTCATATTTCTGTTACTAGTCCTTCCAAGCACAGAAAGTGGTAAGTTTTAAGAAACCTTTGTTTTTTTTCATAGTTTAATTTACCAAAACATTCACATTGACTATCATTTTGAAACGTTCTTTCAATAAACAACATTAAATTTTCCCCAAAAAATTTAATTTTAGTCTGTTTTACGTTGTGTTCTGTGATAATCGAGAGTGTTTATGCTTTCCTTGTATGTGTTTTTTTATTTGGTTCATTGATTGGTATTACTGTCCTTTTCGCCCCAACGGCAATGTCACTTTCAAAGATTACCACAACAAATAATTGAATTAACCCCAATCAAAATACAAATATATGAAGTTTTCATATCTCAAAAATGTATTTAACACAAAAACAATTTTCTTATTTATTGATAACTTGTAAAAAAAAACTTTTAAATTAACTATGTATTTAAAATTTTCAAACTTCTTTGAATTATTTTAGGACTGTTCAATAGAAGTAGGTACCAAAAACTAATTTTATTT
Source organism: Mystacides longicornis (assembly GCA_963576905.1). Taxonomy (NCBI): domain Eukaryota; kingdom Metazoa; phylum Arthropoda; class Insecta; order Trichoptera; family Leptoceridae; genus Mystacides; species Mystacides longicornis. The sequence goes on from OY756434.1 coordinate 5,675,466, forward strand.
TGAAAGTCTAATCGAACATGTTCTAAATTTAAAAAAAATATATATATAATTTAGTGATATTGTTTATTAAAAAATAGAACGAAATCTTTCTATTACATACCTAGATAGAAAAGACAAAATATTCTATTTGTGAACAAGTTACTTTTCTTATATCAGTCAAATTTATATTATTATACTAACTTTCCTGACTGGCGTTGTTCTGTGGTCCTATAACTACTGATAAATCACTTTTAACTAATTCTGCTTCCGACCGATGCATCTGTTTTAAGCATATAACTTCCACCAGCACTCTGACAACTGCACCAATCATCAAACAACCGACAGTTCCTGTCAAACGCTAATTTGATTTCAAAATTAGAATAAGATTTTACTGTATTTACTGTAAAAAACGCTAAGAAGGTTACCTACTTTGAGTTTTCTTTAATTTTCTATTTTTCCACGCAACTTTCTTATTTTTTTCTTTCATAAGAACCTTATCCTGATAAAAGCCAACACGACAAAAAAAGAATTAGCGAAATCGGTCCAGCCGTTTAGGCGTGATGCGATGACATCGGGAAATAGCTCTCCATTTTTATATATAAGATAGATCAAGGATATTTACACAGAAATATCCTTACTTGATCTTACTTCGAAAATGATTTTTTTTTTAAATATGAAAATTTGATGTGAAATTAGAGTAAATACTTAGGTAAAACTTTTTCATAGCAAGGTAACGGTTAAATGTAAACATGAAGTTTCAAAAACAAACAAACTGGCATCAAATTTCGATACATACATTTAGAATTTACATCATATCAATACTATACCTATATCATTTCGAACATATTATTATCTACTAAGATAAAAACAAAATTTATTATCATGCCATGTTTGGGATTCGTCTTATATTATTTTGTATACCTACAAAATATGTAGTAACATAATAATATGTAGGTACATAATAAGAGCTACATATTATTATGTACTCTAAATTTTGGTTTCCGGATGTACCTACCTAGGTAGTAGGTAAAATCTATATAGGTATATTATGCAATATTGTTATTCGTTTTATTGTTACAAACAAGCATAAGAATCTCTTTTACTTTCCTCTCGAAACGATATATCAAAAGTTTACAAGAATTGAACATTTTCAAAAATACATTGTGAAACAGTTGAACAAAATTACACCAGGGATGTTTCCATAGTTTTAGTAATTTTGCTAATTTAGTACCTACCCAATTTCGATTTTTATACGAATCAAGTCAAAATAAACAACATATTATTAATTTGGTTGCCTGGATCAAAAATTGTAATAAAAGCACAAATAAAAAGAACGATAATTAGAACATTGTGCACCAACAAAGCCAATAGGCAATAAAGATGAGACATTAACAAAAATGGATATAGTCATATCCTGGCGCCAAATACATGACAGCAGTCGCAGTCTTTAAATTTGGTTGCTCTCTTCTTCTCAATAATTTCCAACTTTTATCTCTATTTTTCATTTTATTACTAAACTAGCATATACCCGTCTTGCTTTACGTTTTTGATTCCGATTGTCAGGCTTGATCGGTAGGTAATTAAACAGGTTCTAGTCTAGCTTCCCATTGCTTAACAGACCGCTATAACTGACATAAGCACAGAAAAAGAAGAATGACTTTTACCGACCTCATAATATTATACGAACCTACCGACATAATTTGCAAGTTTTCATAGAGAGAGCTCTGTGGTTTGAATCTTAGCTACATTCCCTAAACCCTGTGATAATTAATTAGGCGTTCCACCCATAGAGGGTGATTTGGGCTATGTCGTGTGATAAATGCAGCTGTCAAACTTCAAAATGGAGGAACTATTTTGCAAATTTTATTCATTAAATCTTTATTTATTGAGAATAATAAGATTTGAATAACATTTATATGTATAACAAATCAATCTACAATTATTTTATTACATTTTCACACCGTAGTACCAAGATTCCATTCAACTTTTACATGAGTAATTTTGTTTCCAAAAGATGGCTTACTGTCTTTTTTGAGAAATTTGTATGAAGTTCCTAAAAAAATAGAGTTTTTTAAATAGCTCTAAATATATTAAAGTTTATGCAGCAAATTGTATTTAAGAACCTTCTCCAGCATTATGTACGGCTCTGGGCATATTAATATCTGACCTTATCGTCTGTTTTCTACGATTGATGCGCCTTCAAAAATATAAACGGACTAAAATATTATGTAGATTTCTACTTGTTGCATACATGAGATTTTTCGACATGTTGAACATGTTGAGAATTCTCATGATTAGGAGTTTCGGAGACAAACATTACCACCTAATGGCGAACGTTGTTAACGTAAAGTGATCACACTAAGCCAGCCTTCGAAATTACAGTAGAAGACGGTCGTAAGCCCGTAGTGGTTTGTTCCATTTAAAAATCGAACATTAGCAATGAATTGTTAGAGTCATTAGTTGTTATTTTTTCACCAATAAAAATGGCTGTTCGTGATATTACCTAAGTATGTACTCTCATTTATTACGATTTCATCTTACTGGAAGAAAAAAAAAATAATTAGGTAGGCTGCCTTTTATGAAATCACGTAACTATTTCTTTTTACGTGCCGATTGATAAACTTTTTTATTTAATTATTTAATTAAGTAGTGGTTAGTATTAATGAATTTGACGTTTATTATTTACTCAGGTGTTGAATTCTAACCTCTAACACGAATCCACGTCATCTCAATGTAGCTTCATTGCCACTTAATTATTTGAAGCCTATTTATTAACTTCATTATTTATTGACAAAGATGACTAATACGGGTCAAATACACCTTTTCCCCACCTATCTCATAAAAGAGGTATCGATGGAATCTCATACTAATGTAGTAATGTATTGAGGTAACGATGCTCTCAGTATTAAGGACATCCAAATCATTCCTATTATAGTACCTACTATATATTTATTTCAAACTACAGTGCTCGAAATTCGACCATAACTGATTTCAATAATTATAAGTTTGAATATTATTAAGATTCCATGGTCATTGTACATGGTTGTTTTTTTATTCCACTTAAGAATAAATTTCAAAATTTGAACGAATTTTAAGTTCAAAACTAGTCGAATATTTCAGGCTTTGCACCAAAACACCCAGTTTCGAAACTTTTACTAAATCGATTACTCCGCGAGCCCTTAACACGTGTACTTGAAATTTACGTTTCACTGTAGATTAAACTTTAATTAAATACATAGGATAATACATATTGTCGTTATTTATCGGTCTCGGTAGCCTAGTCGTCTATAGGTGCTAACTTCAGTACCCCTATTCTGTAGCAAGTGTAGGGTAGTCACTTGAAAAAAAGTGACTATTAGGCGATGATACATTTTGTATGAAAAACGTCTACATGCGATTCTCGCATTCGATACGTATAGACGTTTTTCATAGAAAATGTATCGCCTAATAGTCACTTTTTTTCAAGTGACTACCCTACACTTGCTACAGAATAGGGGTCCAGATCAAGAGGTCTCTGGTTCGATGCCCAGTTTCTAAGTATTGACCTTTGTCGGATTGGACGGGACCGGTTGGCTACAAAAAAGAGTGTAATTATTGGAATTTGTCTCATTAACCTAAAGATGATTTCTTTCGAGCGGTATAATGCTCGAAGCGTACTTGTTAAGTTCGAACTAGACTTTTTCGGAAAAACCCCCTGTTGAATTTGACGTAAACTTTGAGTAAGAGAGATATCGCTATAAAATCATACATTTACCGCAAGTACGCTGTGTGATGCTTTATGTTATGTAGGTATTTATACGTAATGGAATCGTGGCACATTCTTCAAGGCCGAACATACATAATTGATTCCTAGTAGTAGGTATTATTTGGAGTAGGCACATTCCAATAATTCGAACCGCCTCGGGTAGCTGCGGCCACATTGTATCTAATATGATGTACCTACTTATTAGGTATAATCTAGTTACGCCAGATAGGATACGTGATGCAGGTGAATCAGCGTTCCACGTTCTAGGTACACTGTAAGAGTTCTTTAATGTCTCTTCCCCATTTCCTTTTTCCATAATCTTGTTTCGTGTCAACTACTTACCTACTACATACGTTGATGAGATTTAGATACTGTATATGCAAATACTCCAATGTGTTGACTATATCACAGCATTGTATTCGTGTTCAATTCAGCTTCTAATTTTCTAAATAAAAATGAAAGAGTCTTGCATAGTTCTACCACAAAATTTATTGTTCAAACATGAACCGGTTTTCGGAGACTTCCGTCTCCATTATCAAATGTTTCTACCATCTCCATTATCAAATGAGTCTTAAACATTAAAACGACACCTTAAGTAAATAATGAAGTTCTACTAAACTTTTTCATGAATATTTACCCATGCTGGACAAACTTTCTTTTATGCCCATATAAAATGGGCGATGACAGATAAGTGCGTCCATATCAACGATCAAGACAATATACTCCACTTCCAGCTCTGGCTCTGTGTTCTTTTGGTTGAAATGCACCCTAACACGTCTGCCCGCAATACAATACGAGTATGGAACATTCTTTGTGTAAATCTTACGCAATAATCTCGTTAAAATTTAATACTGCGTCTTTAAAATGTACTGCAAATAGTAGATTGCCCTATTTGGGTTAGTGTGTTACTTTAACAATATTAGCCGTTTAATGATTATTCAATATGTTGTATTATCTTATGCTCCGATCGAGATTCGAACCTGTCTATCGCTTATGAAAACGCGGCATCGTGTCTTATTTACTATTTTGCGTATCGTGAAGATAGATTTTTGGGCACATTCAAACTAGGCAGGGTATCACTTGCTAATGGCAAACCTTAAATTAATAATGTGGGAGAAGTGTTGGCTTTCTCAGGCAATGTGGTCTGATTACATGAATAGAGGAATGCTAGCTGAATTTTCCTATAAAGGACTTCAGGGATTCCAACAAAGGGTTCGACAGGGTTGCAAAGGAGATGCCTGTGTTTTCAACAATTGGTAAAAGTTGGTAAAGGTAGAATGAGGATTTGTTCCAAATAATATTTTATCTTTATCTTATCACTGTACTAGAATCGTAAGAGCAACCAACACCGCATATAATTTGCATCAATTTAACGCTTTCAATGCTCGACCTCATAACGTCACACTGCCTCTTCCACTGCAACTGCCTCTCTGCACATATTGTGCTGTACGTTCTCTCCGCCAGCGGTCTGTCGCCGCGGAGGTCTTCTGACTTATGGAAATTTCTATCGTTGCGTAGTTTTCACCTTCGTTGGACAGATCGTCTACGGAAGAGCGATGTGAAATCGTCACTACATCACATACCGGTGATAGTTGCGTTGTCAATGCGGCGATCTACGATTTTGTTGCTGACTGTAGTACGCAGTTGTTTCATCGCCGTGTCCTATTTGCTCAGTCGAGTGTACGATATTGCTTAGATCGAATCTATAGGTAGTGTACAATGTTGTTTGCTGATTAACGCAATTTGGTTCCAGTTTACACCGAGCCTTTTCACCATCAGAGTATTTAACAATTAAACTGACAACGCTTCTTCTTTTTCTCAGTCTGTTTCCGTCGTCCTACGCTCCTGGTAGTATTTCTGTGTCTCCGTGTTTCGACCTTCTTCTTGGTCTCTTGCCATATGACCTGCACACTGACATAAAAGACATGCGATACGCTGAAAATATCTGTCACTTTTGAATTGTTTCTCACTATATCTCTAAAACTCAGTATGACTTTTCGACGTATCCTTAGGATGAAAACACAAAGAACGCTGATTCCGACCGGCGCAAAGAATGTTTCTATGAATTTGAATGGGCATACGCGCAGCAAAAACAGGAACCCGCTTTTCGGCATGCTCATTCAATTGCATAGAAACCATAGACACGTCTTTTGAGCCGATCGGCGCCGGTCGGAATCAGAGTTCTTTGTGTTTTCACCATGACAGTACTTCTCAGTAATGATAAATTAAGTTTCATTAATATAAATGTTTTTGTTTATACTATTCTTTCGGATTAATATTCCCTTTATTTAGTCAATCAAACCAAGAGTTTGGGAACAATTTTGACCAGAAAATGAGTCAGATCAAAAACAAGTTTTCTTTAATTTGAATCTACATAATAATTCAGTAATTAGGAATAATTATTCTGGAAGCACGCCTCTCCTAGATCAATGTTGACCTTAGCAGTCTGAATCTTGAGAAAGTATTGTAGACGTTTCTCTTCTGTCAGAATTTACTTCAATTTCCTCGACAAAGTGAGCCGTTACTAGCAATATGTGAGCAGATGTGCTAAAAGTTGGCACGGCAGTAGTTGCTCACCATCCTCGCTGATATTTCTGTTGGATCTTCCTTCTTCCTGTTGGTCCCTGTTGGATCAATGACGGAACAACAGCGGCATCCGTAGAAGACAATAATATAAAAGAGAAAAAAAAAGAAACTTAATTCACTATACAACCTTTAGGACGTGGTATGAGCCAATCATACTTATTTTTAATTTTCCGATTTCCTTGAAACATTTTCCACTTCGTTAAGCACCGCCGTAAACTGGGTAAATATCGTTGAAATAATTCTGGGGCCACTGCAGAAATAATTAGTCGATTAGTAAAGTAGGTTTTTTTATTTCAATATAGTATTCCATTACTCAGGGATGGTTAACATAAGGCACGCGTGCCCGATGTGGCGTGAATTAAAATTTGCCAAAAATTAAGATGATTTCAAAATTACTTAAAAAATATTGACAAATATTTTGGAACACTTTCTAAATAGATTCTTGAATCAGAAGATATTTATGACATTATAATTATTACAACCAACCATATAACAATTTTTATTTAAATAAATCTGTGCTCACTCAAAGTGAACACAATTACTCTCTTTGAATCTTTCACAGTAAGCTACTTAAAGCTTGTGTCTTGAAAGACTATATTTCACAAATAACGTTCATTTTTATTGTTGAAGAACTACGGGCTAATTGTTTTTTTTCGTAAGCTGACTTATTATGATCCCTTTGCGTTTACAACATTCGCCATTAAGATGGCCAAATGCGACAAATCCTCTAACTTCTATGTCATGGGAAATAAACTAAGTACATACATACTTTGTATTGTAATGATTAATGCAAATAAGTCAATAGGGAAATCAATTGCCGCATGCCTCTTTAACGTGATGCACATATTTTTTTTGTCAAGTGTCAATACAAAAATGCGAGTGTATGTCTTGTTTCTTCTTTTCTTTAAAATTCTTTTCTGGCTACGATTTCGACTAATATCTGCGAAAATCCTTTTTATACATAAGTAATCAAATTATGTTTAAGTATTGATTGCGATTTTCAGTACAATTAAATTAATGAAATCATTTTTTTGTTCTTTTATTTTGTAGATTTTGGCACGCGGACTCTATCTTAGCCATCGCTGTTCTATGCCCTAGTGCTCACGTACATACCTTAAATAGATGAATAATTACCTAATAATAAATAACATTCTGTTTAGAACTGGCTACTTGGCTGAATCTTTTTTTATGCTCGACCTTCAAGTTAGATACGGTCGTGTGAAAATTATTGTTTTAGCTTTAAATCATTATTATGTTTAAATATGAAGTTTTTGTACCAACACTTAGGTTGCTTTTTAAGTTAACTTCCTAGGAACACAATTCGTTTAGGCAGACCCTAAGCCGGTACGATGCAATAACACGTCTGTTTGTAGCTCAAACTTCCGCAACCTAGATATTTCGTTTTCATGATAGGTATCTAAACTTCGAGCAAACCACCTTGATCCGACGTAAAAGCGAACTCAAAAACGTTATACGAGTCTCTTTTTTGATCCCGTATCAAAGGGTCTTTTCGGCTTTGCTCCTGAGAATTTTCATTTCTGAAAGTATAACCACACTATGTTATAATAATGTCGGTCCTAGTATCTTTGTCTTCTTTAATTTTTGTGTGCCTTCCTAGGACTTTTACGAAGTTCAACAAGTCATGAACTATTGAGTGTTGAGTGTTTGATTTCCACGGATAAGCTATCCAGTGATCTATGCTTACGATTTGATTTTTATTCGAGTATATTAGAGTAGTGTTCCGCAAACTTTTTGTGTTCAAGGTACACCTACCAAATCTAGAAATTTTTAAGATACACCAATGAAAAGGGGCCGTTCAAGTTTTACGAAACGCATTTTTTTACCCCCTCTCCCCCCCAAAACGTGCCTTAACAGTTTATTTTTTCTACTGATGCTTTAATTTTTCTGCTCCAAGTGTTTCACTTTCAATTCCTGCACATTTTCTAAATCCGCAGGCATGACGTTAGGAAAAATTTCGCAAGGTACCTACTACCTACCATTGACACCTTGCCTGATAAACACCAACTTAGCATGAAAGCTTTCAATTTTGTCCAGAGACGTTAAAATATTACAATTCTTGCCTTGCATTTTTCTGTTGCGCTCATTTAAATAAGCGAATATGTCCGCCAGATAAACAAGCTTACTACCCATTCTTTTCTTTTGAACACCTGGGTCTCATTTTTTCGCGGCACACCAGCTGATGACCACGGTACACCAGTGTGCCGCGGCACACGCTGTGCGGAACACTGTATAGTACAATATTCTCGACTTTATCAATTAGATTTCCTTCTGCGGAGGATAAAACTCGAGGGTCATCTTTAATGCTTTTTTTCGACCCTTTTAATTTCCTTTAAACACTTTTGTATGGTAGGAAACAAAGGAGCACAATCTTTGTAAACCATACCAATACCAGTACTTATCTATTACGGAATTTTTTTGAGTTTCCCCTCATTTTGTTAGGAGTTAATAATAACAGCGCGGTGTTCGGTTTTGGTTAAAACACTCGAAACACGCTTGTTAAGAAACAAATGCTAGTTGTGTGCTGAAATTTTAAAATTGTCACCTTGAATAATGCCATAAGAGAACTATTGACAAAAAGTATAGGTACTCATTACTAACAGAAAAGTTGTCATACCGAGAATACATTGAACTGCCCTCATAAGTGCAGGGAGTAGTATGAAAAATTCACACGATTTGTTTTCTATTTTTTTATCATAACATTTTATCCTCCTCTTGTTATTTTTTCGTCTATAGATTTGTTTTTATAAAATTACATACACACATTCTCACTTTATGACCCCACTAAGAGGCAACAAGAGATTTTGCGCAGTTTCTCAGCTCTGATTAATAATTCTTATTATCTGGGGTATTACAGAGTTGGGGGTTTATCCTATCTACCTAGCTTGATTCTTTATCGCTAACAAGTCTTAAATTATTGCCATCAGAAATAATCTTTTAATCGGCTAAATAAATTTAAATCCCTATACATATTTGATTTAATTTTTTTTTTTATGCTACTTAACTCGCAAATCGGTTTGTTTTTGTAACTAAAAATAGAGACCTCAACGGCTTATAGTTAATTTAAAAATTCACATAAAAACCGAGGCATTCTATTCGTACTCGAGCGTTGTTCAAACTCCCTCTTCGTCAATATCAAGTTGGCGATTTTAGTGTGTGCATTATACCGAGTTGTTTACTTTGGTGCATGATAAAGAACTAAAATAAATACTCTGTTATCAGAGTAAAGTAATAATGTTTATTGTATAAGGTAGGTACTTATTATTTGCATTGTGTTGGCTGTTTTAACGTTCGTGGTTGGGCATACACCTGTGCGCGCTTCTCGTAAAGAATCATTCATTGTCAAGATCGACTCGACTCGATTAGCGTACCCAAACTTGACCTTGCCTTCAGATCAATCAGGACGTGTCTAACTGATAACTTCCTGTCTCTATTTCGATACATTTTTTTAACAATCTATGTACCTACCATGAATTTTATTGATGGTCGGCTAACAAAAGAACTTAGTCATGTTAGAGTATTCTGTTAAGGGGGTTTTATATTCATGTTACATCATAAAATATAGAGGGAAAACATAACGTTTGATTCAATATGAATACAATATTTGATGGTTTTTAACGATACATTAACTTATTTTAAATAAGACCTCTTTAAACTTTTGTGTCCCCTTTAAACTTTTGTGTCCCAAAAATATGATATTAGTACTTACACCTATTAAGTATTTTATCTGATTTGGAAAAAACCGATTGTGCTCTAAGATTGAACTACAATCGACCCATGAAATTTAATATGTGTGTGGGGCCACAATCGTTTTTAATTATTGTTTTTGATTTATTTACAAAAAAACGGTATTCATGTTCATAGGATCTTCACAGTTTTTGTAGCCTAAAGTGCCTATAACAAATAAATACATTATTCATATCAAATAGAATATAAACACAGTGTCAAATTAAAATGTAAAAATATAAGTACCTATTTTATTTTCCCTTGATGTCCTCACTTAGGGACGTATAAGACATTGTAAAGCGTTTAATCTTGCACGAAGTTTATGACCTCCTCCCACACCATGTCCTTATTACTCAGCTCCGCCTCAAAGGAACGGACTTCAGTTTAAGAGGGTCTTCCTATTTTGACACTCTGATGGGATGAAGAACAGCGCTCCTTTCGGTCATCTTGTCTTAGAAAACATTAGTAACCGCGCGATAAATACCAGTCTCCTTAAATCCGTTCATGGCAGCTAACATACTATATTATAGGTTGCTCCTTTTTTAATATACCAACATATGTTTTAATAACAATGTCGCATTGTAAACATAAGAAATACATTTTATCTTAATCACTGGTCTGGTCAATCAGAACTACATTAAGATAACTTTTATCCTGTTGATGATTAAAATTATTACTAACACCGTATCTGCATTAGACCAGCCATTGAATATGCATAATGTACCTACCGATAGAAATATTATTTTATTACTGCTGTAATAATATTTAAACAAATAGACAGTAAGTTATATAAATAATGTTGTATCCAAGGATTGCATTATGTGAAGTGTTTTCTCGCGAATCGTTATGAATCAGACATGATTATTGTTTATGCACGTCGTAGATAGGTATAAAGATTATTTTATTTTATGAAATCGATGAGTTCATCGTTTAAAATGTATTGATGTTTCTTTCCATCGATTGTATTTCTTAAGTAGGTAACCAAATTCAAAGAGTTTTCCGTGATCGAACTCTGGTAGACTTCCCCTCGTATGGTGTACGACAGGGATGAATATTTTTCCCAGTTTTGTTTCCCATTTCCCATTGTTGATAATATAATTATTGTTATAAGATGTTTGTCTATGGCCCACAGAAGAGGAAGTGACTTTGGTTTGTTTAAGCACTTCCCTTTGTATCTGTCATGGCGTGATGAACTAAAATAATATGTGCACCGAATGTAATTATATAAAATCAGTGTTCAGTTGTAAAATCGTGTTTTATTGACTATTAAATACCCATGTTTAAATTAGGGAGTTTCCGATGACGTCAAGAGGCTGAGTGGGAAATGCTTCGGAAAGCTGATGAAGAAGCTATTGTTGAGCAATAATGAGCTACAATTATTATGTATTCAAACTTGTGTGCCTTCTGAGACCAGCGACCATAACTTCCCATCTGAGCCTATCACACTCAACAACCTTTTGACCTAAAAATACCTTACCTTAGGCATTAAACTGCATATTTATCGCCATCTCCAGTGCTCCAATAACAGGTATCTCCCGCATAGCTATTGTGCATAGTTAAGCCACGGCTACACTATGGGTCATGCTGGCCTAATAGAGGCTTTGGCACAGCATGAGCAAGTAGTGTGGCCGCTTCACCAATGACCAGTATCGCCCAATATTTGACATTGGCCATTACTTGTATACTTGTGGATTGAGGCGGCAAATATCGCCCATACTGGTCCAAAGTTGACAGCTATCATGTCTTACATGTTGTTATTTTCACTGTGTTTTGTACATTAATCTTTTTGAAGTTGAGAAAAAGTACTTAAATAGATTTATCTCGTTATGAATTCACAGCGGAAAAAGGCCATACGAATGCAAAGTTTGCCATAAATAGTTTACCATATTATCAGGATATTTTAAGCACACATGCGAATTCCTTGCGGAGAAAATATGCCATATGAATGCAAAGTTTGCAATAAAAAGTTTACCATATCAGGATATTTATTTAATTTTGCATTCGTATGCATTACATTTGTTATTTTTTACAATATTATTTATATATCTTCTTTTATGTTTTAGTCGAAATCAAACTGTAAAGAGCTAGGTAAATAAATATCGGTAAACAAAGTTTGCTAAACATCAATTGACATTACTACAACTGTCAACGTTGGCCCAGTAGTGTAGCCAGTTGTACAAATATACTTGCCAAATGTTGCTACTTGCCAATGATGGACCAGAGTCCCTATTTGGCCAGCATGGCCCATAGTGTAGCCCTGGCTTTAGGTGGGTACAATCAACGTCTGAGCATTCAAATAAAACCCATATAGGATATTATATATGAGTAGGTAATTATTTATTAAAAAATATATTTACATGAAACATCAATAATAATGTGTACCTATATAATACAACATTTTCTCTCTCTTAAAGCTTTTAGAAGCTTGTGCATAGTATTAAAAGTATCAACGGTCGACATTGAAATCGGGATTGAATTTCAACATTCGAATGCGATTTTTCCCGTGTGTTTCTAAAATTTTATAGCTTTATGGCTACCCCATCTCCACTTCTGTTTTTCAACCTTTTTTCTACTCAGCTTCCTCTCTGATTTCAATGTTTAGATATTTTGCTTTGCAGATAGGTGCTGCAACTATTCTTCCACTTTATATTCGTGGTCCTTTTCAGCACAGCCTATGATCCGCATTTCCGATCCTCGATTCATTCGATCAAGTTTATCTTAAAATGCGTTAGAATATATATTCCATGCTAGTGATAATAATACCCTACGCGTTCGTTGTTACTACTGCTTACTTCGATTTGACGTTGTTTTTGTTTTATTTTCACAATGTTCCGTTTTTTTTGTTATCAAACAAATACAATGAAGTTGTGTTTTTTTAATGTCTAACATCAGTCATTGTCCATGGTCCGCCAACCGATGAAACAATCGCCCTGCGGTACAGCATTTTGTTTGAGCGATGCCATTGTCTTCTGTCACGCTCTACCAATTTTTCAAGTCCTCTTCCACTATCGGAACTTTCAATTTGCTTACAGTAATGTCCATGGCATCCCGTTTCCCCCTTGTCTTTCTACGGCTGTTTTTTTTGCTGTTGTTATTTCTACTACCTAGTTTGCTGTCGCAAATTCTTAAGTGTTCTGCTAAAACTCTTGCCAATTTTGTGCGTATAATTCTTTTGAAATCTCTTATTCTTTGTCTTTAGTGTAACTATATTCTCAGAAAACCTCTTTGTCTTTGTTTTCTTTTTCTGATTCTGAAGTGTTTTCTGCGTAAGAATTGTTTGATAAGTAGGTACTTCAACACTCGATTCCCTATTAGATCATCTAAAGCTTAGAATCGCTCAAAAATATATGAAAAATGTAAATTTTAACTGACTTTATGACCCGCTATTCGATCAATTCAAGCGCACAACGGTAGAAAATTGTTGATTAATTGATATCCATGCACAAGTTATACGCCATGCTAAAAAACTTTATTAAATTTAATTTGCGTGTTCATAGTAATTCCCCGCTGTTAGCAAAAAATAAATCATTAGAATTATTTCAAACATGCAGGGTAGTTTTTCTAAATGTCCCTTTATACCGAACGAAAAAAGACCCAGAGCTTGAAAATAGAGTATATTTTCCTAATCGTTGATATGACCGACCTTGGTAGCCTAGTTCTACTGGCGTGGACTTCAGATCCGAGGTCCCGGGTTCGATTCCCGGTCGGGTCAAAGTTTTTCAATGTGTTTTTCACTTGAAATTTCTACCCGGGGTTGGTCTGTCTCAGATTGGACGGGACCGGTTGACTGGAAAAAATTGGCTCAGGCAATAAATTCCGCCGGCCAAACTGACACCTTTGTATAGAAAATTGTTAATTATTATTATTATGATCACCAAGCTCAGGGTATTTTAAACAGTGAGAAAATATACAAATAAAAAATATTGTAAATAAATAAAAAATATAAACATGGACATGGACGAAAAATCTGGAAGTTGGAATAAATGCTGTGGAAATGAGATCACTGCGTAGGATATGCGGAAAGAGACTGATTGATAAGGTATGAGGAATGAGAATATTAGAAAGGAATGTGGAGTGGATGTTAGCGTAGTGACTAGAATGAAAGTGAATAAATTAAGAAGGTTTGGACATGAAGAGAAAATGAACGAGGAGAGAATGACTAAAAGGATATATAAATCTGAAAGAATGGGTGCACGCAGACTAGGTCGACCTCGAAATACATGGTCCGATCATATCGGTTCAGTCTTAGAGGAGGGCCAAGTCAGGAGCAAAAGGAATAGAAGAGCGTGTATGCGGAATGTTATGCGTTTGGAAGAAGCTTTGTTTGGATAGGAAAGAATGGTAATCCGTACTCTCTGCCTACCCCCTTCGGGAAACGGCGTGATGGGTAAAATAAAAAAAAATATTTTCCCATACAAAGTCTCCCTGCCTGTCACAGCAATGGGTCGCTATTTCTTGGTTGAGTTTCTGGAAATGACGTTTGTTTAGGATGTAGGTGGTACTCTGTTATCTATACGGAGTCATCTAGTTGACAATGTAATATTATCAAATGTATATATCACCATCGGTTCCTTTACAATCATGTCACCTTCATTCTCTAGTATATCAATATCTAGGATAAGATATATTTTTTATCAAAAGTATGATTAATGTAAAACCGAGTCTTTTAAAGAAAAGCGTTCTTCATTGAAAGGATTGACTAATCTACATAGTTCCTTCATTCTGTACAAACCCCAAGAGAGGCAGCACTTGTGACGCTCCAAGTGGGCCAGGCAGGAGTATTAATCCAGGGGTAACTCGGTTATTTTATGAATGTGACGGCGTGATGATGATGCATATCTTATATATAAAAATCTAAATTTGTTTGTTCGTATCTTATGTACCTAGTGCTATATTGTTTACAATACTTACAGTTTTTGTCAGGTTGACACCAGGCGAATTTTTTTTGGGATTTCTCGCAGTACGGTATAAGAAAGTCTGCTTGTGCCCGTTATTTAGCGTGATCATACTGCCTCCCCTGCTCACAAATTCTGGTTCTGGTGTGATTTCTTATATATTTTACAGGCTATATAACAAAAACAATAGTAACAGATATTGCCCAACGTATCCTTTCTTTGAATTGGTGGTGGGAAGGTGACATGGCTAGAAATAGTTTTTATGAAAATCAATGGTTTTTCATACTGCAAGGATAGTTTTTTCATCATTCTGCTGGTACCTATTTGATCGTTTACTAACCCTGCTGTATGTAATATTTTTTTATAGTCTAAATATGCAGTGTACAGTGTACTCAAATGTTTGATACATCATTATAAAGATATTGTGTTGGTCCACTACCTGTATATTGTTAAGAGTTAATATGTTTTGTAAATGACTGTTTGTTTACATTGATAAATAAAATAAAATAAAAAATAATAATGTGATGAACGAAAAAAAAAAAAAAAAAAGATCCATTAGATAGATAGATAGTTTATTTTTTTTTTCTTTCTTTCTACAATATAAGCGTACAACAATCATACACAATTTACAATACTAAAGCAATATAAATACATAAAATATTATCAAGAAAAAGAAAAAAAACCCCAGACAGCGAGGTGCTGGTATAAGGGGCCAAAAAAAAAATACAAATACTTCAAATAAATAATCCAAAAAAACAAGAATTCAATGAAAATAATTATAGAAAAAAATGTCTTAATTAGAAACTAGGTATTAACATTTTTTATTAATTATCGAAATAATTCAACATTGAAATTATTTTTGTAATTCCTATTTATATAAGATATCGTCTCACTATTCGGAATATTTCTAGAATAGACTTCCGTGACAGCTTCGCTTCAGGGGGCAGCTAGTACTTATTATTATTATAAAATTGTTATTATCCGAAGCATGTCAAGTGGGCGGGCGCTCTTATCCGGCTCTTATCCGCGATGACCTCTCGTCCTAGAGATTTGCGACCTCTGGGGAGCGCGGCGCGAATTAGGTCAGAAATGCACCCAGCGCCGACTCCATGCATAGTCGGTGAGAGGGGTGGCATGACGAATAGGACGGGAGCAGGGGTATGTTTGTTTGTATCTCATCTCCCCATTCTGCACACTTTACCATTTTAATTACTGATGAGTTTAAATTAAACAAAGTTGCACTTTCACAAAATTTAATCTAAACTCGAGCGCTTTCACATAACTCATTTTTTTTTTCAACTGAAACTAGGTATGTGTGATTCATTATGTGTCATCATTTTGAACTATGGGAATACGCAATCTTTTTTCTAACTATTAAAATGAATATAAAATAAAATTTTCAATTCAAACACTTTTCTATACAAAGGTGTCAAATTTTTAAGTCAGTCGGTTCCATCCAGTCTAAGACGGGTCAACCCCTGAAATTTCATGTGAAAAAACATTACAAATACTACTATAATGTTTATGTATTTGATACTCACACACACTGATGTATTTGACAATGACGTAGACGGATATATTATTTTGTTTATATGTGGTCATATTGAGTATAGATTAATATTGTTTGTCTTTTAATAATAATAGAAAAAAACTTTGTAGGTAGGTACATATCAAAATTTTAAATTTATGACGTATCCATGTCATTGTTTTTGAAAGACAATTGTGAAATAGTGTTCGCCCAATCTTTCACAATGTAACCTTCATAATGTTCAAACATATAATTTAAATGTTTATAAATAAAAATAACTTTGCAGTATTACAATACAATAGGTTATAAGTATATTTTTTATACGAAATATATTTTCGGTCGACTATGCGACCATCGTCAGCGGAGAGTTTATTAAAATAATGTGTTTGAAGAAATATAATTTAAATTAGTTTTGGTCGATATTCGAGCACTGGTCGACCACTAGTAATGTTAACTCCGTATAATTGAAATGAGTATTATTTGAAATTAAATTAATTATTGAAACCTGCCTCTTCTTGATGGTATTAACGCCTCAGTTACACTCATTGATATATGCACATGATCCAATCCAATTAACTTAATGCACTGGTTCTGACTATTGAACGTACGGCTAATAAAACCGAGATATTAGAGGTATCATTTGACTGTCGCCATTTTGTTATCTGACGCTTGTAACGATATAATGGTTGCGCTTTTCGCATTGATGTGTGAGATATGCTTGCACCTTGAATATGATTCATTTTACACAGAGGTTAACGTTTGCTACACCTACTCAGTACATTCGTTGTAATAATTTTGTCTCCAGTTAGCAACGCTTTTGAGTAAAAATAAAGACACGTGATATTCTCACGATCCCCCGAGATATTTTCCCGAACTGCCCATTATATCTTATAATAGCAGCAATCTTACTTAATTTCCTAATCCTCATCGCTGTCTCAAAGTTTAATCCCTGCGATGGGCCGGTGAGTCTTCGTAGCGTGAGGTTCTTCGTGTTTAGAAGTCTTGGCTCTCGATCGGTCTCCTGTTCATCAATATTGGTCAGAGATATAGAACTTTCAAAGCCTCTTTTAGCTTTCTTACATCGTGTGTTTGCTTCTCATCACAGGAGCTTTCAAGCACCTTGCTACAGTCACAGCTAGGTTATCATAATATGCTATTTGTTTTGTTAACCCTGGATAGCTAACCTCCGTCGAATCGACGGGCATCGCATAGTAATATCGCTGTCTCTTTTTAACGATGCATCCGATCATCTTTGTTCGGCTAGTCAACTCAGCCGGCGATGAGGTTGTCCTAATAGCATACTCGCCGATAGGGTAGGTGGCATACTTTTTTACTTTTTTGAGGTATATGTAGCTGATGCCCGTCGTTTCGACGGATGGTTAGCTTTACCGTTAGTATTTTAGTTTCACTACGCGTGCATATTTTAATTGTAAACTTTCTTTTTTTAGTTTTTCGATGTTTTTATGTAAGTGAAGATACGATAACTATTGTGATAAGCCAGGAGTACAGTGACAATGATCTGAATGTCGATTCTGAAAGTGAAACCGAAGACATTTTGGCGGAAGATGATGTCCTTTTGGACATCTCTTTAGACGTCTCTTTAGACGAAAATTATGAACCATCAGTCTCTGAAGAAAGACATTTGAGTCCACCATCTCATACATTTAGACGGTGAAAGAATGTTGTCTTCTTCTTCTTCCTCTTCTTTTCAGCCCTAAGCATCCACTGCTGGATGACGGCCTCCCTCGTATATTATATCCGACCATTTCTGAATTGAACTTGATATATGCGTGGGATAGTTGGTAATACAAGGCCACGCTTGTCAGCGGGTTGGCCTCGGATGCTGCTCCTTCAGAAACCTCACAAAGCAGTATGATATTTTATGGTAAGACTGGCTAAAACAATGATGCCAACGCAAGTCTAAGAAAAGATCGAGAGCGATCTTTTAGGGCAGCTATCCACCAGTCAAGAGCAGCAACCTTCGGGTCAAGGTTCTCTTCAAGTTTAAGAAAATGAAAAAGAGTCATTACAGAGAAAAAAACGTTTAAAAAAATACTTTTGGGAAGAAAAAGTTGATAACAGTAAGTATTTCTAAGGTAGCAATATGTGGTGAACATTAAGTTATTTTTTGTGTCACATGTGCTATATAAAACAGTTCATTTTGTATTAAAAAATAAAGTTTTATGTTTCCATGTGCCATGCAACGCCAGAAAACTGATTATTTTAAAAAAAAAATTGTAACTTGAGCATTATAAACATTTTGATGAAAAAATGTGTATTTTTCTTTAGTGGTCTAAGAAAAACCGTTATAATTTGAAAAATAAATAAAAATATTCAATAAGTTTTTAATCTTAAATTAAGAAACCTATTAAATAACCGTAATATAAAGAAATAAATACCCTAAAATTTCAACTAATTACAAAAAAAATAGTTTTTCTAATGCCCGTCGTTTAGGCGGATGGTTAGCTTTAACAGGGTACTCGAGAAGGTTAGCTATCCAGGGTTAATAGAGATTATTCACGTCCATTTTCAATATTTTAATACATGAAATAATAATTAGTGCCTAAATTTTGTTTCGTTGCTTCATTTTGAATCTGAACGTGAATGGGACCTATGGGTAAACTCAGGCATGACTCAAAAAGATGAAATTTCATCAAGTATTTGCTTGCTTACACCCATATTTTTCTATTCTTTTCTGTGAATAATTTTATTGTGGTAACTTCAGCTTGTATTTTATTGATTGTAAAATTTAATGGACGTCCCCAAGTGCCTGGAATGTGGATCTATGGTGGAAAATGAAATATCTTATAATATAAATGAAAGTCGGATTAGTGCGAACAGTTATAACTCGAGATAGGCTGAACAGATTTTTATAATGATATTGGATTGTTCTCCGCTCCGGATAACAGAATAACTAATAAAACATCGAAAAAGGGATAGAAAATAATATAAAATATATTATTAAAGTTAGTATGGAACGGATTTATTGACAACGACGCCATCCGTGAAAAGTTCCATAACAACACGATTTTTATTTACTTGACGACATTGACAGCAACACCATTAAGTGTCAAAACATTGGTACGCAGATTTTTGATGGATTTTATTTCAAGCTTTCAGAAATATTTTTTTTATCATTCATACATATTTTTGTATAAATTACAAATTCGAAATCAATAGATATTCATAGTAAGGACTACAGAATAACGTCTGTCGGGAAAGTTAGTAAATAAATAAAAATCGACAGTAAAATTTACTGACTACAGTTCGTGTGTTCCAATCATATTGCCGCCTGGCATACATATACAACGCTACAAATATTCGCTCCCGATTGCATTATCAATAATATTAATATTAGGGGTTAACCCAGTAATGAGACCGTTCCATATTAAACTGCGTTCTCGTCATGACAAACATCCAATTATTATCAGCTAATAGCTTTCTGTGTGACACATTAGCGTGCATCCACATTCCATATTGTGATCGAGATACGCATGAGAGTAATTACGTGTTGGGCAATTAATTATTATCAGTGGAATTCGTGAAACGGTTTTTAATTATTGTAATAATTAACCCCTACTATAATTTATTATGGTCAGGTTAGGGGTCGAAATGAACAGCGGACTTAAAACGTGCATTAAATGCTTTGGCCACATATTCTACTGTGAAAAGAATTCTTTCCTACGAATTCAATGAAAAAATAGAGAGAAGAAGAAGTAAGGGACGGTAGAGAGTCTCTTGGCTCAAAAATCTTGAGACAGCGGTTTGGAATAGCAGATGCGATATCCTTGATAATGCTGACTCAACAACCGTGGGGAGTTCGGAGTGATGGTTGCCAACTTCCGTTAGAAGAAGAAGAAGAATACCTATGTTGTCCGATCTTGAGCAACTTTTTGTTTGTTAAATCATGTTGTGTGATAGTTAGGTAGGTACCTACTTTAAACGTCCGATTGTATACTTTTACCAAAAAAAAAACGGCGCTTCTGTAGGTAGGTACATATTGTACATTATTGTTGTCATTGAATTTCCTTTTCTCGATTATCAACAGACACCGGTTGCCCTAGTCCAGGCAACATTATTTTGAAAAAAAAAAATGTGCCAGAATAAAATTGAGTTATGCGATTTTTCTTTGATTAATCTCAAAGATATGTACGTTGAGGTATACTTACCATACCTGTTATTGGAGCATTAAAGATTCTTTGTTTTTATTTCATGAACAGAACACTGAACAACATCAGTGTTCTATTGCTCTGTCTAATAAATAAATAAATAATAGTTTCTAGCTTGTCCTCAGTTCCTTCCTTTGTTTAGCTAGCACATCCTTAAAACGCCCATTAGATTAAATTAAATTAGAAAAAAAAAAAAACATTTTATCACAATCGTCGTGTTGTGAATCCTTTCAAGACACGTTTTTTTTTTGGTCTTTTGTAAAAGATATCGTCAATAGCAAGCAACTGCAACTTGTTTCTTCTTTGTCTTCTCTGTGATGTGATGTTCGCCAGGAGATTGATGTTGTTGATTGTCTGGCGACCTGCAGTGTTAGTTCATTTAGCGTTACCCAGGGTGAACTACGAGGAGACGAACTAGCCTTTCACAAAGATATTGAATATTGCTACAAGAAACTGCAAGCCGTTACAACAGAACTGACGTTTATAACATACTAGCTGGCCCGCCCGTCGACCTTCGACCTACCCAGAATAAAAATATAATTTTGATTTATTACATGAATAAAATGCAGATTATGACATAAAAACTGTATTAAATTTACCTAATAATTTATTGCATTATGTAATAGTTTTTGTTAATTTGGCTGTCGGATGAAGTTTGAAGGGTCCATAAGTTTGTAATCAAAATAATTTCTCTATAATCGCTTTACTTTTAAAAAAATCCAAGAGATGGCGGTGTAGTAGGAAATAAATCATAATATATGAAATCTGTTACCTTATTTATTTATTTATCGTATGGCTTCTCTTTTACAACACATCTTATAATCTAGACATAAAACATTAATAATAGCACAGATATCTGATTGTCAAAAGTTAAGGTCAATATTTAAAATGTATTCAGTTGCTGTGTCAGTCAGCAAGAGGAAATCCCTGAAATTCCCCGCGTATGATCTGAGGTCGCATTCGGTTGTTGTTACCTTATTGTATAATATATATATTGTTGAAAGAATAGAACCCATTAAAACCAAATTTTACTGAATTATTATGGTAAGATTTTAATATACAATAATACAATCTACATAATAATTCAGAAATGTTTTTTTATTTGTTTTTTTACCGTATGTCATCGCATCACGCCTAAACGGCTGAACCGATTTCACTAATTGTTTTTTTTTTCGTGTTGGCTTTTATCAGTAGAAGGTTCTTATGAAAGAAAAAAATAAGAAAGTTGCGTGGTAAATTGGGAAATTAAATTTATTTACTCGCATTAGCCCCTCCTTCCTATCTACATAATAATTCAGAAATGTTTTTTCAATTGCTTTTTACCGTATGTCATAGCATCACGCTCAAAATACAAATGCTACGTCAGATATGAATCTGCACAGAGCCGTGCAAAATGACGGACAAGGTTCTTAAATACAATTTTCTGCATTAACTTTAATATATTTAGAGCTATTTAAAAAAACTCAATTTTTCAGGATCTTCATACAAAATTTTAATAAACATTAAAAGTGTCAATCTTCTCTCTTTTTATGAATTGTGAAAGTTTCATTGTTCTTTTTCTGTGCTTATGTCAGTTATAGAGGTCTGCAAAGCAATGGGAAGCTAGACTAGAACCTGTTTAATTACCTATCGATCAAGCCTGACAATCGGAATCAAAAACGTAAAGCAAGACGGGTATAAGCTAGTATATAATAATCTGTATTGTTTCTACCTGTAAACATGTGATGTAAAATATGACCATACGATAAATATATAAATATGGTTCTTAAAATGTCCTTTTAGAAGTAGAAAATAAGTTGTTTTCTTCTTTACAGTCATTTTCGCTAGATGAATATGCAAAGAGACTTAGAGTATTTACTCTAATCCACTGGCGACATACTTTTATCACTTTTCCGACTAATTTTGATAAAAATCGCGGTGTGCGGCTAAAACGCTGTGTTTGTGACGGCATACCATGCTGTCATCATTGAATTTTATTACACATAGCTAGCTCTGTATTTATTCGGAGATTTGCTGTTTTGCAAAATACACTTTTTCCAAGAAAAGCTTTAATCTGTTTGTGAAGAGTTTTAATTAGTATCGAACCCGTAGAGGCCATGAACACGCATTGCTTAATTTTACAAAAAATCTCTATTATTTTGCTCTTCATGGTGCTCGTTGTTGGAACAGCCTTTCATCGGTGGTGAGGCTGGAGGAGTCACTACACTTCTTCAAAAACTGGTTAAAAAACTTCTTCGTCTTCAAATGCATCGTGATTCTGAAATTCTTTTTCCCCTTCCCACTGTTAAAATTTATTTTTTCACTCTAGATTTCGGTCCATTGTCTGATATTTTTAATCTGCAGTCTACCGACACGTAACCAGATTTAAAATTCTTCTCGAAAGTCTCTTTCCCTGTCTTGGGCAGCTGCAAAAAAGTGCTCCGACTTTTCTGATTCATGTCCAATCCCGGAATCCCTCGTACTTCTCTTCCCTGAAAACATGTCTCAAAGAGGACACCTTCCAGACATATCAGTCAGCAAAGGCCTGTAAACTCTTGCTCTCTGAAGCACATTTTCGTTGCTGACCATGTCCGTCCATGAGACGTGGATCATTCGCCGATGCAACCACGTTTCGAATGCCTTTAGCCGGTTCATAATGCTCACATTTAGGGTCCATATTGAAGCACTGATCAGACATAGCAATAAACCATTCTTTGAAGAAGTTTAAGATTGAGGTCATCATTGCAGAAAATATTTCTTGAATGCTTTATTCAACGTTAGATACATTATTGTGAGTGATGCAGCTCTTTTAATTTATACCCGGGTATAAACGAAAAGAGCTGATTCACTGTTATTAGCCGGCTTATGTCAAACGCTTTGAAATCCTCCCAAGTAAGAATGTAATGTAATTAGATTAACCTAACGTCTCTACTACTCTACGATGCATTTCAATTTAACGTCGGCCGACGCCATTTGATCACATTATGTTTCTCTATCCGCGTACCAACGAAAATGATTCGTCGTTTCGGATATGATTCATAGCTGATCTGTGCGTTCATTGTTGGTCGCTCTAACCCGCTTGTACCGGCATAGATCACCTAGCTCATCGATACTCAACCTGCTGCCCACGGGCCGCATGCGGCCCTCCGAGCTTTTCTGTGCGCCCCGGAACACTTTATCCGAAATATGATTTCGAAAATTCGCAATTCCATTCCATGAAACTTGAAGGAGATTGACGAACCATCTTACCTATTAAAATATAGGGTCTTTTGGAACCCTTTGATCGTAAAATAAGCGAAGTTTGGTCGAACAAGATACGTTTTTAGATAAAATATGCACGTATTGGTATTATTTTTTAAATTTGACAAAGTAAATAGAATAAATGACAGCCAATTTTATGTATTTCACTTCAACGAAATGGCCGATGTGAACTGTCAAAGTAAGAACGTTCCTGTTGAAAAACCCTTGTGGATGCGCACGCAAAATGTCGATCTCAGGCAGTCAGGTATACCTACTTGCTTAACTAATACTACAATCAACTGTTTTCCGCTACCAATACCCACCTTAGGTGGTTTTTTTTTTTAATCAGGCAGAATAACTAGGTTCGCTCGCGGTGTGAACCGCGTGTACCGCACATAAGTTTTCAAAGCCTATCTTGTATCTTCCGCCAGTTGCACAGCTTTGTCCCAGATTAGGACAGCCTCTTATAAATCCGCAGAGAATGTCTGCTTGAGAAACCCAAGTGTTTATTTCGTACCTTCATAACCATAATTAATTATCCAGTTTATTTCATTCAACGAAAAATCGTAGTATAGAATTACTTTTATCTTGTAGTTATTTTAACAGCGAACTGACTTAACCATCAATCTATTATTGTTGTGTGGAAACGTTTGTCAAAAATAGTGTGGTTTCATAATATTATTATTATTATTTTTTACAGTTAGTAAACATCAAATAGCTAACGGTTACCAAACATGATAACAATAATATTTTGACCACAGCATAAAATGATTTTGAAGCCCCACATTATAATATAAGTTATTCACGAAAATATTTTTTTCCAATACATAATATTTCCAATTACTATTTAATTATGAACAAGCTATTAGTCCAACCGCAACCTCGGTTTGTGTTTCAGGCATTGAAATGTTATTAGCTGTTTGTAATAGTTAGAAATGTGGGTTTGATAAAAAATTCGTATTTATGGTAACAAATTGATAACCCGATTTTCGTCACATCTATATGAGAATAGCATTGAGTGATCGAGCGCATCGTACTCTTCTTCGAATATTTACATATTTTATCATTGAATATCTCTTCTAGGTATTTGTGTATTGGAGGAAATGAAATGGTTCAGTGACGAGAATGAAAGTTATGTAATAAATTGAAGTGGTTTGGGCATGTTGAGTGTGTGAATGACGAAAAGGATATAAGTCTACCGACCGACCTACGTAGCCTAGGTGTACTGGCGTGGACTTCACGAGGTCCCGGGTTCGATTGGTCTGGTCAGAGTTTTTCTTAGTGTTCTTCACTTGAAATTTCTACCCGGGGTTGGCCTGTCTCATATTGGATAGGACCGGTTGACTGGAAAAAATGCCTCGGGCGAAGGGTTCCTCCGGCTATACTGACACCTTTGTATAAAAAAAATATTATATTATTATGTGAAATTGACCTATGTAGATTGACGTGGTCCGATCATATATAGGCGTCGTCTTAAATTTGAACCAAGTCAGGAGTATTAGAAATAGGAGACAATCTATAGAGAGCATTATGTTTTGGAATGAAGCGAAAGGTCCGTGAGCTGAGGATGGTGACCATCACAGTACCCGGTCCGAAGCTAATTGCAGGTCTTTCTACAGTGTCCCCCCTGTTGCCTCTGTAACCTAGTCGCTGCATCTAATCTCTGGTGTCTGGTGCTCTTTGCCTGCCCCTCCTAAAACGGCGTGTTGAAAAACAGTCAACAACCATGGAAGACTGTGCTGTCATTTGACTTGCATATTCTGGATGTAGCGTATGATTACACTCTCTATTCTTCGGTCCACGGCTTGGAGAGTTCGTTTCACTTTCCTTTACCTTTGTACCAACCAGTCTCTACAGTAACACGATCTAGATAAATGCCCAACGCACTCGGCGCGCAATATTGAACTACTTGGGTCAATCGCAGTCATTCCATCCGCTCATGTTACACAGATCTTACATTTTATACGCCAATACTAACAGCAGCGGCGTGCCACTGATTCATACCCAGAGCATCGTTAGCGGCATGCACACCAAATCCCTTTTTGTATCGTAGTTTGGTGTGATAATATTATAGCACTCCTATACATTTTTTTAACTGAATCTGTGCTCACTCAAAGTGAACACAAATACACTCTTTGATTCTTTCACAGTAAGCTACTTAAACTTAAAGCTTGTCCCGTGAAAGAGGGAGATGATCGGCACCTGGGATCGAACCCACGATTTTACGAAAGCCGGTGTTGTACGGGAAGATGCTTTTCTTGAAGAAGTTTCGATTCATTCTTCATCTTCCCGTAAACGTTGACAATTTCCTTCATTATATCCTACGCTTACTGACCATGGTGTGGGAGTTGGCTTTGCATCGCTTTAGCCAAAATGGAGTCTAAAACAGATAGAATGGATTACATTTTTGTAACATTTTGTATAAAGTCGCAATTTAATTGCAGTATTTATTTAATAAAGTTGTGGATAACACAGTAATCTGAATCTTGTAATAACCTCAAAATTAGTTAGGTACAAATAACATCAATAGGTAAGTATACTACTTCGTACATTCACATTTTTCACACTCAAATCCTATGCTCTTCATATACAAGTTTTATGCCTTCGTAACTCGTACATGATTGACGAATGAGACCTGTCATTTTGGAGAGTGCGATTCGAATTCAAAATAGAGCTTTAATTGCTCCAAAAAAAGGAGAAATTTATTCAAATTTAATAATCTAAAAACTCGCACGCCACTGTTGGGAAAAGGTTAGAATCTCTAGGTCTCTATATAAAATAGATCTAAGTATAATGTAACTAGATATTGTATGTAGACTTGTTTACTCATTTATTATATAGTTCAAGTATTCTCTAACTGTTATTTAGAGAAATTCATCGTCGAATGTCGCTTTCGTTAATTATCGACAAAGGCATTGAATATCGCGCTCTCTACATAATATAATATATTTCCTATTGAACTTTTAATCTCTTGTATCGTTTAAAGAGTGTGCTACATAATAATAATTGTCCACAATACTAAACTTGTTAATCAGTTTCAATTGGATGTGATTATTCTACTTTGTTCGACTGCAACGCTGTCTACTTTATCTTCATCACAAGACTCTTTCACTGCAAGTTATGAAAGCGCGAAAGAGACAGTGTAAGCTTGACGTTTAGTTTCATTAAGCGTAGCTTGGATACCATAATATATACATGACGCCTGCTGTAATAAAATGTATGAATTTAGTAAAAAGGTTAAATTCAAAAAAAATTTGCAATGCTAGGTAGTTATAATGAAAATTAGATTTTTCTTTGTATATATAACGTCTGTTCAATTTGGGAGGTACCTACGCCTTTATAGAAAACGCATGCGTTCGGCGCCGTGTGGTTTTTCTTCGTAATGAATTTAAAAATAATATCTTTAAAAGTCGAAATGTGATTCAAATAGCCTAAATCTTTCTCTAAGAAATAGAATATCGAATGCAAAAAGGTTTTTTTTTTATTCGATAGAGATAATTTCTGAGATTATAAAACTAATTCTGCTTTATGAAGATATACTCGAACCTCGGTCATTGACGTTCTGTAGATATTCTACGGTATTGTACTGTTTTAACGATTGAATTTATTCTCGTTTATCTTTATACGTTTTCTGCGCAATTGGCATGAAATAAAGTTTTTATGGTCATAATACAATAGTCAACACTCAGTGCTAGAACCAACAACCTCCATTTCCGGCCGTCTTTCATCTTAGGCTACCAACCGAGTTTGCAAAATGTGCTGAAACTAAAGTGACCTCATGTCACAGGTTGTATGCTTTATCTGAAATTTTAATCCGACCGACAGAATCGGTACGTGAACAAGCGGACTAAGCTATCTCTTACGCTACGGAAACGTAAACGAATAATATAGTGTTAAGCTTGCACTAGATTAAATTTCACACATAAGATACCAAAAGCGATTTCGCCGTCTCTGTCTCACTCAAGGACGCGCTCGTTGTTCCGGGCGAGAGATGGAGTTTGAGTGTAGTGTAATGTGAATTTTCCATTCTGCCGGATATTCGGGACACACCGAGGTATTCGCCTACTTTGTATATTATTTTGTTGTGGATCCTGTACTTACCTATCTGTTGAGTTGCATTGACCCACTAAATTAAAACCAAATGTGTTATATCTTTTGTCAGCGTTCGACTTTTATTTGGGTTAAATATAATTTGATGTAACAGCACATTGTTTAATTTTTCTTTGGTTAAGACTGTTAGCCTGTTATTTTCTGCTACATTGTCCTGGGAAGTGGACGTCTAACTATACCTCGAGAATTCAGGCGGTCGTTCTGGCGATCTGAAATCCTGTAGGATCTTTGGTTTCAGGAGTTTTTTTACAATTTGGGAAACATTGAATAACCTTCTTCTCTACATGTACCTGCTTGTTATGACTTACCCATCAAACGAAATTACCGACTTCATATTATAATTGAATCCGGTGATATAAAAATAAATCAAATTCCCTTATCTTGTTGTATTAACAATCTTATCTTTTGACTAGAGAACAAAAGAAAACTCTTTTTATACTTATCAATTAATCTCTATGCTAACCCATAAACAAGATATCTGTCATGTTGGCAATTAGGTGTTTCATAAAATTTGACATGGATTTGGGCTCTATTCTTAAAATAACAATTTTTTTTATAGAATATGTAACGACTAATGACTAACAATTCATTACTGATTTTCGATTTTTAAATGGAACAAACCACTACGGGCTTCAACCGTCTACTGTTAGATGTTACGAAGGCTGGCTTAGTGTGATCACTTTGCGTTAATAACGCCAAATACATGACAGCAGTCCCAGTCTTTAAATTTGGTTGCTCTCTTGCTCTCAATAATTTCCAACTTTTATCTCTGTATTTCATTAATTATTAAATATCTATTAGTTGCATACATGACGTTTTTCGACATGTTGAACATGTTGAGAGTTCTCATCATTAGGAGTTTCGCAGACTTAAACATTGCCACCTAATAGCGAACGTTGTTAACGTAAAGTGATCACACTAAGCTAGCCTTCGAAATAACAGTTAGTAGAAGACGGTCGTAAACCCGTAGTGGTTTGTTCCATTTAAAAATCGAACATTAGTAATGAATTGTTAGAGTCATTAGTTGTTACATAGTTTTTTTTATGTTGGATCTTTGGCACCGTAAAATGGGATTTTTACAAACTGATGAATATGTTCTTCCAAGTTGGCTCTCTATATGGGCATCCACAAATTACTCACGGCAGCTTTATCAATCGTTAGTTTCAACACGTCATCCCAATCTGGATCAGCCAGAATACCCTCAGAATTGCCAAATTTGGTTTTCTTTTGCCTTCCGGATAATAGAATTCTGTGCCAGAATCATGAAGTATACAAAATATTATATTAGTCAAGCTATAGGTATAGTCGACAGATTGCTGATTATGATACCCTGGGTTCGATTAAAAAATAAAAGTTTTTGAAAACAAAAGATTGAAAAAAAAAATAAGGAGCCCTTGTAAGTTCGAAACCCGATGACCGTTGCTTAGATTAGAGGTCACAATGTATGTACATAGGTACGAATACAGCTATTTCGCCTGATTTTTTTCGGGTTCATTCCAACCGGCTTTGAACGAACTCGCGTATCGGTACAAGATCCATTAGTTTCCATTACATACATGCAATCGATAGAAGATGTACCACAGTGTTTTACATGGACAGCATCTGTATCTCGTTATCATCACGATTTGTAAGAAAAAGATGTGAATAATATTGCTGATATGAACCAGCGAATCGAATAAGATTGTATTTGTTTTTAACTAATATACCTATTTTTGACGCAGTGTCTCTTAAGCGGTAGGCAGAGAGAATAGATCTCCACTATTTTATATCCATAGAAACCTCGAATAACCCTTCCTATTAGGACGAATCTTGAGGACTATGTGGACGTGATCAATCCCCGTCGTTCTCGATTGACTGCGCTTTCCCACTCGTTTCCTTTCAAAATTTTAGTCATTCTTCAATCATATAAAACTTCATTTTTGATACAAATCTCTTTTTTTTCCAAATGAATCTGTACTCACTCAGAGTGAACAAAAATACACTTATTGAGTCTTTCACAGTGAGCTACTTGAATCTCGTGTCGTGAAAGAGGAAGATTGTCAACACAATGAAAGCCGTCTTAACAGCTAGGGTACCTTTTACTACTTAATACTTTTTTCATAACAGCTAGTACTTACCTACTTGTGACGGATTCTACTGATCTCAGATGAGATGAGCAGAACCCTCACACTGAGGACCGTCTGCCAAGAGTCACCGACTCCAAGGCAAACGAACCTCTGTGGTCACACCCTCTGGAAGGCTTTAAACAGAGTTGTTGGTCTCATCCAACAAAAGAAAAATAAATCGTTAATCAGCCCAGCTATACTCAACTTTAGACTCTACTCAGGTCGTGGTTCAATAGCCCAAAATGTCCTCTCATCAAGTGGGGAATTACCAAGAGATTTTTAAAGAAAGAATTTAGAATTAAAACGAAAAAAATTTATTGCACTAAAATACAAATAAATAGATCCTTCTTTGAACAAATTATAAAACTAATTGTGGATCTTTGATAGCTCCAAATAAATAAACATAAAAAAATTACCTTAAAATGAGAAAAATAAAATTTAAAATTTCAATCATTAAAAATATATATCAGTATCTAAAGTATAAGGCCATTTATATTGTTCTTAATAATAAAAAAATATTTTACTTCTTAAACTCTCGTCAGATGTTTTACAACAATTTTTGAGCCTCTATTCCAAACTTCTTAGGTAAACATACAAATATATCAAATAGGCTTCAATTAATATGGATGAGATTTTTCCCTTTATAGATTACATATCGAAATGAGAAAACATTAAATTCAGGTTTTGTATAAAACAGGGTCGAAGGTCAAATTAAGGTTGGTGCATTTGCTCTCCACGAAAGAAGAATGAAAGGTGTCGGCGGTAGGTCTCACAGAATAAAACGTATGATTTGATATATCACTTAACTTAAGATTCGATCCCCTAATCTATCTCGCGCTGATCTCTTCAAGAAATAACTTGGCTCCACGAATGTCGAATAGTTTCAAAGAATCCTTAGCTGGAGTTCTCACGTACGAATGGACTTCTCAGAACAAGAGTTGGCTTCAGATGGCTCGATACAGACGTTTCGGTACATCGACGTAGGTAATACATAAAATGTCCCCAGATTAAAATCTCATTCCAAGATCAAGAATTACGTTTGTAACCCGAAGGGTAGTTCCCGCACTTCTGTAATACGATAAAGAAATGCGTTACAATTAGGGATTAGAAAAATACCCACAAAAAGAAATAGAATTCACGACAGACATAATAAACGTAAGATTCTCACCTGTTTTACTTGCGGGGCTATATTTATTTCACAAACGACACTTCACTTAGACGATTTTACAAAATCAAATTCCAATAAATATACTCGACTTAATTATTAACAAATCACTCAGGAAGGGTAGTTTAACCCTTAACCAAATTCAGCACAGAATGTCCCTCAACGTATTCGTGGACTCAATATATAGTCAGCAAAATTTTTTGCAAACGACAAGTACCACGATAGCTTGCCGCCAAAATGGCCGCCGTTTCATTGGATAGAAACATTAGCATTCAACGCACCCGCGAGCTGCGTTGATAATGTCCCGCACGGAAGGCACCTACCGACAATACGGCGAGATTTCTATTCAAACAGAGCCCGCGAATTTGATTTAAACTTCAATAAAAACAATCCCAAAAACTGATCGTTACATACTGTTTATTTCAGTTGCCTTAGTATTCGCTCTCATATTCTACTGTTAAGCACAACGGTAGATCACGAATTATATTAGAAGTCAACCAGGAAAAAAATATAGCAGAAGACCCCAAATTGATGATTTCCGTATAATTAGATACATGAATTAACTTAAACCTTAGTTATAAACAATGGACGTCCGTATTTTCAAAGCCGCAAGATCAAGTAGTGAAGAGTCGAAGTATTCCAACAAAACCAATTACAACCAGTTATTGACTAATAGTGTCAGCATTATTATGGCTGGTGGCCACACGCGATCCCACTTGGGGCAACCAGATCCCAACCCTACATCGTTCTTGCCGGCGGCCTTGTTTTGGCCTGCGTGTTGAGTGTGTTCATTTTAATAGCCATCATATTTGCAACATTGTATTAACCTCAAATAACGTGCATGTATGATGAGTTAACAAGTCACAGTATGTATGATTATCTGTTGAAAACTCAATTTTATTGATGTAGAATCAAACATCTCTGATGAAAGCTCATATGTTGAGGTTTGGGAATATGAAAGAATGGATTTAGACCAAATGACAATGAGAATTTATGAAGGTGGAAGGAAAGGCGTGGTCGACCGAGAAAGATGTGAATCGAACACATCGATTTCGTTCCCAAGAAAGGCCACCTCACAACACTGCATGATGGGTTAAAAAAAGGTATTGGATAACCATTATCTTCCTCCACCTCCATCGACACACCGTTATTCATATCACTCTAACAAAAGCATTCGGAAGCAATAATGATTTTATCTGACTAATTTAGTATGTCCATCTAGTTGTTGATTTCTCTGTCCGAGATTCCCTAAACACTACCAATTTTTCTACACAAATTTCAACTCGTCTGGTAATGTGCCCAAAAAACTGGAGGATTCCCTTTAAATATAAGGAAAAGAGCCTGCTCGCTGTTATGAAATTTCTTCAAACGGACTCGTTCGTTTTAACATAAAGTGTATGATTGGATAATGCATTCTCCAAATAGCTATTTTTGTTCTACCTATAAGCTGAGTGACTAACACAACATTTCGCGTGTATTTCCCGGTATAAATTTAACCTAATTGTTGTGTTGGTATTAAATTTAGCTTAGACGGTATGTTGCTCATTTCCGACCGAAGCAAACTTTGTACGAATCGTGGGAACTGAAAATGTAACTTGCAATAAATCCAGAAATATATCGGTTTCTCGATGTTTCGAATGTGTGTTTACTGCACTTCTTTGTAAATATAGTAACTATGTTGCTTCCAAATTTCTCTTGTCCAGATTTAGGCAAAAGTTTTATCCTAAAACAGCTGTATCTGTTTGATTTTTTTGCTGTTTCTTGATTTAGGCCATGTGACTGTAAATTAAGAGGTAGGGCTAAACTCTACCCCTTCTTTGGTGACCTATCTAGGAGTCGTTTTCCAAGAGTTGATCGTGCAATCCCATGTAGAGAATTGGTTGAGTCCATTCACCTCACACGTGAATACATACCATAACCTTCTATGTTTTTATTCCATCCAACTTTGTACTGGACATTGCATATTTCCCTATGTACCCTCTATCTCTGAGAATTTTCCCATGCTCCCGAGAGTTCTCATTTCTAAAACCCTCAGCGCTTTTTTAGATGTGATTTGGTTGAAACTGTACGTCTGACGTATGATGGGAAATGGACATATAGACCTCGTTCTATCTCTTCTCAAAACCATGTCGTCCGTTTTAAATAACGCGTTCAACTTGTGTGCAAATTATATTTAGGACTCTTTAGAAGCGTTTCATCCATTTCGTACATTTTTCTTCATACTGTCTGTTTCATCAGCAATTCTGAAGCGTGCATTCCGTGAACAGAAGTCCACTCCCCTTCCATTCGATGATTTCCAACACAGATAATCTCGACCACCCCCTCTGCACTTATACCATGTTGCATTATTATTGTATAATGCAAAATATGTGCGATCGTTTTAAGCTCTATACGTACCTTTTATTTACTTTTCTACTAGTTTATTATTAGCGGAATGCAATTAATTTTCATCTTTTGAAGTCTTGGGGCTTTAGGACTTTGTGTTGGAGTTGGGCTTCGCTTCAATCTTTTTCAAATATTCCATTTCCAATGGCATCACCTATTTAAGTCACCTTTCCGTAATCCTTATTGCATTTTTTAAATTATATTCTGACATTATTATTATTTTTTTATTATTAGGTATTACTATAATCTTTGTTTTATTTTTACTCAATGTTTTTATTTTTTTACACTATGTACAAACATAATATTGTGTATCGTAGTCTTTATACCTTATTTTTATCTATGTCGACTAATAATATAGTATGTATGCTTATGCGACATCTCCTCTCTAAGACAGGCTATGCCTAGTGGAGGGAGATATGAAAATCTATCTAATGTGATTTTTTTCCAATGAATAAAGAACTTATTATTATTATTATTATTTTACTGGGATAGATGAGCACATGTGTTAGTAAGAAATGTTATTGATAAACAATAGGATGTAATTTTGCGTGACTTACAGAACTTACAGTGTCTTTTGACAACCCTTTTTATTAGTTTGTGAAAATTTGGTATGATGGTTTGTGGGCTGTGATTTTTTGCTATAGAAAAAGAACAGTTGGAAAAGCAGAGTTTTGTCAACTGTTGTAATATTCATGACCAACTTATCATTACTTTTAAAATTAGGACCCTTTGTTGCAGTAGAAACGTATTTTGAGTTCCACAGGGACCTGTTTTGGTTCCAATTTTATTTTGTGCTATCTTTCTGCCGTCGAAATCACTCGTGCGTTCTCTTGTTACGATCACACTCCGTAACAAACACCGCTTAGGTAACATGGCCCTCGTCTACAGCACATGCCATTCTGTCGTTATATCGGATACGACAAGCAAAACAACCGACGGATCCATCCATCCGCTGTCAATGCTGTTAAAGCGGCGTTTTCACTTTTTTCAACAGCCGTCATCTTGCGCCGTAGACCGTGAGAGGTCTCCCATTAAGAGTGTATAATTTTAGGTATATTATATAAAAGCTGAAGTAACGACCCCTGTATAACGCTCTTTGAAAAGCATATTAACTTGAATTTATTGAAGATTTTCAAAATGTCTTAATAAGACTTTTTGGAACTGTGACTCCTCGGTATCGAGACTTGGGTATGGAGCTTTCTTGTACCTACGGTTGTGAGATTTGGTGCCTACAGTAAAAAACCTAAACAAAAGCGGGTAAAAGGAATCTGAAAGCCTTTGAGATGCTCTACGTAAGATTTCTAGATATGTCTTGAAGGGACCGCTGTACAAATGAAAACGTTTCCCAAAGAATAGAATCGAATGTGCTGAAAAACGTCCAAAAGAGACAGGGCACAAGATACAACATGAAGGTTACCACCATTGAGAGTATGACCGAGGAGACAAACTCCCAGGGACGACCGTGTCAAGAGTACCTGTAAGACGTGTATCTGGACATGCGCTGTTCCTGTTATGAGGAATTTAAATGGATAGGGATAACATTGCTGCCAACCAAAATCATAGTGACTTATAGTTTTGTGTGTTTGTGAAAATTGCTGGAGGATATTTCACCAGTAGGCTGAGAGACAGTCCTCGCAGAATCGGACTACGCATACGTATTTGTAATCCCCGTCACGCGGTGACGGAAGACCTCTTCAAGTAGTATTAGTATCAATAATAATTAGTTAAATTTGCCGTGACGTTCCAACATCGTTGGCGGGCCCATACCTTGGATGTTACACCATTTTTGTTCAAACAGTCCTCATCCCCTCACAGTCTTCCCCCGAAGATAGTTGGTGGTACTCATTCAAGAGCCTCTCATCCTTGTCCTTTCGGCATCGTTATTTTTCATTAGTATCGAATTTCTTCCCGAACCTTCGCCTCTTTTGCGTCGTAATAAATTATTTTCCTCCATTTTTTTTTATTAGCTCTATTACTTTTAATTATTTCATTTTCTCTTCATGTATAAGTTCTGTGGTTGGAGAATTTGGAGAATTCTGACTATTTATCCCATTCTTCTTCTTTTTCCTCGTTTTTGTTTCATTATGTTGCGTCGATTCTCCTAGTCTTTCTGTTCCTAATTTGTCAATCGCCAGTTTTGGTTTCATCACGAAACGAATAATCGACAGAAAACGTCTTTTAACTTAACCCGTATGCTCGTGGAACTGTTCAAAATATGTACATAATATGTTAAGGATGCCGAACGACAGTATGTCGAGGAGAGCGCTGTTATTCTTCGCATCAGGCTATATTTTTTCCAAACGGTAGTCCTTTAAGTAAGTGTCTGTTTTATGGGACGAGATCTTAACAAATGAAAAGTCGCCGTTTTTTTACCCATCACGTCGTGTCTCGTAAAGGGTAGGCTGAGAATAAGGATCTCCACTCTTTTCTATCAAATCACACTTCTTTCGCTTCTTCCACCGACATACCAATCCTCATAAAACCTCTCCTATTTTTCTTACTTCTGGACTCGGACTTCCTTGAGGACGGAATCGATGCGTTCGACCCACGTCATTCTCGGTCGGCCACTTTTACTCATGCACTGGGTCCCTAGGGAGCGGTACATCGTCTGACAAGACGGCACAGTCTTTCAAAATCACGACAATGTTTTTTTGTTTCTACGGTAACAAAATGTTTTAACATGTTGAAAAATCATATGATCCCGTAGGATTTGAACCTTAGATCCTAGATTCAACGTTTTGTGATATAAGCATAAACTAATAAACGCACTTGCAATCAAACACAGCGATTTGTTAGCGTAATTTCAACTGATTCTCAGAGGCATTGAAGTTCGTTCTTTGAACAAAAACTCCTACACGTTCTTAGTATAGAAAACTACTGGTAAATTCCATATTATCTTCTATTAATACATATTATTATTCTGTACAAAATAACAACACCAACTAACAAACAAAACAACACTTTGTATTATAATAAAACCTATACAGCTGCACAATATTTTCACGTTCTGTTTTGCGTTGGCGCGGTGCGGGTGCTGTCTGTAAAGAACATAACTTCTCTCCCAAACTTTCTCCCTGAATTGTGTTTATATTTCGTTCCCATTCCCCGGTCTACCAGCGCCGGTGGATGGATACAGCCTCACTTACAACAGTACATCCCTCGTAAATAGTTGGTCTTTTATTTCGTTCGACGACCGCTTTCCCCGGCAAAGTTAGACTGATCCCTATGAGTAATTACAAATACTTTTGTTTGGCTCGGACTTTCTATATTGAATATTTTGTTTATAGACTAGTTGGTAATCATTTAATGTTAATAATGGAGAAAATATATAGAGCATTGTTTGCTATAAGTATCTATAGGTAGGCGAATTATAAAAGTGAATCTTCCAAAATGACCACAAATACAAGAAGTGGAAATGGTCGACAGCGGGACTCGAACCAACGAACTTCAGACGCTATACGCACGAAAGACGTTGAACGCTGGTCTACCAACCGTTTCTTCAAGTATGATTATACAATTTGCGGTTTATTTTTAATAGGTCTTTAACCTCAATTCATTTATTAGTTGAAAATTAACACTTTCCAGTTACAAGTAGGTAGTATAAATAAAATATTTAGTTTTTTTAATCTACAACTAAAAAAACAAAACAGTTTTCATGCAAACGTTTTTGAAAAATGTCAAATATGTATTAAAAAAAAAGTACCTTAATGTAGATAATTGAAGGGTTTTCATAATTAGAATCTCCAAACACACCCCTTACCATTTTATGAAATGTGCTTTTTGATAACTGAATGTTATGAACCTATGAGTTTTTTTTTCAAGTGAAATAACTAGTTTTTTTTTAATGAATATGTGCTTACTCAAAGTGAACACAAATTCTCTCTTTGACTCTTTCCAGTAAGCTAGTTAAAACTTGTGTCGTGAAAGAGGAAGATCATCGGCACCTGGGATCGAACCCACGGCCTCCGCACGAAACAGTGCGAAAGCCGGCGTCGTAACCGCTAGACTACCAACCACTTCAGTATAGTTAGTTAAATTGTTTTAACGAACTCCCAGAATTCATTAGGTACTGGTTCGATTTTTAAATGGAACAAACCACTACGGGCTTACGACCGTCTTCTACTGTTATTTCGAAGGCTGGCGTAGTGTGATTAAATTGTTTTAAATTTTTTTCCAAATCTTCAACGAGTTTTGTGATTTAGAGCTGTTATTTCGTGTGATTAAATTGTTTTAATTTTTTTTTTCAAATCTTCAACGAGTTTTGTGTTTTAGAGCCCCAAAATTGTTGGAAAATTGAACATTTCACCATTTGCTCTGAACGGGGGCCTTAAAGCAGATCCCATAAGAGCCCAAAGCACCCTGAATCAACAAACTCCACCCGTTCATAAGTAGAAACAACATACTTCTCCAATTACTAGATGTTTTGTACCAAAATATAATGAAAGAAGAATCTTTTCTATTAGCTTTCTCCGTCTCGCAGTTCTACTGCTGATACGTAGTGGTTGCTTACGATCATAATGGTCCGTTTATTTCTGAGTTATGACGGCAATGAATGCGTCTAGACTAGCGTCCCACACCCCCGTAAACGTACATAAATACAGCGTCACCAGCAGTTTTTCCATACCAAATAATCATGTCCGGTCCGTATACAAAACTATCGAAATTAAA
Organism: Mystacides longicornis; assembly: GCA_963576905.1. Lineage (NCBI taxonomy): Eukaryota > Metazoa > Arthropoda > Insecta > Trichoptera > Leptoceridae > Mystacides > Mystacides longicornis. The sequence goes on from OY756434.1 coordinate 5,713,764, forward strand.
CACATATAATTTGAGTCATGTATCAATTTTAGTGGACTCAAAATTATACTCGTGTGTAATTTTGAGTCCACTAAAATTGCTGTATAGATTTAACAGGTCGTTGTACCTAAATGTTTTCATTTGAAAAAGTTCCGTTACTCGGAGAATATTATAATATGTATGGGAATTGAGATACGCATTCATTCATTATATTCAAAAATTGTAGATTCCTTAAGAAATTTTCATATTAAACCCCCACGGAATGCGACATAAGAAACTCCTCCCGTTTAGTATTGTATCTTATTCAATTTTGATAAAATTTACACTTACGTCTAATTTTTTTGGTATAAGTAATAAGTGCGTGCTTTAATTTACACATGTCTATAATTTTGTGGGCAAACACGGTAATAATAAATTGTTTGTTATCCGATACTTCTTCTAGGGAATTGTCGTAATGGCTATCGTTTACAGCCACTTTATTTCCTATCAAATGTATTTATATCCTCCCTCATTATATGCCCTATTTCATAAATAGATTTTTACTTAGCCAATGTGATATTTGCTCTTAAACTCTTATATAATAATGTCGGATGTAAAATTTGTATTAAATGAATTTGTTGGTTTGGCCAAAACACCCCCCTTGTGGATGAAATGCCAAAAAAAGAAAAAAAAATTTTTTTTGTTGCTTATCGATTCAGTCTCCATCTTTCGCACTGTTAGTTGTGGGTTATGGTATGTTTTCCCAGGACTACGGTACTGCTATGGCGGTTTCGGTGAATCTGTCTGTGTAGAACATTGTCCATTTTGTTACCGTAGTAACAAAAACACTGTATATATTAATACGTGAAGGAAAAAAAATTGTGACTATTTTTACGAAAATTGCATGGACGGAGGAGTATGAAATTTCGCACACTTATAGTTTATATAGAGAAGGAGTGGCGAATGCTAATATTTTTATAAAATTATGCATAAAAAATAGATTAAATCAATAAAAAAAACACTACGCACACTACTGTAATGTTATGTAGGTACTTCATACTCACACACACTTCGATGTATTAGACATTATTTGACACAGATCTTTTGTTTATCTGTGGTCAATTTGGAAATAGATTAATATGTTTTTTTTTGTACTAAACAACCATATAAAAACTTTGAACATCTCAACATTTCAAATTTGACGTATCCATGTCATTATTTTTGAAAGAAAATTGTGAAATAGCGCTTGCTCAGTCTTTGACAAAGGACTCTTAATAATGTTCAAAATTATAATCTAAATTAGTGCACTAGATTAGATCCTTGATGCCGACGACGTCACGGCAAAAGATGTCTTTGCGTTCACTTTAGGTGGACCCAGATTCTTTTACTAAGAAAAAAAAAACAAATATTCGAGGTGGTTTTTGTGTTGAAACATCGTCACAAAATGCCCACATCTGATAATTTTCATTATTGTAACATATTTCTAATCAATTTGTTTCTTTTTTTTTGCAGGTAAGTGTCAATACAAGTTGATTCGATTTCTGAAGATTTTTGAAACGGTGAATATAGCTTGGTATGCAATGAGGAAATTCGTAAGAATATCTTTTTTTCATAATGTATTTTTAATATCTGACTTCAATTACATAAATAATGTGTCTATCTATTCAACTTGTCATTCAATCTGGGACAGGACAGGAGAAAGCTCTAGAGGAATATTACTCACAAAAAAATTGACCCGACCTAGAAACGAATCCAGGGTTACTTTTCTTAAGAATTTGTAGATTATACCCTTAGAATAAAGCATCGCTCAAAACCTTGACAAAATTATACCTATATTAATATTATTTGATACAGGTTCGTAATACAGTATAGTTTCTTTTCCTTGGACCTGGGTTAATTAACGGAATTGTCCTTGTGTTGTTTTCCTCGAAAATAATAAATTTTACCTTGAGAAATATTATTTCTAATGGATTCTCCTCGATTTATTATTATACCTGTTTCAATAAAGCCTCTTTAATCAACTCTCTCTATCGATTTTGATACGGATTTAGCTGTAAAGTAAATCCTGAAATATTATTATTACCAGAGGCGACAAACAAACAAACTTGAAGGTCAATGCCAAACTCGAAAACGACCCGGCGTAAAAAGGAAACAATCAACCATTTAGTACCAACGTATTTGTTTGTGTCCTCTCAATTTTCTTATCCCTAACACTAACACACACCCACGCTTCATACTTTCCCTTTTTGTGACTTGTTTATTTAGTTGGATGTCTTCCAAAAAAGTACGTTTAATTTCGTTAAGAGTTTAGATACATTACTCACAACGAAATTATATTAGACTAGCTTTCCCAACAGACGTTGTCATGTCCTGTGTGGTTCTTACTACGAATATTGTATTCGAATTGTAAAATGATAAATTATTTTCCTATTCAACCAATGTAATTCCGAAAGATTCATCTGTTGTAAACCATATAAGTACATATTTTGCATCCGTATTCAGTCAATCAAAATCTGATCGGGACTGTGAGGACGACCACCTCAGGCCCTTAAACCCCAAAAGGTTAGAAAAGGCGCAAGATATAAGCCTCGGACGCTTGGACCTCATCAGTAGGGGGTTCAGGCTGCTGGTATTCACACTATATTATGGCACAATGGAGGGCTCTTGTTGCCTCCCTCTACTCCTAAGTGGGATTTAAGGGATAGTGAATGAATTCTATAAATCGCACCAATTAAACAACTGACAGTTTCTGTCAAACGCCTATATAATATCTAAATCGGGAAAAAACATATTCTAAACAACACTGCGACAGTATTATTTTTTTCTTCTCCTGACAAAAAGGACGGAAATAGAGCTCCATTGTTATATACAGATACTAGTGATTCTTTATATTGTCTTTGTTATAAAGTTAATAAAAATATCATATTATATACAAGCAGGCTCTTAGGAAAGATATTAATTTAAAATTCCGCAGTCACCATCCGACTAAATCTCCAAATTCTCACCCGGATAGCTTCTGTATTTTTCTGTAACTCTTCTGTATTTTAGACGCTGCTGTATCCCACCTTCCACTTCCATGCTTGTTAAACATTCCACTGGGGTTCCAGAGGGAATCAGAAAAAAGCTCTAGCACGTTTTCCCAAAACACGGGCACACACACCCTCGCATAGGAATGAGTATAATTTAATTTGTCTCGGCATATATTTAAAATATTATTTATTTTTTTACTACGGATTATTTTCCACCATCCTTTCGTGAAAACATGCGTCTAGATCAAATCTCTTTATAACGAATTTGGAAGTACCTTCCCAACAAAATTCGTTACATAACGAATTTGCCAAATATAACAACGTGTGAAGATCGTCCGAAACTCGATATTTTCGTTGAAACCATCTAATCTAACTCCACCCGAAATTTTTTTTATACTAATTAGAAAACCAATACAACTAGGTACGGAAAATATTTTTCATACTTATGATTTTCGTCGCCAAGTCGATAGTGTTATTATGGCAAGTAATAATAAGAGTTATCTAAACAAACATCATGATGAGGTACTGTAGATACACCTACTATAAAGTTGCCAACAGTGTTTTTGAAAATTCTAACACATCGATTTGAAGTTATGTTTTAGTCCTACATTTTAACCATAGTTTTAACATAAATGTAGGTACTCACTACAGTAGAAATAATTGTGTTATCTGCAGGATTTTTCACGAAAAATTTTAGGTTAAGAACAAGCCAAATATTTGAGACTTACGGGGATTTGTATTAAAACACCCGGTTTTGTAACTTTTACTAAATCGATTATTCCGCGAGCCCTTTTTAACTTTGATTTAACTGAAATTTACGTCTCATTGTAGAACGAAATTAATTATTAATCAAATAGTTTTGCTTGTTTAGCATGCATTTTAAGTAATCTTCCTTTATCCGGAACATCTTCAACTTTTTCTTTATCAATAACTCAAAAAAAAAATAAAATACTTAAAGGTACATAAATTGCAAAAAAATATGAAAATTAATCTAAATTGTAATTAAACATGGTTTCTTTTTCAGTGTTATAAGCCGCTTAAGAAAATGATTTAAGTTTTGTTCGAACTAAATTTCGTTACACCAGGATATGGCTGTAGGCTTACATGTTGGCACGTGATACATTTTCCGCGTTCATTTCCGCGAATTCAAATTCGACATTATGTCCCCGCGTTCATCGTTGCTTCTTTTCGCTATATTCCCGCTACTAAGCCCGCGTATTCGCCCTATCGTTGTTGCTACTACTCCTAATAACTATTTATATTTTGGTAATGCTGACACGGTTCAATTCACTTTTAATGTTTTTTGTGAAGTATTATTTGTATTCGTGTGCATACGTACGTATTACTTTAATCATTGTTGTACTGCATCTGACACTCCCAAGTGCCTGAATGGGCCTATGGGTGGAGAAGTAAATAAATAAATTTTAATATAAGTTAATATGATTCTGAAGTATTATTAACCTGCAAGAGGGAATTTAACTATTATTTACAAAGATCGATTGAAAGTTCGCAGACGAGGCCGACCTCGAATTACATGGTCCGACCATATCGGTGCCGTCTTACAGGAGGGCCAAGTCAGGAGCAAAAAGAATAGAAGAGCATGTATGCAGAATATGATGCGTTTGGAGGAAGCGAAAGAGATTTGTTTGGATAGGAAAGAAATTGAAGTCCGTATTCTCTTCCTACCCCCTTCGGGAAACGGCGTGATGGGTAAAAAAAAAGATTGAAAGTTGATATTTTCTTTTTGTTTTAATCAGTCATTTGATGTTCTTCTGCATCGTCATCATCAGCCCACGTTTACCCACTGCTGAACCCCTATTCTAAGTTCCCGTGACATTACGCTAGCGTGAAGTAACAAAATTTTATATGGAAATGTGTACCTATAGCGCCCCTACAGAATATCCAAATTTCCGTGAGTTTCTCACTTACGTTAGCGTGTAAAATTCGGAGTAGGGAAACAGGAAATAGGCTCTCTTTCACCATTCCTCCCGTCTTTGTGCGATTCTCATCCACTGGGGTCCAGCGATTCTTTTAATGTCGTCCAACCATCAATTAAGTGACCACCCCTGTGGTCTTTTATGGCCCCTTGATATCCACTCCATTGTAGTCTCCTCGTCCATATTATGTTTACATCCATTCTTGAAATGTGCTCGCCCATCTCCACATCTGCACAGCTATCGTATCAAACCAGCAGTCACTTTTATGTCAAGTCATTTCTCTTCCTGTCTTGCAGTTTAATGCCAAACATTTTTCTTTCAAATATTCGTAGTTTATCGAAATACAGTTTGGTAATGGTCACAGTTTCTGTGTCGTATGTGCAGATTGGCAAGATACACTGCTGTTCACTTGATGTTCTTACTTAAGAAAAAAAAGTGGATGAATCTCATTGAAGGCCATGGCCTTAAGAATGTTTAGATTATGATTTTTTATTTATTTTTATAGGAGTTTCCGTTCAAAACCCGTAAAAATTCACTCTTCATTTCGAACAAGAGCAAATTTAACTAACCAAAGGGGAAGTCTATGTTACTACTATACTAGTTCCTAGGGTATGTGATATTAAACAAGGGCAAACTTGCGAGCATCTCATCATTCTTTATTTGTTTTTAACTATCTTATTCCAGTGTATTAAGTAAAAGGGAAAACTTTTAAATGTTCTCATATCCAGGGCATGTTTGAGTTTCATTACTACTTACTTCAGTTTTTAATGCATGAATCGAAATCTTTCTCTTTAATTTTTTGGTGCCAAAATTTTTCAATTGTTCAAAGACCATTTTATTTTAGAAAGTGGATCTACTTTTTAAAATATAATTAGGTATTCGTATGGAAAATGTTTCTGATTACCCTGTGACCATGAAGGGCGTGTCTCGTCGAAACATGTCAGGTACCTAATAAATTTGTGAAAGTGTTGAAAAGTTTTTTTTTATTTAAAATTTACCTTGAATTTACATATGTATATAGATAGGTAACTCTTGATATTATTATTTGACGGGTATTTTAAGTGTCCTCCCAGCGTTTGTTTTCCTCATGTGTGGGATTCGTCATCTCTGAGGCGTGACTCAAACGCTTCAATAAAATTCTGGGCACGCGTAGCGTCTGTAGTGTTTCCCCGTTTAGATTTTATATCTCGAGTTATCCTCTTTGTATTTTGTCCACATCCGTTTTTTTTGTTAAGCAGAAATCGCATGGAGCTATAAATAGTGTTAGATAAGTTTTATCTTCGTAAAAACTAACTAACTTTTTAGAGGCAGCATTGTTCTTGCCTCTAAATATTATCATGTATCGGAGTTAGCCGTGATGACTCACACATCATTCATTCCCAGGTAGATATCTAGCAATTAGTATACGCTTACCTTTTTTATCCAAGAATTTTGGCGTTCAAATCCAGGTATGCCGGATCAGAGATTGTGAATCTTTTATTTTGACGCATTCGATAATTACGAGTACCTACCTAAACAGCGTGTGGATAATTATTGAGGTTGATTTTTTTAGTTGTTCAATACGAAACTACCATTTTACTATATTATTATATAAACTGCGTCCCTAGAATCCTCCCAGATGTCTTAAGATAGTACGAAGATTCTCACAACGGAACTTTGCTGATGTTAAGTGAATGCTCATGAAATAATCTCACAACGGGCTGTTTCACCACTTCTGGATAAAGCTCTCTAGGATAAATATATCTGTCGAATAAATTAAACCGAGCTTTTCACCATGCACCCATAAGTTTCTTACGGATTGTGTTCCGTCAGATAGCAGTTGCAACGTTGTAATTTTCATGCTTTTCTGTGGTATTGTCTATGTTTTGTTGACGTACATATTCTGACAACTGTGTTGAATGTTGTATATTAATATTCTCTGATATCATCGTCGATTTGATCGTAAAACATTCATCATTCTCAAAAAATCAAACCCAACTAAAAACAATTTTAAACAGTATCTAATAATCGCGAACATTTTTCACCGGACAACGTAACTAGAACTTTATCCATTCTTGCCTTTACTCTCCCACTTCCCCGACTTCGGTGGCTTCTTTATCATCTCTCTTCTTTGCCCAATCATACTTCTCCGATGTTTTCGTTTTTCGGAGCAGTTCTTTTCCCCTTTTATGTAATTATAGAATTCAATGCATGACATTTTATAATTTAAAACACATTAAATTATGCTTTTCACGGTGTCAATAGAAAGCGAATAGCGAATCTGTCCAATGGGTTTTAATTAATGAGAAAACATGTTCAACATGTGCATTGTGCGGTGGATTGGCGAACAAGTATTGGCACATTTTCAGTAGATAGGCTTTTCTTTCTGTGTCTTCAGTATTTATGAAATAGTATAACCCTTTATCATGCACATCTTTCGTTTTCCATTCTTCACATGTTTTATTTTTGATAAATGACTTCATATACATTACTTCCTCATAAATTGAATCCGTGAACAATATATGCATAAATTTTAAATCGACCGGGACAAATGACTCTTGGACCGGGACACTGGGAAACAAACCTCAAAATCGGAACGTATAACAGCCCTATTCTAGCCCTGCCATCCTTTTGAGTTATTTACGACGAAGGCAGCTTTCAAAACAGCCAAAGAAGACTACATGAAATCAAATTTAATAGTCACTTTCAGGTTCAAATTCAAAATAGCTCATCAAATTTAGTTGGCTAAATTAGGTTGGTCAAACTTAATTTTTAAAGGAGTGAGGGCTTTTCTAAACCGCATCCGCGCGGTAGCCAAGTTTTAAGAAAACTTGACTGATGGACGTGCCCTCATATTTTATATATTTTTTCTTACAATAAAAATGTAGGTAGGTACGGATGGTTTCAGAGGTTGCCCATCCCATCATTGTTATGTCGTTTTTAAGATTGCGTTGTTATCCATGAGTGTTCTTACTTAAAACCATTACGATACACACTCGTGTTTCGTCTTGCCGGATTAACCTTCCTGGAAGGAGATATATGTAAGTACGATTAGATTATCCTGCGTTCTTAGATTCAAGTTAAAAGATTATGCTATGTACTCGTATATAGCTACATATTATGAGTGGCAGATATATAGGTAATATTTTTTCTCAATTCTAGTTCAGTATGCATTGTATATTTGTTTATTTTAGGGACTTTGATGGTACAAAAAATCATTGCACAAATTGTATGGGCAACAAAAACACCAGTAAAATAATATACACACAGACATTTATAGCGAATAGGTCAGAAGTAAAACAAACAACAGAAAAAACCACTTATGTAACAAATGTGCAGGCTCGGCTGGAGGTAAGGGATGAAGGCTTAGGATGAGGGATAGGAATAAGGGACACCGAAGATTCTTATTTATCTGTTTCATGATTTATATTGTTTGTTTTCTATCGGTGTTTATGCTCAGATCTTCCTGTTTTGATTTTCCCCTACGCTTACATATAGTTTTTTTTTTCACGTTTTCAAATTATATTGACGTAAAAGGGAGATGTATAAGAATATATATATATATTTTTTTTTGGTTATTTCGTTTCTTTCTCAGGAAACAGTCGTACTAGCGATAAATTATGTATTTAGTTTCTACACGACTTTACCAGGGTACGTTATGGTTGTGGATGTAGGTACATAGTTGAAGAGGACAACAGCATCTGGGAGCAGACATCTTGGAGTCGATACCCTCTGGAAACTATTCAGACGGTTGCATGGCTGGCTGTTTTGCGAAGGGCATGTACCCCAATTATATCAGAAGTTCAGAGCATTCTAAATCGTTATCTGCTTCCTGTATTTTTGTAGCAGACGTTTCAGTTAACGAGAAAACATCCCCACTCTGTTTTTTTTTTGTTTTCTTTCATGTTGAGAATATTTTCTGTAAACAAACATTTTTTTTCTATGCAAATTTAATTTAACCATCGTTAATATGATTGAACGTAAACACTATAAAGCCCGACGTTTTCGATCACTCCAAAATGGATGTTTCACATCCATTGTGACGGATGTGAAACTTGAATTTATCTTTTCAATCATAATAACGAAATTTCACTGCGTTAATACACGTTTTTTCTTTTATTAAATTTAAAACAGCAACACGTGTACGCTGGTGGAAATATGATGAAAAATCAGACAAATTTGGACCAAGTTTTTTACATGAGGCGACCACTTGACCACGTCCACTAGATTTTCTTCATTGACTGGGCGTTGTAATACTACACGAATGGCTTGACGGGATTGGATTTTAACTGATCCAACTCCAATCCACACCATCCAAATGCTTTTCCCCATGCACTCACGTTTATATGTTGGAGTGACTCATCCCTCTATTTGGATTTAGCGGGGTCTTTGATATTATGTATGTACCTAAAGTTTTTTTTCAAATAGTTGGTAGTACCAAATTGTGAGATGTGTTTGAGAGAATTATTGTGAGTCCTCGAAAAACAACACACTAATTTGGAGTGACATCGCTCCATTTGAACGAATAGAATTATCGTGAATTGGGGGCCTTATAAAGACATATAAAGGTGCGTTTACACCAAAAGAACATCGATCCAGAGCTGGAAATATAGTATATTTTCTTCGTCGTTGATATGGATGGAAGCGGTTCGTGGCTCAACTCGTAGAGCACCTGGCTAGAATCACATCGTGCTTTAAACTACAACGAGAAAAAATCCGAATGGACGGGGAAAACAAAATGGATGATGTGGAGTGGTAGGGTGAGTCGGATATCCATCAGTCCAAAATTCAATCGCGTCAAGCCATTCCTCCATCACTCCAAACGGATCGTCAACGGGAAAACTCGAGTGGGCGTGGTCCAAATCGTCACGTCACTTGATCGTCAGTGTTAAAAACTTGGTCCAAATTTGTGCTATTTTGTCACCATCCTTCCACCAGGGTACACATATGGCTGTTTTAAATTTAATAATAACAAATTTCTTTTATTAACGTAGTGAAATTTCGTTACAATGATTGAAAAAAAAAACTAAAGTTGCACATCTGTCACAATAGATGACATACATTTGGAATGATCGAAAATGGGGGGCATATTGATCTGTTAATTACGTTATGCAGAATGCTGTTTTAAAATCGAGCTGTCTTTTATTTTATAAGAAACTAGCTTTCTAAAAATAAGTTTAAAAAATGTTTTAATGTTAACAAAATTTCTCGAAAAAAATTATTGCTCGAAAAAATTCCATCAAAAATCTGCGTAGGTACCAATATTTATAATTTTTTCATAGATGGCGTCACAGGAAATTCGATCTATACTAACTTTAATATTACCTATATTATATTTTATTTTTTATGTATTTTTTTTCAACTTTTTAATAGTTATTCTGTTATCCGGAGCGAAGAAGAATCGAATGAATCAAACATCGGAAGAATCCGTTCAGCCGATCTCGAGTTATAAGTGTTCGCACTAACCCGACTTTCTTTCTTCTAATTATAGATATTCGAAAACTTTCTATGTTTTGGGGAAAGATATGGTTTTACTACTGTTCTTCGGGTTCCTATTTCAAATATCTATGTACAACCTGTGTGTAGTGTGCAAATATGTAGAGTGTAGGAAAGGGCAGTGGACTTGGTAGATAAGTACATAACGCTTCGCCGCATTCTACCCGAGTATTTCATTTATGCTCAGGTAATCTCATTTAGACGACGTGTCTCTTCAGCACTAACGCGGGTCGCCCATTATATTACCTCTATCGCGCCACACTCTCAACTACTCAATCACTTAAGTGCCTCGACATTTGCGGCTATAAACCATTTCAGGACTTCAGCTTTTACTTTTGCTTCAGCATGACTAAAAAGCAGACCGAATATAAATAGTAAATATCATTAGAAAAGGATAGACCAAGACAACTCTACATTAATTTCTTTCTTAGCAGAAATACTTTTAGCAACCTTATTACTCCTTTTTTATGTTTTGGAAAACATAAAAAACATAAAAATGTTAGGAAACTGTTTTATAGTAAGCCCAAAAAATATAGAAAAATACTTATTACTCCTTTTTCATCGTTCACTGTTTCTTTTAAATCTCAACTTTCTGATATTTTTGATGATCCGTGTCCGTGGTAGCCTAGCGGTTTGATCGTCGGCTTCCGTACGGATGTGATGAATAACATATAAATCATATAATCAATCAATCAAAACTCCCTTTGAACTCCACTCAGGAGCATAGGGAGGCAACAAGACCACTGACCACCAGCTGTCCACTGCGTTCGATCTTGCGCAATGCTTATGACCTCCTCCCACACCATGTCCAACTCCCTCAACTCTGCCTTGAAGGAACGGATTACGGTATGAGAGGGTCTTCCCCGTCTTCGAGACCCTGATGGGAGGAAAACAGCGCTCTCCTCGGCCAACTGTCATTCGGCATCCTCAACACATGTCCCAGCCATGCCCATCTCCTCTCCGTAATTGTAGAAGTGACGGGCCTGCTCTGGGTACGTCGGCGTATAGCGTCGTTCGTGATGAGGTGGTACTATACCCAAAATTCTCCTGAAGCACTTCGTTTCGAATGCAGAGACTTTTTGTGAGTGGCCTTTAGTCAGTTGCCAGGACTCACACCCATACAGGAGAATGGGCAACACACACCCATCACGCATCAAACAGTTTACATTTCGTCTCGACACTAAACGCCTTCCATATCTTGGTCATGTTGTTGAAGGCGCCACTTGCCATACCGATACGTATCTCGGAGCTCGGCCCCGAGGTCACCAGGGGTGATAATTGTTGCTCCCAGGTACTTAAATTTAATAACATATTATAAAGCTTTGCTTAATATGAAAGATCTTAAAAGTGTAATGGTTTTCACTAGCAGATAGCTGAAATTTATAAAATAAATAAATAATTACCTATATTATGATGTTGTTTTATAATAACTCTTTCATTATTTTATTGGTGTCCGTGTCTCCAAATAGCTGAATAGTGAATCGTGAATATTGTCTTTGATGATGTTATAATATTAGTTATTATTGTTATTAAGTGTTATACCAAAGCAGACTCGTTTGTTATTTGACATGTTTATAAATATGGATCCTTATTTTCCTATTTTTCGTCGCTGAATTCCTTCTCATATAAGCCAATTTTGATTATTAACTAAGATCTGGTACAAATCGAGATCAGTATCCACAAAAAATAGATACAATAGATAGGAAGAACATAGTCTAATTATTCTTTTTTGCACTAAACAAAATGTACTTACCTGTTCTATTTCTGAATTACGTTATCCGGATATTCCTGCTTCAACTCCACACTATTTAATATTAATTGACACGCGAAATTTTTAACGTTTCATTCCCTTTTTTTACACACGTTTTCCCTGGAGTCCCATCACTACAGAGTGCTCTATATTATGTAGTATACTAGCAGCTCCGGAGCGTTGCCACTGCCTAATATTCATTCGTCATAGTAAAATTATTATAATAAAGTAAAGGTATACTCGTACAAAGAACTAAGATTGTCTACATTGACGTTTGTCTTTTCTCTATTTTCCACAATATCATGTACATAATAAGTATACAACAATTTATTTTATATGAATCGAATTTAATATAATTTTGTTATTTGCATTTTTTTTTGTATATTATTCAGCTATCAATATGTTTGTCACCGTCAATATATACCCATTGAAAATTTGATGATATCTCCATGTTGATGTTGCGATATGCGCAATGTGTTGTCAAATTCCGAGTCGAAACATAAATTTGACAGTCTGTCATGTTGAACCGTCAGCGTGGCAGCCGTTTTGTTACATCTGTCTTGGGTCTGTGACATTCACACGAGTGCCTGTATAAAGTAAACAAAGTTTCGTTGCAATCTATTGAAAGATACATAAATGTGCCTCTATACTACTCTACTAAATTTTTCTTAAAAATGTATGATGATAAATACCTACAAATATAACTTTTATGATCCTGTTGATGGTTTTAGAATATAACTGCGTTTCAGCTGAAACAACTCTCCAGCTTTATATATTAGTTTAGTAGATAGATAAAGTATACAACTACTTTATAGCACATGCTCGCTTTAAAATATTCCGCTTATCAAAACGGGAATTCGCCCCACTGACGAGCGGCGTGTAACCGTGACTTTCGTGTCACCCTATCTCTAATAACACCCTATGTTGCCTGTGCACTTTTCCGCGGTCTATTTTTGCGTTGTTTTAAAATAAATGGAACTCTACACAGGGCGCAAAAAAATGGATTTTTTTAATCGTTGTGGGGGTGTTTATTAGAATCGCAGATACCGCCCCCTTGGGCTACTAAAAAGAAGCAGAATGTAGAAAAATAACAAAACATACAGAAACAATAATTATAATAATGTTGTAACATATGGCATAAAAATTATCCCTATTCTGTACAAAGGGGATGAGTAAAGGGCGGCGGAACCTATGCCATTCAGCTGATTTCCGGTTGTTCCGCGATCATTTCCGGTTAGAAATTTCAATTTAAAAACTTAAAATAACCCGATCAGGTACATCAATATTGGTGTACGATTTTATATTTGATATTTAAATTAGTTCGGGATTTCGACTGCGGTTTTGAAGGCTTCCTTCCTTATACGCTGTTTTCCTATAGACCAGAAAAGCGGCCCTTTATAACAGTACGAATGCAGTGGGACAAGTACAAAGCATTCTTTCACTGATGCTGACAGTAAAATAATGAAAGCAGGAATAAGACAGTGTAATCGTGACGTTCAGTGACATTTAGCGTATTTTGAATACCCACCGCAGTAAACAAGATACCATAAAAGGTAACGTATCAAAGTAAGAAGGTTCAATTCAACTTTTCGCTATATTAGTTAGTCATATAGAAAATTAGATTTTTCTGTGTATAAAGGCCGATGAATTATGGGTACGCTTTTGTAGAAAACCATTGCATTAGCAACGTTCGCTTTTTGGGTGGTTAAATTCAGTAAATCCCTGAAATTACCAACGTAGGAATCTTCGACATATTTAACATTCCAGTTTAAAATTTGCCTTCCCTTCCTAATGTAATACACATTTACTGAATGGTTTTTTGAACTCTCCGCGTAATGCTACGGTCGGCTTATTTATCTAACGTTTCCGCGTGAAATTGAAATAAATTCATGTTGAGCCGACACGACAGTTGTAGAGAACAGCCGTGACACATCCACTGGTAGGTAGGTAGAGAGGCAATTATTATATTTGCATGATCGTTGTTGTCGGCGCAGGACGATGAACCCGTCCTCTGACGGAAACGCAACATTATGTACGTACGAGAGACGCGACCACATTAGTCGGTGTTGTTATACCTAGAAACATTATATCTACCAGCCGATCCTGCCACGCGTTCTTGGCGTTTTACTCGTTTACCGGGATTTCGCAGGAATAATAAAAATAAATAAATAAATTATGACCCGGCAAACTTCATTTCACCTACGTTCTAAGGCCCCCATTCACGGTCACTCTGTCGGTCCAAAACGAGCGACGTCACTCCAAAAAAAATGATAGTGGATAAAATCAAATGGATGAATATGATAGGGTGAGTCAGATACATTGGTTTGAAATTCAATAGGTTCCACCTACCTTAGAACTTTTTACTACAGCAGGATCGTCTTTGAGCACTCCTTCGTCCCAGTGTTTTTATTGGTGGTAAAGCCAATAGGCAATAAAGATGAGAAATTAACAAAAATGAATATATTTATACCCTGCCGCCAAATACATGACAGCAGTCGCAGTCTTTAAATTTGGTTGCTCTCTTGTTCTCAATAATTTCCAACTTTTATCTCTTTATTTCATTAATTATTATTGAATATCTACGTGATGTATACATGGGATTTTTCGACATGTCGAGAATTCTCATGATTAAGAGTTTCGGAGACTTACCACCTAATAGCGAACGTAAAGTGATCACTCTAAGCCAGCCTTCGAAATAACAGCAGAAGATGGTCATAACTCCGTAGTGATTTGTTCCATTTAAAAATGGAACATCAGTAATGAATTGTTAGAGTCATTAGTTGTTACACATTCGCCAGTGTTTTTATATTAGACTACGTCTGTTGTCTCTTCCTATATCTTTAATCCGCTTTTTTGGTCTTCCTCGATCTCCAAAAACCCTTAGCAGGTAATTAGGTTCGACTTGTATGTGCATATGATCCCCGTTTCTGTCACCCGAATATGATCTGCTGGGGATTTCCCTCTCTCCGCATAAGTCAGGCTGATTGCTGGGGACGTTTCCGATTCTGGATAAATATGTCTAGAAGTATCCACATCGACTGATGACTACTTGTCTTAGCTGTTATCCCCGAATATCTGAAATTAGCTTCTATCATCCTGCTCAGTGAGAGTTGTCGAGTTTCTTTTGTTTGTTGCACCTCTAGTATTTGTATGTCATTATTTATCTTGCATTTATGACAAGCATATACGGCGCACATCTCTTGTTTGTTTCTTACTTTTTAATATTAAGATGACGAGCTTAATATTATATTGCGAACACCTTATGTTTTGTACCTACATACATATATTGTTTTTCCATAGTCTTAGCAAGCTTTTAGATCTTGTTTTATGAATTTTGTAATTTGACAAGTCCGAGGGGCCTACGGACAATGAAATCTCTAATATAAATGAAAGTCGGGTTAGTGCGAACACTTATAACTCGAGATCGGCTGAACAGATTCTTCTGTTTGATTTATTAGATTCTTCTCCGCTCCGGATAACAGAATAACTAATAAAAAGTTGAAAAATGGATAGTGGATAGTATAAAATATAATATTAAAGTTAGTATGCAAAGGATTTCCTGCGACACCATAACAACAAAATTATGATGGTAGTTCCCTCTCATTCTTGCAAACGTTATTGCCGCTCTTACAGTAGCCCATCCCACTTACCTACTCCAATTTTCATACAAAGTAAACATCGGGCACATAGAGGTAGAATGTCTGCGTGCGCATATTATATTCTCGCGTTGTTCCCGCCTGAGTTTTGAATACGAATGAAATATGGATGTTAAGGAAATATTTTAATGTTAATATTTTATAAGCTAAACTCAATCGAATTAATTATGTAGATATTTTTTATGGGGGCGCAGTGCACATTATGTACATATGAACGGGCCGCCTCGGGTTAGAACCACAGGGCAACGTCTGTCGGGAAAGCTAGTAATAAATAAATCAATCAATTCTCCCTTTTACACCCCACTATTAGGGAGGCAACAAGAGCTCTCCATTGCGCTCGATCTTGCGCAATGTTTATGACCTCCTCCCACACCATGTCCATGTCCCTCAGCTCTGCTTCGAAGGAGCGGAACACAGTGAAATAAATAAATAGCTTCTTGAATTTCTACCTGAATTTGGCATGCTATCTCGTAGTTAATATATAAGTATATTTATTTATTTATTAGACACAAACTGAACAACACAAACACTAGGTATTTGCCACACTTGACATTTATGTTTCACAATGTGTACCACCGCACTCTATAAACCTTTTATGTTATTTGTTTCTTTTAGCTATTTCTGTACTTTGAACATAACGGTTCTTATAAATGTATGTATGTAACTTAAGTATTTTTAAGTTTCTTCACAACCTTCCATATCCACCTCTTCAATTAATTACATGTCGTAGAAATAAGTAACACATATCAAAGTTATCGCAGCTCCAAGCTTGACTTGACTCCGCATTAAAATGTAAAAGTGTAATCTCTCCAGTAGTATTTACACGAAGCTTGCCCGCTCTAATGGAATATGTGTGCTTTATCGTGTGCTGCGCGATGTACAGGCAATGGTTGACTCGTAGGGATGGACAACCCCCTCCGAAAATGTTTATACGTATATAACATCGAAAAAATATTTTGTGTGAATTATTGATGTTAAGGTTACACTTATAAGGTTGTTTCGAATGGTATGTAAAGGTCTCTTGGACTTGTGTAGATATTAAGGTTATTTTCGCCTTTGAGGTGGCCATTGTGTCACAAAACTGCGCGTTAAAAATTATCCACAAATTGTTAATTAGTTGGTTATTAACAAAAAGTCCCGCAATAGCTTTGTATGAATATTGTGAATAAATAGTGCGTAGACAGTACTTATTGAATGTCAATTTTGTTTAACAATTGAAATTAACAGCCTTTGCTGTAAGAATTTCATACTGTTTAATCCCCGAAATGTCCCTATCGGGAAACATCGGTATGGCGAAACATCTTATAGGATTCGAACCGCTTTTACTAGGTATCCTAGGCCTAGACGCTAGCTAATTGTGAAAACATTTTGATGCATGTTCCTCATTTGACGTAAACACACTTTTAGTTAGGGCTTTGAGCGGGTGCCTCCTTCATTTGTTATGTGATCCCTCTGGAATATACCTAGACGTCTTCTATTTACAGGACCACATCTGAAAAGTTTCCAGTCTCCCTTTATCTCTTTTTCGTGACTTTACGTACCTATCTATATTGTTGTACTAAAATATCAAGTTCTAATGCCCACTATTCCTACAATCAATAATTATAATAATTCTGCATCACTTTTAGACCAGTTTATAAAATATTCCATTAAAATCAATAATTAGTTTATCTCTAAATGTATGTCTTTAATGACATGTATTTACATTAAACTCATTTACCTTATTTATTTGTAAGATACCTATCTTGAAATGGTTTAATGATGAATATCATTTCAATTAAAATCAGGTTTAATGATGACTATCATTGCATTTCAATTAATATTAGAACAGGTTGGGGTAGGAGGTAATATTTGGGGTTATAGATACTGTTTCGTGCCAAATAGAAAAAAATCTGAATAGCCACCGCCAAAATATCCCAGGCGATTGAACTTAACTACAAAATCTCATACTTATCGAATTTTGCATAAAAATCGATCGAACCGTTTCGTAGAAGTACTGTAACAAACACCGTAAGTTTTTTAAGAATATCGACGCAGTCGTTTCAAGCCCTGAATATTGTATGTAATGTTAATAAAAATAAATAATATTACACAAAATCCATTGCGCGGCTCATCTCCATCCCTCCCGGATTGCATTTCACATTATGCGGGCTCGTTTGCCGCTATTTTATAACTCGCTGCTGACCCGATTTATGGCCGTTAGGACGCGCAACAACATTGTTGTTCCTAAATAATATCTAATATGAATTCGCTTTGCATTTTTGAAACGAACGTTTCCGAAATTTAATATTATTATTATCACCGCAGCGGTGCATTTACGTACAGCCAAATCTCTACACAACGAATGGGTTTTCTAAATACAGTAGTAGTTTTGATGTCGTTTTAGATATTTATGAAAGTGCTGGACTCTGTTTAATAAATGGGATAAATATCTACGTTAAAATAATAACTTTTAAGTTTAACAAAAAGTTTATGGACACAGTTCCATAAATTTATGGATTACTAGTTTTCCCGAAAGACCTTTTCCTCTAGTCCTTTCTATGAATATTGATATCAAATTTCTAATTTATACAAAAAATACGTTAAAAATATGTTTGAATGAAAAAAATATTTCTGAAAGCTTGATGAAAGAAAGTGTATCAATAATCTGCGTACCAATTTTTCGAAACTCAATGTTTGTCAAGTAAATAAAAATTGTGTTGTTATGGTTTTTTTTACAGATGGCGTTCCTGTCGGTAAATCCGTTCCATACCAACTTTAATATATTTTATATTGTTTGCCATCCATTTTTGGAATTTTTAATAATTATTCTGTTATCCTGAGCGGAGAAGAAGAATCCAATAAACCAAGCATCATCAAAATCTGTTCAGCCGATCTCGAGTTATAAGTGTTCGCACTAATCCGACTTTATTTTATTTTATAGATATAGATGTTGCGTTTTCGAGGACTCGCAATTCTCTCAAACACATCTCACAATTTGGTACTATTAACTATTTGTTACAATCTTTAGGTACCTACTGGTACATACATTATCAAAGGCCCCGCTAAGTCCAAATGGAGCGATGTCACTCCAACATTTATGACCGTGAGTGGAGAAAACCAAATGGATGATTTGGAGTGATAGGGTGAGTCGGATATCCATCAGTCCGAAATTAAATCACATCAAACCATTGGTCATTCACTTCAAACGGATCGTCAATGGGAAAACTTGAGTGGACGTGGTCCAAATCGTCACGTCACTTGATGGTTAGTGTATAAAAACTACGTCCAACTTCTCATTTTGACATCATCCTTCCACCAAGGGTACACGTAGTCACTTTTGTTGTTGTTGTGAGTGACTGGAAATGAAGTACAGAAGTCGGCAAGATGTAGATTGTAGATGATTAGGAGGTTTATAGAGTCATCAAGTAATTAATATATTTTTAAAAGATATTACGTAGACTACAGATAAAGTGTACATCATTCCTCTTGACTATCAGTGGTTCATTTACCTAGATGTATGTATATGGACAGGTGGAATTCTAGTGTCATTCATTTGTGGGTTGGGCCCTCTATGTGTGCAGCGCTGGACTTGCACATTAATAAACAGCCAAGCCAAGTGCCCACAATATACAACATTATAATCTGGACTGGAATGTTTTGTGCAAATTGAAACAATTCACGAGAGATCTAGTTTGGTATTACGGGTAGGTACTGGTACAACATGGAATGGAAATATGCCGTGCGTGGGTTCGGTATCAAATAATATTCCAGTGCATTTCCGTTCTCAATTGCCGTAGTTAGTATAATGTTGTAGGTTACCTGTTCGCTAGAGGTTCAGGATTCGAATCCCTCTATCATCCATCCTCCTTTTTCATTTAACACATGGTGTGTTTTACGGGCAGAATATAGAAATAGCTGTAGGCGATAGTTTTCGTGGATGAAATGCCTTTTTAGGATACGTGAAATATACCTACTAAAAAATGTTCGAATTCATAAATGTTCGAAAATCAATGTTTAGAATCTCGCAATCGTTCGAGAACACATTTATTTATTGTTGGAATTTCAACGACGTCGACGTTACTCCATCTTTTTAACACCACATGCCTATTAATTATTATTCGCTTAAATTTAATTTCTTTTACGTTTCAATGCAATCAATAAATAACAAAAAAAATATCATGAAAATTATTTGGTATTTTATCCTATAACCGTGTTATTTTAAAAGATTTTTTTTATTAATTTGCTTAGCTAATGATTGAAATTACTTATTAATTGTTTTTCAATCGTTATCACACCACATATATACCGTCTTCCTACCTTCCTTTTTAACGTTTTTATTCTATCAATAAAAATAAATGTTATGTAAATGAAAATTACATGAAATCAAATTACAAATGCGGTGGACTCTTTTAACTAAGCAAATTAATGTGTTTTTCTTTAAAAATAGTAATAATTTTCATAAATAAGTAAGTAATATTTGTCTAAATCGGGTTAAAAGAATGTAAGATAGACACCTTCATCATTCACGCGTGTCCACCTGGCTATATTGAGATTCTCGGCCGGGGAACTTGAAAGTAGGGGATTTTCATTTCAGGATAACCGGATCCGGAAAATCCCGACGAATGGTCATGAAGGAGGAGAAGTTCTCGCCTCGCTCCTGGCACCCCTTTAATTTATTATCCGCAATTATTATCTCGTTTCGTTTCATAGGAATAAAAATGCCTTCAATATTATTTTATGTCTCGAGTAGATTTATTTTGTTTGTTACAGTTTTTTTTCAGAACCATACAAATATGTCAACTTGTTAATATCTGTAATGTTGGGGCTTTCGGTTCTTTTTTTTAGTTACAATAATAATTTACAGACATGACAATTAAACTCAAAACTAGCGGACACAAGGAATAACGTTCAACTGTGCAATCGTCTTGAGCGAAGTGACATCGCCGGGAACATACCGGGACATTACAATATCATAACAAAAATAAGTGGGTTAAATGAAATATGGTCGTGGGTTAGATCCCGTGTCAAAAATTTTACTCTTTAAAGACAAATTTCTAGCTATGTGTATTTGTTTTAGTTTTTGTTAAACACAGCTTCGTTAAAAAAAAAACAACCTCTCGCGTCCGTTTCTGAACATCAGGGCTATTGGCGTTGGCGTCACCTATCTCTTGTTTGTGCCTTTTGTACCCTACCTAAACTAGCGCAATCCGCCATGTATACACTCCACCTCATCATTATCTTACACCTGTTTCTTTTCCCCAAACATGAACGCCACTGCATTAACATTTTAAACCATGTCCCGACAGTCATTATTAACAAATGCCCAGCCCACGACCTTGGACTACAGCTCTGTAACTCTCTAACTAGACTTTGTTAGTGACTTTGTTTTTCCTTATGTTTCTGTTGTGGAGATTAGCTTTCTGTTTAACATGTCAATTGTTCACAATCTCATTTCTGAGGGTCCATTTCTGGTATCCGTATATAAGAAATGAAAAGAGAAATATTTGAAAAACAAAAATGCCGACTATTACTTATACCTACTACCTATCTAGGTACATGAGGGAACAAGGTGTATTTTGTTGCCTTGTTTAAGATTATCATTGTCGTTAATCCACTGTAGTCCAATCCTAAACCATGAACTCTTCACCTCTTTACTAATTTAACCGGCTTTTATCTCGCTTCTATTGAAGAAAAAAAACAATATAAGCAATGCCATCTATACCTGGCGCGGTAACTTTCCTTTATTTATTTTTTATTTATTCACTCTCATCCCTAGGCCCTTTCGGGCACTTGGAGTCGTCAAAAATATACAAAACTAGACATAATTAAACATTATTAAATTTAAGCACATCAATAACATTTTTAAAATCCATGAAATAAGATAAATAAATAAAAGCGTTGGCGAGGCTGAAAGGGCGTAAATGGCCCATTCAGTCTCCTGTCAGTTAAGCAAGATGATGTTTATAAAACCCTCAGACTTCTTATGAGAAGAAAGGGAACTTTAGCAGCCTTCCTATACTCCCAAACGGGGAGTGAAAGAAGACTGCGGTAGATACAATAATGTATCGGAATATCTATTCAGACGAACTAATTGTTCGGTGTGGCATTATGTTCCCTTCGATGTTGCCATCAGCTCGGAGCTAAGTACCCTTGTATTCTTCACTAACAGCATTAGCAGTGGCTTACAGCGGTACGCTTGGAGTGGTCGTTAACATCCATTCGGCTTATCGCCTCTATATTATAATAATGTGATTACCACTATCCAATAATACACAGCGCACCCAGTTAATGGAAGAGAAAAGCCAACACTCGGCTTCTGTTGTTGGAAGGCGTCGATATACGGATACTGCTGCATCTGTCTGCAGTTCAATTATTATACAACAGTGGTGTCTTTTTTTAATAGGGCAATACTCTATTTTGTATTCTTTCTTTTTTCTTCCGCTCTACGGCGTGGTACTCTTTATTCTGAGTAATATTTGACCTAGCTGCATACGTAAATCTGGACCCGAAGCCAAGTGGAACATTGCGATTACGATTGTTTTTTTTTTTATACGGAGCTTTTTGCGTATGAGTGAAGAGCATAAAACGCCATCTAAAAAAACATTAGGAAACGCGAGGTAGTGTTACCAGATTTTAAAATTAAAATTCCGGAGTTTCTACCTACATTTCTACCTTAAGTTTAGAATAAAGAACGGCTTAGAATTCCCCGCAGTTCGGGTAAGGATGTCCGGAAAATGGTGTCCAGTATCAACGATTTGGAAAATATACTCACTTTTCAAACTCTGGGTCTTTGTTCGTTTAGAATGTCTATTGCTTTCCTACAAAGAAATTCCAGTGTTTAGAATCTGGAAACATAAGCGTACAATTTAAATACTTCGCACTACCTATTAGTAATTATATTAATAATAAACGAAAGTTGGCGATTTGCAGCATAGTTTTGCTTAGCTGTTGCTAAAATGTGCATCTGGTCTTGGTTATACTGTAATAACATTATTGTGTTCTCGCCTACAGCTACGGTAAGATACCCATATAGAATGCAATACAAATGCACGAAGCAAATTGTTGATAAAGGGTGTTCCAGTAGGAGTGGAATTTGTAAAATAAGTGTTTTTTTTTCTTTCCTGTAATTGGCAACACTGAAATTTTACAGTTGTCTACTAGTAATGTTTGTTCCGATTATTAAAAATAGTGCGCTTTACGAAAGAATAACGCATTGAAACTGCGAAAACTTAGTACAAAAATGAGTTCTTATGAGACCGCTCGCAAACTTCGCCGAATTTTCTGGAAAGAGCACTTAATTCGTCAACCGTTCGAAAAGAATTTTCAAGAAGAATTTTTGAAGAAACTGGGTCGATTATGAACATAAAGACTTCTCTGCGTCAACGTACCTGTCGGTTTTTTTTAAACATTGCTGCTGTTAATGAGCGTCGCTTCGCCGAAAATTCGAAAACATCAATATTCATTCTCGTTCTTTAAATTCAATTTTCTCTATGTAAAATTAAGGAAAAAACTTACATGAAAAGAGTCATGGCCTGTTATCTGTTGTCAGAACTTTGGAGGATCATAATATGCTGGATTTTTTTAGTCTCATTACTTAATTGAAACATTTCTTCTTAATTGATTACCCTGTGTGTCTAGCTAGAACTGGAGAACAGCTGGACTGATTTGGCTTATTTTTGGTTTCGAAATATTTATATAAGCTCGGGGTATTTTTAACCGGTGAGAAAATGTGGAAACATTGCGAGGAAAATTGATTATAAAAAAAACAATTCTGTTTTCCAATACATAATGTTCCTGCCTGTCTAACGTGACAAATTAATAAGGATCGTTATTTTACTGGTTGTGATGTACCTACTGAAAATGAATATGCTTAGAATGAGGGCGGTATAGCGCTTACCGAATCATGTGTAGTTGACAATCTACCAAATATTATCGAATTTTTATCCTCATCGTCATTGGTGCTAAGCACTGTTTAAAGCCATGATTCCTTCAGATTTCTCTACCATTCTATCACCTTTATTCTCCAGTATTTAAAATTAGTCACTCTCTAAGCGTGTAGCTGGCTTATAGGTGATAGGACGCGACTTTTACCGAGTCATCTATTTATTAATAAATATGTGTAACTTTTTCTCTGCTATTGCCTGGTCGATTTTGTTTTGATTTGACTTTTGATAGGTTTCTCCTCTTATTGTTGTTTCTAATGATTTTTGATGTTCATAAATGGATTGAAAATAAAGGACAATTTATCATTTTATTTCTTTCGGATTTAATTTTTTTGTTATTTAATATCTCGATAAGATCTCTTTACCAGGTTTTGCTTTTTACAATTATTTTAAGTACATACCTACTTGTTTTTCCTTGTCATTATTGTACAATTTTTATTACTGTTGTGTTATTATTGTTTTAAGTTTTAAATTATGAAGATATAAAAGGCTTATAGCCGTGTATTATTGAAAAATGAAAATAAAATAAAAATAAAAAAAATTACAAATTTCTCAAAATTGAAAAAAAAAAAAACAACACGGTTATATTATAAAATGAAAAAGTACACTCTCACCCAGACACCCTTTACGATCTCTGCCCTCGCTAAACTTCAGTTCAAACGTAGGTATGTAAAACCAATAGCCTAGAGGCGAGTGGAAATGGTTGCGGAGCTCACTCCCGACTCTCCGACCTTCGTTTGATTGGAATTGGAACCTGCAAACTCCGCTCCGAATGGATGTATGATTGGAAAAATAATGGGATTGCATTGCCGTTCCTGTTGTATCGGGGATCAATAAGGTATATACGAAGTCTCCAGCAGCTTTTTAATGCAACAATTATGTATACGAGCGGTCGTCCAGTACCAGAAATTCGACCATAACTTATTTAAATTATAAGTTTGAACATTATTAAGGTTCCATTGTCAAAGACTGAGCGAACGCTATTTCACAACTTTGTTTCAAAAACAATGACATGGATAGTATCCATGCTTTTGTTTCGAAGCTTTGAAGTTTGTGATTAAATACCCGATCAATTATGAAAATCATTAAACCATCGCTTTCGTTCGAATCATCTTTGTCTTATCTCACAGCTTCACTTCAAAGGATTGAAGCAGAAATTAGCGTCGATTTACCATTTATTCAAAGTTTAAATTTTTTATCTCTTAAAAATATCAAAACAGAAAAAGTATAGGTTAAAGGATATAAGGACATGAGTATAAAGGCATGTGAAAATTTCCCTTTTAGAGTCAAACACAAGTATGTTGCTCTTTTGTGGTGTATCAGTTCCCTTTTGCATAAATGCCGTTAAATTTAAAATTTCTCGCTTTGAAATGTGACTTAGCATGATTCGCATTCCCTGGATGGAGAAAAGGTAGGTAAAGATAATAAAATTTTATAGTCTTTTTTTAACAATTAAATGCTTCGAAAACAAACCAAAATGCATGTTTAACTCTTCTAGGTACGTGTATTTAAAGGGTACTGAATTACCTACCGACCTTAAGGAGTAATAATGTAAAGTTTTGAAAATGACTAATTTTCATCATTTAAATATTATGGACTATAAGACTTGTTCATCGTATAAGTATTAATAAATAAATTAGTTTGATTGCTGTTAACTATATCTAACATAAGTTGGAAGAGATTTGCACGGCTCTGCGAAGAAAAAAGTCTAATGTTAGGTAGGTATGTATTACATTAAAGCCTAATGCTATTACATAAGAAAATATAAAGCTATAAATTGTGAATTACAAAAATGAAATAAAACATTGTGATTACAAAAATGAAATACAACATTGTTTTTCTTTGTCTTTGAGACAATACCTGAATGAACACAATACCATCAATAAATAATCTCCATAACAGTTTCGTCAATGGCGACGTTGATTAAACATCAATCTTGTGTATCGTGCAAGAATGATTTGCTAAGATAATTTATTTCATCTCATAATGTTTTGAAATAATATTGTTTATACGTCACGTAATGCCGTGGAATATACATACATTGTTTGTTGTAAACCCATCATTATCGTTGTTTTTGTTCTACTATTGCGGTGTACCTATATATAATTTTTGTCGAGTAAATTAATGTGCTCGCAAAATAAGAGTCATGTGTAAATTGAGTGTGTTTGTTCAGAATGAAAATGATTTGTAAGGTCCATTTCTTACTAATTATTACCTCTAACCAAAGTTACCAATGTGACAAATAAAATAGCGTCAGTAAAATGAGGTTAGTTGTTAGAGACCGCAACTTCGTTGTGGTAAGCTCGCCTTCTGTATGGTGATTCTGTGATGTCTTTGTTATGTGAAATTTTATGTGTTACTCATGCTACCAATGTACAGTAAAGTATTAATAAATAAATAAAAATAAAATGAAACTGGGCCGGCCTTTTAGTGAGAACAACAGATGGTTCAATAAAATCCTGGAGTGGAGACCAAGAACAGGTCACAGAAACTCGGATAAGCCGCAGCTGAGCTGATCTGAGTGGTCGGAAATCAGTGGCACAGTGGATGATTGCCTTTAACGTCGTGGTTGTGTCCTAAATCTGTCCTTAACTTGTATTATTGTTTTGTTCCACTGCACTCGTTTTCGATTATCTTGTCTTGGAGCTGCAAAAACTGCTAGCTATACGAATAATTGTACCTATCCCCACACACCAGATATGAACATATTTTATTATCCAATCGCCATCATGCTTTCTAGTTCACTTAACTTACAATTTTAGTCTAAGGGTATCGGTGTTTTTAGAATATCCTACATATTCGTATTGTTTAATGATACTCTACATTTAATGTTTATTGATTAGAAATTCGAAATCACAAGTCGCGGTATTGTATTGTAGTGTCTAGATGTCGCTACATTGGTTGTTCCGTACATTACATGAAGTCAGAACATCTTTAGAACGCTTAATATTTTTTTTCTGCTGCGCTGGCACAATATTAGGTCAACTGCTAGTTTTCTTACTAATCCATAAGCCGATGTTGTGTTTATTTTTTCCTCAAAAGATTACAACGGAATTTCTTTTGTTTTTTTTTGTCATTAGGGATATTAATAATGTATTGAATGGTAATCATGTACATTATTAATGTACGTACTCTAATGATAAGAATTTGTGTACG
This sequence comes from Mystacides longicornis, assembly GCA_963576905.1. Lineage (NCBI taxonomy): Eukaryota > Metazoa > Arthropoda > Insecta > Trichoptera > Leptoceridae > Mystacides > Mystacides longicornis. The sequence goes on from OY756434.1 coordinate 5,740,650, forward strand.
CACACTGTACCTATCTGGATTGTATATATATATTTGGTATTAACGAAACTACACTTAATATTACAATACTGTACCTAAATTACAAAGGATGTCGTCTTTGGGTATGTACTTTCCTACTAATTCGAGTAAATTTGGTTATTTATGAGAAAAAAAAAACATAGGTACCTATCTTTTTTTTTTGCATTAAAATATTCTCACCATCAGGATGCGTACCTCAATTTTGAATGACGATCTAACGTGATTTTGTTGTGGTCTAATGTTCATAGAGGAGGGAGCGAACGTGGACAAAGTAACCGTTAAAGAGGTTTAAAAAAAAAAACGAAACATATAGGTAAGCTACTTAATAGGTACTGTAAATTATGATAGTGATTATACAAGACTATATTATGTCGATCTTTATATACATACCTCCGAGAGTTTAACTATAATGGGGTTGCATCATAATGGTGCTGTCGTAGGTTTAGGTATATTAAGAGCTAGGTTTAGCTAAGATGTACATAGTTGTAGCGAGCTTAGGTTACAGCTTAGCCCGTGTCAATACATAAACATATTAATGTTGATTTTTTAACATTTATACCAATTCAAGCTTATTTGCTTCTTTTCCGAAGGCTGGTTTATACAATGGTTATCCAACTAAGCGGACCAATGTTTTTTTATTGATTTTATGTATTTTTCATGCTACTTTAAAAAAATATTAGCATTCGCCACTCCTCTACATGAACTAAGTGTGCGAAATAAAAATTGGTAAAAAGTTATGATTCACGTATTAATATATAGATTTCAAACGCCTGTTCAATGATTTCCTTGCTTTGTCATAACGTTAGTTTAAGAAAAGTTTTTTTTTTCCTCAAAGCGAGCGCTTCGTTGATGGAGCAAGGGAATGAGGTTTTTAATGTCAATAACGTTATCTTCATAACACTATCCTTAGTTTACCCATATTATTATACCTTATGGCCCGTTTACACTTTGAGACGTAGCAAGTGCAGGTGCGAGGTAACTAGTGTTAAATACCGTGTCGACGCAGTTACGACTAAAGAGCGGGGAGCTACTACTGAAATTGAATTCCGATTTCAATGTCGACCGATTTTGTTTGTAACTGTCGTGCTGTCAGGATACTCTATCGCGAACTAGTAAACTTTTTCGTGTTGTAAATGCGTTTATAGAAAAAAACATCCAAACGTAACGTTTCAAGACGATAATATCATACATTTTTTAATTAATACGTTTTTTCATGTTGAGTGTATTTTTTATACTATTTCTAAAGTACATACCTAATATGTGGAATGTTAGTACTTGTTTAAATCCGTAGTATATACTTACAATCATCTTTTGTGCAAAGATACATCTGATTTTATGAAGACCTCTTAATGTCATTATGACATCGTTATTGAGATGTAAATGCAGATTAACCTCCCAGATGTAAACTTTAACCGTGCTCCTTCCTCATATCACACGCGCAGAATACCACAAATGTAAAGAGAGAAAAAAATATTAACAACCCATTGAACAGAATGCCGCTTTTGGACTCACACTTAACTGAAGGGGACCCTCACTTTACACCTGCAATTGACACTTGCTACTTAACAAAGTGGAGTCTGCCCCTTATTTAGAGTGTAGTAGGCGAACCATTCTCAGTCCTAGCAGCCATAAGCAATGTCCCCTGCTGTTAGGTCGCCTCGTAATCTATGCAATAAATCACGCAGGTTTATTAGTTATTGCCATTAGCGTTGTTGGGCTTCACCCATTAAGAGTCGCCCGTGATTCACGCCTCACTATTTCTTGTAAACCAATGTTATTTGAATTATGCTTTATTTATTTAATAGCTTAGAAGACGTTAGTCGCGAAAAGACTAAACATCTCTCCTTTTCAGATTGAGTTGTTTAAGCACGGGCTTTAGTTAATAGACGTTGGTTAATCTGAAATGCCATATCATTATTTGAAGACAAAAATGAACATATTATTATTTAATAACATCTCAAAACTTGGACGGTGATTTGTGCAGTTCTGAGACACGGTGTGATAGTTTACAAAAAAAAAATATGTAGATTGGAAGTGCATATTTTCCAAATAGATACAGGATTATTATTATGATAGAAACTAGAGTAGGTTATCCATTTGCCCTGGCGACATCCATATTTAGGCGAATTTTTATTTGCTTTGCTCTCTCTCTCTCGTTGCGACCAAAATATCGGAAATCGCTTCCCGAACACTATAATAATAATAATTGTGTATTTCCATTTTAGACCGAACCTACCCACACATGTGCGCGAAAGTTGCACTACAATCACCATCGGAGACAATTTCTGTCGAAATTGATTTTGGAAAATTGTTTCAAACGTCTATAGAAGTGCATATATATACATGAACGATTCTAAGGGTGCGTTTACAACAGACGAATATTGAGCCTGAACTGAAAAATAGAGTGTGTTTTCATGGTCGTTGATATGGTCACCAAGAAAACAACAATGAGATAAAACCAGAATTCAGACACTTGTAATCTGTCATCGCCCATTAATTGTTTCTTTCTCGGTTTTGTTTCCATGGTGACCAATATCAACGATTAAAGAAAGTATACTCAACTTCCAGCTCCGGATCTATTTTCTTTTGGCGTAAATGCACACCAAATAATACAAGGAGCGGGTTTCTTTGATGGTTTTTTTTTCATCCATTCTGATTATTGACTCGGTATAAAGTGTGGAGTGGTGCAAAGAAGGGAGCGGACGAGTGAAGGTTCGGTGTGTGGAATATTAGGTTATGCATTGATGCTAAAATTAACGAAGTTATTGATGTTATGTGTGTACTTAGCGATACTTTTTTTAAGCAACTGAACAATCCATTCGATGCTGATTTGTAAACCTTTTACGTAATTTTTAGGAATAAGGGATGAAACGAATTCAACACAATTCATTGAGGCGGCTATTTTTTAACCAAATCAGTCCGATCTCCTACACTGTTTTAAAATGCCATAATTTACTAAGATAAATTCACTCATATAGGGTCCAATTTATCCTGATTTCAAATTAGCCATTTTCATAATAATATGGCGGTAAATTGAAGTCTCAACAATATATCTAATGATTTTTGTACCTTCTTCTTCTTCAGCCCGTCTCCGTCCATTGCTGAACATAGGCCTCCCCCCTCTCCTTCCAATCATTCCTGTCCTGAGCCTCTCTCATCCATGTGTGGCCTGCAACCTTTGCGATGTCGTCGCCCATCTGTACCTAATCTACAAAAAATAAAGAGTTTATTTGCTCTTCAGTAAGGATGTGTTTGGGCCGACACACTTGATTGTTTTAGGTTAAAGATCGTTTCATCGAAGTTCTTTCTTTCCTAACCGTTATAATATTGTGTCACGTTGAATTTATAACCTGAATTTGTGATAAATGTCTACAATGTGCATGCATCTCGGTCAAAAACACTTCTATTTTCATATCTGTGTGTTTTCGTCGCGGTGAATCGTATTTTGGCGCCATTCCCTATGGCTTACGATTGCTTAGGGGCGTGCATGGAGGTCGCTTGCAAATTTTGACAATCGGAATTGATTTATCCTTACCGAACGTATTTCGAGTTCTACATTTTTCAGAGCGTGACATAGTATTTTCAATAAACTAATATGACCTCGACTGTATAATCCGAATCGATATTTCGTTAGCATGAATATTATTCGAAATACAATAAATTGTTCCAAAGCACAATTATTATTCGAGAAATAGTTGTAAGAAGACACGTTTGTTAAAAATCGTAAATAAGTTTGTTGTCTGTCTACTTCTGCCTTAGGGAATTACATAGTAATAATAATATAGTCTTAACAAAGAAGTTACATGGTTTAACCTAGGAAAAAACTAATCTAACCTTAGTATTAGGCTTTCGTTCGGAGTTTCTTAGGGCTGAGACTAACTAACTTAGGGTACTATACCTCAGTCTACCCTTGGGAAGTAAAGGAGCTTATTTTATAAATTGTTGGTTTGAGAATCTCATCTTAAATATTTCGCACGTTCATGTTAATACTAATGACTACATATTTGTTTTCATAGTGAATAGATTCTTTGTATGTTATTTTGTACTTCGTAGTACAGTTAGTAATGTGTACCTATGTACACGCGTACAAATGACCATTGTGACAATGAAACTATAAGTAATTTATGTTCATGCGCTTAATAGATTACTGGAATTGACATACACGTGCGAATTATGAACCAACTTCTTGCGTGAACAAACAAGGAAAAAACTATTAGAGCTGACACACCAATTTTTACTGTTAATATGTTTACTTTAAGTAGTTATCTACACTCACTTTGACCAATTTTCTTTTATTTCAGATGGCAAATTTGTCGCGTACATAATATAATTTAATTTTTCGACCGTTATACTTCTTTGTGTAACAAACTTGCAAATTATACCCCTGTTAAGTTGTTTTCACGGACGCTTTTTAAACGAACCGCTTTTCGGAAGCAAGCTTCGTTCTTCGGGCTGAAGATGCTACAGACTTTTTGTTCGTTAAATTGTAATTTATTTTCCAAAATAGCTCACTTGCCCTTTCTAAGCATAAACAGAAATAAAAACCCTAAATTAATCATGAGAAGAATGAAAAATCTTTTGTTTTCTACTTAAGTACTCAAATTTCTATATACCATTGTGATTTGTGTAGTAGAAAACAAGTGTTTTTTTCCGAATATGTAACAACTAATGACTCTAACAATTCATTACTGATGTTCGATTTTTAAATGGAACAAACTACTACGGGCTTACGACCGTCTTCTACTGCTATTTCGAAGGCTGGCTTAGTGTGATCACTTACGTTAACAACGTTCGCCATTAGGTGGTAATGTTTAAGTCTCCGAAACTCCTAATCATGAGAATTCTCGACATGTTCAACATGTCGATAAATCTCATGTATACCTACGACAAGTAGATATTTAATATTTAATTTATTCACTCTCATCCCTAGGCCCTTTCGGGCACTTGGAGTCGTCAAAATGTGGTACTAAGATCTATAGATACCAAATTAAAGTTTGAAAACGCGGTAAATTTTCTACAAAAAATATGTAAATCGGTTAATGTACATGGTTGGGTAGAAATTCTTAAAAAAAAATCTTTCCTTTGTCATTCCGAATAGAAAACCCATTTTAATAGAATATTATTCTGATTAATCAACCAAATCCGAATAGTTTGAGCTGTTATACTCTGTTTTACAAAGAACACCCATAATTGGATCATGGAAAAACTTGTCTGCAATTTTAATTGTGTTGGTAGATCATTTATATCCTGTTTCCTGTTGCTGTTAACAAGTTTAAAGATAAATTAATTCTCGGTAACTTCACATACAAAAGTCGTTGTTGTTCGATCTTTGTGCAAAGGTAATTACGAACGTAAACAGCATTGTAAGGCGAGCGATACTTTGTAATAAAAATTGCCCTGCATGTTTGAAATAGTTCTAATGGTTTATATTTTCAAACAACAGGGAATCACTATGAACACGCAAATTAAATTTAATAAAGTTTTTTTTAGCATGACGTTAAACTTGTGCATGGATATCAATAATTAATCACCCAGTCATGAGAAATGGTATCAAATACGGACAAAAGAAATGGAGCTATGAGCACCTTGCAGTAACCTGAAAAAGGCGTTCCAACATACCATTTCTCATACAACCTCTCCTATTTCTCTTACTTCTGACCTGGCCTTCCTTGAGGACGGAATCGATGTATTTGATCCACATCATTCTCGGTCTTCCACCTTTCCTTTCAACCTTATAAATTCTCTGTATCATTCTGTTTGCATACATTCTTTCCACATGCCCAAACCATCTCAACTTATTGACTTTCATCTTTGTCACAACACTAACTTCCATTCCACATTCCTTCCTAATATTCTCATTCCTATCCATATCCCACAGAGCCTTTCCAAATATTCTTCGTAGAGCTCTCTTCTCTACTGCATTTATACTACATTCTTCTTTTTTCATCCATGTCCACGTTTCACATCCATACATTATTGATGGTAACAGGATTGCGTTATGCACTAGTTTATTAGCTTGCAGTGAGACGTTGTTGTTTCTCATTATAGGTCTTAGTGCACCGCCCGCCCTGTTATATTTTAAGAATAAATTCAGAAGCTGAAGTTTATAAACATGATTGTCAAATCGGCACCCGTATTTTGAATCTCTGTGACATTTACACTGTCGTAAAATGTCAACATCTTGTAAAGTGTGGCTATAGAATACTCCGGAAAGCTATGTAGCCCATACAAAATTGTAGTGAGAGTCTTGCCATCGTAAGGTAGTAATATTTTGAATAGAGGTAGGTACAGCAAAGCCTATCATAATTCATAATCAAATCCGAAAATGTTTTAACGAAGAACGGGTATAGGGACGAGTGTGATGGTTCTGCGATTGGTCCAGTCCAGTGCCAGTACCAAGTGTACCAACCTTAACACTTACAGCTATTTGATTCAAAGAAGAATCTTAAGATAATAATTCAAAAAAATTGGCCTAAATAAATGGGGTCAATTCTTTCGACGTATGTATACAATAGTTAAACATACATCACATGCGATGTTCTTCCTACTACACCGCCATCTTTTGGATTTTTTTAAAAAGTAAAGCAATTATAGAGGAATTGTTTTGATTTCAAACTTATGACCCTTCGAACTTCATCCTGCATCCGAAAAAACGATAACTATTACATAATGCAATGAATTATTAGCTAAAATTAATTATGTTTTTACATCGTAAATTGCATTTTATTCATGTAATAAGCCAAAATTATTTTTTTAATTGAGCTAGTCCTTAATAAATAATATGTTGTCCAAGTCGATATTATTATTATTGATGGTAGGTATTAATATTACGTTTGTTTCCATATCGATTCTATGTATGAGAGATCGGCAAGCAGGTACGGACTTGTATGAAATCCACTGACCCAGTTACGAGCGGCTCACTTCGATCAATTGATATTGAGTTTATCTCAACGCTATTTTTGTACTTACACCTACGTACATTAATATACACGTCCTAGTATTTTTATAAAATACATTTTTGTTTGTATTTTTTTTATCGAACAAAGGCATGACAGTTGAACCAAAAATTTTAGTTGTTTTTTTTACTAGTAGGTACCTACGGCTCAGACGGGATCCTCTCAGAAAGCTATGTAGTCGATCCGTCTCTAGTCTCACGATATGAAAAGGTTGTAATACTATACAAGTTTAATAAGTAACTGAAAACTCCAACTTATATAGAACGGTTGAATTCTTCAAATTAAACTTTTATAAGCTTTATCAGGAATATTCAGAAAGTAACTTCTATTTTGAATGCAGTATTTGAACCCTCACAATCTTGTGGTAGAAAAAATTAAGACTCCTTCATTTTTATTTGAAATGGACTACCGCAAAACAACTTCTGCCCAAAATTCTAAGATCCAATCTTAAATTTTTTGTAAGAGTATCTTATCATATCTTGTCATATTACAGTTGTTATTTTTATCATATTCGTTTATTTTATTATTTCATCTTTATAATACAAAAAGAATCATTGATATTTGTCCAAAAAAAAGCATTTTTATTGACACCACTTTTTTAGAACATTCTTTTTCTGGCATAGTCTTCATCGTATTGCATTTTTATAATTTCATCTTCCATAGTAGTTTTCTCCATTTGGAATATTTCATCAAATTAAGTGGCTCGAATATCCATGCTAATGGGGTCTTGGAATGGGAAAAACTTAATTTGGAATATGAGTTGAACGGATATTTTAACGATTTTAAAAGCGTCTCCTGGTGAATACGTGGAAAAGTTTTGTATGCATTTTGATAAAAATGGTCGATCACGGCACGATTGACGTGTTGGCCAGGCCTGATATAGATGCTCGTTTTGAATCAATCAATCCTAAGTCTAATGTTTACTATTAAAAAATAAACTGGTGGTTATCTCAGCGAAGGTCGCGGGTTCGATCCCCGGTGCCGACCATCTTCCTATTTAACACAAACGTTGCTTTTTGTAAATGATATCAAAAGTATAAAGTGCGAACTTTTGGTGGGCCCAGATTCGTTTAGTAAAAAAAATCTACGTATCACTGTATTAAGATTCTCGTCGTTGGTTTCCACACATCGTGAGAATTATCACGGCGATAAATAAAGTGGCATGTAAGTATATGATAGCTTAGAAAATGATAAATTGCCGAAATGAGTCCGTATGATTATAACAATTTGCAAGGTCTATTATCGCAACAATAATAATATTATATTACATGCTATGGAGTATGGACTACTAGTCATGGGTAACAGATCACTTTGGAGTGATCTGATCTGTTCGTATCAGATCACTACGATGATCTGATCTGATCGAACAGATCAGATCAGTGATCCGTGTCACGGATCTATCTGGTTGCGACCCAGCCCAGATATGATACATACACGGCTCACGGCTCTTTCCGGTTGCGGCATATTATGTACCTGTCTGTATCTTCGGATCAGATCTGTTTCCGGTGTAGATACTTAGATCATTCTCTATGGTCGACTGTATCCTTCATACAGTACAGAGATTTTTACACTTAGGTAATATCTGGACGGAGAAGATACTCAATATTTATAAGAATAATGTAGTCGAAACGTTCATTCATAAGTTGATGATAAAACTACGGTTCTATTGTTCGTAATCCGTAAAAAAATATAATATTTATACACGCTTGGTTTTGTCGGAATGTATTTTTACCTTTAACCAGGGAAGTCCTGCGCATAATTATTGTAAAAAATAAGTTAACTCTAGAAAGAGATAAAATATAAAACATATGTACATGTGTGAGAAAACGAAATATAATATCACTCTCCGACCTCAATCGTTAAGTACCTACCTACATGTTATGAGCGTAGACAATAGACATTTCTCGATACGCCAGTAAAGTTGTCGGGCTATATTATTATTACCTCCACACGGGGAAGTCCAATATTTTAGGACAGTATGATGAACATGCGTCATGAACCCCGTTCCCTGCCTATAGGATGTTGCTATAAATATCATAGATATAAGTATGTTGTATTATAACCGACCTCGGTAGCCTCACCGATCTCGGTAGCCTAGTGGCAAAGGCTCCGACTTCAGATCAAGGGGTACCGGGTTCGATTCCCGGTCGGGTCAGAAACTTTCAATGTGTTTTTTCACTTGAAATTTCTACTCGGGGTTGGAATCCTGTCTCAGATTGGACGGGACCGGTTGACTGGTAGATAATGTTTCAAGCATTAAGTTCCGCCGGCTATACTGACACCTGTGTATAAAAGAGTGTTATTTATTTATTTATTTATGTTGGCATTAGGGAATTCAAGATAACACTCTGCGATGTTTAAGTTTTACATTGTTTTATCAATACTTAAGTAAATTTTTATTTTTATTGTATACTTAATATAAAAAAATATAAAAAGAATAGTTTTAATTTTTTATATTTTTATTGTATACTTAATATAAAAAAATATAAAAAGAATAGTTTTAATTTTTTTATAAATTTGGTTTTTATTTAAAACAGATTAAACTTCTTTTATTAAAAAATAAATATTTTGTGTCTAAACCAGAAACCTAACTCAAACAGATCTTTGGGTCCTCAATTCAACATTGATCCAACGAGTCCGCGATTCAAACAGATCATTACAGCTCACACAGATCCGTTGATTCATTGATCTGATTGATTCATTGATCTGTTGAACCGTAGGACCCGTAAGTGTTCTGTAGATCAACAGATATCCAACGGGTCCGCAATTCAAACAGATCATCACAGCTCACACAGATCCGTTGATTCATTGAGCTGATTGATCTGTTGATTCATTGAGCTGATTGATCTGTTGATTCATTGAGCTGATTGATCTGTTGATTCATTGAGCTGATTGATCTGTTGAACCGTAGGATCCGCAAGTGATCTGTAGAACACAGATCAAATAAGAGTGATCCGGATCTTTGATTCAGATCAGATCTGAGTTACACATGACTATGGACTACCGGTCATAATGGTCCCCAGTTGTCTCACCGCAAGCGCTTTGTAGTGATTGTTCACGCCTTGTGTTCTTAACGAACGTTTACTTGGATTTCTTCCCACGCTTTAGTTAGTAGTTATCCACGACAATATTGTTACACATTTTACTAAGAGATTTTTGAAAAACATCGATGTTTAGATAATTAATATTATCATTTTGTTACTTAAATTAGCAAATTTAACAAAAACAATGTTTTTAATCGTATGCCTACCTGTTATAGGAAAAATGATAAATCGACGGCAGCGGAAAGCTCTTGCTTCCTTTATAAAGTCGTAGGAGGCGTAAGGGGCCCTAAAATTTTACGTATAAGATAATAAATATATAAATATTTTCTCTTCTGATGCTGTCGTAGGCCTTTCTGAAGTCAATAAATACCTAGCTCCTTGTTGATGTTTATCAACGTCAAACACCCCGCATTCACTTGGTGAGTATTTTCCCGAGTATAAATAGTTGGTTACTCATTGGCCTTCCCCTTCTAATACCGGTCTGATATTACTGAATTTCAATTTGTTTACTATCTTTTGTACTATTTGATATTAATGATTTTTTCTCTTTCTTTTCAGGTGAGTATTCAAATATCATCATCATTGATTCGCAGACCTTGGTAAAACCTTTTAAATTTAATGAGTTGCGTAAATTATTCCTTATTTCTCCTATATTAGAGCTCTATCGACGGAATGTGACATCAATAACTATTGGGAATTTGTAAGTACTTAGGTAGGTACTTTTTTTTATTAGCCTTCCACTCATCATTGAGTGATTTAGACAAAAAGTAGTAACATATTTCAATTGCGATATGAAAATAGGTTACACAATGGCATTTTAACAGAGGGAAATAAAAATTCTTTTGAAAAGAGCGTGATCCAGACGATTCTTTTCGCTCTGTCTCCTCATGCTCAACTTTATCTATTTTTATACCTACTAGTTTGTTTTACGTCTTCAAAAGATGATTTTCAAACTATGGCATCTCTTTTATGACATTAGGAAGGAATGTGGTATGGAAGTTAGTGTTACGACAAAGATGAAAGTCAATAAGTTGAGATGGTTTGGACATGTGGAAAGAATGGATGAAAACAGGATGACATAAAAAAGGCCGAAAGTAAAGGTGTAAGAAAGCGTGGCCGACCGAGAATGACGTGTATCGAACACATCGATTCCGTCCTCAAGGAAGGCCGGGTAAGAAGTACGAGGAATGGGAGAGGTTGTATGAGAAATGTTTTTTTTTTCTTATTGAATACAAATATAATATTTTACACAGATACAAGATGATGAACTAGAAGAATTTTTACAAAACATAATATTATGTGTATCCCCCTTATAGAGTCAAGTCTCGTGTAAAGGGGGAAGGAGCGAAAGAGTGTGTTTGGATAGAAAAGAGTGGATGTCCGTTTTCTCTGCCTACCCCTTGTGAGACACGGCGTGATGGGTAAAAAAAAATCTGTTTTACAGAAAATATACTACGAAGATCATATCGTTTTAGAAATTTATTGAAAACTTCAAATGTATTTGAGCACATTGAATAAACAACGTTTCCTTAATTATAATTGCAAGGTTCAATGATAATGAAAATCTTAAAAGCTCTGTAACCCTAGTAAGAGATTCAATGAGAATAATTATTATTGCACTCGACAAAGTAACTGACGTTGGTTAAACTATAGCGGAAGAGGTTGTATTCGTATGTTTCATTAGTTGGATGGATGCTTTGAAAATAATTGTAAAAAAAATAAAAGTTGTAATAGAAATGAAGCTTCTTTTATCCGGCTACTTCGCTCGTAAAATAATTACCTTCAAAGAAAGATACTTTATTATATCAAAGTAAATTTTGAAAAATACTCTCCTTGGAAGCCACCTGAAATATTGTAGATATATCTTATAATTTTCGACGTGAATATCTTCGTAGAACTTTTTAATAAATACGCTGCTTAGTCAAAATATGAACGCAAAACTTTGTTTATTCAATATACCTACCATATTTTTATGCCTCAATATTGCATTAAAAATAAATAATTTTATGCAATTTACATTTTTTTCATGTATTATACAATATAGGCGCCCAGTGTGCCTTTGACTACATGCTTCGATGGCCCAGTAGCTGGCGTCTTTGTAAGGAGACAGTCATGGAAGCGGATTCGAATCTTGGCGGGGATATGGAGATTTTCTTTAATATTTTGTTGAATGTGTCGAAGATTTCGATAGATTTTACCACCATTCTAAAAGTGAACGTAAAACCCCGCAATGAGCAAATCATTGCCGTTTCAAATCGAGCTTATTAACTTATAGAGCATCTATTAATTTGCGTTAAGAACGTGGTGTTGTATGAAAAAAATTAATATACACATTTTTACTTTTTAAGAATCGTTCGTGCAACGTACCTACTTGCAAGTATATTTTTTTTACGATTCAACTTCTCCGGTACAGCCTTTATGATTAAACTAGACAATATTGTCTTAATTGGAATATACAGGGTTACAGGAAAAGTCGTACTGAATATTAAAGGACGTTATTACTTAGGTGTCCGAAACTTAACCGTGATGGAGATATTGAACTTTAAAGATTTTGAAAAAATTCCTTTATTTTTTGCCTTTTTATCGTTTTTTTCGGATTAGAGGTCCTTGGGTCCAGTTTTTTAGGTGTCTAGTGAGAGGAGAAATTAATAAAAATGATTAACAAAAACTGAACCTACTACTAACATCTTAAAAAGACAGCTCGACAACGGTTAGGATTAAAGAATTTTCACTGTGTGTTTTTAACTTTGAAGCGTTTTTTTTTTAAATTATGGAACTTGTTCTGCAGATAATTTTAAAAACTTCTACGTCTCTTAAGCTATTCAAAAAGGTATAACACTTGCTATAAAATAGGCAAAACATTGACCAAATAACAGTTAAGGTAGAAGAGGGTTCATTTTTAGTTTGAGGTGAAAGTAGCTTAAATACGTAAATAAAACAAAACAAAGCAATATTTTTATAATTCATGTTCTACATGGCCGCCGCTATTTCTTACACAACCGACTTTTCCTGTAACCCTGTATACACTGTATATACTTCTTATACCACGGAATATCAAATAGCCGGGAAAACTCTCAAATTATTATTATTTTTTTGATAGTGGCAATGAGTCGGATGCATTCTGGAGTCTGCGGAACAAAGGAGGTATTCGAAACGTCCAAGTAATTCAAATAAGCGGAAATGGAGAAAAATGAACGGAGAAGAACGGATCCTACTAGTTTCTTTTTTTAATATGTCATAAAAAAAGTCTGCGTTCTTCTTTGTTCCCAGTTCCCACCTCATCGCGAAGTTCCTCTCCTTTTTTTATCTTGACTTATTTTGTAGAATAATAAAGGGCGATTTGAATGCAGATAACGAATCTACTACAAGCGCGAGTCGTTGATTCTTTTTTCTCGCCGTGTCTCAGATCTTACATTAGATTTTTAAGGCTGCGAGTAACACCGAGCCAAATAACCGATACAAGCATAGATCCAGAGCTGGAAATAGAGTAGGTATAATTGCTTTATGGTTGATATGATGGACACCATGGAAACAACAAAGAGAAAGAACCAGAATTCTGGCGCACTTCTTCTGACTTCGCCCATTGATTGGAGTTCTTGCTCGTTGTTGTTGGTTCATGGTGTCATTAACAACGATAAAAAATTACACAACACACTAAGGCCCTGTCCGCACTGCGATTTTTCACCGCACGAATTTTTATTTTTGCGGAATATATTCCGTAATTGAAATTAATAATCGCGTTCAATTTGTAACAAATCACAGCTGTAGCGGTAGAGGTGAATGTCAACTTAGAACATTGTTACCGTAGTAACAAAAAAAATGACATATATTTTGAAAGACTGCCGTCTTGTAGACGATGAACCCTTTCCTGCATAAGCCTAATCAAACTTTTTTAAGCCCTGTACCCATAATCTAAGTTTCCGTGACATTTACGCTAGTGTGGAGTACCAAAACTTTGTATGAAAAAATTTATAGCGCCCCTACAGAATACGTCGGAAAGCTCCGCAGCCCATACAAAATACCCGTGAGTTACTCACTAACGTGAGTGAAATTCGGAATAGGGGTACTGCACTCATTTTTTAGTGATCCGGCTCTTCGTCATTTCCGTGTATATTTTTTAGACCTGCACTAGTATTCGAGTGAATCGGGTTTATCAACTAATAATTCATAACACACTCGCACACTCGTAATATTTCGCACTTTACTGTACAATCTACCCACTCGAACAACGCCTTATGTGGACGGAACACTCGTTCGCATACTATCCTACTTTTACTCCGAAATCATTTTTGCCATTTACAACAATAGCATAACTGTTTGAGATATTAAAGAATTATCATAGTATAATAACATGTAGTTGTTGCGTTCTTTGTATGACTCATAGATATTCTAGGAAAAAACTCTTTAGTTTTAAACTATTGGTATAACCTTCATTCTGTTGGTCTCTTTGTCGCGTGTTTTATTACTTAAGTACTCGTTAAAGTGTACGTGTTGGATGGGGAATTGACTCTTTTTTAGGGTAGGTGCGGTATCTATGGGAAAACATACTTGCAAACATATAGGCCCTTTCGTTTTAATCATATGAAGATGTTTTAATATCTAACCGATTCAAAATAAATGAATTCGCAAAATGAGGTTGTAAGTTGCATAACAACACTGTTCACATTTTATTTAGGTCCTATTTTTTAATATACTATGCACAGACGTTACTACATAAGTTAAATACTGTTTTTTTTTTCTTCTAAAAACTGCTCACTCAAATTGAACAAAAAAAAAACACTGACTCTTTCACAGTAAGCTACTTACATCTTGTATCGTGAAAGAGGAAGACGCTCCGTCGATGAGAGCATAGTACGCCCATGATCGCCTTTCTAATATTATTCGGAGAAGGTCTTCCACGGATGATCCAAATAAAATCGCAGACTCCGGATAATATTTAGCAGGTTCACCGGCTCTTTTTGCTTCCCTGTGCCCCTAATGGGTCAGACAGGGAGTATTGATTGATTGATCACCGGTAAACTTAAAAAATACGTCCAAATTGGTCGACGAAACTTGTACATTTTTAAAAAAAATTATAATTCAACTGCGAGTAATAAGCTTTTTATTTCTGAGCTGTTGTTAATGTTTGCCTTTTATCTCATTTCTTTGGAAGAATCTAGCATAATATGTTGCTTACATTTGATCTCTTAGTCATATCGCACAGTTTTCAAAGCTAGACCAATTAATAACGATGCTGAAATAGATTTTACCTACCCATATATTTTGATCGCGGGTATAGTCTATGTACAAACCAAAACATATAGATATATTCAAGTTCAGAACATAAAACCACAAAACCTCAAAATTAACAGTAAAAAAGCTAACATAATTAATACGTATATAACACCATACAAAGTGGTACTATAATAGGTAAGTACACAGACAAAATAACAAAATGTGAGTACCAGCGACATGCAAATTCCAAATCGTGTTGCATTATTGTCTTTATGAAAAAAAGTAATGCACTGCGAAAGATAAGCAATCGCCATAGGTACGTAGTAACGTCATTTACATTTTAATACCAGAATAGTACCTAGTTTTGTCAATAAGAACTCCGTATACGATTCTTATCGTCGCATTATGAGTGTGTTTCCGCGTGTGATTACGCGTCCCCGTGTTAGTATTATATTTTCCCGGAAGCGTTGGAGCCGCAGTTCTACCCCTGCAAAATAACGAATCAAGGGGTTTTCCGTTGAGCTTTACGTATGACACAACCATAATAGCCCAACTGCTCGATACCACATCGATATTTTTCGCCCCTATGTTACTTTATCATTCACGTCAGCTATAATTATTGTGAAAAATGAGAGTATGGGTGGCTTTTATATTCAACTTAAATTTAGGGGTTCGAAGGACCAGTAGGGGCACAGTAGTGAGCTACATCTTGCTGGAAGATTTAGGTTTTATAGCATGCCGTAAAACAGTGGATAAATTGCCAAAAAGTGGTAGATTGGTTTTTGGTATCGGGAATGGTAAAATTTCCCTTAAATGGGCATTCCAAATATTTGGTATCCGGAACGGTTGACTAAAAGTCAACTTTCACCTTGATTTTTAGTAAACGAAAGTTCGTTCCGAGTATTTGGTTCTGCTAAAATCAAATTTCGCTTTAAAAAAATCCAATTTCAAAGGAAACTTTCAAAATAAATGGATAGAAAAGTTGACAAGGTCCAAAATCGGTGGGTCATGGCAACGCTGCATAGCAGATAACGGCAGTAAAGACGTAAAAGACCTAGAGAGTGTTTCATTAACGAAGTTGGTTTGTCAAATCAAGCGCTTTAAAAATATAGCTCACTCGGCAGTGTTCCTTATCCTCCAATACAAAAATCAACCTATCCTGTTAAGATAGGACAGTTTTTAGATTGATGTAAACAGCTTAACGGTAAAACACCGAAATTTATGTACGTACGTGGGTTTAGTTCGGCTAACGCGCCTCGGCGCAATCGTCGTTTATCGCATGTTTTATCGGCCACCGTGGTTTAATACTTAATAATGTAATCCGTTTTGGATGCCCCGATGTTTGCCCGGCTGTCCACGCCGCCGAACTGTGTACACACACACACCGCCACACTGTTGTTTGACGACACCAGCTGATGATTGTCAATATTGACGACTGGGATACACTTGTCACTGTTCACGGACGTAAGGTCTCCCGTGACGCGATCTCTGAGCACTTACTCGACTGGTATGATTTATTTTTGGAAGCCGTTTCACTGATAAGGATTGATTTTTTAATTAATCATGCAATGTCTACATTTAACAGTATAAACAGTATGAAACAAACCTAACCTAACCTAATCCAGTCATTATTAAGATTTATTTTCACATTTTTGGCAAGTAAATTAGCTAAACTATTTAATAAGAGTTCATTCTACTATGTATAAGACGTAGATAATTTTCAGTTTCGTATGTTAAGGGATCGCGGAATTCTCCAAAAGTATTTGACTAGTTCTAAATTTCGTGAATTACCCTGCCAAGCACAATTTCTTTTATGGTTGATATTGGATACCATGGAAACAATAACAAACAAGAACCTAATAATTAATGGGCGATGACGGATTAGTTTGCGTACAACGATCAATAAAATATACCTTGTACTCCACTTCCAGCTCTGGCACTATGTTCATTTGTTTTAAATGCACCCTATACAAAATCTTTGTTTCATTTTTTTTATCTATACTTCTATACTACTATTATAAAGAGGAAAGTTTTGATTGATTGTTTGTTTGACGGGAATAGGCTCCGAAACTACTGAACCGATTTGAAGAATTCTTTCACTGTTGGGAATCTACACTCTCCCCGCTGAACATAGGCTATATTTTATTTTCATATAGCCTTTGATCCTTACTAAAACTCCAATAAGGTGCAAAAATTACCTAAAATATTCTTTACATCGCGAACGCTGCGAAAACTATTGAAGATAGAGTAAAATAATGTACTACAACTTTGTAGAAGACATAATTATCTACAAAAAGTGTCGCCACAGCATACGTCTAACTATTATAATAATGCCACAATAAGTGTTGATTTATTAAAAAAAAATAATTTGAAATGCGGCAGAGATATAGGCGTCACTGGGGTACGAGCCGGACGGGAGGGGACCATTGGAATGCTACATTATTCCAGATTAACATAGCCTATAGAATATTTTGATAAAGTTAGGGATCTATAAGGATCATAAGAACACTGAATTATTTTTTTAAATACCTATGTACCTACCCGTGCGAAGCAGGAACAGACTGCTAGTACATATCTTATATATAAAAATGGAGAGCTATTTCGCGTTGTCATCGGATGGCGCCTAAACGGCTGGACCGATTTCGCTTATTCTTTTTTTGTCGTGTAGGCTTTTATCAGGAGAGTGTACTTTTAGAACAAAAAATTTAAGAAAAATGCATGTGAAATTAGAAATTTTAAGAAAACTATAAAAATGGATATTTTTTTCCCGATATCATCGCATCACGCCTAAACGGCTGTACCGATTTCGCTAATTATTTTTTGTCGTGTAGGCTTTTATCGGGAGAAGGTTGATTTAGAAGAAAAAAATTAAGAAGAATGCATGGAAAATTAGAAAATTTAAGAAAACTATAAAAATGGAGTGCTATTTCCCGGAGTTATCGCATCGCGCCTAAATGGCTGGACCGATTTCGAAAATTCTTTTTTTGGCATGTAGGCTCTTATCAGAAGAAGGTTGTATTAGAAAAAAAAAATTAAGAAAAATTCATGGAAAATTAGGAAATTTAAGAAAAAACAGAAAGTAGGTAATCTTTTTAATACTTTTTACAATATAATTTTGTTCTACTTTTAATTTTTTATTAATTGAGATTTGAAAGAACTGTCAGTGGATTGATTGTTGTTGCAATTGATAGAATGCGAATGTAAAAAATATATCAGAAGAAGGTTGTATTAGAAGAAAAAAATTAAGAAAAATTCATGGAAAATTAGGAAATTTAATGAAAAACAGAAAGTAGGTAATCTTTTTAGTACTTTTTACAATATAATTTTGTTCTACTTTTGATTTTTTATTGATTGAGATTTGAAAGAACTGTCAGTGGATTGATTGTTGTTGCAATTGATAGAATGCGAATGTAAAAAATATATCGTATGAAATAGATTGATTGGATAAGTCATAATATTCATTGCAGTTAATTTTTATAAGGAGTTTTGGTAAGTTTTAATACCAAGGAACACATTATAGTAATTAAGTGTAAGGAGTTTTTAAAACTTTCTTTATTTACAGAGATTTTTAAAACCGCCAGCAAACAGAATCGTATATATAACATTGTTATTAAAGAGTTATACTTAATTGAAGTTCATTTTATAAGGAGTTTTGATAAGTTTAACACAAGGAATACATGATTATATTGAAGAAAAAGTAGATTTTTTTTTGTTTGTTTGAAAATAAATTCTTCGTTTATGGGCTGATTTTTACAGAGGATGAGTACATACATATAACGTAAATAAATATAATCTGCATCGTTAATATGTAAAAAAAGCTGGATATTATTTGCTAATGACCTAGCATTTGTTTCTTTATTGAAAATAAAAATTGCTACACTTCCACCATGTTGTAATAGAAGATAGAAAAAAACAGATACTGCATTTAATGTGCTTTTTATTTATTTCCACTGTTTTGAAAGAGAAGATTTAAGAACGCAATGTTGTATGAAAGTGAATGTCGAGAACTTGGAAGTATGTCTATTGAGGTAATTTATTTAGAAGAGATGCAAGGTGTGAAAAAGAGATTGAAAGAAGGAAATTGGTTGGGAGAAGGGTTGGCGGTGCACTTAGACCTCTAAGAAGATATCTCTGAAATCGACAGTTGATGCACAATGCAATCCTGATACTATCCATGATTTATGGGAGTGAATCTTGGACATGGACGAAAAATTTGGAAGTTGGAATAAATGCTGTGGAAATGAGATCACTGCGTAGGATATGCGGAAAGAGACTTATTGATAAGGTGGGATAACACCTAATGAGGAATGAGAATATTAGAAAGAAATGTGGAGTGGATGTTAGTGTAGTGACTAGAATGAAAGTGAATAAAGAAAGAAGGTTTGGGCATGTAAAGAAAATGAACGAAGAGAGAATGACTAAAAGAATATATAAATCTGAAAAAATAGGTGCACGCAGACGAGGCCGACCTGGAATGACATAGACCGACCATATCGGTGCCGTCTTACGGGAGGGCCAAGTCAGGAGCAAAAGGAATATAAGAGCATGTATGCGGAATGTTATGCGTTTGGAGGAAGCGAATGAGTTTGGATTGGAAAGAATGGAAGTCCATACACTCTGCGTACCCCCTTCGGGAATCAGCGTGATGGGCAAAAAAAGTATTGACACCTCAATGCGTATTTTGAATCGGTACGGAGATGTTCCTTATCGTACTGTGATTAATCAATCAATATTATTTTAACTGAGCAAAATAAGTATTAAAATATCGAATATAATGACATACCTAGATTCTTTTTTTTTACATATTAACATAAAATCAATCAAAATTAAAACTTCATTTGAACTCCACTCAGGAGCAAAGTGAGGCAATAAGAGCTCTCCATTGCACTCGATCTTGCGCAATGATGACCTCTTACCACATCATATTAACATAGGTAATAAGTTTTTGATGTAAAAATAAACTCAGTCCCAATGAATGCAGCGTGGTATGCAGGTTTTGCTAATGAAGTAAATAGTCATTCGTGTTAAATAACTAAAAAACGAATTTGAGCTCTGTTGCATAAAACCTAGAGTACCCATATTATTTATTTCGATACGAAGTTCGACGGGTCAGCTAGTCCTATATAAAATTCGTTGAACAGTGATGTAATTTATTGGATAACATGGTGTATTTCTACGAGTAGGTAGGTACTCTGAATAGTTGATGCGCCATGAATGAGCGAGAGAATTTCCCATTATCTACCGACTTCTTTATATTTGTTAATCTATCTACATAATAATTCAGTAATGTTTGTATATTTATTTATTTGTTTGTTTCACTCCAATTGTATATTAGAGCATCACGCATAAACCGCAGACTTTAGGTTTGATTTTAATCGTCGTGGATCCTTGCAGATATATACTTGTGGTAATCATAGATACAAATTTTTTCAATTTCTGAAATATATTTTTAATGTTATTTACAAATTTCTAAAAATTTTAAATATTCATACAAAAATTTCAATTAATGAGATAGTCTTGTTTTAAAAGTAAAATTATACGTCTAAATTTTGTGTAGAACTGTAGCATTACGGTATGAAAATGTATAAAATCGAATGAAGTTTGATTTGAAATACAAACAATTTAAGTAGAAGTCTTTTAATACTTATTTTATAAAGATTTTCACAGAAAAATAATAATTATAATATAACACTTTTTTCTATACAAAGGTGTCAGTATAGCCGGCGGAACTTATTGCCTGAGGCAATTTTTTCCAGTCAACCGGTCCCGTCCAATCTGAGACAGGCCAACCCCGGGTAGAAATTTCAAGTGAAAAAACGCTTAGAAAAACTCTGACCCGACCGGGAGTCGAACCCGGGACCTCGGATCTGAAGTCCACGCTAGTACAACTAGGCTACCAAGGTCGGTAAAAATCTAAAATATGTAGTATGTACGCCATGACAGTTGCCTAAAGCCGGTAAAGCAGAGTTCTCTTGCACCCTCTCAGATCCCATATGGTATCACGACATTTAAGTAGGTCAAACTAACTATACATAATATAATACTAGGTAGGTAGGTGCCTATATCTACCTACTTTGTATTATATTATTAGGTACAACTAGGTATACATAATAATATAATGCAAAGTAGGTAGATAAGTGACATTCCTTTTTTTAATTTTTCGCATATTTAGCAGTGACTCTTATTTTTTCCTTTTGAAACATTAAGATAATATAATATACTCCTGGTCCTGAGAAGGAGAAAGCTGCAGACAAAACCTGTTCAATAACCTACTGCTCAAGTCTGACTAGCCAAATCAACAACGTAAAGCAAGACGGGTATCAGCTAGTTACTTATATTTCTTATACGCACGCATACTAGAATTCCACTTGTCAGCTGGGAGATTCTTTAGCGCACAAATTCTACGTTATACAATAACTTGCATCTCCGACAAACGTTGATCTATCTGTCCGCTGTTCCGCCGGATATAATATGATGTATTTCTGTAAAAAAATTTGGTGTTCTGTAGCTCCATCTGTAAGTCATTTTCGTATTGGAATCAACGTGTCTCACCATAGTGGAAATAAAATTTTCTGTCGCCAGATTTAGACGTAGAGACGTTTAACGTGAGGATTTTCCTCAGACCCAAAATCTCCCAAAGCAGTTTAGAAGCCTTCTTAAAATTAAAAGTGGTTGCGTCATCAGAATCATGCTCAACATTCTTTCAAATGCTTTCTCCCCAAAGCACTGTATTCTGATGACGATGTCATCCAAACACCATTGCTTCGGCCTCTTTATCCAACATACGAGAATCGCATTCAGACACTTGACAGTTTGTAGTGTATCACAAGTATGGGATATCAAACACATCAGCTCCAAGCTGCCATTTAATAAGAACTAGGGTCGACCATAACATATTTAAATTATAAGTTGAACATTATCAAGGTTCCATTGTCAAAAACTGAACGAGCACTTTTTCAATTTTTTTTTTAAAACAGTCACATGGATACGTCAAGTTTGAAATGTTGATATGTACTAAGTTTTTTCTATTATTATTAAAGACAAACATAATATATTCTCAATTTAACCACAGATAAACATAACAATATATGCGTCTGTGTCAAATGTCAAATTCATCGAAGTGTATGTGTGTGTGAATCAAATAGTGTGCTTTTGCGACGACTTCCGATAGTTTGATAATTTATTAGTTGACAATATTTTTTTTACTTCAACGTTTAAACGACATCTGTAGTGTGTTTTTTGAAAACAATACATGGTTATGGTTATGGTTTGTTGTAGGTAGGACCGCAGACAGATATTATAGAGTGGGCGTTTAGATGCGACGGAAATCGTTAAATGGCTCCGTAATTAAATCACGAGACATCATATTGTCGTGTGGTGAGAACAACAATGACCTAACTCCGAAATCATTGAAATTGAGACAAGCTTTTTTTACCATTTTTATTATGTATATGTGGCGAGACACTAGTTCAATTTGTTTCCGTTGGAGTGCGATTTCTTTCGTTCGTGTAGCGCATTGACCAATCTCAGAATTAGGGATATTGCGGACATCCGCTTCCGCAAAGTCGGAGCATCCGCATCAACTACCGCTAGAGCATGTCGCGACAGGAAATTAAGATATTATGTTCCTATTTCAAAAGATATGGCCTTGAAGTTTGAGAGAGAATAGATGCATGCCACGTGCAAGTAAAAGGCACGGAGAGCGTTAACTACTGAGCTTTGTTATCAAGTGCCATATTAGAAAGTTAGTTCTTGTCTGGAGTCTGGACTTACCTAGACAAATTCAAATTCAAATATTTTTATTGAGAGAATAAAAAAACATCAAAATACATACACAATAATAAAATTTATAATTTTTATTTTTATATACACATTTTACCCTCAAAATTGAGCAGAGCTTGTGCTTTGGGGGATACAAACTTTGTTAAATAACGAATATGTAACAACTAATAACCCTAACAATTCATTACTGATGTTCGATTTTTAAATGGAAAAAACCGCTGCGTGCTTACGACCGTCTTCTACTGTTATTTCGAAGGCTGGCTTAGTGTGATCACTTTACGTTAACAACGTTCGCGATTAGGTGGTAATGTTTAAGTCTCAGAACTCCTAATCATGAGAATTCTCGACATGTTCAACATGTCAAAAAATCCCATGTAGGTATACAAGAAGTAGATATTTAATAATAACAAAGAGATATAGAGAGAAAATGTGGTCACGTTGTTCAGCAAATTAGCAGCATTTTTATATTAATTGTACTTATATTTTGACATATTGTATATATTTTGGATTAAATAAAATTTATTATTATTAAAAAAAAAAAAGTTGGAAATTACTGAGAACAAGAGAGCAACCAAATTTAAAGACTGCGACTGCTGTCATGTATTTGGCGCCAGAATATGAATATATCCATTTCCTTAATGTCTCATCTTTATTGCCTATTGGCTTTGTTGGTGTTCTAATTATGTCTAGATTCTTGTGACATTTTTTCAGGACTAGATTTTTGCCAATATGTAACAACTACTTAATAACTCTAAGAATTCATCACTGATAAAATTTACTAGACGAACTTGCATTTCTTGGTGGAGTTTATTTGAAAATAAAGTTCATAGAAGAAATAGAAGAGCATGTATGCGGAATGTTATGGAAGAATCGAAAGAGGTTTGTTTGGATAGGAAAGAATGCAAGTCCGTACTCTCTGACTACCCCCTTCGGGAAACGGCGTGATGGGTAAACAAAAAAGTTATGACGAAATTCAAAATTTACTCTATTCTTGTATTACGTAGAGCAATGTTGACCAAAATAGAATTGAATCGATTTGATGTTAAAAATTTCATATTGGTCTTTTAAGATATTCAAAAGTGACCTAGGTATGTATCTCCAAAATATTTGAACCGGCTGATCAAGGATTTTTCGAATAATTTAATCTTAAGTGTAGGATAAAATTGGAAGATGTCAAAAATAAATATTCATCCTTAACAATTATTCACAATTGAATTGCTGCCGAATATTTAAATACGTCTCTATGGAGCTTAGCCACTATTGTCCTCAGCAGGCGTTATGTCTCTCAGACATTGTGTAGGTATGTGTGTGTGCAATGTGCACCGGCAGACTACGGTTGTTCACAGCTGTGGTGCACTCTTACTATTCAATTGTCGATGATAAAAAACATTTTATTATCTCCAGTGTTGTTTTTCAACGTTCAATTAAAGACAGTATGATCGCTCTCTTCTCTGCTCTTAATGTGCTTAGGATATGTTTAGGTCCCCCTTTTACGATCACTCCATCTGTCCAAATGGAGGAACATGATAGAAGCGATTGATGCGTGCAACAAGCATATGGTTTTAGAGGTGTCCTCTTGAAAGGGATCCATGAAGGAAAAGTGCTTCGAAGATATTTGGATCGATCCAATAAAAAAGTGCATTTATCTTCAACAGAACGACAAAGAAAATTCATAAGGCTGAAAGGAAAGGTGTAAGAAAGCGTGGCCGACCGAGAATGACGTGGATCGAACACATCGATTCCGTCCTCAAGGAAGGCCAGGTTAGAAGTAAGAGAAATAGGAGAGGGTGTTTGAGAAATGTTATGTCGGTGGAAGAAGCGAAAGGAGTATGCTTGGATAGAACAGAGTGGAGGTCCGTTCTCTCTGCCTACCCCCTTACGGGACACGGCGTAATGGGTAAAAAAAAATATTTTTTACTTTTTTTTAATAGTTCACTTCTCCATACAAATCTGTAGCCGGCGTAACTTATTGCCTGAGACAATTTTTTCCATTCAACCGTTCCCGTCCAATCATAGACAGGCCAACCCAGGACAGAAATTCCAAGTGAAAAAACACCTTGAAAAACTCTGACCCGACCTGGAATCGAACCCGGAACCTCTTGATCTGATGCCTCTCCCAATATTGAGAAATTATAAAGTAGGTATATTTGTTGGAAATATATGGTCAATTATTGCAAATGCCCAAATATAAAAGGCAACCCTCGAATTTAGTTATAGTCACATTCCTAATCAATATATCCACTTACGAAGTTTCTCATAATACCTTTTCATTTTAGCCCTAGAAATGGTTCTTCTTCTTCTTTCGAGTCACAATCCTAAGATTGGTCTGTCTGTAACAAGCGTGTCTCGACTCTGTTCCTTCACTCCTCCCTGTCACCGGCCAGCCTCTGCATCTTCTGAAAAATTATGAGCGAATAAATTATCATGCTCATTAAATAAAAAATTAGATTGTAGTATAATGTAACATCTTGAAGTCAAGGTCGTAGAGCTGACGGCAACACAATACATGTGGAGAAAACGTGATCTATTCTACCTATCACGCTGATTCGTTATTCTCTTTACGCAGTGTTATTTTTACTTTATTTTTATCGTTTTAACGAATCGAGTCAACAGTAACAACATTATAATAGTCGCATTATTACGAATCGGCACGTTTGCTCGAAAGAGATGAGTCATCTTCTCGCAATAACGAATCGTGCTCTCTATAATGACGATTCGTTACGGCCAACACTAGTAGAGTAGTCGGCACTAGACTGGTTCATTTCCCCAGTCGGTCTAGTTAGCTATCGCTGTTATTGTTACGCTATTGTTGTGTAGAATAATAATAATAGAGATGTGCATCATTGTGTAGCGTCGCTAATCTCTTCCTAGCTACGTTCCCACGAATCCGGTGACGTAACTAACAGTCAGCGAACGACTTCGTTTTCCGATCTTATGCAATGTTTTTTTTTTTTTTCTAGAAAAGCGGACCAGATATATTTAACGGCCGTTATACGAAGAAAAATCTAATTTTATTTTAGTAGGCGTCTTTTTCTTACTGCGGTATCTGAGCTACGCGCAACGAAACTTCAGATACGGCACACACTGCCTCTTTCGCGCTTTCATTGTCATTTTACTGCCGGCGTTGAAAAAGATAGATAATCATTTAGTGTTGTTAAAAAAAACACGTTATTACTGGTATAAACTAAAGAATTACCAAACCTGGTATAATCTCTAAAACCGTGGTACAACGTGGATGTTATAGGCAGTTACTCCAAAAAAGTGTAACATACCTACTTGGCGTACAAAATACAAGAAAAACTTTCCAAATTAATAAGCATTCAGAAAAGGTAAAAATGTTTTCCACTTTACTACAATTTTGGAAAATGATTAATATTAAACGATCAGAAGGCGCGGAATCAGTTCAACGTCGCCATACTAATTGCTGGACGACCCAGTGTTAGCTATCATAATGAAGCGCAACATTGAATTTTATTCGTGTTGAAGTAGAGCCGTTTGTATGAAAACGCCTACGTCTTCATAGCACCATCTGATCGTTTAATATTGATTATTTTCCAAAACTGTAGTAAAGTGGAAAACATTTTTACCTTTTCTGAAAGGTTATTAATTGGGAAAGTTTTTCTTGTATTTTGTACGCCAAGTATATTACCCTTTTTTGGAGTAACTGCCTTAGTAAAATCGAAATTGAAGTGAAAAAAAAATGACTTGTTATTTTAAAACGATGTATTTCTGAGGTTTTTGATTTTTTTTTCTTAATTTTTTACTTCAACCATTCCTTTATTCTTCAGCTATTGGAAAAGTGTGATTTTACTTTCCAAGTGGAGTACTTTGTTCACAATTATTAACTTTAGGTCTAAACGTGGAAAATTGAAAAAAAAACTCTAAAACGTTAAATAACTCGAAAACCACTGGCATTTGACCCCTGGTTAATGGGAACAAAATTGTTGAAAATTTGCTCTAGTATAACCTCTTTCAAGGAATGTATTGAATTACCAGTCACCCTGTATACATTTTTCAGAGACCATGGTATAGTATAAACCATTGTATAACTTCATACCGAGATTTTTAATAACACTGATAATGTTATATTGAATACTTGTCTCAAAGAATACCGCGTTCGTAATGTTACGGCCGCTTTGTTTTACTAGAAAACAAAGCATTAGGCTACAATAATTTATTGTAATGAACCTGAATGTTCGATTGCGTTTTGAGCTTCAATCACAGATCGCTTCGAATTAGAATAATTATTATTGTTCCGTGGAAACGTAACTTTATGAGCGTTGCGTTTTATGCGTCAAATTGTAAAATATTTACTGTAACTCTAAGGTCTGCTTGTGTGTCACTCGAAACTCAGTTCTACACGTATTTTTATTATTATTAAAGAGATATGGAAAATCTATTTGCCTAGAATTTTCCGCACTTCCTACTAGTTTGGGATGAAAATATATTTTTACTACGAGTGTTACTTAGAAATTTCAATGTTGAAGTTCTAGCACGGTAGAAATCTCAATAGAGTAGTAAAAATATACAAAGGTGAGATTGCATCCCCAGAAGAATGTGTTGATTAAACATTCAACCCCCCCTAAAGCGGGTGGGGGCGAGATAGAACCCAGATTGAACGGGACATAGCTACCTAATATATGTGGACGCCCCTCTTCAGTTATGTACACTACAATCGTATCGTGTTATTTTATTATGAACATTCACTCCCAGTCGAATGAGTCCGTCCGCTAACTGAAAGGAACGGGTGTGTTCTCAGAAAATTCCTCATTTGAGTAAATTCTTATATTATTATGCGAGTTTCAAGTACGGTACGAAAATTCCAGTTGCATATTGCATACCGTGTTTGTTGCATATTCGTTTGTATGTGTTCATATATGCAAAACTCCAACTTTAAAGGATCAGATTTAAAAATTTCCCGAAGCATGAAGCATTCCTTTTATCTCGACTAGGATTTGAAACCTGGTGTATCGGAGAAAGAGAAAAGAAAAGACTGGAAGACTTCGAAACGTGGAGGCGAATGTTAAAAATATCTTGGAGGGAACAATCCACGAACGAAGAGGTTCTTGCGAGAGTTGGGGAGGAAAGGCAAATGTTGACAACGATATCAGAGAGTAGCACGAGATGGCTGGGACATGTAATGGGACACGAACATTTACTGGGTACATTACTGGAGGAAATGTTAGAGGCCGCCGTCGTCAGGAACATTTGCAACAGATATGCCAGGACATGGAGTGTAATTCATACATAGAACTGAAGAGAATAGCTGAGAACCGAGAGGAATGGATGAGGAGATGTTCTCGCTTGCTGCAAATCGATTTACATTATTGAAACCGCATAAGAAGAAGGCTATGGTTTTACAGCATATTTTCTTATCACAATTTACTTTGTTCTCACGTATGAAGTGTACCTTTTTGCGCATGCTATTTGTTCAAGGGATCAAACTACGTGTTTTAGCACTCCATTTTTATATATAGGGATTTGTTTTGTACTTTACCTACATTATCGTAGGTACATATTGTCAACTTAAACTGAACGTTCGATTTTTTTTCTCAATGCCGTTCGAATAATGAAAATAAAGGATTTATTGAATTCAGTGTGAGTGAAGCCGTGCATGCTGGAGAGGAAATGGTATATAGCTGTTTGTAGTAAGAAGCGTGTGAACGTGGAGGAATGAAGGCTGTGTATATTAGGTACATGTAGGAAGTTACGCCGAAATGGTATTATTGCCGATCTACTGCCGGGTTCGTGTAAATCTGCCACCGTTAAAATAATTATGCAGTTGTGAAGTTAGTTCTTCATTTTTTTGCCCCTACGTCTTAATATCTTCAATATTTTGGGCGGAAGGTGCTTTTTGGTACTCCTTTCAGAATAATACAAAAGAATGTATTTTATTTTTACGTCTAAAGATATCGATCTTCTAATGAAGAACTTTTTGCGATGATATTTTGATGTTGTCGCCCGTCGGCGTATTGTCACTTCCTTACCGCATAAAAAAATTGTGGCATAATATTATGTAAATTTTGTTCCGAATACTTATCTAATATGCTGTAATTAAAATCAATTATTTTTACGTACCTATAAATTAGCAAATCGACATCGTCTATGTAAAGTTGATAATATGCACTATGCTCAAGTAGTTTTGTTTACCAGCATGGTATAGAGGTTGCGTACAATCAGGCGGTTCATATTGTGGAATTTTCGCGGTGTTTTTTTTTTAATGACTCACCTAATTTGAACACAAATACACACTTACGATATCTTTCACATAAAGCAAAGCTTGTGTTGTGAAAGTGGAAATGGTCGGCACCGGGATTAGAACCCACGACCTCCAATACGCTGTGCGTATATGAAAGTCGTCGACTGATACCATTGGTCTACCAATCACTTCTACCGTTTTATGCACTATTTTTATTTTTATAAAATAAAAAAGAAAACAAAAATTTGGGACTTAGTCACTCGTAAAACCATTAGTGATACAAAAATACCATTTTTCGCTCTTTCAAAAGAGCGTTCATAAGCCCTACGGTTTCCACACACGTCTCTTTTCCCTTAATCGACCATCCTATTGATTCCTCATACTGCTATTTCCCGTACTCGGAACGATACTTCACACCTGTAACGAGGTTTAATCGGTTTATTGCCAGACTGTACCGTATCGAGTGGACTTATTACACATCTCACGTGTACCTACGTATGTTGAAGGGCCCCATTGATCAGTGTTGTTATGTAGCTACTTACTGGTGATCTGGCACCCTCCCATAGTTTGCGACCGTTTATTGACAGCGATAATCATTCGCATCCTTCTATCATGATCCCGGCGCGAGCGTTGATCGTTCAACCAATCATTCGCTTTGGAAAAAACGTTCGTTTTAACATTTTTCTTCTTCTATTAGGACTTTGTTCTTCTGGAGTCTGGATTGTCTGCCTCTGGTAAAGTCGATGTCCAACTATCGCTCGATCTCCTGGGAATCTTGGGAAATTAGGAAGTTTAGTTCATTTTCAGCCAATCCTCTTATTTGTTAACTTGATAGTTGCACAGGACATCTTAAAAACCCCCCAAAGCGCCTCAAGCGAGACCAATTGTTGTTTATTAATTATGGACATTCAATTGTCTTTTTTTTTTTCATTTTTATATTACTCTGCAGTAAATTTAGAAAAGTACTTACTTAGTAGAAACCGCTTTTTACCTTTTCATTATACAATTTATTATTAGGTATATTATTATCTTCTATTATCTTCCATTGCAGCCACTCGTGAAATCCGATTTACGATTTTGGAAATGCAGTGGTGTTTCAGTTTGGATTTTCTTTTTACATTCAAACTCAAATTTATTAAATATAAAATTACATAAGTATACAATGTGAATAATATCTTACAGCTAACATATAGGTCGTTCCCAGGCAGCAAAACAAAGTGCTGGTATAAAGGAATCGATTGATTCTTAAAATTAATACAATACACAAGACCATAATATTTCAAGTCACAAACCATGCAGTTAATGACATAAGCCGCTATGATACCACAGGCACATCGCGTCTCTCCAATATTAAATCCTTTAAATTTTTTGTGAATATTTTACTACATTTAAGGTCCTTTACTTCTTTAGGTAAGCCTTTGTATAATTCCACCGCCGAATACAAAAAAACTTTACGCTACATATTGTATTTTTTATTAGAAAAATGTAAAACATTTTCTTCTTCTTTTCGTGCCATGTCAGGTATTCCCAACGTCGGCGATCACTGCGGCGAACCCTTCTCTGTCCTTGGCCGCTCGGAACCATTGTTCCACAGTACGGAATCCCGTCCATTCTCGTATATGTATTACTCAGCCAGGACATCTGCCTTCTACCAGCCCCTCTGCGACTCTCGATCTTTCCCTTTAGTATCAGGTAGATCAGTCGATACTTATCCCCACCCATGATGTGTCCCAGATATGAAATTTTATGAACTTTTACTTTCAACAAGAGTTCACGCACTTTCCCGAATCGACTAAGGATTTCTGAATTAAACTAAAACATCTTATGTAAGTACAATGAGAGTTACAAGAAAATGTTGAAAAAAAATTCGTCGTACAATCGTAATATCGTAAATTTTGGGGTTGTGAGACTTTCGGAATGTGGATGGGTTGTCTTGTATTATATTATTTTTTCGAGTTTCTCATATCTCATATTGAGTTTTTCTCCAATTATTCACGGGCGGAAACTAGAAATATTTATAATATTAATTTCTCGACTTTCTCCTTTTTTTTTGGTTCGTACAAACATTCCTGGAAAATGTCATCCCACGCGAGCGAGACGCCTTGAAGGGCGGATCTATAGAAATAATTGGCAAAAATGTTTCCTTATTTTTTATCATTCATCCGTGATTTTATGAAATCGGACTGTATTGAAATGCTCAAGGTTTTTCCTCGGATTTTTACACACTAGAAAGAGACAGTTACACACGTTAGGTGGTTTTTTAGCCTGATGTATTAGTATATTTAGTATCGTTATCTAGTGCATTTAAGTATACATACTCAAAAATTCACACACATATTACTGGCTACCGACTCTCAAAGCAATCCGTGAACATTTAGATTTTTTATTCATAAAATATTATCCTGACACGTTTGCTTAATGTCACGGAAATGATTACAATATGACGTGTCATTCGACTGAGGGTGTTTCTTGCGCAGATCGCTCGAAATACGCGTTTTCTTATCTTAATCGAAACATTTCCAGACAGACATTTAAGCTTTAATGGCATAACTTTCTTTAACGTCTCATATAGAAGATATCGGCGTAATATACGTTATATCGTCAAATTTCTAGACTTTTTTTGTGATGGTGATAACCGCACCTAATTTCTTTTTTTCTCTTGTTTATAGATATTTGGCGCTTTGCATGATATCCTGTATTTCAAACGAAATCTACTATATAAATTAAAGTCGGGTTAGTGCGAACACTTATAAATCGAGATTGGCTCAACAGATTCTTCTGATGTTTAATTTATTGGATTCTTCTCCGCTCCGGATAACAGAATAACTAATAAGAAGTTAAAAAAATGGATAACAAATGATGTAAAATACAATATTTAAGTTTGTATGGAAAGGTTACTGGGACGCGCCCACGACATCGCGGGTAGTTCCCTCTCATTCTCGCATACGCTCTTACAGTAGCCCATCCCACTCACTCCACCGCACCGTTTCGATAGTTTTAGAAAAATTTTCATACAAAGTCAACAATATTGTCGGGCACATTCGTGTTGGTAATAGGCGAGGTAGGGTGTGTGCGCGAGCGCATTATTCTTAAGTTGTTCCCGCCATCAGAGCTTTGAATACGAATGAAAAAGGGATGTTTCAGAAATAGTTTAATGTTATTATTTTATTAGCTAATCGAATCAATTTTGTATTGTTTAACGGGGGCGCAGGACACATCATGTACATATTAACGGGCCACTTCGGGCTAGAACCACAGGACAACGTCTGTCGGGAAAGCTAGTTATTACATAAAATTTTGATAGTTTTGCCAATACTATATTTCAGTAATGGTTTTATATAAATTAAAGTACACGCAAAATTAGAGTAACTACATAATATTGAAGTGGTTGGTAGACTAGCGATTACGACGCCGGCTTTCGTACTGTTTCGTTCGAAGGTCGTGGGTACCCAGATACAGATTCATTTTTATATTAAAAAAATAGACTGTGCACATACATACGTCTTATTTGGGATGCACTTAAATTTCCACTTGTCTCTTCTTTGATTTTTGTAATTGAGTGTGGTTTTCTTTTTGTTTCAGTATCCCGTAGAAGATTAAACGAATACATCTCCCACTATGAGCCGCTGCGATACGAACCCCAGCCGGTGAGGGAGGCACACGCGCGCGCCCGGAGGTCGGCCCCGTCCATCTCGCCTCCGGTCCACGTGCGCTTCAAGGCCCACGGACAAAACTTCCACCTGAGACTGAAGAGGGATGTCTCGACGTTCAGCACCAACATGGAGGTAAGCGAACCATGTAAATTTTTTAACCAATATAATTCCGACCGATGCTTCTGTTTTAAACCATGTTTACAGGGCACATTCTGATACCCGCATCAACTATCAACCACGGCAAAACCAACGTTAAATTTTCTAATATTCCTCGCAATTTTCTTAAGTTTTTTTTTAACTTGACCATAGAAAACACAACAAAAAAAGTTCAGCCGTTCAAGGGTGATGCGGTGACCAAGTGAAATAGGAGTAAAGACACCGATAGAAATCTGAACAGCACAAATCATGATACAACATAGAATTGTCAGTTCTCCAATAACGAATATCTCTCAATTCACTCGAAAAACAAGGTTGCAACAAAAGTTAGATAGGCAGTCATCAATCACAGCTTAAAACCTACATTAAGATTTTCTGCTCATTGAATTCGTGGTTCTTCTTTCAGGTGTTGGGTCCCAGAGGAGAGCTTCAAAATGTCGACACGTCTCACATATACCACGGGGAGGTTATGGGTGAGTTAAGCAAATACTTACTTTTCGGAGCAATTGATGTGAGGGATTTATTTATAGTATGCTATTATTCAAAATATTGTTAAGTCATTATTTGAAAGTTTGGAAACGCGATGGTAAAGAGTTTGAAAAACAGTTGCTTATTTGTTTATGGCGGATTAGATAGTTGGGTATTTTTACGCACTGCATGTATGTCCAGGAAACCATTAAAATTTTTATTGTTTACAACGATTAGTATAGAAGGCAAATTCTCCAGTTTTGAGATGAATGCTTTGATTTTTTTTTTGGACTTCAGTTCAATATCAGTTCTCGTTCAGAAAACATCTCTCCGCCTATAGTTTATCGCAATTTTGTTTCCTTGTTAATCAATTTATAATTATTTCCGTCGCGTTTTATAGTTTCTGTAGTAATTTGGAAGTGTCTGACGATGGAGCTATGGTGTGTCACATATTTAGAGTTTTTCTGTTTAGAGTCCCGCGTTTGTCAATAATTAAACCTTCCGTTTAATTATGGTTTATTATTTATTGAAGATGTCCCGATCCGGGGTGGCGTGGCGTGGTTGGAAAGGGACAAGTGACAGACCATACCTCATATGTGTGAATGTGACGTGTTTATTTTCTTTTGTGCTGTGTGCTTTTATTTTGAAGGTATGCTGAATTTCGGGTGAGTGGCCATATTTTTATTAGAGTGTTTTTGTTTCGTCGCTGGCAGCTACCCCCAGGACGATGGTAGGGCACAGAGATATATTTTTATGTTGTATTTTGTTTTTTTTTTGTATGGTTGCCCCCCGCCAAGCATGCTTATGAGCAAGTTGCTCGATGTGGTTTTAGATGAGAGATATATGGCCGACGCGATACGGCATATTTATGAATATTTGTGATCTCTGTGTGCCAATGGATTTATTGTATTGCAGCATGTGCCTCCCTGTATTGTTTTCACACGTCACATGTCAAGCACACGTCGCGAAT
Organism: Mystacides longicornis; assembly: GCA_963576905.1. NCBI lineage: Eukaryota > Metazoa > Arthropoda > Insecta > Trichoptera > Leptoceridae > Mystacides > Mystacides longicornis. Next base: position 5,775,110 of record OY756434.1, read on the forward strand.
TGTTATCTGTCATTCGCGGGTTACCCCATTGTCCGATACCAGTGGTGTGACCTATCTTAAATGTTTATTTTTGAATCCGGTTAGGAATTTCATATTTAGAACCTTCTAGTAAGCTTAGTGTAGAATTTTCATTTGTAAAAGTAGGTACATCCCCGAGAGAGTAATTTTGTTATGAATATCCGGTCGCGATATTATGATATTCTGAGCTTGTTATTGCCCGCGCATAAGATAGATTAGGTATTATACACGCGCCGTTGTAAATCTATTAAGGTTAAAGTTACGGAGTCCTTATAAGAATAATTAGTATGTCAGGAGGGCTGTGGACTGAAGATATGCCTCACATGACTCTCCAAGAGAATGGGCTGTGGCTGATTTGGACGCTTTTCAGCTCAGTTCATGAGGTTCACTGGCGAAAAGGTCGCGGGCCAAGACCGAAGCAGTTGAGCGATTTGGAACTCTAATGAGGAAAACTTGCGGTTTAATGACAGCCCGTATGTAATTTGACTAGAAGGTTGATTTGTTCGTTTATAAAGTAATTGAACGTTTATTTTGATATTGAGATCGATAATAATTAAATGCACGCGAGATAGACATTAAAATTGTTAATAGGCAGGATCGTTTTGACTGCAGCTAGTCGTGGCATAATTTTCGCGAAGTAAAATCCTGTCCTATTTAGAGTCTCTGCTGGAAGTACGTTTAGGCATTTAGAGTCAAGAGTCAGATAGTTAAAAGATAGCTTCCAGCCCCTGTAGTCTGTACACCATCAGGAACCTTTTCCGTTTGTCTATATACACTATATCTGATAGCCGAATTTCGGCCCCCTTTTTGGTACCTGTTCGAGGCGTGAGGTCGCATCGAAATTGGGCCAGTCTCGGACCTTCGGAGTTTTATTTTTGCCTGAATTTTGGCAAGAAGGTTCGTTTGACATGGAAGGCCTTCTTTCGGTGGCTAATTCCTCCCATAGACCTCGATCATGCTTATCACATTTACTCTCAATTAAAAATAACATAAATACAAAAACTATATCCCTGTTTAGGTACTGATAACGGTTCAATGTGATCCTTCAGCTTCTATCATTCTATAGGATTTTTAATATAATTAAAAGATTTTAGTATTAAAAAATATAAATGTTTGTTATAAAGAGAGATATGTGAATGTAATTTTTTTAAAGATCACTGCGTCGAAATGTTTTCCACCGTGGTGCACGCACTCCTGTGAATTTTATTTTGTAGAGTATTCTCAGCTACGCGCTGCAGTCTGCAGTACTGACCAATAGTGAATAGTGTTTGCATATCGAACCATATTTTCTTTTAACAGCGATAAATCCCTCGGGTTACTGTCGCACACTTTTCCTTAAGAAAAATCTGGAAAAAAAGGAGTGAGGTCTGGCGATCTGGGTTGCCAAGCGATATCCTCGAATCTGCTGTTCAGCTTTCATTTAATCGGCTCGACATGCTAATCACAGAACTCCTTGCGTTTTCTGTTAGCTCAGAATGAGGTGCATCGTGCTTTTTGGCAGCCCCAAAATTTACGCTTCTTGCATACTAAGGACTGCTTTTAACTTCAGCTACTAAATTACCAGGCTTAAGACACTATTCAAAAATTTTGATTCAATACTGAACTCTTCATGCATTATAAAGGCAGGCGATGCCGTGTACTATAAGAACCTAACCCGAATAAACGTGATATATAATATAGGTTGGGGAAAAAGTTTCTTCGCATTTTTTAAGAATATTCAAAACATTTTTTAATATAGTTTATTTAAATTTAACTAAAGTATGTAGGTATGTACCATTTTGTTCGATAACCTTTCGCCATCTTGTAGGTAGGGACATGATCCCATTGGAATAAAAAATTTGGGACTTCTCATCAAAATACCGCGACAAGTGGATTTGGCAGTCCTCTCGTGATGTTAACCTAACATTGCCTAAAGAATTCTGAAGAGACCGAAACAGGTGGAAATCTGAAGGTGCAAGGTCAGGACTATACGGCGGATGCATTAACACCTCCCAGCCAAACTCTCTTAATTTTTGCTGAGTGGCTATAGATGTGTGAGGTCTAGCGTTATCATGATGAAACACCACACCTCTTCTGTTGATCAATTCCGGCCGCTTTCTCTCAGCTTTTTTTGTACCCAGCTTTTTTCAAATGCGCCAAAACTGTTTTGTGATCAATTCCCAGTTCTTCAGCTACGTCGTAACTACTGATATGTCGATCTTGCTCCACTTTTTCAAAAATGGCACCCATTTTATCGGGGGACCAGAGCGAGGTGCATCTTTGACATCAAAATTTCCGGATTGAAAACGCTTAAACCAAATTTGTGGTACTCTCACAGACACTGCACTAGGTCCATAAACATCGCAAATTTTTTTCGCGGCTTACGTTGCATTTTTACCTTTTTTGTAGTAAAATTTTAAAATGTATCGAATTTCTTCATTAGATTCACTCATCTTGACAGTACGAAAAACAAATGAAAATCACACATTTGCCTAATTTGAATTTGGAATTATGTTCTTTAAAATTTTAACTTTCAATGATACCAAAACCAGCCAGATACAAATACTACAGCCAAAGAGATTTTATTACAAGTTCATACATACTATAATGCGAAAAGACTTTTTCCCCAACCTATTACTTACAATAAAATGCCCCTATAACAACTTCGACTTTTCTTTTGTCAGTCCTAATTGTTCTGTGTTCTTTATCTAATTTTCATGTTAACAGGCGACGGGGACAGCACGGTGTTCGGCTCCGTGATGGACGGAGTGTTCGAGGGTAAGATCATAGCCAAGCACGGCTCCTACTTCGTGGAGAAGAGGAAGCACTACTTCCCCCACAACCACACTGACGACTCCTTCCATTCCGTCATCTACAAGGAGCAGGACGTCAGCGACCCTTACGAGCATCTCAGAGAGGGTGAGTTTTGCATTATTATCTCAATATAAGACTCTCAATTTAAACCAATAAAGTGTCTAGAATCTAGAAGATCAAAATGTGATTCTAAACCATCCTTGAACTACTCATTAACACGCCCAACTTTTATATTCAAAACGGTAAAGCCTTGAAGAAGGAGTGGTGAAAGAGCGGAGGAAATTTTGATGATTCTCGATACAAAATTTACGTGGAAAATGTTTCTAACAACGTTAATGTGTGAAATATTCTCATCGTACATTTTACATGAAATTTCTTTTCGTCAGCTACCTCAGTTTTTGCTTGAAATCAATTTTTAGATATGGAATATACTCTGTTTTCACGCTCTGGGTGTTGGTTCCTTTGGTATTAATGCACCTTTATAATATAAGCTTTCCCGATGGACGTCGTTCTGTGTAGTCCTCACTATGAATATTGATTTCAAATTGGTAATTTATACAAAAATACGTTTAAAATATTATGTTTGAATGTTAAAAAAATATTTCTGAAAGCTCGAAATTAATTCTATCAAAAATCAGCATACCAATGTTTTGATACTCAATGGTTGTCTAGTCGGTAAATCAAAATTGTGTTGTTATGGAATTTTTCATTGATGGCGTTGCTGTCGGTAAATCCGTTCAACTTTAATATTATATTTTATATTATTTTCTATCCATTTATCGAACTTTTAATAATTGTTGCTTTATCCGGAGCGGAGAAGAATCCAATAATCCAAGCATCATAAAAATCTTTTCAACCTATCTTGAGTTATGTTATAAGTGTTCGCACAAACCCAACTTTTTGAACGAAATCAGTGAAGCCACTAGAAACGGAACATTCTTGCTTCCTCCTCCGCGCCCTCTCCTCTTCTTTTTCTTCCTTGTTTCCTCCGTTTCAATTTTCTCGCCCTACTTCGTACGGCAACAGGACGGCTCTAATGTACCTATCATGAGAACACGGATGAGTGGGTTTTCGATTCGCCAAACACGCCGAGGTCGTATTTTCTTTACGGGTTCGATGGAACGGTCGGCCGAGCGATCCTTCTAACTACTTTAGCGCTCTTCTCTGGAATGCATCTGCGGAAATTGAAGAAACATCGGCTTTCATCGAGGAGATGGCCAAAGATAAATAATGAGAATGCTTAGAACACCGTTTTATGATCGAAATATTTATGCAGTGTGCTATCTCGATTTGTTCGACAAATAGAAAAAAAATTATCGATGAAAATGCGATTTTTTTTAAGAGTTTCTACTCTTCTAGGGGCACTTGGTAAAAATACCTACTTTTTCCCCTTCAATTAAGCGGCTTATTATCTTCTAATATTGAAAGCCAGAAAATCTACCCATATAAATGATTTTAAAATAGTATGCATAAGATTCAAACAAATAATATTTTATTGGAAATTTTTGAAATTAAATCTGTACCTAACTCAGAGGTAAATTATCGTATCTCTTTTTTGTTAGATTTTTTGGTAAACTATTTTAAAGTCATTGGCGATAATCTACCTCTATGATGCTTTGTTCTTTACGATAGTATCACATTGCCTATTTTGTATATTATACTTGACCACAAGAAAATATGCACAGGTTGACAAAAATCACTAATAACCCAAAATCTAAAAATTTAGAGATACGATAGTTTACCTCTGAGGTACATTATGTATCTATTTATTGATTCTTGGTGCGTAATTTTGAAGTTTGATCATTAATGTAGACTTTTGAATGTTGTTTTTGTTTGAATTTCCAAATTTATTCCACAAAAATTATTTTCTTCTATTCTCTTTTCGTTCTCTTGACATTCATCGCCAAGGTTGACTATGTATGTTCATCTGCTATTGTTCAACTTTGGACAGAAGTGCGCAGAGATTATTAGTTACATATTTCTCCTCTACTTTGACGTTAAAAATGTGAAATTAAGAAGAAGAAAAAAAAACAATGTAGTATTAAACCTCGCCACATACCATCATCAAGGGAGATGGTGGTCTAATAACGATTGTTTATTGTATTTTATCATCCTTAGGTCCATTCGGACACTAGGAATCGTCATTTGAACATTATGATTGATGGAAGAATCCTAAAGGTGTCAGTGTTTCCAGCCTTAGAGCCCTAAAAGGTGTCAGTATTGCCAGACGCTTATCGCACACGTTCAATTGCCACCTGTTCGACTCTCGCCATCGACCGTATATTCTTACGTATCTTCAAACCTCATTCGGTTGAAGAAGTATAAACTTTTGATGCACCTTACAGTCGCGAATTTGTACAGAAAAAAAAAAACATTTCGGTAACCGAACATACCAACGGTCCGGGAAATTTATTGGTGTGTTCCTTGATTCGGTGTTCATTGGCGATCGGGATTCCGGACACGTTCAAACATTTCGGGAAACGCGCCAACTTTTCTCGGGGTTAAAAAGTCTTCAAAGTATAATTATTAATGTGAAATCGAAATTTTCTCATTTTTTTTCCGAAAGTCAACATGGTAGTTTCTCTTTTCTAAAAAATTTCTTTTTTATCGCTTTGAACATATTTTCGATTTTTTTTTTGGCATGATGTTTTGTTCTATATTCCCTATTCGTCGAGATATTGTACAAAAAAAAAATACCAAATTGAAAGTTTTTTTTTGCGCAATTAAGGCGGGTCGTTATAAATTCGTCCAATAAAAAAAAGTTTTCAGTCAAAACTTTTTTGCTTGATATGATGGATTCAAAACACATTTAATTATTCACACAGGTGTTAATGGAGTGGAAAAACTAGATCCAAGTTTCATTTCTATATCCAGTTCACTAATTTCTTCCGTTTTAGTTCAGTCTCTAATCCTATCAGTCAAAATTGCCTGTTTAAGCCGAATAATGGTCGCCGACTTCCATTAGGAGCTGAGGCACACGAAGAAGAAGATGGCGAATCCAATATTTAAAGTTAAATTAAAATCAGCCTTCAATATAATTTTTTTAATGAAAGCTTGTGTAGCGGTTTTCGGAGACTATTCATTACCAAAAGCGTGTACGGGATGTAAGGGATGAATTTCCTTTGACAAATCTTGGAAAAATGCTGAAAGAGTTATTCCCTTTAGACTCAAATATTATGTCTAACTCTCTCTTGCAGAATTCACTTGCGGCAGGTAACGTCTAGTGTTTATACATAGGTCACACTAAAAGTTTCCGGAATCGACCACTTACATAAACAATATTTAAAAAAAAATTACAGCATTTGAAAATGGAACTCTTTGGCTGTAAAATGCAATTTATTCCATCTGAGTGTCAATTGTTTTTACATTGTGACGCCATTTTAAAAATTCAGTGTATCTACGTTAATATGGATTTAATGTGGGAAAATTTTCGTAGTATGATTTTCTACGATTTTAAATGTAATTTGACAGCTCAGCAGAGCCTTCTTCGGCTTCAAACTGCTTTTGGCGATGACGCACCATTCGAGACGACTATTTACAGTTGGTTTTCAGAATTCAAGCTGGGTCGTGTCAACCTCAATGACGAATTTCGTTGTGATCGTCCGTCCACCGCTGTGAACAACAAGAACATCGATGCTGTACCACCTATGATCGATACAGACAGGCATGTGATCCAAAACTATGAGATTCGGGCATCCTTTGACATAGGCATGAGTCAAATACAATCAAAACCTACACAAACATTTGGGTGTGAAAAAGCTAAGCTCACGTTGGATCCCACAGAATTTAACTGACGCTTAAAAAGTCACTTGGTGTGATACCATTCTTACCAGATACAACGAAGGTGCTTAAAATTTGGTGAGGGACGTGGTAACAGGTGACGAAACATGGATTTATTGCTATGATCCAAAAACAAAGCAGCAATCGAGCGTATGGGTCTTTGAAAATGAGCCGAAACCAACCAAAGTGGCGCGCGTGAAAAGTGCTCATAAGCGGAAAATTGCTTCTTTTTTTTAATAAAACTGGACTCTTGGCTATTGTTGCTTTAGAGAATCATCGTACCGTTAATAGTTACTGGTACTCTACCATTTGCTTGCCGGAAATTAATGACGAACTCCGAAAAAATAACTGTAAACGCCATATCATCTTGCTCGACGACAATTCCAGTTCCCACACGGCCAGACAGACAAACGAATTTTTGAATGCGAAAAACGTAGAACTTACAAGCCATCCTGCATTCAGTCTCGACCTGGTACCTTGTGCCTTTTTATTTTCCCAAAAAGTAAGACCCAGTTACGCGGTCAACGATTTTCATCGCCAGAAGAGGCTGTCGAAGAGTATGAAAAACATGTTTTTGAGGTCACCGCGGAGGAGTGGCACAAATGTTCAAAATTTGTTTTTTGCTATGAAAAAATGTATTTATGCAAAGCGAGAATATTTTGAAAAACAATAAATTCATTTTCGACCGTTAAAAGTCTTTTTTTTTCTTATTCATTCCGGAAACTTTTAGTGCGCCCCGCGTATAAGGCGGATATTAATTAACATGTTAATCTGTCCGTCGGCTCCCGCACATGCTTCCCCTATTATTATTTATTAACCACTAGCTCCGCCACCCTACAGCAACTGCCAGCCACACTCTTGTCCTTTTTTATTTTTATTTGCTAGTTTTATATTTTTATTTTCTCTTTGAAGTCGCTCTCTCTTTTGATCCGTCGGAACGGCCGGCAACTACAGTGTCCCCTTCAAACAGTAAGGATAGTACGAAAAGTTTGTTTTCATTTGATATTTTTTGTGAATTGCCTGTTACCTTTCACAGGTTTCGGTCGTCCATTTAATAGATGATAGGTACATTTATCAGATTGATAATTTATTTTGTAGTTGATAATTTAGTGCAAATAGGTATACATTAAGAAAAATGTTGTAAAATGAACATTGTATAAAAATGTCTAACATTTTTTTACCCTCGCCATGATTCTTATGTAATAGCTCGTAGAGAGTACGGACCTCCGTACATTTCTTCCACCCACATAAAATTATTTCTCATACAGCCTCGTCTATTTCTTTAACTGGGGCTAGGGATTGCAATCCCGCGGGATCCGCGTAATTTTATGGCCTGCGGGATCCCGCAACAGCGCAAGTGCGGATCCGCGAGCATCTAATTGCGTAAATTCATTAAAAGAAATGAAAAACATTTAACATTAATAACACCCGAATTCATAGTCGTTACTTGAGTATTCCCCGATACTTGAGTGCTCGTTAAGTAGCTGTTTTCATTTCATAGTCATACAAAACTTACCCAAGTAGTACTCAAGTAGCTGTCAAACTCAAGTCGTCGACGAACACGACTTGAGTGTTACTTGGAAATGTCAAACGCTGCTTTTTGTAATGTATTTTGTCGTTTTCTGGCAGTTTGTGATAAACAATAAAAAAGAAATGTCCTAAAACATAATTAAAAATACATTTTGTTTTATAGCAACGCTTTTCGCCACAATAATATTTACCCCACTACTCAAGCGTTGACTTGGCGAAGTAAAGGGGTAGTGTTTGTCTATAGAATGCATTCGCTACTTGAGTATTGCATTTTACTTGAGTACTCCTCGGCCAAGTATTACTCAAGTAAACAATTATGAATAACATAATAACACGGTTTTACTTAATTTATTTTTTGTAATAATTCGATTAATACTTTTTAATACTGTTTTTTAACATTTCAGTATATTTTTTATCATAAAATGATCGTTAAATATCACTACGCCTGTCAGTTTAACACACGTCTACGGTTTAACATAAACTCAAAAATTATAAACGAAAACCTAATTTTATCTTTCGACAAACCGTTCTTTCGTTCAGCGTCGCGTTCTCTTGTTTTTTTTTTTGCGTTTTGATTATGTTATTATCTAACCTGCAAACTTTTGTATAAGTACATGAATATTTTTATCAAAAAAAAAACTACTCAGCAATTAGTACTAAGCCGATTCTCCAGGACCTATATTATTTATTATGAAATATAAATTGATATTTTGAATTAAGATATATGTTTAAAATAAATTATGACTTAATTTATATTTATCCACAAACCTAAATTATTAAAAAAAATAATGCCAAATAACTGGACAAAATGTGACGTTTCCATTGTTATCTGACATGACAGGCATGTTTTGTATACTTAATTAATAAATAAATATTATATTCATTATGTACTTGGCTACTCAGCAAATACATAATTTATTTATATATAGTTTCTTCGCCCTTTTATACTTTATTAAACACAAACTGCCAGAAAACGACAAAATACATTACAAAAAGCAGCGTTTGACATTTCCAAGTAACACTCAAGTCGTGTTCGTCGACGACTTGAGTTTGACAGCTACTTGAGTACTACTTGGGTAAGTTTTGTATGACTATGAAATGAAAACAGCACTCAAGTAACACAAGTAAAGGATTAGTGTTTGTCCATAGTATGGATCCGCTACTTGAGTATTGCCTTTTACTTGAGTACTCCTCGGCCAAGTATTACTCAAGTAAACGACTATGAATTCGGGTGTCAAATTGTACAACTTGTAGTTGCAGACGATGTTAATCCAGAAAACAATTTATAACTTTCAAATCAACAACTAGCTGACCCGTTCGTCGACTTTCGACCTAACCCAGAATAAAAATATAATTTGGACTTAATTACATGAATAAAATGCAATTTACGACATAAAAACTTAATTAAATTTAGGTAATAATTTATTGCATTATGTAATAGTTTATCGTTGATTCGGATGCGGGATGAAGTTTGATGGGTCATAAGTTTGAAATCAAAATAATTCCTTATAATTGGTTTACCTTTTTAAAAAATCCAAGAGATGGCGGTGTAGTAGGAAATAAATCACATGTGAAACCTGTTACAGTATTTTATGCATTGTTGAAAGAATAGACCCCATTAAAACCAAATTTTACTGAATTATTATGGTAAGATGATAAAGCAAAGTCTTATTAATAGCAAATATTAAAAAAAAAATCTAAGCATCCTCTGAAAAAATGTAATAATTATGGTCCCGCTCCTTTTGAAACGGCCTCGTCTCACCTAACCCAAGGTAACCTAATATTGTTATTATGAAACACACCGTTTCCAACCATTCTCCACACAACATTTTTTTTTTGTTCCACTCTCCTTTTTTTCGTCCATACTCATACGTTCTTTCCTACCCCCGTCTTCTCTCGCTTCGTCCCCACGGTCTACTTGTGAATATTTTCACGGTGGACTGCGCTTCTATTAGATCTCCATCTACCTACGTATGTAACTGCATCCCGCTCTATCCACATCCCTACCCCTTGTGTACTCGGAGTATATCCTTGTGACGATGAACTGAACGAATGACCTGTGACCGTAATTTTAATGACCTGAAAAAAATATCGCTACTGCATTCATGTAACTATAGGATAAGTAGATTAATTTTTATTTAGAAAGATTGAGCGCAGTAAAGACTAACTTTTGTAACCTCCCTTAGTCTCTGATTAGGTTTATTAAAGGAAACTTATTGATGGTTTGATTAGTGTATCTTATTTCAACTCGGCTACAAATTTTTATTTTTTATTATAGATTATATATAAAACCGAAGTTCGAATAAGGGACTCATAGATTCGCGGAACAAAAGTGGAATTCGTCTAGGGCCTAAGCCATCATATGCAACAAAATGACTGCCACTTTGACGTTTCAACGTGACCAGCTATCCGATTCATGTTTTGACTCGTAGTTTAAAACAGCATCGCTGAATTTACGACGGCGCCATGTATATATCAAAACAACGGAGTGGTTGGTAGCCTAGCGGTTACGAAACCAGCTTTTGTACTGGAGGTGGTGAGTTTGATCCCACGTGCCGACCATCTTCCTCTTTCACGACACAAGCGAATGAGCACAGTTTCGTAAAAAAAATGTTGACAATTTTGACGTTGGCAGCCATTTTGTTGAATCTGACCAGGTCATGGAACACGATTGTCTGATGATAGATAGATGAAGGGCACAACAACAGAACTGCACTATGCGTGCGGCGCTGTGTGGTGGGTGGAGCCGCCCAGTGACAGTTTCATCGATCAATTTACCATCAATTTACATTAGAATGATATGATGTTTGTTTATTGCCTTTTTGTACATTCTAATCCGGAATATGTTTAGTTTTTAATTTGTTGTTGTTGTTATGCAGTATTGTTTTTCATCGCACTCAGCGGAAAGGCGTAGGTATGCTGAGTGCGATCATCTTTATTAAAGTAAAATAAAATAAAATAGACGAAGAAGATGCTGTGCTAAAAATACCTAGTCGCTAGATGGAGAAATATCATTAATTTAGAAAGTAGGGTGCGTTCTTTTCAAGAGGGAGGCATTTGTGCAATACTGGACACAAGCAGGGTTCTGAGACTGGTGGGTCATCATGAGTAGGTATAGTTAGCATGCCGAGAATCCTAACCAAATGTTTCGTCAGCCAAATCAGTATTTAATGATATGATAGAGGAGGTGGGATATATGTTAGGAGCGCCGAATGACAATTGCCTGAGGAGAGCTCTGTCGTTCGGATCAGGGTCCCGAATAACGAATAAGATCCTCTTTCACCGTGTTTCGTTCCTTCGAAACAGAGCTGAGGGATTTGAATTTTTGTTGCCTCCTATGCCCCTAAACGAAGTTTATCCTGGCGTAATTTACCTACAATCAACATGTGGCACGTCCCGACGGAGGTCAACTTAGTTTAAGGCCATAAATTTTTATTGTTTCTTCTTTTAATTGATAGATTGTTGTCTTCTGTTTTGTCAAAATAATTCAATCATTAGTAACGGTATCCCTATTCGAAGTCTCCGTGAAATTTACTCATTTAAGTTTATTATGTACCAACGTTAGTGAGTAATATTCGTAATGAGGTATAGATAAAATTTTTGATGAAATTTTCGTCGATTCCGGATTCGAGTGTGGGGCTCCTAAAAGAGAGATGTTGAAACTATTTTCGCCCGTTCTATTATGCATTTAGGATTGGTCTATTCACTATTGTGATATAGAAAGCTTGAAGTTCCTTTCTGTAATTTTGTATTTACCTACCTACTTACCATTCCTCTCTCCGCTCGAGTGGATGGTAGGTACATACTCACCCCGCATCTATGATGAACCAACCAGCAGCGCTCCAGTTTCCGTATGTGCGGAATTAGGACACGTCGAGTGCCTAATAATGCGCTCCTCTCCTGCTCGCGTGAGAGTATTAGAGTCCCGCTGGAAACGTGGTGTAGGCTTTCACGCTTCAGACTCTGCATGTGTCTGTAATATCTGTGAGAATCTGTGCCTGCCGTAGGTACTACTACTGTATTTTGTTCTTACCATCAGTGGCGTTCGAGCCAAAATTTTGCATCAGCAACCTTTTTCGTTTGCCAATCACCCCGGTTTTTCCCTAGGAGTTAGGCAGAGAGTACGGGCGGACCTCTATTATTTCGTATCTAAACAAACGCCTTTAAATTTCATTCAACAACATAATGTTCCGCATTCATTTTACTAACCTATTCTTAAAACTCCTGACTTAGCACTGATATAATACCGACCTCGGTAGCCTAGTGCTAAAGGCGCCGACTTCAGATCAAGAGGTCCCGGTTCAATTCCCGGTTTTTTCACATAAAATTTCTACTTGGGGTTGGCCTGTCACAGATTGGACGGGACCGGTTGACTGGTAGAGAATGCTTCAAGCATTAAGTTCCGCCGGCTATTCTGACACCTGTATGTATAGAAAAGTGTTATTTATATTTTCGGTCCACTTCATTTCAAATCAATTAGATTTATTTAAATCCTTTTTGTTTTTATCTCTACACTAGCTGATACCCGTCTTGCTTTACGTTGTTGATTTGGCTAGTCAGACTTGAGCCGTAGGTTATTGAACAGGTTTTGTATGCATCTTTCCCCTTCTCAGGACCAGTAGGCCTAGACAAAATGCATTTGGCAATCGACTACAAACGACTTCGACAATGTAGAGTAGGAAGAAAATTAACTGTCCACTTTTTATATTTTATATTATAAGGATCATTGTTTGGTTTGAATAAATGTTTATATGTTCCAGTGGACAGTTAATTTTTTCACACTATACATTAGCGAAATCTTTGTAGTCGAACGCCAATTTGAATTTGTCTACGGCGGCAGGAGTATATATTATCTTAATAACTGGGTACACACGTAACGATTTATCTTTAAGATTTGACCGATAATCGCTCATTTACAAAAAAAAATTTCGCTAAGATTTTAAAAATGAGCGATTATCGGTCAAATGTTATAGATAATCTATCATTTTCAAAATTTTTCACGCTAAAATTTAGAATGTGTACCCAGCTAATGTTTCGAAAAAGGAAAAAATAAGAGTCACTGCTAAATATGCGAAAAATTTGAAAAACTAATGTCACTTTCAATATTTATTAAAAAATAGAAGATGAGGAAAAATTAATAGTCACTGTTGAATACGCGAAAAAATTAAAAGAAGAATGTAGTTATACATAGGTACCTACCTACCTAGTATTATAATAATATGTGTAGTTGTTCCTAATAAAAACCTCCATACTGTGTGTAGATATAGGTACCTACCTACGTAGTATTATATTATGTATAGTTAGGTTGACCTACTTATGACTGTACTGATAAATTTAATGAGGTACCTTAGGAGAGAGAGGGTGCAAGCGAACTCTGCTTTACCGGCTTTAGTCATCTGTCATGGCGTACATATTTTATAAGAAGTTTCGGTGAAAATCTTTATAAAATAAGATTTAAAAGACTTCTACTTATATTTTTTGTATTTCAAATCAAACTTCGATCGATTTTGTACATTTTCATACCGTAATGCTACAGTTCTACACAAAATTTAGACGTATAATTTTACTTTTGAAACATGACTTTCTCATTTTTGTATGAAGATTTTAAATTTTTAGAAATTTGTAAATAATTTAAAATATATTTAATGAAATGTAAATATTTGTATCTCAGATTACCACAATTGTATTTGCGAAAAACTGCGAAGAAAAATATTCAACGCAGAACCTACGGTTTTAGCGTGATGCTCTGACATACAGTTGGAGTGAAACAAATAAATAAATAAATATACATACATTACTGAATTATTATGTAGATTTATCCTTTATACTAATATAATGTCCAAACCACCTCAATTTATTCACTTTAATTCTAGTCACTACGCTAACATTTACTCATCATTCATAATTTCTCACCTTATCAATTAGTCTTTTTCCGCGTATCCTACGTAGGATCTCGTTTTTTTTAATTTATACCTACCTATTTCTACAGCTTTCATTCAAACTTCCAGATTTTTTTATCCATGTCCAAGTTTCACGTCCATGGCTAAGTTATACGTACGTAAATTAAGTAACCATAAACAATTACGGTGTCAATTACTGCTCTCAAGTGAAAGACAACGTTCATAGTGGCATAATACTTATATTATGCACATTTTTTGTTATATGTAAAAAATAAATCGGTGTATTACGGCCGCTATATAGCGTTACCGCTTTTCTAGGAAATCAGTACTTTAGGGTGTCTGCTGAACCCGATTCAGACTTGCTATGAAACCGGAAGCACGACATTTCACAATTGCTTACTTTTCAGAAAACACCCAAAACGCGCCCAAAGAGTAAGTACCTATTTTATTTTCTCAAATCATGAATTTACCGCTTTTCGTGGTGTTAAATCTAAAGTCCCGATATTTATATTTTTCTTCATATACCTACGTGTGTAACAAAAATATGTACAACGTGTTATCTCGACACTTGATCAAACTAATTGTCCGAATAATAGAGAAAATTTTATCGTTAAAATGCGAAATATTTTTTTTTTTTTGAAAACTTCTCTTTACTTGCACTTTAATTTTTTGATATTGAAATTTCTCACTCTGTGTTTGAATTTATTTTCATTTACTCTTCAAGTAATAGCGGTATATTTTCTACAAATCAATCGAAAGCCAGAAAACCGACCTATTTAAATAAATATGTTATTAAACAATATCAAAAGGAAATTTAGTAATATTTTATTGTAAATTTGTGAAATAAGATCATTTATTTTTAAGTCGTTGAGGTAGACTTTTATGTTTTATTAAATTTCATAGTTTATTATACAAAGTGTGATGCTGGGCCTTTTAGGTTCTTCTTATTATTAATCAAATAATCCCGGCCGCGGGCGCTCTGTCGAAGTTCGTTGACAACACTCATTACACAAAGTATCACAGGTCGTCTTAAAGAGGAAAACAGAGCCGAAAGAAAACAACTATCCTGGCTCAGAAACATTCTTCAGTGGACCGTACTGAGAACTGTGGGAGATTTATTCAGGACAGTCGAAGATAGGGAGGCTTTCTCTCAAGTGGTGGTCGACATCGGGGGGACCCGATACTACACCGGAAGAAGAAGAAGTTTATTTTACAAATCATCTCAATATTTGGGGTCTATGTCTTTTCATTGTCGAAATACCCATCGCCAAAGTAGACAAGAACAACTCAAAATTGATCCTTTGCGCCCCTTCTACGCTCAATAGCCGCTGAACATCGAATGAAAAAAAACCCAGAATAATTGGAGTTTGATCGAGTGTCGAAAAAGCACATTGTACATCATTGGAAGGTCAATGATTTATCCTGTTAGAATGTTGGGCCGACGGAAACCATCGTCACGTATAGCGTAAGCTCCCTCGGCGGCAATCCACGTCGGCTCGTGTGTGTAAAGACTCTCCTCTACTTTTAGCCCTTGTTGCTTCCCCCGCTTTACCATCCCTTCCCCCCCCCCTCCCTCTATCTCGGTGGGAAGTTTTCCAACACCTGCCGAAAACACCTACGCGAAAAGTCTACTTCCTGCGCCCTAATTTGAGTTAAAATCCAGAAAGTCACACGACTTTATTATTACGAAAAAAATCCTGACTTTTTGAGAATATTGAGCAGTTTAGAATTGCTGATTTTTTTTTAAAAACATTTTTCCGTTATTTCTTTCGAGTGATATCTAAATAATAATGTACCAACTTTTTAAAATTATTAGGAATGTCATCGAACGTATCAATAGGTTTTTTAAACAGTTTATTCACTACTAGCCTTCCCGGCAGACGTTGTCCTGTAGTCTTTACTATGAATATTGAATTCGACTTTGTAATTTATACAAAAATACATTTAAAATATGTTTGATTTGAATGTTAAAAAAAATATTTCTAGAAGCTTGAAAGAAAATTCTATCAAAAATTTGCGTACCAATGTTTTGAAAATCAATTAAATCAAGTAGGTAAATAAAAATTTTATTGTTTAGAATTTTTCACAGATGGCTTTGTTATTAGGAAGTCCGTTTCATACTAACTTTTGATATTTAATATTTGTTATCAATTTTTCGTTTTTTTTTTATTAGTTATTCTGTTATCCGGAACGGTGAAGAATCCAATAAACCAACAATGATAAAAATCTGTTCAGCCGATCTTGAGTTATGAGTGTTCGCACTAACCCGACTTTCTTTTATATTATAGATAAGAAATCGAATTACAATCTCTTGATCCATCAAACATAACCTGTTAAAGGCACAGTGGTGCTGTATGCACGTAAATAAATAAATAAATATATTGAACGCTCTGATGCCAGAAAGCAAGCAGAAGAAGTCTTCTTCTCTTCTTTTTATCAGCCTATTTCTGTCCCTTCTTGGAGTAAGGCTTTCTCTTATCTTCTGGGTCTCTCGCTATGTGACCTATCCACCATCGTTTTAAAGATGTAATTTCTTTTATTCTTGTTACTATATCTCAGCGTGACTCTTTCCATGAATTTTTGACCAACTCTTGAAAAAAGGACTCCCAAGGCAAATAGATATGTTAACAAAGTTGATTGATTGTATTGTTTGCAGGACACGTTGGTGGTTGTGGTATCAACGATGAAATGGTGCAGTGGATGGAGAAGATACAGAACTCGGCCACAGAGGAGGAGCATACTTCCTTCAAACCCCCACCGTCTTCCAATCTGCACAAACATGAAACACCTAATTCCATTAGAGACGACGAGAAGGCCAGTTGGAGACCCAATCTCAATAGGTGGGTAATAAAACTGTTTTGTCTCTTTTAGGCTCCCCGCACCCTGCAAAATAGTTTGGAGGAGATTAATCCACAGCAAACTTGATTTGTATGAAGATGATCATCAAACTTTTTAGTCTGGTCGCTTCAGTATGCGCGCCCTCCCATACATCTTTCTACAAATCAAATTTGCTGCGGATTGATCTCCTTCAAACTAATTTGCACTGTGTGTGAGCCTTATACTGTATGTCACATTGAACTGTAGTTCGTGAATTTTCTACTTAAAGAACTGGCTCTTTACCCTTATTTATCATTTTCAAAACGAACTGTGTAGTATCCTTTATGGGGCTTCTAAACGGTGCCCTGGTTTAGTTATGCCCTGGCCGTTAAAAAAATATTTTTAACGTAATAATAGAATAGCTTAAGTTTGTAATGATTGCTTTACTAGACAAGTGCCCTTTTGACGCAACTTGAGGTGGCTGGTATTAAACCAGCGGTATCAGTAGACAGCTTTCGTACGTACTGAAGGTCGTGGGTTCAAATCCCAGTGCCAACCATTTCCACTTTCACGACACCGTCTTTGCTTTATGTGAAAGATGTCGAAAGTGTATTTGTGTTCACTTTGGATGAGCCCAGATTTATATTTATTAAAAAAAACTTACTATCTGAAAGATTTACTGTCCCTCTCATTCTTGCTGTTTTAGTTGTTTTTTTAAGTTTCCAATAAAGATGTTTTTTTTCCAAATCATATCTTGACTTAATTCGTTTGATTTAAAAGCGGTATTGAGTTAGTGGGCGCCACGGGTGCCTTTCAAAAACTAGTTATTTAATAAATAATGTGTTATTTATTCTATAATAGTAGTGTCAGTAATGTATACAAGCGAGCACAAAATAAAAATAGAGAGAACAGGCTGAGCGATAGCTGAATTAAAAGAGTAAAACCTTAGAAAATTATAGATCAACAGTTTTCAAATAGCTAGTGATCAAGCCTGAATATCCGAAACAACGACGAAAAGCAAGACGGGTAGTGGAGGGTGGGTGGTCAGTGATGCTGTTAATTATAATAGTTGCCGGTTTTTCCAACCCGAAACACGTTATTTGGTATTGTTTCAGCTATTTCCCTAACGGACACCACTCCAAATACACAAGAGAGGCAAATGAACATCACGTTCGGAACAAGAGAGCAACAAGACCCAAAGAAGATAACAGAAACACTTGTTCACTCTACATACAAACTGATCCCCTGATATGGAGACATATAAGGGAGGGTTTCCCGGACGTAAGTGTGAGCATAATTAGATATTATAATATAACAGCAGAACTATTCACTTAAGGGTGCTTTGGACCAAAATACACGTTCTTGTCACTTTTAATTAATCGAATTTCTATACAAAGGTGTCAGTACCTATAGCTGGCAGAACTTATTGCTTGAAGCTAACCGGTCCCGTCCAATCTGAGACAGGCCAACCCCGGGTAGAAATTTCAAGTGAAAAACACTTGAAATTTCTAACACAAAAACTCTGACCCGACCGGGAATCGAACTCGGGATTTACTTGATCTTTCCGCAAGTACTTAACATATGAAACTGAAATTGAAATTTTATTATATACTTAATGAACATTACATAGTTTAGTAAGCTTTTTTTTTGTTCTGGAATGTCTCTTAAATTTTTCTTGATCCATAACTCAAAATATGTATAAATACGTAAGACTAATCTTAACACTAATTGGAATTTGTCTCATTGATATAAACATGATTTTTTTAGCGTAATAATCACCCTTAAGAAAATAATTAAGTTCAGTTTGTACCTACTGCACTTTTTCGTGACTGCGAGTCATTTTCCACTCAGTCATAAGCTACTTGATTATTAATTTAAAATATTGTTAATATTATTTTTAGTTTATTTCTTTGCCTAAATTGTGGAAAAGATTGGAATTCCCCCCGTGTTTCAAATATATGCTCAACAGTATTACTTATATACTTATTGTGTTTATTTTTAGCATCGGGACTATTACAAGAAGAGCGAGATTGACGAGAAGACGAGGGAGGAGATATTGTCTTTGATTGCCCACCATGTCACCGCAGTCAACTACATTTATAGAGACACCAAGTTTGACGGGCGTGTTGAACATAGGAATATCAAATTTGAAGTTCAAAGGATTAAGGTAAATCTTGAGTTTTTTTTTTTAAAGTTTGCCAAAATTTGCTCTCCTGCCTGTGTAACAACAAAGGATTGATTTTTTTTCGTTAAGGATATAGGTGATATAATATTTACAGACTCATCTAGTCTGCAGTAAATCTATATTATAGAAATTCCCAGTTAGAGGTATAGAGAGGCAGTAAGAGCCCATGATCCTGCACTATATCCCTAACTTCTTCCCACACCGTGTCTGAATCTTCAAAATACTGTTGCGCGCGTAAGCTGGGAGTTATGATAAAACCGTGAATTTAGCTCAAGCAAGCAGCTCAAAACATTGCAATCCTAAATCCAGCAAATTTTGCTAAAAATTCTGGTGTCTAGGACAATTATTAGGTTACGAAGGACAGCGTATTAGTTTTTTAAATATTATATATAGATAAAATGACCTTTTGTATTTCAGATTGACGACGATTCGGCGTGTAATTCTCATCACTACGCGGGGGAGGTGAATCAGTTTTGTTTGGAGAACATAGACGTGTCCAATTTCTTAAATCTGCATTCGTTGGGTAACCATGAAGATTTCTGCTTGGCTTACGTCTTCACCTACAGGGATTTCACTGGTGGAACACTAGGTAAATATATATTATTTCGTATTTCCGTTAGTTTTCCTTCTGACGCGACCTTTCTGGAGGACCAAATCATTCCCGGTTGACTATGCCTATAAACCTCTTCTCTTTACTACAGTCTGGCTAAAAAGAGTAGAAAATAATTGAGGGCTCTGCAGTCATTTGTATGGCAACATTTTTACATTTATAAAGTAAAGTATTGTAACCGCCAAAATATTAAAAACAAAATACTATTCAATGTGGTATCATATGAAATGCTTTGTAGAGGTTATTTAAAAGAATTTAATAACGAACTGTACCAGCCATGGCATTAAAAACGAGATGGAAAAAAATCTACGCAAAACGAGTCAAAAAACAAGAGATAATAAGATAATATAATGGGTGCTGTAATCCACAAAATACGCAGTGACGGCGGCCTCCATAGAGGATGCAGGCTAGTAGGTATACAAATAATAATCCACAAAATGGTGCTTACAACTGCTTACTATTCTATGGCCGAATTTCAATCATATAAATGTCAAAATGTTTAAACATAACCAATAATTTATTTGTAAGTGAATATTATAGGAATATACAAAAAAAATATGTCGGAAAAATATCCAAATTAGTAAAAGGTACTTAATAATTTTTAAAATGAATTGAATGTTGTATTTACCAGTTAGAATTGCTGTCCATTCGTAAACATTTGTAATGTCAGACAACCTATGTTCAGTGTTGCCAGAGTGATAACATTTTAGTTCATCAATAATTAATGTCTACTCTTTTTAGCCAGACTGTACATTTTTGTACAACATACTTACCTCGTTTTTATCAATTGGTGGTTATAGAATTGCATTTATAACTGCAGAATACTATGTAACCATATAAAATATACTCAATATAGAATTATGGAACACAGGGCAATGAAGGCCTTGAAGTAATAAAATTTGAAAAGCCACAATTAATACAAAAATGACTTATCAGTAAGACTTAACTTATTTGTTTATGGGCTACTCAAAACAGCGTCATAAGATTCAACATTCTCATATTGGTTACAATAATTTTGAAAACATTGTATTGCTCAGAGAGTATATTTAATTTTTTTGTGAAGACGTGACAAGCCACTTTCAACAGATATCCGACTGTACTACGATTGTTTAAGGTGATCAACGCAGTAACGAAGAATTATTTAAAGTTTTTGATGAGAATGACAGTTTAGTGTTTTTGTATTAAAAGTCTTTTACAAACTTGGTAAAAAACAAGTTTGAGTGGTTTAAAACCATGTTCTAATGAGAAATAATCAAGTTCTAATGAGAATATTATCTTTCAAATGAGACCAGTTTAGGGTACGTTAGCCCAACCACAAATAAATGATTTCAAAGTTGGAGATCATTCATTTGTGTTTTATATTATTATTCTTATTGGGTAGGCAGCTTTCACTGTTTGGACCCAAATCCCAATTATGTTGTTGTTGTGTTTCCATCCAGTCTATTTTTGAAGGTGTTGATGGTGGGAGCAAGCACCACTGACTCCGGCAACTGATTCCAAGCACTGACAGCTCTGTTGGTCAAGAAGTGTTTCCGGGGATTTGAAGAGAATCTTGTTGTTGATAATTTGAACTGGTGTCCTCTTAGGTGCACATTAGTGTTCATTGTGAACATAGTTGGTAGGAGTTCACAGGAATAGTGGTCATGTGGCACCTTGTAAATTTCAATAAGATCTCCCCGATCCCGCCTCTCCTTCAACGTTGTCAGTTTAAGCTCTGTTAATCGATCTTCATATTGAAGATTTCTCAACTGTCGAGGTATTTTGGTGGCTCGTCTCTGCACTTGGAACAAACCGGCTTGGAACACATTAAAATGCCGTAGATGCCATCCATCATAAATACTATCTACAGAATAGTACATAGTTATTAATGGATCAAGTTCTAGTTTTGTTTTAAAATCTATAACGTTTCATAATGTTGTCTTTTTTCTGTATAATGACTCACTAACATTTTTGTTTTATATTCCAGGATTGGCTTGGGTCGCGTCTGCCTCGGGTGCGTCAGGAGGTATCTGCGAAAAGTACAAGACGTACACAGAAACTATCGGGGGAATGTATCAGAGCACAAAAAGGTCCTTGAACACGGGAATCATCACGTTTGTCAATTACAACAGTAGAGTTCCTCCCAAAGTGAGCCAGCTGACGTTGGCTCACGAAATCGGACACAATTTCGGATCACCGGTAGGATTTTTTATTATTAACGTAGAAGGTTGGATAAATACTTCAATACCCTATCAGATCCGATAAAATTTGAATCAAACATTTAAAAAAAATTACATGAGTAGTATTGACATGAAAGTGGTTCTTTGAAAATTGAAAGAAGAGCGGGTCATTTTAGAGGAATTATGATAATTTAAGAGGAACAGTCAGTTAAAATATACTTCTTTCATATATTTTTTTGGTGGATTCTAGGCTTTAGCGGATCTGATGGGGAATCGGGGTGAAATTATGTTTATTGAGATGCAATAAACCATCAAGTTGGCTGTTTTATTTATGTATATTTTCTCATCTTTACAGCACGACTATCCGAACGAGTGCCGTCCAGGAGGCCAAAATGGCAACTACATAATGTTCGCCTCCGCCACAAGCGGTGATCGGCCCAACAACAGTAAATTTTCAGCCTGCTCAGTTGGTAACATATCAAACGTCCTGGACGCCATGGTGGATAACAAGAAGAGGAACTGCTTCACGGCCAGCGCCGGTGCTTTCTGCGGCAACAAAATTGTGGAAGCTGGCGAGGAATGTGACTGTGGTAAGCTGTTACATTCTCATACAAATAGTTGTAAATGGTATGAACAAACCACTACAACCTTACGACCGTCAGATTGATTGAATTTTCTTTGCGGGTTTCATGGTCAGTGTCATAATTTTTTACGGAAGTTTGGTGTAGCTATGGCAAGATTCTTCAGAGCTGTCAAAATTTAAAATTTTGTGTTCTCCGGTACTCCTATGGTATCAGGCGACGGATTTCGTACAGACAGCGTATCGAATACATGATTTAGGACGTACTCATTGCATGGGTTCGAATCCCGGTGCCGACAATTTCCATATTCACAACACAAACCTTTGATAAGTGTGAAGAATTTATTTATTTATTTATTTCATAAAAAAACACAACAGCAAATACATATAACATGACAATAAATTTAAATTATAAGAGAAATAAGGCCAATTACAGTGTTTTCATAATAATAATGTATAAGGCATTAAATACATAGACACCCACACGTGTAGAGTATAGAACAGAAGTCAAGAGAGAGAAGAAGAGACAGAAAAAGAAGAAGGAAGAGTGGAAGGATGCAAAAGGATAGTACATATGTTTTTAATATGTATCATGCATGCATGGTCTGCGCCACAGCCTTCGCAAATTGTCTACGCGACATTACAAAGATGTCCAAATGGTCGAAGCGATTGTTGTATGTCTCTAAGAGACGATTAATGACCGAGTTTCTTGTATAGTTGGATGGGAAGATGTCAAAAATGTATTTGTTTTCACTTTGAGGAAGATAAAAATTCAATTTATTGCTGTTATTTAACTGAGATAAAGATTATGGAATTTCGAGCACTTTTGTCTAACTCTAGTTTGTACTTCAGGTTACGATGATGCGGAGTGCAACGACAGATGCTGCTATCCTCGTCTTGTCAGTGATTTGGATAAACTCAAGAACGATTCTGCTAAAGGTTGCCACAGGAGATACGCGACGCAGTGCAGGTAATATTATTCACACAACACAACATTATTAAACTTCTGAGTTAATTTCCTAACGTTCGTCCATCACTCTTGAGAATTAATTTCAGTGCAATTTAAGAATGTTTTTTCTTTTAATTCTAGTCCATCACAAGGTCCTTGCTGCCAGTCGGACACATGTCGGTTTGTACCGTCTTCACAGCGATCCGTCTGCAAGTCAGAGACGGACTGCGCATGGTCGTCCACTTGCGACGGAAAGAGTCCGGAATGTCCCAATCCAAAACCCATGGCCGACAAGACGAGATGTAACAACGGTAATGAATAAAGTTAATAGTTACAAAACAAGCAATTCTGTCTACCTTACCGACCATACCATCTGACCATTGTTATTTGTTTCAGGGACTCAATTGTGCATTGCTGGCGAATGTTCGGGTTCTATATGCTTAGAATGGAATATGACTGAGTGCTTCCTCACTTCGCAAATCATCCCCAACATAGATAAAAGAAAGCTCTGCGAGTTGGCATGTCAAATTGGTAACGATCCATCCTCGTGTCGGAGTACTAGTGAGTTTGCACAGACAGTGGGACTGCCTCGCGGAGGAATAAGTCTTAGACCAGGGTCTCCTTGTGACAACTTCCAGGTATGAAATAACTCATTCAACAGTGCTTAACAAGCCAAATATGCAACTACATGAATTTAGAGGTTTTTACGACACAAATTGTTGTCAAATAATCCATGTTTGATCCCACATTCAATTCCTAGTTTGCTTGAAATTTTCGTAGTGTTTAATTTGAAATTTCTACCCATGGTAAATAAAATGTCTGTATGAAAGAGAAACTCTTTTAGGACACCCTTATTATATGTTCGACAAAATATTTCATTTTCAAATACTCTTTTTTTATAGGATATTTTTATTTGGATACCGTTTTTAAAAGTCTAGAAAAGATAAAAATGTAATAAAAGTTTGTTTTTTGCTATCCCACTTGTCAAAATAATTTTTAACAACAGATGGAAAGACACAAGAACCGTTTGAATAAATATAGCTCCGCCTTGTTATTTTATGACATCAAATTTTATCATTTTTGTTTTGAATGCTGTTTCATTTTCTTCTCTTACGTTGTGCAGGGTTACTGTGATGTCTTCCTTAAGTGTCGGGCTGTTGATGCTGAAGGTCCACTTGTTAGACTGAAGAATCTCCTGCTGAACCACAAAACACTGCTGTCAGTTGCCCAGTGGGTCACGGAGTACTGGTGGGCCGTCATGCTGCTGGGTGTCACCTTCGTCCTCTGCATGGGACTCTTCATCAAGTGTTGTGCTGTGCACACCCCCAGCTCTAACCCCAAGCAGCCTCCTGCCAGGTACGTCCCCTCTCTTCATTTACCAAGTACATTTGTTTTGAAGCAATAATTTATTCATTGTTTTTCTTTTAGACGGTTCTCCGAAACATTGCGACATCCAATGAGCACTCTCCGTCGCATGAGAAGAGGACAATATCCTCCGGGAGCAGCGCGATCTGTGCCTGCCAGTGGGGGTGGTGGAGGACAAGGTAGAAGGGCTGCCAGAGCTGGTCCCAGTCAACCATCCAGGGGGCAATACCAACCCCCCAAAGCCACCGCACCCCCGGCGTCATCCTCTAGAGATATGTATGCAGGAGCATATTCTGGTCCATCCTATGAACTCCGTCCAACTAAAAATGTCTGACAATACCCCAACGCCAATCCCCCTTATCAACCACGGAATTCGGAGGAGTATGATGTAGACAGATACTACTCCCGAGAAAACCAACAGAACTATCTGAGGATGAATCAGGCTGTCCAACGTAGAGCTCCTGTTTCGTCCTCGGAGCAGCCGACAAACTTGGAGGGGGCAGGCGGTAGGGAAGAAATGCTCTATCATCTCGCCGATGATACGGTCCATTTTCAGTTTCCCAAGATCATTGTCGGTTATCAACCCATGAGACCGGCCAGTGTAGAAATACCGGGTCTCATGTTGAGACCGACCATGGTTTACAGGGCTGACAATGTTGTCTATCACCTGAGAAACGAAGACTTTGCTAAACCACCATCTCCACCTGCTCAGCAAAAGCACAGCGTCGGCGCCGTCAACAGCTTGGACGCCTCGTGCAACACTGAAGACAAACCAGATATTACCAAATCGTGTGTAGTGAGTTGTAGTTCTAGCAATAATGCAGATTATCAAAATATCGAAACCGTCAAATCAAACGAGAAAGACAAGCAGAAGAACGACAGCAAAGGGAGCGACGCCAATAAAAAGGAGGAGAAGCCTCAGTTGAAAGCGTTGGTGGTGCAAAAGACGGTGGCGTCGCAGACAAACATCACTCTCCAATCGCCGGATTCTCTTAGTGTCAAAAAGTCAAATGATAATAATGCCAAAGGTGTTCCCTCTAATAGTAGTGGCGCTGAGGCTCAGCAGCAAGGTGGTACCCAGACTGCGCCCGTATTGTAGACCTCTATCATTATATTATATTATCTATTTATTCCATAGTTTGGGATCTTGTGTAATATACTGTTCATAGTAAATAATTAATTCTTTATTAATATTATCTACTCCTAGGTCGTATGTTAGGTACATACTGAGAATCTTAATCCTATATTTTTTATGAATTTTTCCACCTCATCATTATGAAAACAATTTCTCATCTCACCACCTTTATAAACAGTATACGGGTCAAAACTCATTAACCAACGTTAAATTTTTGGTTGAAATTTAGCACTCGGTCACACGCAGGCCGGTGAAGCTTTGTTTGACATGCATTTCTTTAAATATCTTCCCCACCTTCCGTGATATCCTTTACGACATTCAATTGCATCATATTATAGAAAAAATGAAATTTTTGGTGAAATTTTGGATAGTTTTTGTGACAATGTCTTATGCCTGAGGAGAGACCCATATAGAAGTGTGTCTCACATACAAAGCGTATTAGGCAATCAGCTAACGGTGTGTTACACAGATGGGTTGCTGTGCCTGTTTATTAAAATTACAATTATTTATAGATATGCACACTAAACTGTGGGATTTATTTTGAATTAGACATTTTTAGCTACAAATTAGTACATAAGATTTAAATTGTGTACTAGGAAAATATTGAATAAAAGCAATAATAAAAATGGTAGAAGATTCACAGCCTGTGACCGAGTATTAAATTCTTTTAGTCTACTATTTGGCTTATTTCATAGGCCTAGATAGTTTCGGGAGAATATGCTTTAGTCTTCTAAGGACTATCTTGGTTATTTAGCTACAAAACTAGTCGGCCAAAAAATATTATTTAACTGCTAGAATCTGGATTTTGGCATGTATATTGTATGTAGTACACCGAGTACAAATATTATTAGAGAACTTTTGTGGATGCGCAGAACCAAAAATTGGTTCCTTTATTCAACAGTCATGTGACTGAAAATAAATTATCAATAATAATTCATTTTACTTTCATCCAAAAGCACAAGACAACATAACAAAGCCCATAGGTACTTCCTTTAACTAATTATATGATTAAAACATAAAATTCCTCTGTGTAAAATGCTAAAATATCAAAAACAAATAATCGAATGTCACACACTGCTATCGACAAACGTCACAGTTTGTATGAGTTTATCAGCAGTCACATGGTACTTGTTGGGACCATGCGCAGTAGCACATTATTTCTCTAGTATTATTTCTTCTCAAACATATTGTGTAAATCATTATTCAATTGGTAAACAAATTCCTCTATTGTAAACAAATTTTTATTATGACTGTCTTTTTTTATTATTATTTTCTATAATATATTCGTGATTTTTATATAACTATTATTATTAAAAAAAAAAAATTTTTTTAACAAAATTAGACAACCTATATAGTCACGTAGAATAATATTTTACTTAATTAACTTCTTCTCTTTTGTGGGTATTAAATTTTATTTTTACCAATTGCCAGTGATAAATTTGTATATAGACTTCAAAAAAATTCTTAATATACCTATAACAATTTTCTTTTCTGTTTAATTAAATTTCCCCATAAAAATTTCTTAATATAAAAAAAATTTCTTTTCTGTTTGAATAAATTTTCCGATTGTGTTTTGAGTGATTATTAACAAAATGTAATTTTTTTTCTCCAACTTACACAATATTGTCTAGATTATGTCTTGTTTTTTTTACTGATTAATATTTTTACTCGATACTTGTATATAGCTACATTGTCTTTTTACTTAAAATTTGTTTGTTTTATGTATAAATTTATTAAAAAAAAAAAAATAATCACTAGGTTATATACTCAGAATTGTAGCTAGTTGATGTTTTTTTGTTTATTATGAATAGTGGAGGTTAAAAACAATTTATGCCCTTTTTTCAAAAATGAGTTCAGCAAACAGTAGAAAAAACCTTATCAGTTATTGACAAAATTTTATTAAAATATATCAATGTATGTTTATTTCTGTTTTATATGCTGGCACACCATTCAAATTGTTGTAGTAAACTTGTTAACTTATATTTTGCAATAGGGTATTTGACACCATAAAAAATAGTCTAAGATTTCACGGATAAAACGCCTTGTGACAACGTTATTTTCAAGTAATCAAACGGATTGAAGTTACCATTTTAGATTCATGTTTGACAGAAGGTACTTGCTTATGACGTCATATGCGCCATGTGATCACAAGACTGTGTTTTTCGCACGCTGAAGAATATTTAAACTTTAATCATGATTTTCGTTAAAAGTATATTAGATCTACAGACAACATAAAGATGATATGTTTAAAATGTATCAAAGAATAATTTCCCAAAATTATTCAAACACCCTACAGGCGCAGTATGATAATTATCTTGCATTTTATCCACGTTCCGATACACTTTATTTTGTGAACTCTAGCCTGTTTTATACCATAGACGATCCGCAAAAGTTTTAGAAACTAAAAGATTGTTTCTCTTTAAGAGAAAACTGTAGTTAATTATTGTTGGCTCTGCATATTTTTTCCTCCACCTTTCAAAATAAGTTCTTCTAAATTCATTTCATTTTTTGCATCTTGTCTGCAAGTGCAATAAGAAAATTCAGAATATATGTAATTGAGGAATGTACATTACAAAGATGCTAAGCAAAAGTCATTCAAATTGAAAGAGATTGAATTAAAGTAAATCAAAGTTAATATTGGACTCATAGACTATCTACTTAACATGCTCAATAGTTTTTTTCCCTGTTTTATGTTTAACGTACTTGCCACCTTTATAATGCCCAGTCCTCAATTATTATCATTTAAAAAGTATTCAAAACAATTATATAAAAATAAATATTTTTATCGAGGATCTCATTTTTTTATAATATTGTATAAATAATAAGTCTTAACTACATTGCTTCCAAAAACGATCATACAAAAAAGTAAAGTAAAAGGGAATGATGACAGTAAAAATAAGAAAATTCATATAAAAACTGTTTTCTGACCATCTCGTAGATTAATTTACAAATAGATATTTTCTTTTGTGTGTAGCAGTAGAAGTTTAAGAATCTTTTAAGAACTTTTTGCTTTATAAGGCATATTGAAAAATTTTTGCAATTTTTTTCACCGCTGTCAAAATATGTTGAGATTAATTTGGGTATTTAACATCACAATTTTTTTTTTTTAAACTTTAAAACTTTAGGAAGCGAAAATAATTTTTGAAAAAAATATTCTATTTTCACATACTTACATAAATAATTCTTAAATATTATTATATTGACAATAAATAAATAAAATATTATGTATCTATATAAAACAGAATATTCAAAGATTACAATTTGTTGTACGTAACTGAAAGAAAATTGCTCATCAGAGATTTCCTCGTTTGCCGAGATTCCATTCTCACATTTAATGTTTCTTTATTAAAGTTTTTTGAATCTCCGACTCATAAAAGAGTTGAATAATTTTGATTACCAGGTTTTGCCGAATGTGCTGGAATGGAAAATCCAATTTTGTTTACTTCCGAGTTCTTGTATGTATTTTTTTAACAGAAAAATGTGTTAAAATATTATAGTATTAGGAATAAATAAAAATTGATTAACGTTAAACTCATTCATAACATTTAACAATATTACGGTGATGCCCCGCAAAAGACATCATTAAAAATGTGATATATTTTTATTTATAATAATTATCATTTTTTTTTTTCATTTTCTTAAATTTTGATTCATTTTGTCATCATCATATTTTTTGTGTTTCTGTTTTTATTATCATAAAAATTAAATTCATTCCATTCTGGAGACTGAATTTCGTTTCCGTCTGAGAATTTAGAAACCTTTGAGAATCACACATTTACCAATATTAAGTGCCATTTCTCATAATACAATTAATTAATTCTTTAACCGTTGTATTTAAACGATTCGACGGATTCGTTTCAAATGTTAATAATTTTAATAGCGCTCACGTGTGAGATTATTTTTTACTTAAAATATTTTGAATCTTTCGACTCTACTAAACTTAAAAGAAAGGTATTTTTTTCATGGTCTGATATGAATAAGCTAATATTATTTGAGTTGAACGAAACAAAATAATTTCTTCCAATATTTTTAGATGAAAAATGTTTTTTTTTTTTTGGTATGACAATAACGATTATTGTTTAACTTCTATCAAATGAAATTTTTTTCTTAAAAGCAATTCCCAACTCTTATAATATCAATTTATTCTAATTATTGTATGATACTATTATGTAATTGTACTTTATAAAAATAATAACCTAAGTGAAATAAAGGAAGGTATATTATGACTTACTGTACTCTCGTTAACTCGCTAAGGGAATATCATTTCCGTATTGTATTGTTTTGTAATAATTATAATGTACTGTATTTAATTATTCTAAGTATAATAAATTAGTTATATTGAATATTTTAGAATAATTATAATGATGACAACATATTGTGAATATTATTTTAATTATTATATCAAAAAATATAGAAAGATGTATGTTGAAACAAATTATGAATGTGATTATAATAAAAAAAAAGAAAATAAATTTTTCAAATAAATAATAGTTTTTTTTTGGTGGCGAAATCTTCCACTAGATTTTAAAAAAAGTGGTCTAAGTTTTAAGGACAATTTGGAACTAAAAAGACTTACCCCAGAAGGCATCATTATTTTAAGTTTTCTGGAGGCAATCCTTCGATGTTCAATCACAATGTGCATTTGCACATGATTTGCACAGTGTTGCCATCTTTAGAAAATTTTTGTCCCGGACACATGTTCATTCCAAAAATTTGATATCCCGAAAGGTGAAAGTTCACTAAATAAGGTACAATTTTCCCAAAAAAAAGGTCATTGAGTAAAAATACAACCTGGAAATTTTAGGTTTCGCCCGGACCCCAGGACGCACTTTACAAAACCCGAACTGCTGGGTCAAATCCGGAGAGGTGGCAACGCTGTTATGTCCAGAAAATCACGCCGGAACACAATAGACTAGATGTTGATAACACCAAAGGATTTATCAATATACAAGAATGTTTCATGCCAAATCTCTTGAATCCTTGTCTTGGCCTATGTTTTTTGTTTTGTTTTAAAATGACAACCATTCTAAAGGAATCGAATAGTTTGATGAGAGAATGATCGAGTTTTAAGCACTCATAACACAATCATAGATTCAGTGGGGCTAGTACGAGTTTTATCGAAAGCTTATTGCACGTTAATAAGCGCTTATAAGCGTGCAAATAGTGTTCTAAAATCAAACGATCGAATCGTTCAATCATTTTTGTATGGAAAATTTTCGAAAACTTATACTAGGGCTACAGAGATATTTTCTTGATTGTTGATATGGACACTAATCTGTCATTATCCATTAATTGGTTTTTTTGCTTATAATTTTTTTCATACTGTCCAATATCAACCATAAAGACCAACCATTGAAGTGGTTGGTAGACTAGCGGTTACGACACCGGCTTTGTACTGTTTCATGCGGAGGTCGTGAGTTCGATCCCAGGTGCTGACCTTCTTCCTCTTTCACGACACAAGCTTTAAGTAGCTTACTGTGAAAGAGTCAAAGAGTGTATTTGTGTTCACTTTGAGTGAGCACAGATTCATTTTATTAAAAAAAAAGAAAGTATGCTCTGT
This sequence comes from Mystacides longicornis, assembly GCA_963576905.1. NCBI lineage: Eukaryota > Metazoa > Arthropoda > Insecta > Trichoptera > Leptoceridae > Mystacides > Mystacides longicornis. The sequence goes on from OY756434.1 coordinate 5,806,491, forward strand.
TTCTAGATTCGGCTCTATGTTCGTTTGGTGTAAAATACCCTTTTTTTGGGGGTGTTTTGCTCTTCGATCTGTAGTGGTCTATTGTGCTTCTCCTGCTTGCTCGTGGTGTTTCCCAGTTAAAATTTCCCCACTTATCCCAGGTAAGTCCAGCATTAGGAGGGCACTCTTAGTTATGACCCTTGGAATCGTATTGCACAATATTTTATAAAGAATCTTACATGTCATATGATACATACTCCTATAAACAGATATAAAAAAATCCTTTATCTAGGTCAGGGGTAGACGATGTTCACACCTTCTTGACGTTTTTTTTTTCAATTGAGCTTGATGAATGTCATAATTATATTAAATAATAATTAGTTTATATAATTTGACACATCAGCTCACAATTTTAGCACCAAGAGTTACTGAAATTTTTTATGACTTATTGGCAATAGAGATAATGTTAACGTAAGCAAGGCATAAGGGTTTTATCTATGATTCGAATTATTATTCACACCTCACAATATCTTTGAGAAGTCCCGCTTTAGCTGCTACTTTATTTGCCTGAGACCTAACTTCGGATCAGTGTGGATGGAAAATAGAGATTTCTATTCTAGGTGCATAATTACAATATCATCTGCCTTATGACCTATACTGAGATACAAAGAATTATAGCTTATTGTAATGAAATTCTGTCAAGGCTTAACTTATTTATAAAAGTAAGTTCAGGAGGAGAAAAATCGCGTACACGGTCGATTGGTAGAATTAACTACAGATGTTGGCGTCGTTGCTTGGCGAGAGAAAATTGGGATTCCGTGTATGATAAGACGGACGTAAATGAGGCATTTGACGAGTTTAGGAACATCCTTATTCGGCATATTAGGAATAATGAGGAGGTGAGAGTGGTGAGGAGTAGAGTGAAACACATCACGGAATGGATCACAGATGAAATAATCGAGAAGATTGGGGTGAGGGATAGGATGCACCTTTGTTGTCGAAGGAACCCAGGTGATATTGACCTTCGTCATCGTTATAACATGTTTCGCAACCAATGCAACAAGATCATAAGGGATACAAAGATAGCATATTATAGGAACCTTTTTGAAACGGGGGGCAGTAAAAATTCAAAGGAATACTGGAGGGTCATAAAGGAATTTTTAGGCCTTCAGGCTAGAAATACCTCAGACCTGCAAAAAATCGTCAGGGGCACTGACGTCAAATCGGAACTGGATTCCGTAAACAATTTCTTTGTAAAAATCGGAAGCGAGCTTGTTGAAGAGCGACTGGCCATCTTAAACAGGACGATGGAGGAATGTACTGAACGCATTTGTATTGTGAAGCGACCGACACAGTCATTTTTTGCATATCCGGCAACCCCCGATGAGGTGGTATCAGTCATTGGCTCTCTTAGGGCAAAATGTGCTCCGGGATTGGATGGTCTGCACACTAGAACATTGCAGGAATGTAAAACCTTTATAGCTGACCCAATTAGCTTCATATTTAACCTGAGCATCAGCTCAGGCATATTTCCTGACTCTCTAAAGCATTCACTTCTCTGTCCTATTTTTAAAAAGGGCGACCCCAAGGAATTATCTAACTACAGACCTATTTCCTTACTCCCTTGCTTATCGAAGGTTTTGGAGAGACTCATGAACTCAAGATTGACAAAGTTCTTCAAAGAATTTAATGGTTTCTCAGAGAATCAGTTTGGTTTTCGGGAGAGGAAATCCACCGAGGACGCAGTCCTTGCTTTGGTTGATTTTGTGGTTGAAACCCTTGACAATGGTAAAAAGTGCGTTGGAATATTCATTGACTTGGCCAAGGCGTTTGACACAGTCCCACATGAATTGCTTTTGAAAAAACTCCATCAAAAAGGTATAAGAGGAATAGCCAATAATTGGTTTAGGAGCTATCTACAGGACCGACGCCAGATTGTTAGGATGGACTCTATCAGCAGCTGTCCTTCCAGAGTGTCATGTGGAGTTCCACAAGGAAGCATATTGGGGCCTACACTGTTCCTTGCCTTTATCAACGACTTGTGTGATTTACAGCTGAGTGAAGGAAAGATTGTGACATTCGCTGACGATACGACTCTTCTGTTCAGGGCCACAACCTGGAGCCAGGCTTATGAATTGGCTCAAAGGGGATTTGATGAGGTTTCTGGGTGGTTGAATAACAATCTACTTACACTGAATGCTGATAAAACAAAATATATGGGTTTTTCGGTGAACAAAGCTTCCGAGCCGCCGAGTAATCTTAAGATTGTTTTCCGCGATACCGGTTCTGATACCTCTGTTCCACACGTAACCTCAACTCAGAGCTCAAACTCCAGTGAAATTGAAAGAGTTAGGGACATTCGTTATTTGGGACTGCAAATTGACGAAAACCTAAATTGGAAGGAGCAGATAAGCTACATTACTGGTCGTGTTAGAAAACTTGGATATTTTTTTAGAGAACTCAGACGGGTTCTTGGAGTTGAAGACGTACGAGCCATATATTATGCTCTGTGCCAATCGATTATTAATTATGGTATTTTAGCATGGGGAGGCATGGCAAAATCTCTGTTGGAACCTTTAAACGTGGCACATAGAACAGTTCTTAAGATAATTTTGAAGGTTGACTACAGGTATTCGTCCGATCTACTTTACCGGGAACTTCGATTCCTTAGCGTGAGACGGTTATATGTGATAAGGTTGATGGATCACATCTACAAAAATGTCTCGAATTATGGAACCGTGAGCCACGGCCAATCGACCAGACAGTTGGGTTGCCTTGTCCCGTTTGCAGCAAACAAAACGTTTTCGCAGAGGTTTCATAGATTTCTCGGTCCTCGTTTTTACAATGCTATAAACCGACAATTACTCCCATCTACCACTGCAGAGATACTTAGTAGGGCCCAAATCATTACACACCTAATGGCAATTGGTTTCCGTGAGTCGGAGCAACTGCTGATGCATCTTGTCGTTTGATATTTTTTTTTTGTGTTTTATGCTTTCTATAGTATTGAATGGGTGTGCTGTTTAATGCTTTTAAAATTGATTTTGTATATAAATATGAAATTTTTATTCTTTGCATTTTATATTTTATGTTTAGGAACTTGTTTTATTCAAAATTCTACTATTTTATTTTATTGACTGACTTACTAATTTTACGACCGGTATTTTTCATTTTTTCCTTCCCCTCATATCTTATCTTTTTTACTATTGTTTTTAACTATCATAATATGTGTAATAGTTCTTTATAATAATTCTATCATCTATTATTCAGTATAACTTTTATGTATTTTATATATGTATGTGTGTATGTGCGTGTAAATGTATGTATGTGTATATGTGTGTATATATATATATGTATATATGTGTGTATTTTTGTGTTTTATATATTTTATTATTATTTTTTTTTTTTTTTTTATATTTTTTTTGTTTTTTATGACTTTATATGTCCTTCTGTGTGTTGCTTAAATGCTTTATAATTGTTATGTTTTGTATATAAATATGAATTTTTATTCTTTGCATTTTATATCTTATGTTTAGGAACTTATTTTATTCAAAATTTTACCATTTTACCAATTTTATTGACTGACAAATTTTTACAACTTCTGATATTTTCAATTGTTTTTTTTTTCGGTTACATTATAGATGCAATATGATTTTACTCCTTTTACTGTTTAAATATTTTTTTTTTTATTTTTTTTTTTTTATATATTTTTTTTTTTTTTTTTTTTTTTATTCATTTTTATTATTATTATATTTTTTTTCTCCTTCGTTTGTTTTTTTTTTTATCTTATATTCTGTTATGATGTGTTTTTTAATTGAGAATATATTGGATCATTTTCGTTTTGTGGATTTAGAAGAAGGCTGTTTCTACGGACATAACTCGACACAGGCTATGCCTAGTGAGGGTGTCCGAGATCGCAATTGAAAGTGTTTATTTGTCTTGAATGATTTTTGATTTTGTTTGTGTTGTTTTCATGTCATATTTATTTTGATGTAATAAAGTTATTATTATTATTATTATTCAGGGCTGGGACCCAAGACTTAGCTAGTGTCGAAGATTTCTGAGACAGTTGGCTGTGGAGTATACCGTTATTTCTCTAATTGAGGGTCACAGCTGATCCTCTGTGCTGAGGTAAAGAGGAATGCCATAATATGGGGACATCCATTAATCACATGATGTTTTTTTGCAACTTTTTAGACCCCCCCCCCTGGTGATATTTGGTGAAGTGTTTTTATAGTCGTTTGAAAAAATAAATGCATGTGATTTTCTCACTAGACCTCCCCTTGTGAAGTCACGTGATTAATAATGGATGGCCCCTATGTGTAGGATTGAAGTAAAAAATAATAAAAGATTCATAATTTTTGTAAAGATTATTTTTATTATAAATAAATTTAAATTAGGCCTATTAATACAAAGTTTGGATGTATGAAATATGTAATAATATTATTTAATAAAAAATGCACATTTTTATACAATGGATATAAGCAATATGGTGCAAATAAACATACCTTTAATGAAAATGAACAGATATTGATTTTAAATAAGTGTGAATTGCTTATTTATTAACCCCATCTATCAAAATGTTTTCAGGTTTGAAAATTGATACGTACCTATGCACATATTTAAATTATTTTTGTGTATGTACTCCAATCAATTTCATAAAAAAAAATTATAAACAGTTTTTCATTTTTACAGCTAGCAATACGAATTATTCATAAAGATGGGAAAACACATTCATAAGATCCTTCAATTGCATTTATTTTGCGTAAATATTGTATCTGTTAACCATTCTTTATACTTTTTCAAGTTATTTCGAAAATAATTTTTTTTTTTGATAAATAAAAAATTGGAAAGTTTACCAAGTCCATCCCAAAACAATGACAATAGTGAATTGTATACCATAAACATATGGAATATTAAATGATCTTTGATAATAATTTATTGTCAAGAGATCAGTTCAGAAAAACAATATTGTAATTTAATTAAGCATAAGATATAGTTTAATATATTACACAACATGGCTGTACATTATAATCAAGTTAATAGACTATAACAGGTCAAATTACAGTAGAACAAAATTCACGCTACCAAGAAAAGATTTTATTATCGACTTTGATATTGGATTTTAGTTTTAATGTTATCAGAGAATAAGTTTCTTTGACTGCAAATAAACGGAATGCAATGTGTAATATTTTGTGACAGACGTGTCAACTATACATAACTGATTTATTATGTAGATATGCATCTTTATAAGCTGAAAATTTCACTCTTAACAATATTTGACCTGTAAAAAACTATAGTTTAATACTTAACAAAAAATATAGGTGGTTTCGTACGTTTTAAAAATTAAAACTAATACATTTGTGGTCAGCGGTGAGAGCCAAAACATACAAAACTTACAGTGTTGCATTTCATTGCAAGTTCAGTTACACATTTCACAAAATTGACAATTGCTGGTTTGTCCTTTCCGATTAGATGCAAGGAGGCTGTAATAATTATTATATTAAAAAATGGTGACAGGTGACGCTTTTAATTATAATAGTCCCATTTCTATATTGAATTTATTTTCAAAAATAAATGAAGACAAATGTCATCTGACTCAGAAGAGGCATGGATGATAAAAATCTTGGTTTAATTTTGAACCTTAAGGCATTTGATACTGCGTCACATGCTTTATTACTGAACAAGCTTGTCAAGATGGAAATCATAAGCCCTGTGCATCTCACTAGTAGGTGGGGGAGATTTATAGCACATTTGAAACCGTTCAATATGGTGTTCTGCAGGGAAGTGTCATTGGTCCAATATTATTCATACTGTGGATAAATGAACTATGCTACCAAACCGAGGCTGGCAGCCCTCATCTCTGCAATCCACTTAATTCTGTGTATATTTTGACGCCATTCACCACATGAACCACGAAATTACAAATAATTTTCGTTTTGTACATAATATTAAAATTCATAATAAACTATATGTAATCGAAAAAAGCGACGCAGTTTACCTTACAATAAATATTATATAATACTTAACCTAGTATGAAATTTATTTACAATTTTCGAGCAAAAGTTCTGAAAAAAAGTTATTTAAGCAGTCCGACAATTTATTTCTTTCAATTACTATTAAAACTACAATAATCAAAATATCAATGTTATGAATTTTAACCTACAAAATTTATACTTTATAAAGAGTGGCAAAAGTCCTTAAAAAATAATATAAAATAAGGTCCATAAATTAAATATATTAGTTAACTCAATATAAATTAACATAATGTTTGGGTACTATTCAGGTGAAACTAAATTAAAGAATGATTTTGACTTTTACTTAAAATATAACACTGGAATATATGTATGTATTATTCTCCCTTACAAAAATGTAATAGGTAAGAGGTGATTGGTATTACATTAAAATAGCTTATATCAATAAGATCGGAGAATGGAAATGGAAATAGAAAAATCCAAAATAAAACTCAGTAGGCAGTAGGCACACACTGTTAAAAATTAACAATCAAGTTCATTATGCACATCTATAAACTAGAATTTCTCTAAGGTATAAATAGCGCAAGCATGATATAAAAAAATACAAAATATCTTGTTCATAGAATTGAATTTGGTGTTTCAATTGATTCAAGGATGAACCATGGCTTGTTCCTGTTTATACACAGCGTGATAGGCATTCCGGATCAAAGCATAAGGGAAACAGGATTCCAGCAAATCCATAGTGAGGAATGGGGACTCCTGTACAATTAAATCTAGAAGCAAATAAACTGATTCTCTATTTCTTATGGCGTCTTTATCAGCTTCTTGTCCAAGTTTCAACAGCGAAGACGACGTTAACGCCAAGAATTCCTTCATGCGGTCTTCGATGTCGCCCTGCCCGCAAATGGTAAACAAGGCGCCAAAAATATTGTTAATGGCAACCGCCATACAATGAATATTGTTAACGTGTCCTTCTAAGGTTACTTTGTAAAATGATCCCTCGTTTCTGGCTAATTTTGGAATAGACACGGCCACAAACACCATCAATAAACAAACCAGCAAGTGCTCTTCTTCGTCCGCGTCACTTTTATTTTGTCTCAAAGCGTTGGCGAGCGTGGGGTCCACTTTGCAAGGCAGGCCGGCTGCGGAAGACATTTCAGATATCACCCTCATAGGATCGCCACTCGGCAAATGATGTTGGAAATCTTTTATAGAACTTATCAAGAAGGGAATGCGCTGCTCTAGCACGTCTAACAGGGCGTCTTGAGCTATCTGTCTAAAGCTCAAAATCACTCCAATAATTGACATTCTCTGTAAAACATTATCAACAGAAACTAACTTCTTAAACTGATCTTTCATAACGTCTGGTTTATCGAAATTTGTCCGGAGAGTTTGTAGCACATCCTTATTTCCTATAACTAATTTCTTCAACTCTTGCACTTGGCTAGATATATGCCACATCAACGTCTCATTCAGCAATTTCATTCCGTACGGACCAATCAATTCAGCTAGAGCTCGTAGTTCATTTAAATCTGAAAACTCCTCAGCATTGAACGGGATAGTTCCTTCTGCAGTCAAACTTACAAAAGCCTTTTGATTCATGGAGAAGCATATGTTCCCGGCACTGACACGTCTCAGCAATATCTCAGAATACCACTGTGTGTATAAGGACGCTATTGTTTTCTCACCGTGGCTATCCACGCTCTGCGTTTGTTGAAGTAAGGCATTATTGAAAACTCTAGTAATATCGATATGAACATAATTTTCCACAGTTTGTAGGACGTTCATATAAGCTCTGACACTTACAAGCAGCTCCGTAGGTTTAGCGATTTCACTTGTGTCTTGGTTGAACATCACCATGCCCACGAGAGCTTTTGAAAATCTGGTTTCAAGGTGCTGATGCAAATACTCCCTGGGTGCAAACACATATTCCCAAACATTCACTGTGGTACAATAGTTAATGGCGTAACACAATTCTGTCAATGCCATATGCAGCTTATCCATGGTGGTCAATTCTTCTCGAGTCTTCCGGTAACTTTCAGATCCGGGTTTCATAATTTCCATGGCGTTCTTCTTGTTTTTATCTTTCTTTTTCCTATTGAAGTGCTGAGCTATGGTTTGGGCGCAGTGTTTAGGCAGGAGCTTGTCACTCATGGTGCATTGCTCATCGCAGATTGTGGTGATGATGTTCTTTGCCTCTTTAGCCATTTCTTCCAAAAACATGTTGACAACTGACAGACTTCTCTCTCTGATATGAAGACGTTCTTCTGGACAAAGTTCATGTGTGCAGTTTTGGAAATGACTGCAGATCAATGGGAAGGCAATTATGTATCTGTTTTGTGCCGGGAATTCAAGGCACATGTGGAATTGGTCCTCAAATATTTTGCTGTAAAAACAAAATATGGATAAATCCGAAGTTTCCACCATTATTTCATCCAAATTATCCACCATTTTGGTGTGATAACACATTTTATCAATCAACTGCGCCATTTCTCTATGGTCGCTCAATGATATCACAGTTTTGGCCACAGAGGTGTAGGCCTGCAGTCGGAACCAGTCCAGCCTGAACGCCCTGAAGTCAAACATTTCACTTTCCTCTACTTGCTTCACACTCAGGTTCGCAGCTGTGTTGCACAAGGAGGACAGGATGATGCTCTCGTCTTCGGGACACACTTGGAGATTTTGAATCAAGATATTCAAAGCAATCGCATCGTACCCGGCAAGATATTGAATATAATATCTTTGCATCACTTGACTGTATTTTCTCACCAAGGCACGTAATTCTTCCATATGGAAAAGTAGCTCCGGTAATTGCCGGTCAACTAAATCCTCCGCAGATTTACCTTTGCCTTTTTGCGGGGGAGGATTGTCATTGTGTCTTAACAACCACAAAACTTCGTCCCTTGCATAGCACAACCCCATGAATATCAAGAGAGCTTTAGGCCCCAAAAGCCCCGGTTGGTCTGTTATTATCAAGCCAAGTTCTTTAAGAGCCGTCCGTAAGAATTTCCTCCTCTCTCTGTGTTTGTAGCCCGCCTTTTGGACGGCGTGATTGAAGCAATCCTTCACTTCCGAGACACGTTTGCCGCAGCCTTTGATACCATCAAAGAAGTTTTGCAAGTAAGAGTGTATAGGAATGACCTCGTCTCTGAAGAGAGCTATTACCCAGGACGACTCCAGAGCACCAACCCACATTTTATTGGCAGCTTCTTGCTGCAACTTTGGGTTATTGTAGCACAAAAGAAAACTGAATATTATCCATCTTTCTAGTGTCTCCAGAGAGAGATATTCACAAGACATGGCACTTGACTCGGCAGCCTTTAACATTTGTGAAGGATTTGCCACCAAACTTAGTTTCTGTTCAGAACGCCAATGATCTGCCGTGAGATTTCTGCCTGGGTAAATCAGTGATAGAGACAACAACGAATTCACTAAAACTGCTTGATGCGGTAGAAATTCTTCGTGTAATTTCTTCAATGGAACATCATAGTCAATTATCAGTTGTCCCAATTTCGCAAAACTTGGATCACTTTGAGAATTGACCATTTCATGAGCAGCGTTGAAAAGGCCAAGAACCGGTTTACGGTCTTCTACTTTAGATAGCAGTATCATGAGGGAAACATAAGTCGTAACTAAATCCAAATAGTTTTTAGTTAAATCAAAATTCAGTGTCACGTCCAAATAAACTTGGTACGCGTCTATGCAATTGAGTAGGTCACAAACATTATCTCTAAATTCTAAGAGATCAACAAATGTATAATAATACAAGGATAAAGATTTAATGATTTCATTTCTGAGTCCTTGTATGGGTTGGAGTCCTTTAATATCAATATTTGGAAATCTTCTTACAATAAACTTTATGGATGACTCCAATGTTTTATCTGACAGGAAACTGGGCTTGGATTTTGCATCTCCACAAGCTTTCTTGATATTGTATATTCTTGTCAACATTCCAATACCTCTATCATTGAGAATTGCTAATTTCTCAGCTAGCTTTTGCTGCGCTGGATTAATAGATCGAGCCATTGTGATGACTGATTGCTTCACCTAAAAAGTAATTACGTGTTTATTGACATAAATTAACGTGAGAATGGTCTGTTGGTTGGCCCATTAAGGCGATCATGCAGGACATAGACCAGTGCAAAACGTCGATACTCACCTCGATAAAACCAATTACAGTTTAAAATCAATGAACTATATTACAATTTTAAAGCGATTAAAAGCGCACACATTTAATATAAACCGGCTCATATTCGCCCAAGTATCGTAAAAGAGGGAGTGTCAACAACACATTCTCCATCAGAAATCATTTATCTGACATATCATAGACAATGGCTTCGGAAAAATAACAAGTCATAGAAAATGATGTGGTAACCAAAAAAATATTGTATGATAAATAATTAAAAATAACCATTAAAATTTAAATCATTTGCCGGTATAGTCGTTGTCGTAAAATCACGTACCTATAAGATATTTCGTGTGGTTTATTTATAATTTGTTCCTCTCATAATTTCCAACAAAATTGCTTAAAGTAGTTTAAATTTCAATCGTTTTCTCTTTGTTTCGATCAACATCAAAATAAAGTAGTAATACAATATAAAGATTAATGAATGATGATGTGCTACAAATGTTTTTTTTATCAAGCGTATTATAAAAACCGGGTCCGTAGAAATTTCGCTAAAATATTACAATGTTGTTCCTGCTTTGCCATAATACCTACCAACTTTTCGGTAGCTCAACCGGACTTTGTCTACCTACCTATCCACCGATTTCAGAAAGGAATCTACCTATTTTGGAAGTTTCCCATATGAAAATCTTTTTTTTTTAATATTAATTTATAAAATGACCAATTTTTAGCGAAATTTTGATCTTTGAGGATACCGAATTCTCGGAATGACGCAAAAAACCAATAATCTTTTACCGATTTCTACACTAGACCTTAGTAGCAGAAGTATTTTTTCACCTGAGCTTTCTGATTGGACGGTACGGCGGAGCGTACCATCCAATGAAATAACAGCTAGGTACCTAGCTGTCAAAATGCAACATACGCGCGAAAATTTAAGTTATTTCATAGTTATTTTCCCTTATGTTTTACTTTGTAACTACTTGTTTATTACAATGAGGTGTTTATCATTGAGAAAGGACTCGTTATTCCTTTTTTGAGAGACAGAACCCTTGTTTATTTTTATTCACTATTTAAATATGTAAGTAATGAGATTATATTTTTTTTTTCATTTTATAATTTCTACACAACTAAGTTGCTTTTACATTGTATTGAAACAAAATTAAGTAGCCGGTTTACTAGAAAATGGAACAGTTTATCATTTAGACATTGATGTTCTCGAAGACCACAAAAACAGTGCAAATAACATTCAACAATAATAATTTTGAAATAAGTAAAATCAAATCGCCGTGGCCTTAGGTAAATACAGTTATTATTTGGGATTAGAAGTACAGAAATCCCGATTCTTCGATACATTTGAAAAAGCAAATTTAATGGAACACCCATTTACAATGAACTCCATACTTTCAATATTGCAGTTAATATTTTGATGCTCCAAAACAAAATGCTCGTTGAGTCCTCTAGTTGATGGAAAACTATATTGTTGCACTCTGAGCACAAAAAGGTTTTCTTTATTACCTTTGCCCTTAGATAAATTTTATGTTTGATTTGTTTGTGATTTTTACAATTTCTCTGAGTACTACGCAATTTAGGACACGCGCTGTAAAGGAATTGTTTGTCGGAATTTCTTGTCCAGAAAAATGAAGATTATGAAACTGTAATATAATGAATTTTGTATTTTCGAACGTGCGGTTTTACAAAACGACTTATCTTCATCATAAATAGCCATTTTCACAGGACCCACTATTCCTATACTTCCATTGGACGAGAAATATTCCTCACACTACATCTTGAAAAGAAGGCATTCTCTCATCATCACAGGCTGCATCATCTAGATCACTTTCATATCCATCTTCTGGTACTAGGAACAACATAAAATCAATTTTTCGGACAATGATTGTAGAAGAAATCTCATCTTTATTAACAAAATGTTCTAATATATTAATTCTCGTCTCTGCGTCATTTATTAGAATCGTTCTAAAAACAAATTGTGCACCAATACTCTTAAAATAAGTAGAATTAGACACCCATCATGGGTAGCTGATCATTACTAACATGGCATTCGCGTGAGTGCCCAGCGTATGATATATATCATACGTTGAAAAATATCATCAAATATCTACCAACTCACAAAACGAATGTCATATTTAAAAAAAATGAAAGTATAATAAAGCTTTTTTTGAATAGATTTTTAATAAAAATATAGTATTTTAACATGAATGACTTTACCAGCGACGCATGATTGATGCATACGCAAAATCGTAACGTGATTTTCAAGGGCAGATAGCAGCTTTTTCATGTCCCTTATTAAACAAAAATAACAATTATTTAAATTTGTTTCATCTCCTATTAAAAACTCATAATATTTTATATTAAACAAAAATAACAATTATTTAAATTTGTTTCATCTCCTATTAAGTAAAAACTCATAATATTTTTAAATGAATAAAATACAGAACTTTCAAAAGTTGATGTTTTACGTACGATATATGAAACGCTGGGATATAATAGGTTAAAGTTGTTACATAGATTGCAGGATTCTAAACTGGAGTTTAAACTAAACTTATACCACTAAGCATAATTTGACTTGAGTTTGGTAATTGTCTGCTTCAGGAAAATGTTTATTTTTAGTATACAATTTATATTTATAAATAATGAATAACAAATGTGGGAAAAAAATATGATATTCATACTAAATAATTCGCTATTCTCTATGATTAATTAGTGAGTCACTTTCTCATTAATAATGTTAAAGAATAAATAAAAATAAAAAGGGTCCTGTCTCTCAAAAAAGGGATAAAGAGTATTTTCTCAATGATAACACCTCATTGTAATAAACAAGTCACAAAGTACAACATAAGGGGAAGAAACTATGAAAAAGAATTTCCTTCATTTAAATTTTCGCGCGTAGGTTGCATTTTGACAGCTAGCTGTTATTTCGTGCTATTTCATTGGACGGTACGCTCCGCCGTACCGTCAGAGAGCTCAGGTGAAAAAATACTTCTGCTACTAAGGTCTAGTCGATTTCTACCACATCTACTTGTTTTCTGTATGGTTTTCTAAAATTTGGACTGGCAACACTGTGTTGTTCTGTGAGATCTGTCACATTCTGTCATATTCATGTAATGTCAGCAATCTGTTGTCGTTTTATTATTTAATAGTTGTTATAGTATTGAATTTGAACCGTAAACTAAATAAAAAATTAATTTTTATTGTGTTTCATTCATAAATTAGCAATGGCTGAGAAAGAGGATAATTTAAACATTGATTCCAACAATTTCAATTCTGAAGTTTTTCTCAATAAATTACTCAAAGAGCAGAACCTCAAAACTATTATGGAGAAGGAATGTGAAATAATACGTGAAAGTCAATTTTTACATTCCGAAATGCAAACTCTAGTTTATGAAAATTATAATAAATTTATTTCCGCAACTGACACTGTTCGAAAAATGCGATCAGACTTTAAGACGATGCAAGTAGAAATGGAACAATTGAGTGAAAATATGGAGAAAATAACTGGATTAAGTGAAACCATATCGACTTCCCTTCAAGATAGTCGGAATTCTGTAGCACGTTTATGTAGTACAAGACAGCTATTACGAAGGTTACAATTTTTATTCTTACTGCCTTCGCAGCTGAATGATTTTTTAAGTAAAGGCATGTATTCCGAAGCTGTCAATGAGTATCTTCACGCACAGAGAGTGCTTGAGCGGTACGGAAGTCAACCGTCATTTAAAAGTATACAACAAGAATGTGACGAAATAGTGAATGAAATGATCAACAGACTGAAAGAAAGGTTAACTTCGACTTCCACATCTGCAGCACAGTTGGCAGAAAGTGTTTGTCTGTTGGTGAGACTACAAGGCTCGGAAGAATCATTGAACGAGAAGTTCTTGTGTTCGTCTGAACCTAGATTAATGATTCATCTGGATGGCTTAAAGGATACAAGCGAGTGCTCTGATTTATTGGAATGGGTGGAAAAGGGAAACACTGGTCTGTTGGCAGATTTAGGCATTGTGGTTACCTCCTACAGCGAAATGTTTCTTCAAGCAGAATTACATGAAGACAATGTTAGGCTATTGAACAACTTCACCGATAAAATTATGAACAAGTATTTGGAATTGGCTAAAACACAATTCCAGACTAACTCCAATCAAGGTGGCACGGAAGTGGTCGTTCGAAGCTTAGACAAGTTTTATAGAAGATTACAAGCCATGAATAATCATTCACAAGGTAATGATTACACCAACGAAGCTACAAGTATAGTTATAACCGTCATAAAAACAAAAGGCAAACATCATTTTGAAGCTATTAAAAGTCAATTTTGGGAGCGTCTCGTAAGCATCAGACAAGGATTAGCAAGTAAAACCAACACCGATTTGAAAGAAATGTTAAGTTCTCTGCAAGTATTCATTATTGAAAAAATTCAAGCGTCGATGCAAGACTTGTTGGTGTTCCTTCAAAGTGGGTTGTCTTTTAGCTTGAAACCCGTCTGTGTTTTGTCCGTTATAGAAACTTGTACGGAATTCATAAGAGAAAGTCTCGCAGACATCGTCCTCGTTGCTAAGAGTTTTACCACTTCTCAATCTGCAAATAACACACCCAATCAGCTACTGCTCATTCTTTCTAAGCTTTGTCATGAGCTTCAGAATTCTGGAATTCACGGGATACTTATGCAAGCCGAATCGTCACTCGATAAAGCAAGCTACTTGGGAGAAACTGTTAAATTTGTAGACAATCTGGAAAGTGCACTCTGTAAACAAATGGGTGAGGGAGCACAAACAATATTAGACTGTTACGTCAGTAGAGTCGGCCTTCAAGTCTCACAGATGCTGAGGGTTTCTGTTCTCAGTAGAGAATGGGTGAGGGTTTTGGAACCTAGAGGCATAAGAGCTGTTGCTAGAAGAGTATTGGAAGCTTTAGGAGCGGCAGAACAAGACACTCAACAATTATATGATTCAGGTGGTGCAACACGGCAATCAAGCGATTCCAGTAGGCGCACCCACAGTTTGACAGCGTCTAAACTGCCTTATAGATCCAATTGGTCAAATGGGGTATTGGATTCAAGTCTGGCCTCCAATATTAATAAATTATTTTCGGAAAAAATTGAAATATTTAGTCCTGTGGAGGCGAATAAAATTTCCATTTTAAGTGGAATAGTCAAGATTAGTTTGAAAACATTCTTGGAATGTGTCAGGCTTCGTACCTACAGCAGATATGGACTACAGCAAATGCAAGTGGACATACACTACTTGCAGCTTCACCTCTGGAGGTTTGTCCAGGATGAAAACCTTGTTCATATTCTATTGGACGAAGTCTTGGGATCGGTCATCAACAGATGCGTGGACCCACAGCTAATGGAGCCTAGTGTTGTAGACATCATATGTGAAAGAGGCTGAATGTCCAAATCTTTGTTATTGTTTAGATTATTTATATTGAAATAATTTGTACTTGTGATAAGAACCTGCAGATTCATCAATCTTGTCAGTAGAAAGTAAGATGTTTGATACTTAAAAAAATGTCAAGCAATAAATGACCCCAATGTCATGGTCTGCCTTCCTACGAATACAGCTCTACTATAAACAGCGGTGAATATGTCAGTTCAGAATGTTGTCAATATTGTTATCATAGTAGCAAAAAACATTGTCATACTTTGAAAGACTGCCGTCTTGTCAGACGATGGACCGCTCCCTAGGAGCCCAGCGCATCAGTCAAATTTTTCCTGTGTTCTT
Organism: Mystacides longicornis; assembly: GCA_963576905.1. NCBI lineage: Eukaryota > Metazoa > Arthropoda > Insecta > Trichoptera > Leptoceridae > Mystacides > Mystacides longicornis. The sequence goes on from OY756434.1 coordinate 5,822,300, forward strand.
TGCTTAGTGTAAAAGGAATATTATATTATAATGTACATAGTTTTACCTATATGCTGTTAAAAATTTATAAAATAAGTTTTTTTTCTGCAATTCCATTCACAATTGAGTGATTTCTGGATAAAATAAGTTATGTAGATAAATAGTCATTCAAAAATTAAAGTTTTTCTTCTTTTGTAACTCTCCAAACTGTTGTCTTCTCTCATTTATCCAGTGAATGCCAGCTATGCATCCTTCACTTATTTTAGGTGCATCATGTTAGGGCAAAGTGCGGCTCCTTTGAACTCAAAAAAATGTATTATTTCAAGAAAAATATACCTTTTTTACAAACAGATTTGGTTCTCAATTTTTTTTTAATCGTTTTAATTTGCATATTTGTCTACTAAGTTTGCCGACCACTGTGTTAAGGATAGATGAGTAAGGGGATGTCAGCCCATAAAATGGTCTGGAGGGATTCTTAGCATGATGCTCGACATAAAATGTGCTCGCTGTAAAATAATTTGAATTAAAAAAGGTGATAGCAAAAAAATGTATTTATTGACCATATGTCTTTTTAAACAGTCCATATTTCACATTTTTATATACATACTTAACTTAATCCTAAAACGAAAGCGCAACTCGCCTAGCCTGAATCACATACACCAGCATAATTACAACATACAAAATGTCTCTTATTATATTACATAATTAATGCTGGAATTAGTAAATTTCGTTTATGCTAGAGGTACAGGATTTATTCAGTCTTAGAATTACAGGTAGGTAATATTAAAATATTTTTTACAAAAACAATGGTAAATTTTTCACAACACTTAAAAATGTATGACTTATGTGTGTTTATTATAGTGTCCCATATTAAAGCAAGATTTGAATTCGATATCATTGTGCATTAAAGTGTTGGCAACCTTGTTCAATATCTCATACGATATTAATTTGATAGCTGGAAATTAGTGAAAATGACATTAGTTCAAAAATTTTGCACAAAATATGGTCGGAATAGAGATTACTACGGTTCAAAAATTTTGCACAAAATATGGTCAGAATAGAGATTACTACCGTGAACTTTTGTCATCCGAAAAAGTCTCCTAGACTTTAGATTTAATAAAAATGTTTTCTTTTATGATGCTATTCAAATTTAGAGGTCTCTTCCAACAAGCCCACAAATTGAGGAAGAAACAATGACTTAATGAAAAACAGACGATTGAGTTGCGTCGTATCCAATTTTTATTGAGACTTTTGACATTTCTGTATTCTGAAAATATAATATAATATTTCACGTTGGAGGAGCAATTATTCAATGATATTTGTATTGCCTTATTTTTTGAAAATTGTAAATTGTCTTAATTTGTAAACTATACTATAAAATATTATTATTATTAGGTGCGTATGGCAACCGATTAAGTTCTAAGCAAGAGCTTCTTGCGTTGAGTTGGAACGTGAATTTGAGAATACCAGTCATTATTTAACGATAGTGTTGACAAAAAAGCATTAGTGTTAGCAACCCTATGTGTTATTTCATAATATACATATAACGTTTCCGTGTGCTTTGCAATTTACACATATTACAATGGAATTACCATCGGGCCAGAAAGCCCAGTGGCTAGTGTCTGCAAAGGATGACTAGGGACGCAGGTTCGAATCCTGTCGGGCAAATGGGATTTTTCCACACGTTGAAAATTGTCATGATTGCGGGGATTTGATTGAACATTCAAATGTTGTTAACATTAAGTGATCAGACTAAGCTAGCCTTCGAAACAACAGTAGATGTTCTTAAGCCTGTAGTGGTTTGTTCATAGCATTTAAAATCGAACATCAAAAGTGAATTGTTAGAATCATTGCTTGTTCTATATTGCGTTAATTTTGGGACACCTATACAATAAAAATATTTCTTCAAACTTGAGGAGTTTTTTTACTTTTATACTGTGGTAAAGTAATCTAAACAAAGCATTCTTAATACTGATTTTTTTATGCTTATTGTTTACTAAAGGAATAAACATTGATTGTAATCAGTTGTGTCTCAATCCAAGAGGATCGGGACTAGGTGCTCCCGTAACTTCTCGGTTAGAATTCACCTGTTCTTTGATAACCTTCAAGGGCACTTCTTTGGCATTGGCAGCGTTGGTTTGATTTTTATTCAAGGATCCACTTCCTCTTCCTGACACCATTTTACTTATGCTCGAGGCAGAGGATTGTTTGGTCGAATTTTGTTTCTCCGATGTTGTGACCACTTCCGTTTTGGATGATTTTTGAGCGCTGGCAGCACCCTCGTCCGCCTCCAAAGCCGGTTCTACTTCGTTTTCAGAAGAGTCCGTTTCTCTTTTTAATAAAACACAAAGCTAAAAACAGACATTACGTTTAGATTTAGAGCTATCTTTCTAGCAGATTTGTACATCGAAATGAATATGTTGGAGAAAATGGTAGCATTGAAAAAGTAAGCACTAAAGCTATTATATACATTACAAAAATAAAATCATTAGTTAACTTTCACTCAAATGCTTAGGCATTTTTGAAGGGGGGAATATTGTATTTTATATAAATAAGTACAATACAATATGGGTTGATAAAAAAATATAGCTGATCTATTATTCGGAATTGGGGTTAAAAGTGCAACCAAATACGTGCTACTAAACAATCAAATTTTCATTATCCTGAAAGTTTCGTAGACAAACATTCTACGTCGTCGCAAGAAACTGAGAATATGTGACCATGCAGCATGCATGCTTACAAAATCAGAAAAGAAAATGACAGTTATCATGTAAAGTTTAATGGATAGTAAATTTCACATGAATGAATTTTTAGTTTTTCAAATTCATTTTTTTTTCAGATTTTCTACTTAATCAATAATTAATATATTACAAACTTTTTAGAATTAACAATGCTTATTAAATTATTTACAGTGCGTTAATCTTACTAGGTATAAATGGGTTAAAGGCCGATATCATAAAGACTGGATTAAATTTTCATTATTTGATTTCAAAGTAACTAACAAATAAATGACGACTCTTAAGTAAAGTTTACCAGCGTCCATATTATTAAAGAAAATTAATCATCCGTATGTTCCTATAGAAATTCGCAGTAAGCTTACCGACTGACCAATGTAAGCTGTTGGTCGTCATGTTTATAAACATGTTTAGATCATTCATTTCAATAAATTTAATATAATATTATTCCAAAGATTAATGTAAGTACAATAACATGTTTATTTTATAGATTTCTTCATCGATTTTGTGAAAATAGAGCCGTCAAAAGAAACTAATGAAATGACAGCTACATCAATGCTTCTCATGAGATAAATATATATATTTTTTTCATTTAAATAATCGAGAGAGACGGCAATGCTGTTAGTCTTTACTTAGTTACTCTTGGATAAGCGATGTTCCAACTGTCTTTTAAAATGGAGGTAACATTTAACTGACGGATGATTATAATTCCGAAAAAAAAAGGGTAATTATATAAAATTTTGTACTTATTTATGGTAACTTTAACAGATTTTTATAATTTCGGCCTTAAATGATGTGATAATTAACTATATGGATATGGAGTGAGGCGTGGTTGACAAAAGCAATGGACAAAATAGAGAATGGAATGTGAATAGAAGTGACATGACGTATTTACCTCGTTGATCCCACCTAGGGCTTGGAAGGCTGGGTGTGAAGATGGAAGATTGGATGGTAAGGATTTCCTAAGTATTTTCTCATACTGACTCAACTTCACTCTGCACAAATTCATCACATTTTGAGCACTCAACAGTTCATCACGCAACAAGTCCGCCTCCTGCCAATAGTACAAAGATTTACAGAAAATACAAACAATTCTCCATTTAGGAACAAGCCTCTCATAATTAGATGAAAGAAGGCTTTTAACATTTGTTATTCTGTGGACAGAAAGGGTGCAAAGATAAACAATTGCACTGTTTTCATCTTCTTTGTTGGTTGTCTATGAGGAGTTTAAATAAATTGAATTTAATAAAACATACAAATAATTATATTAATGTTAGTTTTATTTACTTTTTAGACTTGAATTAGTGGAACATCTTCTATCAATGAATGATACAACGGTGCGATCAGTGCTCCTTAGGTTTATAAATAAGAACATAATTATACTATAAACTTCATAAATAATTTATTGATCTAAAAATGTTCTTTGCTTTAGATTGTTTTTGGCTATTTTTTCGTTCTGAGACTGTTTTGAATGAATTTTAATGTATCTATGTATGTATAAGATTGATCATGGCACAAATCGTCCCTGGTTGGACGCAATGCCAATAATTTAATAAAAAAAAAAAGACTTGAATTAATTTGAAGAAGACAAATCGCTAACTTAAAGAGAAAAATGAGAATCTTCCTATTACAAAAAAAAGTAAAGTGCCCATATTTAAAGATCGAGCCCAATGGAGAGCTCTTGTTGCCTCCCTATGCCCCTTAGTGGGGCGTAAAGGGAGTTAGGATTGGGCGCATATTTAACTATTCCACCATTTTTTTTACCGTTTATCTAATACTTTCCATGTCAACTGAATATTCATTCAATTTCTACACTTCATTTGAGCAAGTCTCAAAAATACACATATTATTATGTTCAATATAATTTTTTTTATTTGAAAAGAATGTGAGAAATAAGTAGGCATAAAAATCTCAGCTTAATTTTTTTATTGTGGCAATACTGCTTTTAAAATGAAAACTTATGACTTACCTCAAATCCTTCAATGACATCACCGTCCTCAACTTTACTTGCCATTCTTATATAACGATGAGTTGGATTCCTAGAATATTAGAAAATAAAAATGTATGTTAGGTAAAGTAAGCTTGGCTAAACGCTAACGGAAAGAGTTTTAATAATTTGAAAAGAACAAGATTACAAGTCATAGACAAAAAGAATGAAGTGTCATAATTTCGAGAGAGAGGTAGGCGGGAAAATTTGAGGTTATATATATTTTTAGATGCGGAATAAAAATCTGGATAGGGACACTAACCACAAAATATATTATTACTAGCTGACCCGCCTGTCGAACTTTGACCTAACTCAGAAAAAATAATAATTTTGACTACATGAATTGAATTCCTACAGTTTAAGGGTAAGAACACGTAGAAAGCCGATTCCGACAAGCGCCAACCAGCGCAAAGAATGTTACTATGCATTTGAATGGGGATACCCACAGAAAAAGCAGGAAGCCGCTTTCCGGCATGACTCAAACAATCCATGAGCCGGTCGGCGCGGGGGTCGAAATCGGCTTTCTACGTGTTCTTACCCTAAGACATAAAAACTTATTAGATTAATTGCGTAACTTTTTGAGAAATCCAAGAGATGGCAGTGTAGAAGCAAAGAAGTCACAGGTGAAACATGTTACATTATTGCACATAGGTATTGTTGAAAGAATAAACTTCATCTAAACCAAATTAATATGGTGAGATTTTACGACCCATTCTCGTACCAATAGGTAGGCACATAAAAAAATTCATAAAAATCGGTCAAGGTGTAGCAAACACCGCGACAAGACATAGATTAGATATACAAAGATTTTAAATTCCTTACTTACTTACCCTGTTTTTGATTTTGTTTTGGGATTGACTTTCTTTTTACTGAACATACTCAAGTATTGGGTGTCTAAATTTTGCTGGACGGGTCTTGGTAATGGTTTGGTGTACAATCCGGGATTTTTTAAATATAAAGCATAATCTATCACATATTGGATATCAACCGAGTTTGGGTAGTGCATTAAATGTGTTAAACATACAATGGTTTCTTGATTAATTACTGAAAAAAAAAACAAATTGGGTTAAAAAATTAGTTAAGGGAAAAAGGAGATTTATGTGTGGAATTAGTGATCTGTTATAGTATAGATAAGCAATACGGTGCAATCATAATGTAAAAACGTGGAATGATTTTGTATGAAGTTGAACTGTGAAAAAAAATTGTTAAATTTAAGCTGTCATCTCTGTATTTTTGTACTCTTCTAATATCCAGTAAAGTCAAAAGGGGTGTAAAAGATTTCTTTCTCTCTCTTTGGTCGAGGGACAATCATCGTCTTTTTGACCATAACCATTCCTTCCTTCAGGTAGAAAATAATTTTAAATCATATTCATAAAAAAGATTGACAACTTATTCAAAAAAAGGAATCAATCTTCAATAAAAATGACACGAAATGGCCCCTTTTACCTTTTTTATTTTTGGACACAAGTGGATATTATTGATATAAAATAGTTACGTATTATAACTTTACAAATTACAGGTGGTCTCATAAAAATAAAAGAGACTCTAAGTTTCCTTAGAAAAATAATGCGTTTCAGAACAACAAAATGACACTTTATGTTAAAGTCCCATTATTGGCACAAGTCGACTTATGTGTAGTTCGATCTTTTACCACCAGAGTTCATAGAAAATTTCGTCTCTCTCTGTCACAAATGATGAACATTTGTATACATTGTGGACAAAAATAGGGTGGAAAACATGGCAAAATGGGAAGAATTATTGTTTACAGATGCCGTTTACTAATTCATAAACCATAATAATGAATTGGGAACAATAACGGCACATTGATGCTCTATTGAGAAATGAAAGTGACAGGATTAACAGAAATTCCGCGAAAATATTAGTAAACAACCTATGTTTTCCATAGATTTCCATGGTAACACTACCAACTTTCAAATATTTTTTTGACATTTCAAATTTTAGCTAAAGTAAGCGGGAATATTTTTTTATGAAACACATTGACTAAAAGAACACTTTAAAATTTAAATGTTCCTTTAGCTAAAGAGTTCTTTAGTTGTTTTTTTGAAACGGCCATTAATCAATGATTGTGTTATACATTTGTAGTTAATCGAAAAAGGTTTAACTCAATTAATTTTTTTAGCACCATACGAGATGCTGAAGCAGCCTTTTAGCATAAAAACGGTCACATTTTTCAAATTTTCAAAGGGGCAGGACTATACCGAGAGCAATGCTGGTTCGTCAAAGACTGATGTGTGGTTTGTCATACCTTTTTGTGTGCACTTATTTTGACTCGATTGCGTATCTATACTACAGGGTGGGGCAGAATGGATTCCCTAGTTTCAAACACTCACTGTAGAGCGGCTGATGGGTTAGCGGAGTGGGAGTACTAACGTAAGGTGGGGGAAGCGACGCCATTTTCATTTCAGAAGACACAATGACATGTAGTTGTTCGGTGAGCATCGAGGTTTTGTCGTAGAAACATTAGTTAAAAACAATAATAGTATGGTGACGCAGAAGGCTTTTCATTGTTGTTTTTAAAGAACGTTTCTACGACAAAGCCTCGATGCTCACCAGACCACTGCATGGGGACTACTTGAAATGAAAATGGCGTTGCTTCCCCCACCTTACGATAATACTCCCACTCCGCTAACCCACCAGCCCGCTCTACAGTGAGTGTTTGAAACTAGGGAGTCGATTCTGCCCCGCCCTGTATAATATATCACTGTGTGGAATAACAATGTTTGTGCAATTGATCAACTTGGATACTTTGGAGATACATAGTATTGTGATCTTCAACTCACATAAACTTTTGATTGCAATCAACATGGCCACCATCACATATCCGGCGAGATCAAAGTCATTGCCTTCCGCAAACATCACATCCCAGAGTATCAAAAGGTCGTGCAAATGAAACTCACGTCCAAATAAAACTCTTAACCATCGGCTGAAACAAATTTTTTGTATAAAAATCATTAAGAACACAGAATAGAAATTTATGTGGAAATATAAGTGTATGCATATTTAGACAAATTTTGTGCCATTTTACACTTAAAATTTAGAACGATAGATTAAGAAGACTTTTATATCACATAGGTACTAACATTCCAAACAAAGATAGGGCTATATCACAATTCTGCAAGTGCTCGGCCAATTCTGCGTCATGGGGTATTAACAGGTTATCCCGAATCAACGCTAAATGATGAACAACTTCATTCTCATTCCTTTTTTGCGGCACCTGAAATGACAAACATTAATGAGGGAATATACCTATCATATCAACAACTGATGACTGACACAACTGATGAAGTACTGTTCGATTTTTAAATGGTATGAACAAACCACTACGGGCTTATGACCATCTTCTACTGTTAAGAAGGCTAGCTTAGTGTGATCACTTTACGTTAACAATGTCCGCTGTTTGGTGGTAATGTTCAAATGCCGGATAATTGTGAGAATTTTAAGATATGGAAAAATCCCATGCCCCGGACAGGATTCAAAGCAGAGCTGAGAGATTTGGACATGGTGTGGGAGGAGGTCATGAACATTGCGCAAGATCGAGTGCAATGGAGAGCTCTTGTTGCCTCCCTATGCTCCTGAGTGGGGTGTAAAAGGAAGTATTGATTGATTTTTACTTAATTTATTTTACTAATTTCTAAGTTATGAAACAAGTTAATTTGAAGTAATGCTACTTACATTGACAGGTTTCGAAACTCCGACTGGTAAATATGCGGACTTATTGGTAGGAATATCATTTACTCTGTAAAATTTTTCAATGCCCGTCATTATAGCTTTGAACAAGGCACTGAAAAATTGCAACAATAAATAAATATTAATTATATGGTGAGACTTAAAAGAGCAATACAGCTTTTAGCAAATTTTTTCCTACTTGTTGAGTAACTGCTATTCTATTATTGTTTCCAACCTTTGTTTTGTGATAATAGATAGGGAATGTTTTACCAGCAGGCGAGGAAACAGATTTTTTAAATAATTTGAAAACAAGTAAAAAAGGTTTGTCACATGTCTTAAGTGTTATATTATTATATAGTACACCGGAATTCCAAGTGACTAATATTACATTCTCACATTTGCGAGTGGTGGTGCGTTATTTCTGCTGTCTGAAGCTGGAGGATACACACACAATAGGTACCCTGTGGCAGAAAAGTGAACTATATCTCTATATTTATCCTATCTTTAGTGCAACCGCAAAGGCGCAATAAGCCTCGGACTTCGAGCGCAATTGAGTGCTCTTGATGCCTCCCTATGCTCCTGAGTGGGGCTTACGCCTTCCGCATTGCGGGTTGGTTTGGGGGGATCCGTGGCGGGCTTGATTTGTGTGTGGCCGGCTTTTTGGTTTGATTGCTTCGATCGAGCTAGGGGGTCGGTTTCGTGTGGGTCGGGTTTGCTGTGGATTGGTCTCCTCCGAGCTAACTTGCGGTGTGCGGGGGGGCCTTTAAGGAAGAATGAATGAGTGCAACCGTAAAAAAGGTCGACAAAGTCACATGGTAGCTGGGAACCCCTAATATTGTTATAATATCCAATCTATACTTACTAGCTGTCATGCTCTATATAAGCGGGATTCATAATTTCTAACAACTCATTCCTGAAAAGAATAAAAACTTGATAAATGGTTTCCGTAATCAGAAAAATAAGTTAATTTCACCTTCATAAAAGCGCAATGGTAAAAACCCATTGGAATCAGAATCGGTAACACATACTGACTGTCAAAAAAGTGGCAAAAATCACAATCAGTAAGACATACCGATGTGATTTTTTTTCATTTTACTGCATACCACCGACATCTGTGTACGTTAAAGTGTAACTGGCCAATAGCTGAGAGTTAAGAAAACTTCTCATTTTTATATTCGGTTTGTTTATTGTGGAGGAGAAATAAGATCATAACCGTAGTTAAAGTACTTTATAGTGCTGTGTCATACAATTTTCAATAAGCCGCCATTACTGATTTTTAGTGATGCGCATGGGCATTTCTATCCAGTAATTAGTTTGTTTTTGCGAATATTATTTGTTACTATGATAGATTTTACAAAAATGAATTGAATATTATGTTTGGATTGTTGGTTTTATAACTTTTATTTAAAATTATTCATTATTTTGCAACGAGTTGAATAAAAGTTGAACAAACACACAGTTGGTTCATACCCAAAAATCATTAAAAAATATGAGAAAACATATTGTTTTTTCATTTTAAAACTATACCTTAATATATTCTCCAAAACACTGCCAAATTTCAGCGATTCTACAATAAACAACTTCTCCATTGCAAAATATAAATTATGAGAACTCATGAAGCTCTGTTGAATAATGTGAAATAGGATTTCTGTGCACATTTTGGTCCAAACAAATAAGATTCCAATGGGTTAAAACATACCAGAACGCAGTTCAGGTCAAGAATAATTTTAAAAAGTTTACCCTAAAGGAGTATGTTCAGCGGCTTTATGATCAGACTGTAGCACGAATAACACAGGTGCAAGTATTTCGTGCATTCCCTGTCTGTAAACCAACAATGGAGTTTCTCGCGCAAAACAGAACAACACTTTCACCTGCAAAAATAAGAATAGGTATTTCAAATTCAAATAAAATCAACTAACTGAGGATGGATTCATAAAGCTCTCCATTCACAATCCATTTAAGTGAATGACATCCCTTCGGAGTGATAGTGAATGACATCCCTTCGAAATGATAGTGAATGAGGGGCTTAATACAAAGTTTTTGAAATTCAGTAGTCTGTGGTATCTAGCTGCCATCTGATCAAGAGATCCGGGGTTCGATTCCTGATGGTGTTCAAAGAGTTTTTTCGTTGAAATTTCTACCCAGGGACCCAATTCTGCAATGTCAATCGATGGGTTTTCTAATGTATGTTTTCTTAAAGAACTCACACGAAAGTCATAAAAAGTCTATTAGAAATCCCATCGGACAACATTCGAGAATAGGGTCTTATGGTTGGTCTGTTTCAGATTGGACGGGACCAGTTTACAAATTGCCTCAGGCAATAAGTTCCGTCAGCTATACTGACACCTTTGTATAGAGAACAGTTGGTCTATTTATATTTCCAGAGAGTATGGAAGGGTAAAAAATATTTAGAGAAGTACTTACTTGTTAATTAAGATCAACTTTTACAAATATTTTATTTATAAGCAATTGAATTTAATCAAAAACAAAAGAACATTATCAAACTGATAATTATTTTCATTGCCTAGCTGATGAGCTTTAAATTCACTTTTTATTCAAACATGGTTAGAACAAAAATAAGCAATATTTGTAAAATAGTTGACTATTGAAGGAGAAGCATTGGAAGACTGAAACTGAGATGTTTGGACGGAGCAGATCCTTAGGCTGCTCGATATAGAGGATTGGCAGACCGAATGGATGGTATGAAGGAGACCATGGTGTATGTGTGTAATACGATGAATACTAAACGCGAATCATCTCACCATAGCTTCTTGAATTTCTTGTTGTTTAAAAAACTCCACTCCTGGATAACTTCTCACAACGTCCAATTCAATTAAGGCACGTAATTCGGCATCACGAAAATGCTGATTCCACACACTCTGAAAACCATTTAAAACAACGTAATAATTTTGCTGGTGGAAACAGTGTTTCATAGTTGCTGTATTTTATTTGCTATTGGGTAAGTTTTTTGGGATGAAATTTAGCACGTAAACCATTTTTTACACCAGTGAGAACTTTTTTTTTAATAAAATTAACGAATTGAATGTGCATTCTTGGTGAACGTGCATTCTTGGTGGTCTCAACTTTTTTTTGTAAAGCTTGTGTGTTTATACAGAGCAAGTTCATAAAAAGTGTTAAATCATTAGATACCTCATCATTCTGTGACAAAGGATTGTCTTCTGGCTCGACACAGTTCCGTGGATTACATATCACACGCTTTCTGATACTTTCATAAGTTCTGCGATTTTCTCTGATTCTGAAAATGAAGTTAACACAGCAAATATGTAACTAGTTGTTTTAATTAAAAACATAGCAGATATTTGTCTCAATACTGCATCAGTTCCACTAAAATTATGAATTTCATGGGAAAAGTCAAGTGATTTCAACCAACCTGAGCGATATTGCATAAGAAATCAATTAAAGTGAATATAGCTGCAAGTGATTTGAAATGTCAATATTTTCAAAATGGCCACCAAATTATCTTTTTCTCCAGCAAATTCATCTTGATCAAGAAATTTAACACTATCAAAGTATATTTTATGATGAAAACAAGAGCACAATAACATTCTTAGTGCAAATAATAAATTATTTTGATTTTATTGTTGTTTTTAAGAGAGGTACCTATTGAGAAAAAAATTATACGAGTTAATTAAATATTTGGTGGGTCTTACTAACGTGCCACTTAAAATTGATCGAATAGCGAGTCATTGTAGAGGAATTATGCTAATTTTAGTGAAACCGTCAGTTAAAATATACTTTTTTCATATATATATATATTAGCGGATTCTAGACGTTAGAGAATCTCATAGGCAATTGGGGTGATCAGATGTAAAAATTAGCTAGAATATAGATATAATAAAAATTTACAGTTTGACTTACACATTGAGCCATTGATTACTTTCTTGAGGAAGAACTCCCAGGAGAATACCCCACGCTATGCTGTGGAGCCGAGATGTTCGTAGAGCTCCCGTTATAGCCAGGCGCCTCACTTCCTCTAGCCCCGCCGAGAGCTGCGTCCATTCGGACCTACAAACAAAGCACAAAGCAGTAATTATCGGATAACAATTTATAAAATATTGTCACGCTCAATGGATGTTACATTTTTGTTTAAACAAACACTTTTACGTTTGTTTAAGTTATTCTGTATAAACTTTCTTTACGTTGTAAGTAAGCGATGTTATTTTTTAATAGAACAAAGCAGATAGACACAATTAATACCATGATACAATAAGGTGATGAAATCATCTTTGACATAGTGTCTACGAACAAAGAGCAGGGGTACCCAAATTTTACGGCCACAGGGTCAAAAGCAAGCAGAAATTTGATTATTGGGATACCAGGCCATAAATTTTTTCTGCACTTTGGATAAAATGTGTAAATAAATTTGATTGAAAATTTTGGAAACGGATAAAAATTATTTATATTCATTTTTAATTTACAACCAAGGTTTACAAATTGTCGCTTCATATATGATTGATATTTTTTGAACAATGGCAATATTTTAACAAAAAATTTATAACAATATTAAAATTAACACCATATTGTTTACAATGGATGATTTAATATATTGACTGAGTATTATTTATTTATATTGTTAGATATGCATTTCTTTATTCACTCTATGTGATTAAGTTTTTGATTTCAATTTCCATATATATTTTAGTATTTTTATTTTTTACTTTCATAATACAAAAATCAATTTTAGATACCTAATACTTCTGTAATACCCACGAACGGGCACTGCCTTGTGGGATTTCTCATTTATGTGTTATTTGATATTATTTTAAACTATTATTTGTATAATCTTGTTGTTTATATGTTTCAATTGTCTGCAAAAATTTTTATGCGAGAAATAAAGAAAGATTTTATTTTATTTATTTATTAAAATCTTAAATACTCATCATGACAAAAATCATCTGTTGCAGAAATTTTGCAGTGATTTTTATTGCAGAAAATTGAAATGTACCAATTGTAATTCATTATTATTAAAATGAAAAAGAAAAACACAAATTTATATTTTTAAAAGAGGAAGTTTTTTTTTAATTAGGTAAGTACTTACAATATTTTAGATGTTTTATAAAGAGGTTCAACGATTGACTTGTCAATTTTATTTTATAAAATTTATGTGTGAATATGTAGGTACATTAATTTGTGATTTGTTGATGGCATGAAATATGTTGGGAAATCAATCTAAATAAATTTAAATATTGGCAACACTGTCTTGTTTATATGTATAATTTGATTTGAATTTGGAAGTGTTCTTTTCATTTGACTTTTGTTTCTATTTTCTTCAAATAAAAAGATGGTTGTTCATTGTGCAGTATAAAAATATTTTGTTTCCTACCTTTTAAAATATCAACAGGTCATGGACCCAGTAAGTGGATTTACATTAAAAGTGTTAAATGGAAAAGAAGATTATGCAACATGGAAGTTTCGCATGAAAGCATATTTGATAGATTGTAACTTGTGGGAAGCAGTAAATGGTTATCCAGAAAGTGATAAAACTGACGAAATTACTAAAAATCGAAAAGATGAAAGAGCTCTAGCAAAGATTTGTCTTACATTAGGACAATCCGCTATTCCACACATACACAATTGCAAAAAAGCAAAAGCAGCATGGGACAAATTAAAAGGCGCCTATGAAGATAGTGGTATGGGTTCGAAGCTACACCTACAAAGGAAATTATACCGTTTTAATTTAAAGGATTTTAAAAGCATTGAAGAATATCTCACAGCCATCATGTCAACAGCACAAAAGCTTTCAGATATAGGTAAAGTTATTCCAGATGAAGATTTGGCCGCAATAATACTTGGTGGGCTGACTGAAAGGTACGATCCCATGATTTTAGCTCTAGAAAGTTCAGATGTAAAAATCACGACAGAAATTATTAAAAATAAATTGATTAATGATATGGGCAGAGAAAATCAAAGTAACAATAATGAAAAAGTGTTCTCATCAAATACATTCAATAAAAGGAATGACAGATTCAAGAAAAAAGAAATAATCTGTTTTAATTGTCAACGTAAGGGGCACAAACGGCCAGATTGTCCTCTTCTTAAGAAAAATAATAATAAAAAAGGTGAAACATCATTATATACGAATACTTATAATGAAATATCTGATTTATGGTATGTGGATTCTGGAGCGACTGCTCATATGACATCAAATAAAAGTTTATTAAAGAATTTCACATCAACAGATAATCTAGAAATAACAGTGGCTAATAACCAGAAAATATTTAGTACAGGAAAAGGTGATGTACCTGTTTCAAAGTCTAACAGTGAGATAAAGTCAATAAGTGATGTTCTGTATGTTCCAGAAGTAAACGCCAATATTTTATCAGTGTCTAAATGTATTTCCAAAGGTTTTAAAGTATTATTTAATAAAGATGGAGCTCATATTATGTCAAACGAAACAAAAGTTACAGGAAATGTTATATTAAAAGCACCCCTGCATAATGGGCTATACAAATTCAGTGTGAATGATAGTGAAAAGGTGTATAATGCCTATAACATAAATAAGCAAAGATTGTGGCATAGTAGACTTGGACATCTATGTCGATATGGTATGAACTTACTATCAAATGGTATGGCAGATGGTTTGGATTTTACACCTGGTGAAGATAAAGATATATGTACAGCATGTCATGCTGGAAAACAATCTAGACAGCCTTTTAAAAATATACCATATAAAGCAGCAAGAAACAAATTAGAGTTAATACACTCAGACTTGTGTGGACCTTTTAGCGTTGAATCTTTTGAAGGTAACAAGTACATGTTATTATTTATTGATGACTTTTCAAGAATGATTTTTGCCTACTTCATTAAATCAAAAGATGAGGTATTGGATAAATTCATAGAATTTAAAGCTTTTGTTGAGAAACAAATGGATAGAAAAATCAAGATTCTTCGAACAGACAATGGCACCGAATATGTTAACTATAAATTTGAGAATTTATTAAAATGTGAGGGTATACAACACCAGACAAGTATACCGAGGACTCCTGAGCAGAATGGTCTGGCGGAAAGGACCAATCGGAGTATAATAGAAAAGGCAAGATCTATGCTCCACGGAGCTAAATTATCACAAGCATTTTGGGAAGATGCAGTAAGAACTGCTGTATATATTAAAAACAGATCCCCTCATAGATCATTATATAAGACGACACCACAAGAAAAATGGACAGGCATTCGTCCAAATCTTTCACATTTAAGAGTATTTGGATGTAGAGCTTTGCTACATGTTCCTAAAGAAGAACGTAAGAAGTGGGATTCTAAGACCAAAGAATATATTTTTGTTGGATACAGTGAAAATAAAAAGGCATATAAATTTAGAGATATAATATATCCTAGAAAAATAGTGCATGGAAGAGATGTCACTTTTGTGGAAGAAAATCTCTCTAGTAATAAGGAGGATAGTAATAAAAATGATCATTCTTCAAAGGAAAAAGTTTCTGGAGATCGTAACATTTCTACTGGATTTGAAAAATTGTATGATGATAATGCAACCCGTAATGAGGATGTTGTAGATTCACAGGATTCATCCACAAAAGATGATGAATCAGAAGAAGACTGTGAATCAGGTGAAGAAGATGACGTATCAGATCAGGAAATTGACCCTGATATATCTACATCTCTAGATACCAACCTGAATGAAGCAGAATTTAGACATGACGACCCATCTACGAGTAGTCAGCAACACAAATATCCAAAACGAGAGCGCAAGAATAAAAACTATAATGATTATGTACTTTATAAAGTAGAATCAAAATTATCGAGTGAACCTCTAACTGTAGAAGAGGCTTTATCTAGAAATGACAGAGATAATTGGGTTAAGGCCATGCAAGAAGAGTACAAGTGCCTTATGAAAAATGATACTTGGGAATTAGTAGAACGAAAGGATGAACAAAAAGTTATACCTTGCAAGTGGGTTTTTAAATTAAAAAAAGATTCAAAAGGAGACATTTTAAAATACAAAGCAAGATTAGTGGCAAAGGGTTTTACACAGACATATGGTATTGATTATAATGAAACTTTTTCACCCGTTGTCAGAGACTCCACTATTAGATTGTTGATTGCATTAGCAGCTAATTGTAATATGAGCATTGACCACTTGGATGTCGAAACAGCCTTTTTAAATGGATCACTGAGTGAAACCATTTTTATGGAGCAACCAGAATATTTCAAAAATGGAAATGATGTTTGTTTTTTGAAGAAATCCATCTATGGTTTAAAACAAGCTTCAAGGGTATGGAACATAACAATGAAAAATTTTTTTAGTAAAGAAAATTATGTTCAATCAAAACATGAACCCTGTTTATTTAGTAAAAGAGTCCAAGATAAGGTGATTTATGTAACAGTTTATGTCGATGACATACTCATTTTTACCAACAGTAATGAGTTGAAAGAAAGATTAAAATATGAATTAAAAAGAAATTTTCAAGTTAAAGATTTGGGAGAAATTAAACATGCTATTGGATTGAATTTTACAAGGAATAATACAAATGAAATTAGAATTGATCAAAAGCACTACATATATGAAATATTAAAAAGATTTGGCATGGAAAATTGTAAACCAGTCTCGACGCCTGTGGATATAAGTTTAATGAAAAGTCAGGGACAAAAATTATCAAATGTACCCTATCAGTCATTGATTGGCATGTTGATGTATTTGTCCGTTAAAAGTAGACCAGATATTGCATATATTACATCTTATTTATCACAATTTAATAATAACCATACAGATGTACATTGGAAAATAGCCAAGAGAGTACTGCGATACTTGAAAGGAACTATTAATTATTCCCTGTGTTATAGGAAGACTAACAAACCATTAGAAGGATATTCAGATGCAGATTATGCTAATAATATAGATAGACATTCGTTTACTGGTTATGCTTTTGTATATGCAAACAGCCCAATTTCATGGATGAGCAGAAAACAGAAGAGCGTATGTCATTCATCTACCGAATCAGAGTATGTGGCCTTATCGGAAACATCCAAGGAAGCAATTTACTTACAGAGATTATTGGCTGAAATATTGAATAAAGAAGAGAGCTCAATAAATCTATATAATGATAATCAAAGCGCCATAAGAATAGCTGAGAATACCGTTTTCCACAATAGAATCAAGCATGTAGATATAAAGTACCACTTCATTAGAGAACAAGTCGAGGATGGGAAGATAAAATTATCCTACATGAGCACGGAGGAAATGCCAGCTGATTTTCTTACTAAAGGAGTGAATAAACAGAAACATTACAAGTGTTTAAAAAATCTTGGAATGAGTGATTAAATTTTTTTTTTGTTTTTCATACATACACATATATTCGATTGCGGGGGAGTGTTGGGAAATCAATCTAAATAAATTTAAATATTGGCAACACTGTCTTGTTTATATGTATAATTTGATTTGAATTTGGAAGTGTTCTTTTCATTTGACTTTTGTTTCTATTTTCTTTAATAAAAAGATGGTTGTTCATTGTGCAGTAAAAAAAAAAATGAAATTAATCATAAATAATGAGGGAAATATTTTCGCATTAGGGCCACACTTGGTCCCTAGTACGTGGTTTAGGCACAACTGAATATTATTAATAAGCGATAATTGAATTATTTCACACAATAAACAAACACAGTATGACTGTATTAAAGTTCCCCTATCAGAGACATAAAGTTTAATAAGTGATATGGACAGTAAATATTATGCATTATCTTAGCTAATAAGTCTCCATTGGTATTCTGTTATCCGCTTCTCAGAACTTTATTTTTTAACACTTTTTTATAAATACATATAAGTAGTATTTTAATAGATTTAACTTAACAATCGCATAACAAAGTCGCATCAAAACTGGGAGATGATGTCAAATTGGGGTACGATATAGATTTTGGTTCACAGATAAAATGCGTTTGCTTTTTGTACAAAATACAAATTGAAATATTTTTGTATAGAATTATTCGCAGATGAAAACACCTTGTACCCCGATGACGTCTCTTGCAAGTCGACAAAAGATCTTAAAGAATGTTTTAACTGGAGAGAAGTTGTATGTACCACATGACCACAAGATAACTTTTTTCATGCACTTTTGGATATTTAAACATGATTTGAAATATAAATACAGTGTGCTTTGTGCATCTTACCATAATAATTCGGAAAAATTTGGTTTTGTCGAACGTCTATTCCTTCAAGACCATATAGAATATCGTAACGTGTAGCACATGTGATTTATAAACTACTTCACCGCCATCTATTGAATATTTTTGAAAGTTTCACGTCTATTGAGGAATTTATTGTTTTTATTACAAACTCATGACCCGTCGAGCTTTATCCCGCGTCCGAATCAACAATAATCATTATATACATAATGAAATAAATTATTAGATAAGTTTAATTCAGTTTTTACGTCATAAACTGTATTTAATTCATGCAATAAGTTAAAAAAAAAAAAATTATTCTGGATTATGTCGAAGTTCGACGGGCAGGTCAGCTAGTTAAAGAATAATTTAAAATGATTTTCCAAAACCGGAAACTCTTTATCAGTAATTTCAATATCAAATTTATATTGTTTTTTAAAAGAAAGTCTCACTGGGACCGAAACAGTCCTGGCCGCATATAAGGTAAAAGCACCAGTGATAGACACATTAAGAAAATTTTTGAGGGAAAAAAAATTAAAAAAAATAAATTCAGAAGGTAGAGTTTTTATAAAGGTTGTTGTGGAAACCTTAATCCTTTATTTATTTATTACCAGTATTATATTGAGCAACTTTGCTAAAAATAGTGTATTTACATCAATCTGAAAAAACCTCTAAAATGGAACCAGTAATAGACATGGGCAAAAATGCCCAGCCCCAGTATTGGACACTTATTTTACCCAATATTCGACACTATAAGAAAATACAATAAAACCCTTCAACAATTCAGAAATTTTTAACTATATACATTACAATGTATACTAAAAACCTTAATAATAGTGTAATGAAAATTAAAAAAAAATACGAAAAGGAAATTTTGTTAAAATGTTTCAAAAATGAACATTTTAACTATATATAACTGTTACAAATTTTTTGATTGTGAATATAGATAAGTATATTTTATGAATTTACTACATAAAACTAAAATATTAAGTACTTTAACAATTTTATTATTATAGATCACTCTCGAGAGAGTGGTTGCCATGTTAGAAGAAAGAAGAAGAATTTTATTATTATTTACTAACAAAACAAAAACAAAGGGTTTTTTGCGATTTGTATTTTATTTTCTGTGGAAAGGACCAATCGGAGTATAATAGAAAAGGCAAGATCTATGCTCCACGGAGCTAAATTATCACAAGCATTTTGGGAAGATGCAGTAAGAACTGCTGTATATATTAAAAACAGATCCCCTCATAGATCATTATATAAGACGACACCACAAGAAAAATGGACAGGCATTCGTCCAAATCTTTCACATTTAAGAGTATTTGGATGTAGAGCTTTGCTACATGTTCCTAAAGAAGAACGTAAGAAGTGGGATTCTAAGACCAAAGAATATATTTTTGTTGGATACAGTGAAAATAAAAAGGCATATAAATTTAGAGATATAATATATCCTAGAAAAATAGTGCATGGAAGAGATGTCACTTTTGTGGAAGAAAATTTCTCTAGTAATAAGGAGGATAGTAATAAAAATGATCATTCTTCAAAGGAAAAAGTTTCTGGAGATCGTAACATTTCTACTGGATTTGAAAAATTGTATGATGATAATGCAACCCCTAATGAGGATGTTGTAGATTCACAGGATTCATCCACAAAAGATGATGAATCAGAAGAAGACTGTGTATCAGGTGAAGAAGATGACGTATCAGATCAGGAAATTGACCCTGATATATCTACATCTCTAGATACCAACCTGAATGAAGCAGAATTTAGACATGACGACCCATCTACGAGTAGTCAGCAACACAAATATCCAAAACGAGAGCGCAAGAATAAAAACTATAATGATTATGTACTTTATAAAGTAGAATCAAAATTATCGAGTGAACCTCTAACTGTAGAAGAGGCTTTATCTAGAAATGACAGAGATAATTGGGTTAAGGCCATGCAAGAAGAGTACAAGTGCCTTATGAAAAATGATACTTGGGAATTAGTAGAACGAAAGGATGAACAAAAAGTTATACCTTGCAAGTGGGTTTTTAAATTAAAAAAAGATTCAAAAGGAGACATTTTAAAATACAAAGCAAGATTAGTGGCAAAGGGTTTTACACAGACATATGGTATTGATTATAATGAAACATTTTCACCCGTTGTCAGAGACTCCACTATTAGATTGTTGATTGCATTAGCAGCTAATTGTAATATGAGCATTGACCACTTGGATGTCGAAACAGCCTTTTTAAATGGATCACTGAGTGAAACCATTTTTATGGAGCAACCAGAATATTTCAAAAATGGAAATGATGTTTGTTTTTTGAAGAAATCCATCTATGGTTTAAAACAAGCTTCAAGGGTATGGAACATAACAATGAAAAATTTTTTTAGTAAAGAAAATTATGTTCAATCAAAACATGAACCCTGTTTATTTAGTAAAAGAGTCCAAGATAAGGTGATTTATGTAACAGTTTATGTCGATGACATACTCATTTTTACCAACAGTAATGAGTTGAAAGAAAGATTAAAATATGAATTAAAAAGAAATTTTCAAGTTAAAGATTTGGGAGAAATTAAACATGCTATTGGATTGAATTTTACAAGGAATAATACAAATGAAATTAGAATTGATCAAAAGCACTACATATATGAAATATTAAAAAGATTTGGCATGGAAAATTGTAAACCAGTCTCGACGCCTGTGGATATAAGTTTAATGAAAAGTCAGGGACAAAAATTATCAAATGTACCCTATCAGTCATTGATTGGCATGTTGATGTATTTGTCCGTTAAAAGTAGACCAGATATTGCATATATTACATCTTATTTATCACAATTTAATAATAACCATACAGATGTACATTGGAAAATAGCCAAGAGAGTACTGCGATACTTGAAAGGAACTATTAATTATTCCCTGTGTTATAGGAAGACTAACAAACCATTAGAAGGATATTCATAGAATTTAAAGCTTTTGTTGAGAAACAAATGGATAGAAAAATCAAGATTCTTCGAACAGACAATGGCACCGAATATGTTAACTATAAATTTGAGAATTTATTAAAATGTGAGGGTATACAACACCAGACCATTCTGCTCAGGAGTCCTCGGTATACTTGTCTGGTGTTGTATACCCTCACATTTTAATAAATTCTCAAATTTATAGTTAACATATTCGGTGCCATTGTCTGTTCGAAGAATCTTGATTTTTCTATCCATTTGTTTCTCAACAAAAGCTTTAAATTCTATGAATTTATCCAATACCTCATCTTTTGATTTAATGAAGTAGGCAAAAATCATTCTTGAAAAGTCATCAATAAATAATAACATGTACTTGTTACCTTCAAAAGATTCAACGCTAAAAGGTCCACACAAGTCTGAGTGTATTAATTCTAATTTGTTTCTTGCTGCTTTATATGGTATATTTTTAAAAGGCTGTCTAGATTGTTTTCCAGCATGACATGCTGTACATATATCTTTATCTTCACCAGGTGTAAAATCCAAACCATCTGCCATACCATTTGATAGTAAGTTCATACCATATCGACATAGATGTCCAAGTCTACTATGCCACAATCTTTGCTTATTTATGTTATAGGCATTATACACCTTTTCACTATCATTCACACTGAATTTGTATAGCCCATTATGCAGGGGTGCTTTTAATATAACATTTCCTGTAACTTTTGTTTCGTTTGACATAATATGAGCTCCATCTTTATTAAATAATACTTTAAAACCTTTGGAAATACATTTAGACACTGATAAAATATTGGCGTTTACTTCTGGAACATACAGAACATCACTTATTGACTTTATCTCACTGTTAGACTTTGAAACAGGTACATCACCTTTTCCTGTACTAAATATTTTCTGGTTATTAGCCACTGTTATTTCTAGATTATCTGTTGATGTGAAATTCTTTAATAAACTTTTATTTGATGTCATATGAGCAGTCGCTCCAGAATCCACATACCATAAATCAGATATTTCATTATAAGTATTCGTATATAATGATGTTTCACCTTTTTTATTATTATTTTTCTTAAGAAGAGGACAATCTGGCCGTTTGTGCCCCTTACGTTGACAATTAAAACAGATTATTTCTTTTTTCTTGAATCTGTCATTCCTTTTATTGAATGTATTTGATGAGAACACTTTTTCATTATTGTTACTTTGATTTTCTCTGCCCATATCATTAATCAATTTATTTTTAATAATTTCTGTCGTGATTTTTACATCTGAACTTTCTAGAGCTAAAATCATGGGATCGTACCTTTCAGTCAGCCCACCAAGTATTATTGCGGCCAAATCTTCATCTGGAATAACTTTACCTATATCTGAAAGCTTTTGTGCTGTTGACATGATGGCTGTGAGATATTCTTCAATGCTTTTAAAATCCTTTAAATTAAAACGGTATAATTTCCTTTGTAGGTGTAGCTTCGAACCCATACCACTATCTTCATAGGCGCCTTTTAATTTGTCCCATGCTGCTTTTGCTTTTTTGCAATTGTGTATGTGTGGAATAGCGGATTGTCCTAATGTAAGACAAATCTTTGCTAGAGCTCTTTCATCTTTTCGATTTTTAGTAATTTCGTCAGTTTTATCACTTTCTGGATAACCATTTACTGCTTCCCACAAGTTACAATCTATCAAATATGCTTTCATGCGAAACTTCCATGTTGCATAATCTTCTTTTCCATTTAACACTTTTAATGTAAATCCACTTACTGGGTCCATGACCTGTTGATATTTTAAAAGGTAGGAAACAAAATATTTTTATACTGCACAATGAACAACCATCTTTTTATTTGAAGAAAATAGAAACAAAAGTCAAATGAAAAGAACACTTCCAAATTCAAATCAAATATTCATAATTAATTGCTCATCCATGAAATTGGGCTGTTTGCATATACAAAAGCATAACCAGTAAACGAATGTCTATCTATATTATTAGCATAATCTGCATCTGAATATCCTTCTAATGGTTTGTTAGTCTTCCTATAACACAGGGAATAATTAATAGTTCCTTTCAAGTATCGCAGTACTCTCTTGGCTATTTTCCAATGTACATCTGTATGGTTATTATTAAATTGTGATAAATAAGATGTAATATATGCAATATCTGGTCTACTTTTAACGGACAAATACATCAACATGCCAATCAATGACTGATAGGGTACATTTGATAATTTTTGTCCCTGACTTTGCATTAAACTTATATCCACAGGCGTCGAGACTGGTTTACAATTTTCCATGCCAAATCTTTTTAATATTTCATATATGTAGTGCTTTTGATCAATTCTAATTTCATTTGTATTCTTATTCCTTGTAAAATTCAATCCAATAGCATGTTTAATTTCTCCCAAATCTTTAACTTGAAAATTTCTTTTTAATTCATATTTTAATCTTTCTTTCAACTCATTACTGTTGGTAAAAATGAGTATGTCATCGACATAAACTGTTACATAAATCACCTTATCTTGGACTCTTTTACTAAATAAACAGGGTTCATGTTTTGATTGAACATAATTTTCTTTACTAAAAAAATTTTTCATTGTTATGTTCCATACCCTTGAAGCTTGTTTTAAACCATAGATGGATTTCTTCAAAAAACAAACATCATTTCCATTTTTGAAATATTCTGGTTGCTCCATAAAAATGGTTTCACTCAGTGATCCATTTAAAAAGGCTGTTTCGACATCCAAGTGGTCAATGCTCATATTACAATTAGCTGCTAATGCAATCAACAATCTAATAGTGGAGTCTCTGACAACGGGTGAAAATGTTTCATTATAATCAATACCATATGTCTGTGTAAAACCCTTTGCCACTAATCTTGCTTTGTATTTTAAAATGTCTCCTTTTGAATCTTTTTTTAATTTAAAAACCCACTTGCAAGGTATAACTTTTTGTTCATCCTTTCGTTCTACTAATTCCCAAGTATCATTTTTCATAAGGCACTTGTACTCTTCTTGCATGGCCTTAACCCAATTATCTCTGTCATTTCTAGATAAAGCCTCTTCTACAGTTAGAGGTTCACTCGATAATTTTGATTCTACTTTATAAAGTACATAATCATTATAGTTTTTATTCTTGCGCTCTCGTTTTGGATATTTGTGTTGCTGACTACTCGTAGATGGGTCGTCATGTCTAAATTCTGCTTCATTCAGGTTGGTATCTAGAGATGTAGATATATCAGGGTCAATTTCCTGATCTGATACGTCATCTTCTTCACCTGATTCACAGTCTTCTTCTGATTCATCATCTTTTGTGGATGAATCCTGTGAATCTACAACATCCTCATTACGGGTTGCATTATCATCATACAATTTTTCAAATCCAGTAGAAATGTTACGATCTCCAGAAACTTTTTCCTTTGAAGAATGATCATTTTTATTACTATCCTCCTTATTACTAGAGAGATTTTCTTCCACAAAAGTGACATCTCTTCCATGCACTATTTTTCTAGGATATATTATATCTCTAAATTTATATGCCTTTTTATTTTCACTGTATCCAACAAAAATATATTCTTTGGTCTTAGAATCCCACTTCTTACGTTCTTCTTTAGGAACATGTAGCAAAGCTCTACATCCAAATACTCTTAAATGTGAAAGATTTGGACGAATGCCTGTCCATTTTTCTTGTGGTGTCGTCTTATATAATGATCTATGAGGGGATCTGTTTTTAATATATACAGCAGTTCTTACTGCATCTTCCCAAAATGCTTGTGATAATTTAGCTCCGTGGAGCATAGATCTTGCCTTTTCTATTATACTCCGATTGGTCCTTTCCGCCAGACCATTCTGCTCAGGAGTCCTCGGTATACTTGTCTGGTGTTGTATACCCTCACATTTTAATAAATTCTCAAATTTATAGTTAACATATTCGGTGCCATTGTCTGTTCGGAGAATCTTGATTTTTCTATCCATTTGTTTCTCAACAAAAGCTTTAAATTCTATGAATTTATCCAATACCTCATCTTTTGATTTAATGAAGCAGGCAAAAATCATTCTTGAAAAGTCATCAATAAATAATAACATGTACTTGTTACCTTCAAAAGATTCAACGCTAAAAGGTCCACACAAGTCTGAGTGTATTAATTCTAATTTGTTTCTTGCTGCTTTATATGGTATATTTTTAAAAGGCTGTCTAGATTGTTTTCCAGCATGACATGCTGTACATATATCTTTATCTTCACCAGGTGTAAAATCCAAACCATCTGCCATACCATTTGATAGTAAGTTCATACCATATCGACATAGATGTCCAAGTCTACTATGCCACAATCTTTGCTTATTTATGTTATAGGCATTATACACCTTTTCACTATCATTCACACTGAATTTGTATAGCCCATTATGCAGGGGTGCTTTTAATATAACATTTCCTGTAACTTTTGTTTCGTTTGACATAATATGAGCTCCATCTTTATTAAATAATACTTTAAAACCTTTGGAAATACATTTAGACACTGATAAAATATTGGCGTTTACTTCTGGAACATACAGAACATCACTTATTGACTTTATCTCACTGTTAGACTTTGAAACAGGTACATCACCTTTTCCTGTACTAAATATTTTCTGGTTATTAGCCACTGTTATTTCTAGATTATCTGTTGATGTGAAATTCTTTAATAAACTTTTATTTGATGTCATATGAGCAGTCGCTCCAGAATCCACATACCATAAATCAGATATTTCATTATAAGTATTCGTATATAATGATGTTTCACCTTTTTTATTATTATTTTTCTTAAGAAGAGGACAATCTGGCCGTTTGTGCCCCTTACGTTGACAATTAAAACAGATTATTTCTTTTTTCTTGAATCTGTCATTCCTTTTATTGAATGTATTTGACGAGAACACTTTTTCATTATTGTTACTTTGATTTTCTCTGCCCATATCATTAATCAATTTATTTTTAATAATTTCTGTCGTGATTTTTACATCTGAACTTTCTAGAGCTAAAATCATGGGATCGTACCTTTCAGTCAGCCCACCAAGTATTATTGCGGCCAAATCTTCATCTGGAATAACTTTACCTATATCTGAAAGCTTTTGTGCTGTTGACATGATGGCTGTGAGATATTCTTCAATGCTT
Source organism: Mystacides longicornis (assembly GCA_963576905.1). NCBI lineage: Eukaryota > Metazoa > Arthropoda > Insecta > Trichoptera > Leptoceridae > Mystacides > Mystacides longicornis. Next base: position 5,848,922 of record OY756434.1, read on the forward strand.
TTAAAATCCTTTAAATTAAAACGGTATAATTTCCTTTGTAGGTGTAGCTTCGAACCCATACCACTATCTTCATAGGCGCCTTTTAATTTGTCCCATGCTGCTTTTGCTTTTTTGCAATTGTGTATGTGTGGAATAGCGGATTGTCCTAATGTAAGACAAATCTTTGCTAGAGCTCTTTCATCTTTTCGATTTTTAGTAATTTCGTCAGTTTTATCACTTTCTGGATAACCATTTACTGCTTCCCACAAGTTACAATCTATCAAATATGCTTTCATGCGAAACTTCCATGTTGCATAATCTTCTTTTCCATTTAACACTTTTAATGTAAATCCACTTACTGGGTCCATGACCTGTTGATATTTTAAAAGGTAGGAAACAAAATATTTTTATACTGCACAATGAACAACCATCTTTTTATTTGAAGAAAATAGAAACAAAAGTCAAATGAAAAGAACACTTCCAAATTCAAATCAAATTATACATATAAACAAGACAGTGTTGCCAATATTTAAATTTATTTAGATTGATTTCCCAACATAATTTGATTTGATCAATGTCAAAATCATCCTCGCTGCTATCGAAATCTATTTCAGAATTAACAAAGATGGCAAGTAAATAAGTCTCCATTCTGAAGAATATGAATTTGATATGTATGTAGATGGAATGCATTTCAAATGGAACAATTTTTTGCATTCATCTCATATGATGCTATTGCTGCTCTTTGTATTTTTTTACAACAGTTTTTTCATTGTTCGCCTTTTTCTTCAATAATTCGTCATCTCTTTTCTGCTTCGCGGCTATTTTACTTTGTTTATCTTCATCTTCATTATGATATAACTGCCACGATTCCGAAGATACTACTCTGGAAGTTTTACTGTCCTCCTTTTTTATGTTCAATACCTTCTTTTCAGGCCAAAATAATATCACTTTGTAGGGAGTACAACCATTTTTTTCTGACATGTTAGGCTGGCAGTTATCTTCCCATAAAGAATTTTCAATTGTTTCAGCATCCGCACCATTTTCCCTGACAGAAGTAGTTGGCATATAATTTGTTTCAGAATTTTTATCCTGTGCTAGGCTCATAATAATAAGTGTTGCATTTTGTCGGCGGTTTATTATTTTCAAAGTTGTTGAGAAATCTCTTAACACGTCCTCGATTGCATTCTTCAATTCGTCTTCCGAATATTGGAATCTCTTTCCTTTAATTTGAGGCATCTTTCAGTCTGTTAAATAAATTTATTGCACCTGTTTAAAATTACCTATACTATGAACCCAATGTTCGACACCTATTGAGAACCAGTATTCGATACATTTCAAACCCCTGTCGAATACTGGACCAGGTTGAAATACGAACCTCAAAATTGAACCACGTAATATTCATTCCTTTTAAAACTGTATGAATATATGATAATATTTTAACCATGAAAAAATAAATTACCCGGTATTCGACACCCCTGTCCAATACTGGGTGTTTACAAAAAAAATTGAGCCAGTATTCGACACCCCCCTTAACACTTAGTATTTGTTAAATTTAACAGAATTATTTAGTGTGACATCAAAATATGGAGTTTGTGTAGTGTTTTGAAACATATAAATGTACAATTATTATTTATTTTAATGAAAAATAAAAAAAAATATAAATATGATCACCTTAATAATTTTGTTAAGATGTTGCTCAAAAACAACAAATGAGAGACGCGCACACAGGATGACCGACAAAAGTCAACTAAAACGTTGCACTTTTTAAATTTTAATTATTGCTTATGACACTAGAGGGATTCGAGAAATTATTGCAACATAAAGCTATTAGGTTAATACCATAGACTCCTTAATATTAATATTTTTAATTCAAAATGTCGAAAACTGGTGCACTGTCTACCACTGGTGCTTTTACCTTAATGGTGCGTTTATACCAAACAAACATAGAGCTAGAGCTGGGAAATAGAATATATTTTCTTGATCGTTGATATCGGACTCTATGGAAACAACAACGAGCAAGAACTAATGGACGATGACAGATTATGCGTGCCAGAGTTTTGTACTTTCTCGTTGTTATTTCCTTGGTGACCATATCAACGATCAAGAAGATAATATACTCTATTTTCCAGCTCTATGTGCATTTAGTATAAACGAACCCTGAGAATGATTGAGTTTGGAGAAAAATTTTAACAGTTGGTCATTATCTATAATATATTGATATGTGAAGAAAAAAATTTGTGTCTATTTTTACAAAAATTGGGTGGAGAGAGGAGCATGAAATTTCGCACACTTATAGTTTATATAGAGGAGTGACGAATGCTAATACTTTTTTTAAATTATGCATAAAAATAGATTAAATCAATAAAAAAAAACATTACAAACATTACTGTAATGTTACGTATTTGATACTCACACACACTTCCACAGACTACTTATAAAGAACATCAACTTCGTAGAAACAAAATAAATGTAAAATGAAAAGCGCCTGCCTCATAATGGGCGCAGAAAGCTTTTTGAAATCAGTATATTCAAATGGAAGGTGGAACTGGAAATAGCGAAATATCAATTGAGAATAGATTAATATTGTTTGTCTAATAAAAAAAAACTTTGTACATATCAACATTTGTACCTGTAGCCCTAGTATAAGTTTTCGATGATCGAATATCGAAACGATCATCGAAAGAGTTTCGAAAAATTTCCATACAAAAATGATCGGATGATTAGATTGTTTGATTTAAGAACACTATTTGCACGCTAATAAGCACTTATTTGCGTGCAATTAGCTTTCGATGAAACTCGTACTAGCCCCGCTGTTATGCTGAGTGATGATTTTTTTAATTGAATAAAATAAAAAAAATAAATTTCAAATTTGACGTATCCATGTCATTGTTTTTGAAAGAAAATTTTGAAATGGCGCTTGCTCAGTCTTTGACAATGGAATCTTAATAATGTTCAAACTTATAATTTAAATAAGTTATGGTCGAATTTCGAGCATTGGTCGACCACACTAGTGTGGTTAAATTTATAATCTACAACCCAAAATTATGAATTGTGGCATGAATTGTAGAGACAATGTATCGTAATAACAAAGACAGTTTTACAGTCGTAACGGTAAAATTAAATCATTTTAATAGCAACTTTATGAGTTGTGTTTACAACAAAAACAGCTAGTTTACTAATAGATTATTTTATTTAAATGAAAACAAATCTCAAATTAGAATTAAATATTAAAATAAGACATGTGGTTACTCGTGTTTATCTCACCCGTATCTTTGTATTCTGATCTTATTATCTTCTGGCTGCTTCAAGGTTTCCATTAGGTTTGTTCTATCTCCCCCGACGTATGGATCTGGAGCTTGACTTGTACTCTGTAAAAAAAAATATAACAATATCTTCATTTCAACAAAAAATCCCTTAATTCTGTTGTTTTCCTGGTTTTACAGGTTACAATCGTCTCTATATTATAAAAATCAAGCCCTATTTGCCGTGGTCATTGCATCACGCGAGAATGGGTGGACCGATTTCTCTAATTCTTCTTTGTTTTGTGTAAACTTCCAGTGCTTTTTACGATATAATTTGATTCTAATTTCGAAATTAAATTGGTGTTTGATAGACACTGTTAATTGTTTGATAGTTGGTGCGATTGAGAGTATGCGGATGGAAAATTTATAGTTTAAAACAGATGCATCAGTCAGAATTACATTGTTTAAAAGGTAATTAATTTATCACTATACGAATTCGAATTCAATATTTTATAGATAGGACCACAGGACAATGTCTGTCGGGAAAACCAGTTTTTTTTATAAAATTTCCGTGCCTCTGAGATTTACAACATTCTGATAATATTTTGCACACTTCAATCACTTGATATCCTTTTGAAATCAAATATTTTTTTATTATTTCAAATATTTGAAGCCTTAACAAGTTTCTTTTTTTTAATGAATCTGAGCTCACTCAAAGTGAACACAAATACATTTTTCGACATTTTTCACATAAGAAAAAATTGTGTTTTGCAAGTCGAAATGGTTGGCACCGGGATTCGAACCCACGACCTTCAGTACATTGTATGTACGAAAGCCGCCGACTGATACGGGTGATCTACCAACCAACTCTTTTAGGAAGACATGCTACATGGTCAAAGCAGGCTTTGAAATCTTGAAAAATGTGTCTAACCCTATATTGCAGCGGTCGTCACACTTTTCTGTTCAAGGGCCACATAGGACAATGTGAGCTCTCACCGCGGGCCGCATCATGGGCGTCAACACCCCCCCCCCCTCATACTGGGTAGATTGAAAATAAACAAATAATGTTACTTTTACAGTAAAATCTTAAATCACTTTGGGTTACCATAAAGAATTTATGAAAAAATATTTGCCACCCCCCCCCCTCCCCTTAAAAAATTCGCACATGGACCGCACATTTATAAATTAGGTACGAAGGGGTACAAAAAAAACGAGAATGGAATTGGGGAAAACTACTGTTCGATCCGGTGCCCATTGCAGACATGTCTTGTGAGCTTGTGCACAATATTTTGTTGCTTTCAGTACATTGGTTTGCCCGTGAAGTTTTTTCAAGGACCCATCCCGTTCAACACACTTCTCAACATCAAGAAGTTAGGAAAAACGTTGACAAAATCGATGCTCTCGTTTGGAAATACCGTCGTCGACGCATTAATGAACTTATATTAGGGATTTCAATCCAGAGAGAGAGAAAATTAAAAGGTTCAAAATGCATTGAAGGTGACCTTCAATCAAGTGGTCCTGTATCTACCTAGCCTTAGTATAAGTTTTCGATGATCGAACGTCGAAACGATTATCGAAAGAGTTTCGAAAATTTTCCATACAAAAATGATCGAACGATTCGATCGTTTGATTATAGAATACTATTTGCTCGTTAATAAGCGCTTATTAGTGTGCAATAAGCTTTCGATGAAACTCGTACTAGCCCCACTGTACAAAAAATATGCCAAAAGTCGAGAATATTGTACTCGAATAAAAATTAATTCGCAAGCAGAGATCATCAAGCTATCCGTGGATATCAAAACACTCAATAGTTCATGACTTTGTGGAACACGTGAAAGTCTGGTGAAAGATGGGTACCTACCACAAATCCTCACACTACCGCAGTAACAAACGCGAATTGAATTTTCTATGGAGAGTTTGGTCGCGTTATTACTGGAGCTCTGTGGTGAAAATTCTATAAGTATTTTTTGTTCGCATTATTACTGATGGGAACGAAAACTGATTTTGTCATTATGCTCCTGAGAGAAACCTGAGTCAATACAGTACGCAAAGTAACCCTTCCGAAGTAGTTCAAAGTCGAAACTAATACCAGTCGAAAATCTCCTTACAAGAAATATAAACCATCAAGAAAAATTGACCGCCAATGCCTTGCTCCTCGACGGCAACGCGCTGGTTCGATTTTCGGGCGTTGCTAAGGCTGGTATTCGATACTATGGTTTCCAAAATTTCAATCAACCACCTTAAAGCCTAGGTCTGGGACCTGCCGACAATTTACATTACCGAAACTGAGAAATAAATATTATTGGAAGGCTATTTTCCGACGATGAAGAGTTTAAGATGGCCAAAAACAATTTTTTTTAGAGAAAGATAAAAAATATATTTGAAGGCTGTTGAAAAGATACATAAATTGGCGGTGGACTGGCTGATGGTGCTGGAGCCAAGCCTGTAGAAGAGGATGGCACGCAGCCCTCTACGGGTGAAGATTTTCCGGAAATACCAAGTGAAAATGAAATGAAAAGTAAAGAAAGTAATTGGCGTTTTATAAAGCGCATTAGGGTTGAAAAAGACTATTTTTTTTTTATTTTATTCAAACAAACTCACGGTCATTAAATAAAATATTACAAATTTCATTGAATATGAATAATATACCATATAATAATGTAGAATAGTAAAATTATTTCAGATTTTTCTGCCTTTTCTTTCAATTTCTGTTTTTTACTTCCATTTTTTTGTCTTTTCTTTTACCAATACCGAGAAACTTTATTATTTAATAATATGAATTTTAGGTATTCCCGTATTTCCGATCCCCGTTATTTATTTTATTAACTTTGCCCATTTTGGCAAGATTTGTCTTTTGAAATCGATCGACGCGTCGCAGGCCGCACAAAAAACGGCAACGGGCCGCATGGGGCCCGCAGATGACGACCAAGGCTATATTGGGTTAATTGTTAGCGAGTGCAGCTTTGTTGCAGTAAGCTCGCCCTCTGTATGTTAATGTTTTTTTATGTTATGCTTTTATAAGATAATCTATGTACAGTAAAGTATAGAAATACATTTTATTCAATGATTTGTTGTAGTTTTCAAAAAAATAATAAAACTAATATGAAGCTACTGTTGCGCATTTTGATGATGCATTATAATCATGCAAAGAGTAAACAAAACATTTTTCATAAAATATAGGATTCCGCAATAAGAGGAAACAGTTGATGACGGAGGGATTGAAAGGAAGCGACTATTCTATTTTCAAAATATCTTCAAGATTAAGGACATTTGAATTAAGATATTGAAATAATATAGTTACCTATAATACAAAAAATGGTTTCAGCTCCTAAATTTTCTAGATTCAAAATTATTGAATATTTTTTGAAAAATGGTTCAAAAAATCGTAGACAGATAAGAATTAAAATAAAGGATGATGCCTTTCTGAAATCATTCTTTAAATGCGCTAAACGCTTTCAATATTATGGAGGATTGGTGATAAAGATAAAAAGGTAAAAATATAATTAATCCTGCAATCCAGCTGTTTATTACTGCATACTTCTTACGTCTACAGAGTCTTAAAAAATATACTCACAATCATATTATTTTTAAAATAATATTTTAAAACAGACGTTTATGGTTGACATTTTCTACAAAATATATAAAAATGAATTGTAAGTCGAATTAACACATATCAAGTAAACATTTTACAAAAAATGCGGCAGGATATTAAATAATAATTATTGTAAGTCACAAACAACTCAAACAAGAGCGAGTAGATACCAAATCCGCTGATTTTGACATTTGAAGAAATAATTAAAAGTTGTCTATGTTTTTTTTTACACCAGCAAAAAATTCAATACACAATACACCAATGTCACATAATATGGTTTGGCGCCACTTCGTTGTTCCACGCAAAATTAAGCAATTCGATGATTTTATGAAGTTAAATGATTTGATTTAGAGCAAAAATTACTTAATGATTTTACACGTGAATGGTCAATGGTTTTATTTTATTATCTGTAAAAGTACTAGTACCTAAAAGAATGTCGGGTTAGTGCGAACACTTATAACTCGAGATCGGCTAAACAAATTTTTATGATGCTTAGTTTATTTGATTCTTCGCCGCTCCGGATAACAGAATAACTAATAAAACATTGAAAACTGGATAGCAAATAATATCTTTGAAAATTTCATAACAACACAATAGGGTATTTGACTAACTTCCAGAAACCGTTTTAAATTATTCTACGATACATTATAAGCACATTCTCTTTATATTTTCTGAAGATATGCCATATTTTATATGAAAATCATGTTTAAAGTTTAAATATCCAAAAACGCGCATAAAACGCTGTCTTGTATAATGGCGCTGGTCACGTGGTGCATTTTACGTCACACCATAGTATTAGTATGAGTTTGCTAACGTGTTGATGACTGTCATTTACTATAGTGTGACGTCACAGGGAACAAAACTAATCACAAGGCGTTTTCATCGGTGACTAGTTCCATAGAAATATTTGGATTTTTATTACGTGTTTTTATAAAAAAAATAAGCCTATTTAAGTTGTAAAATAAACGAAATAAGCTTTCTTGGGCCATTTTCAAACAGAATGACCACAATCTGTAGTTTATTTTTCATAGTGTCAAATACCCTATTGTTAGTTACGACAACCATTGAGCCCGGCACCGGCAAGGGCGTCGCCAAGGGGGGACAAAGGGGGGGGGGGGGGGCTTTGAGAAATATTTTTTTTACATTCTAACATATTTTAAGCGAATATTTTTTTTATAAATTAAAACGCAGAAAGTCAATAAAAAGAGATGATTTTAGTTTGATTAAAAATTGTAACGTGATATGTGAATAAAAAGAGGTGAGTTAAGTTTGATTAATTGTTGTCAGGCTATGCCGTTTGTCATCTGATTTTTAATTTTTTGTTTGATTAGTATTTTTTTTATTTCCCATGATGTTTCAGAAAGTAAGCAGATATTTTGGAAAGAATTATCGTACGAAGATGTTGAACGAAGTTTGACGGGTCATCTTGCATGTATAAACTAAACCAAATATGATCTACAATGGCACTAACAGCCTTAAGGCTAGGGGGTAAGCCAATGACCTTGGGGTAATGGGCGTGTCTATGTCCTTTGTCCCCCTCTTCTCCTGCACTTACCTCAATTTAAATCTCCCAACACTAAAAAGTAAGAAAACTTGCAGTCTGTCATGAAATTGGCTAAAAATTGAGGGCGCTGTTATCGCTCATGGTAACACATTAACAATGACTGTGCTAAAATAAAACACTGTAACGGAAATATTGAATATTTATAATGAAAAAAAATATTTTAAAAATGTCTCTATCGTGACTTTTCAAGAAGATTTATGCATATACTTCGAGACCTAGAGATGTAATTACTTTTCTAATCGAAGCTGATTTTCAATTTCTAGTGCAAATACGTAGTATAATTAAGTTTTAAATTGTAATTATTTTTTGAAAACTGAAAAATAAATAATAAAGATAAATGATAAGTTTTGTGTTTGAACAATTATTTTTTGTTCCCTTGATTTATTGTTCCTTTAGCAGGTTTTTTCTCTGAAATAACTTGCCAAAAATTTTACATATTTTGGACTTCGGGATATGAAAAATAAAAAGCCATAATTAAAATAAAGTGATGTTTAATGAATTAATTGAAGTTAAATAAAGTATAGACAAACTGTAATATTCTTTTAAGCTTTCATCTATATAAACTATATTTCTTGGAGTTCTTTTGGCAACATCCTGTTTTCCATGATTATTTTAAGACAATTTTCTCTTTTAGCCGCAATACTTTCCTATTTGAATTGCATTTTTGTACGAAAACCCAATGTTTATTAAAGTTTTTCGTAGAAGTTCGTAGCTCCCATCAAAATTCAAATAATTTTGTACAACTTGTAACATGCTTCTCAAACTGGGTATTACTTTTTTTACTGTATAAAAATGAACTTTTTGGCTTATGGCACAGCGGTCGAAATCATCCAATCCTTTTTTTGGTCGCCCTTTTCTATGTTTACCTGGCGTGGTAAATTTGCATTGATTTGAATTCCCTTCTTTTACAATTCTCCTAATAGAACGCACATATTATATACCTGAAAAAAAATAAAGATTAATTATTTGATATGAAAGTTTTATTGTATAAAAACAATGAGCTGACACTGTTGAAAACATATTTACTATTATCGATTGATTTCTTAATATTAGTATTATAATTTAATAAGTTTATACATTATTTTAATTAAAAAAGTAAAGTATTATTTTAATTAAAAAAGTAAAAAAAATCAACTTATATAGTATATAGTATTGCAATTTAACAAACATTATTTCCTATACCGTGTTTTGTTTTTCGATCGTCAAAACAAACTGTCCTGTGATCTTTTCTTGACATATATTTTTAAAACAAATAAAGTATCCTTAAATGAGCTCTAACTAACTTCTTATACATGAAAATGTTAGAATTAATCATGAAAAAGTATTTTATCTACAAAAAACATAGTATTTACCAATCAATTGAGATGTTAGTTAGAAAACATTAGTAGACAGTTCTCCGGCTTTAACTCCACTAAACATTGCGAATACGTGGCGAATATACACGAATAATGATTTTTCTTGATCCACTACGAATTGTATTGTTCATTTTAATGTCCAAACACACAAACACAAAACTATATTTGATCATGAAATACAAACAAGATATCTTATATATAAATGTCACTGTCAATTATAAACAAAATATAAAAAAGTCCAAATAACCAAAGTTTAAGTTCAAAACGAATAAAGTATAATAAAAATATATTGTCCAAGCACACAAAACTATCATTTATCACGAAATAAGCATAAAATAATCCAAATGTCAATACAGTCAAAGGAACACAACGTCCGCTTCGAAACAAACTCTCCATATGACGCCTCGCACCCCGAACCGCTTCTTTTGCCTGTAATCACGGTAGTGAAACTTCCATACAAACCATAGACAATATATTTGACAGATAAGTTTGACACCTCATGGTCCTTGAGCCATAACTTTTTTTGCGGAAATTATTGGAACGACAGCCGCGCAGCCGCAATGCGTATGCCGCCAACTTCAAGTGTTGAGTTGCTATGAAGTTGTTGATTGTTGCTAAGAAGTTGTTGATTGAGTTGCTAAGAGATTGTTGATTGAGTTGCTAAGAAGTTGTTGATTGTGTTGCTAAGAAGTTGTTGATTTTGTTGCGCGAGTTTATATTTTTTTCACCATGTGTCAGTTTCCTTATATTTCGAAGCTTAATATTAAGTTTCGTGATTTCATTTTACATAAATATATATTTTTTGTATCGTTGTGTGATATTACTGATATTTGGACGCTTTATTCCCTGTTTTCATTGGTGTTGTGATATACGGTCGCTTTGCTTTGTTTTCATCAGTGCAGCGATGTTTGAACGATATGTCTCGTAATTTAATGCCAAAAATGTGGTTCAATATTGGAAGGTCTAAGTGATGAACAAATCTCAAGAAATAGGAGGATTTGTGATATATTTTTTCTTAAGTAGTCCTCACTCGTCATATAAATTTTATTTAAAAAATTAATACTATGTCAAAAAAGCATTATAAAAAACGAATAAATGTAGATATATGTATTTTATTGGATTGTTTTATTAATGCATAATAACATCTTAAATTTTAATTCCATTTCATAAATATATAGTGTAAAATATTCATCAAGACACTGACATAATATTCAATTTTGTCCATAACTTATGAATATTTATAGTTTCTTAATGTGACTTATCCTATTTCTAAAATGGATATATTTTTGTTTTAATTTAACATTTTAATCTTGAATGTGTAAAAACAAGTATAAAATATTACGTTAAAATAAAAATATATTTGCTGATGAAATAGAGTAGGTCATTTATGAAATTATTTATATTCGTAAGTTAAGGACAAAATTGAATATTGTGGGGTATAAGATTTGAAAGCGCGCATGCGCGTAATCTTAGTACGACGAACAAAATATGGCGTTGTAATCGTAAGTATTCCCAGTCTACAAAAAAACCCTCGAGTTGCCACTCTATTTTAAATAGTATTATTATACTCTATGCCTGTAATCTTCTATAAAATAAACCATAGACAATAAAAAATTCATACAATTTGTAGTTTTTCAGTATTTAAAAAAAAAATACAATTTAAAACTCAATTATGCTACGTATTTGCACTCCAATCCAAATCCAAACTCCCTTTAGACCCCACTTAGGGGCATAGGGAGGCAACAAGAGCTCTCCATTGCGCTCGATCTTGCGCAACGGTGATGACCTCCTCCCACACCATGTCCATGTCCCTCAGCTCTGCTTCGAAGGAGCGGAACACAGTGTGAGAGGGTCTTCCTCGTCTTCGGGACCCTGATGGGAGGAAGAACAGCGCTCTCCTCGGCCAACTGTCATTCGGCATCCTTAACACATGTCCCAGCCAAGTCCATCTCCTCCCCACAATGGTGGAGGTGATGGGCTCACGCTGGGTGCGCCGGCGTATAGCGTCGTTCGTGATGCGGTGGTACCATCTTACGCCCAGAATTCTCCTTAGGCACTTCATCTCAAAGGCTGAGACTTTTTGTGCCTGGGCCTTGGTCAGGTGCCAGGACTCACACCCATAAAGGAGAATGGGCAACACACACGCATCAAACAGTTTACATTTCGTCTCGACGCTAAACGCCGACGCTTTCCATATCTTGGTCATGTTGTTGAAGGCGCCACTTGCCATACCGATACGAATCGGGAGCTCAGCCCCGAGGTCACCAGCGGTGGTAATGGTTGCTCCCAGGTACTTAAATTTATCCACCCGGGAGACCTGGTGACCATCGATGGTTATCGGTTGCTGTTTATCGGGGCAGGCATTATTCGCCATGAGCTCCGTCTTACTGGCATTGACTCGAAGGCCGAGGCGTGCTGTTTCGTTGCAGAGTCTTGAAACACTGCGCTGTAATTCCTCCACTGTCGTACTGAACAACGCTAGGTCGTCCGCGTACTCCAGATCGCACAGTTCGCCCATTAGACCATCTCTCTGTGTTATCGGTATACCTCTTGCTCCTTGCATGGACTTTCTCAACAGGAAATCCATGACTATTATAAATATAAAGGGAGCTAGTACGCAGCCCTGTCTGACTCCCGTGGTGATCCTAAAAGCTTCAGTAGGACCACCTGGCGTTTTCACGCTACACTCAGAGTCTTCATACAGGGACTGCACCATTTTAACTATTTTCGGAGGTATACCATACAGAGCAAGTATTTTCCATATTGATGGTCTATGTGGGCTGTCGAAGGCCTTTTCAAAATCTATAAAGCAACAAGCGACTGGAGAGTTAAACTCCTTGCACTGCTGAAAGATGCACCTGGCACAGAAAATTGGGTCCGTGCAGGACCTTCCAGGTACAAAGCCGCATTGTTGCTCTCTCAGGACAGCCATGACAGGCCCCCGAATGCGGTGTAGTAATATCTGAGATAATACCTTACCGGGAACACTCAGTAGAGTAATTCCACGGTAGTTTCCGCATTCAAGGGGGTCCCCCTTTTTAAATATTGCGACGATGGATCCATTCCGCCAATCTTTTGGGCACCTCTCCTCTTCCCACGCCATTTTAAATATATCAAATAGTGGTTGGCCAAGGGTGTCTATGCCTTGTTTGAGGAGCTCTGCGTGAATTCCATCGTCTCCTGGCGCTTTGTTGTTCTTAAGTCTCATCACGGCCAGCACCATCTCACTGTATGTCGGCGGTTCCTCACATATCCCAGTTGCCTGAGGTATATTCAGACCAGCCAACTCCTCCTCAAAGTTGTAAGGTGAGGAGGGCTCGGGACGGTTTAATATTGACTCAAAGTACTCCCTCCATCTCCCTTTAATCAGTTCGGGGGCAGTGACAGTGGCTCCACGAGAGTCTCGTATTGCCGTCACGGGTCTTTTTTGACCCCTGCCCCCGACCTCCCGGGTGATTTCGAAAAGTGTCCTTGAGTCATTTCCGAGTGCAGCAGATTGCGCTCGCCGTATCTGAGAGTTCAGGTGTCTTCTTTTATCTGTTCGTACAGAGTGCTTCACCTTGCGGCTCAGCTCCCTGTACTCAGACACCAAAGCAGCCAGTTTTTGAGGGTCTTTTTCGCTGTCTCTGAGGGTCTTAGCCTTCTGGCGATCTTCGATGAGGCTCCAGGACCCATCGGACATCCATATTGGCCTCTTTTTGCTCTTATAGCCGACAGAAGAACGTGCGGATTCCATAACGGCGTCACGGAAGCTATTCCAAGCTGTCTCAATTGGAACAGCTCCGTGTGAATCCTGCAAGGGGGCAAACCTGGTGCGTAACTCAGCCTCGTACGAATGACGACACTGAGCACTCTCTAACCTGCGTATGTCCAGCGGGCGAGAGGCAGACGGTCCCTGCTGGAAATGGGTAAATCTGAATTTCAACGAACCCACAAGGAGTTCGTGATCAGTATCCATGTCTGCCCCTCGGTAGGTGCGGACATCTCGCAGGTCAGTTCGGTTGCTGGCCCTTACCAGAAGATGGTCAATCTGGTTTTTTGTTCTCCTGTCAGGCGAGGTCCAAGTATATTTATGGATATCCTTGTGGGGGAACAGAGTTCCCCCTATTAAGAGTCCGTGGAGTGTGGCGAAACCAATCAGACGGCTTCCATTGTCATTTATCACTCCCATGCCATGCCTACCCATGACGCCTGGTCCATACTGGGGGTCACTGCCAACCTTGGCATTAAAATCCCCCAGTACAATTAAGCGGTGGCGCCTTGGGACATGGGACACAACTGCATCCAGACTGTCATAAAAACAGTCCTTGGCAGCCGCATCCCCATCCTCAGTGGGAGCATAGCATAGGAGGACCGTCAGTGTTTCGCCTGTCATCTTGAAGGACGCACTCATCAGGCGGTCAGAAACAGGTTCCCAACCAAGAAGGCGAGAGAAGGCATATTTACTCAAAAGTAGAGCGACGCCACGCATCCGTGCAGTTCGGTGACCAGAGTGCAGCATGACATAGTTGCCAACGTCACTCTGCCCCGTCCCTGGGATGCGTGCCTCGCTCAGCCCCAGGATATCCAGTCCATAATCTCCCGCCAACTTGGCAGCAACAAGCTCCCCGCCCGCCCTCAGAGTGCGGACATTCAGGGTCCCGATTTTCAAGCTCTTGTTCCGAGCCGTGGTCAACACAGGGGGGACACTAGCTGCCTGGACCCCCCCCTGGTGGGGCCCAGGCGTCCGAGGCTTAATTTTGTTGCCTTTTCTGACCGCTGGAGTTTAAGGGTGTGAGGTGGTCAACCCCACGACCCCGATCTGATTTTTCGATTACCTGCCTCTTACAGGATGCTCGAAAAACCAGCAAAAAGAACAGAGGTGCTATTCTAAGCCGACAGCCCCACGTATTTGCACTAGAAATTAAAAATCTCCTTCGATTAAAAAAATAATTACATCTCTAGGTCTCGTAGTTAATGCATAAATCTTCTTGAAAAGTCACGACAGAGACATTTTTAAAATATTTTTTTTCATGATAAATATTCAATATTTTTAAAATATTGAAAGTGTTTGCACTAGAAGAAAGATTGAAGAACATCACAATATTTTTCTCAAGAAGCTATCTTTAACAACAACGATAAAAAATTGCATGAAAAAACACCAAAAAACAGCGATTACCCTACCCCAGAGCCTTCGATCTTTATTATCTCCTTTAAATGACCAACAGGACCCCTATTCTGTAGCAAGTGTAGGGTAGTCACTTAAAAAAAGTGACTATTAGGCGATACATTTTTTGTATGAAAAACGTCTATACGTATCGAATGCGAGAATCGCATATAGACGTTTTTCAAGAAGAAAAAAAGCGACTATTAGGCGATACATTTTGTATGAAAAACGTCTATATGCGATTCTCGCATTCGATACGTATAGACGTTTTTCATACAAAATGTATCATCTAAGAGTCACTTTTTTCAAGTGACTACCCTACACTTGCTACAGAATAGGGGTACAGTATTGCATACTTTTTAGTTCTGATTAGATTATTTTAGAGTCCAATTAGACCGAAATAATAACGCACTGGTGGAAACAGTATACTAAATTAATGTCATTTAAAATTCTAGATCTAGGATAAAATTAAATACTTATTTTTTTGTGTATCCCACCTCCTGGATTGATATAAATTTTTTGATAAAAATAGTCAAATAATGTCATTATATTTCAAATCACGTCGTCAGAAAAGTGGGGGGGGGGCTAAATATTATTATTTTTTGCGGGAAAAATCAAACATCTTTGAAAACCATATTTTTCAATATTGCTAAAGTTTGTCTAGTTAATACCAATAACTATTCATTCAATATTCATCAAGCTACGCAAAATATGTGACCGTCATAATAAACTTTAAAAACAAACCAATAAAAAAGTTATTAAATGTAGGTAGTTCTAAATTTTGTATCTTTTACTGCAACTACAAGGCAAAGTTCATAATAAAATATTAGATATGGCAAGAATTTAATAATCTTTGTAAACTGGCAATCGATTGTGAAAAATTGAAAACCTATGTTTGCGTCTGTTCGCTATTCTGATTGTTGGCATCCATTTTCCGTTTGCCGCTGAATAATGTGATAATTCGTTTCAATCATAAAATATTGTTGGTTCTTGTAAGTTTTTACATCTTTCCATTATATTTTACAAGGTTTGTGTATGATTCTCGTTTCTTGGTTGTCTCGGGTATAACACCTAACGGTATTTTAAATGAAGTCGTCTGCCCATATCAACTGTCATGCATACAGATACAATGTTTTTTAGGAATATTAACTATTCAGAAATTGCACAAATAACATTAAAAAAAGTGTCGATAGTGTTGTGGTTATGTTTAAACTTGTTGTGCCTATTCTATTTGTAAGCGATGTTTGGAACAATGGGTCGGCTCGCTCCAGTTTATTTTGATGATAATGCTCTGGATGTCCTAAACAGTGTTGTGGAATTTTTGTCGCGATATGAATTATGTTGCATTAAATTTGATTGCTTCAGAAATGTTTTTTTCGTATTCTCAAAGATAATTGCAACTCATTGACAATACTTTATTCTATGAATTCATATTTCAAGTTATAAGAACATGCTCTTTTGCACAAATTCTTTTATTCCACTTTTTATTTGAATATATGTGATATGCCAAATAATAATTGAGTTTTTTTGGATCTGCAGTCTGTTTTGTGTAATAATGTTATCATTTTTATTAATATTTCCAGTAATTTCATTCTAAACATCGGTGATCTACTTAATATTTAGTTTTAAAATAATTCGTACATATAAAGATTTGGAATTTGAGATTTACTCTGGAATTTCACGTTATAAATGTATGGGTATTGCATTTTGTTTTGTAATACAATGCATAAAATACATATTAAAAAACCTTTTATAATATAAAGAGGGTGTTAAAATAATATTGGGGAATATATTCCTTTTTAAACTACTGTATTGTCTTTCTATAAAAAATTGAGTTTATTTTCCCAGAAATGTCACAGACATTCACATATTGTGATTTGTAGAAGGAATAAATAATACATCTTACGATGTACATCTTAAAAACATTAATATTGTAATGATTGATAAAATGATCAATCAATCAAAGCATAAGGAGGCAAAAAGAGCCCTCCACCGGGCCTGATCTTGCGGAGCTTCTATGGTCCTCCCAAAATCATAGTAATTTAGAAGAATTCTGTCAATGTCTACAATAAAAAAATTCTATCCAAACTATCTGTTCCATTGTGATTTGTTAAAGTTCTAACATATGTTTACTGTTTCTAGGTGTGGTATGTATGAAATAATATGCAATGGATATTGGTAACAAAGGAAGTGGGGAATTTGAGGATGTGAACGTAGCAGAAGCAAGTATATTGGAAATATCTACCAATAATCCAGATGATACTCTTAATTATCAAACGGCGGATGAGGAGAACAGTTCTAAATACTTCTCCATGATTGCCGACTCCTCTCTTGAAGGGACTTCCAGTGCTGATGTCACGCTAGAAAGTAAATCCGTCTTAAACGATACTGCAGAGAAATCACTTCTCAACGACCTATCGAATATTCCGAGTAAATCTGTAGATAAACTTCAAATACACGAGAAAATCGACGCGGCCAAAATTTTATCTGGCGGTGTGGACATTTTTGATGACAATGAAAATTCTTCTGATGAACACGGACTTGTAATTGATTGTGACGCTCAAGTAACTGAGAACGCAGATGCCTCAAAAAGTGATAATAAAAAGGAATGTGACAAGATAAAAGAAAATGACACGAAACAAGAAGTTGTAAAAAAGGATGAAACTATTGAAGATGTAAAGAGAGATGAAATTGTTGAAGATGTAACAAAAGATGAAACAAACAATGACTCTCTGAAGAGTGACATAGAAGATCAACTGATGAAGAGCGAAGAAGAAGAACAAATATTGAAAGGAGCGGAAGAAGAGCTGGCGATCGAGGGTGAATTGAAAGATGATGAAAAAATAGACAACTATAGTGCCTTACTTCAAAGTAATTTACCCGAAGGTAGTAGCGTCGTCACACTTTTGATTGACGACAAAAACGTAGAAGCCATAGATATCGGAGAAGGTGTTTACATTTATAAAAATGACGAAGGTGATTTGACAGCCATACAGATAACCTTAAACGAAGATGGGACGACAAATTTCAAGTGTTTACATGTTGGGTAAGATAGACTTTTTATTGAATGATTGATAAATTGTAAATTTTTACAAATGTGTCTATGGCCTAATTCTGTTGAGATGGCAATTATTGGTTGTTCATTTATTTGTATTTCATTTTTATCTATTCTTTGTAATATTATATTAGTGTAAATTTCAACTTGTTTCGTAATTGAAATGTTCTAATTATAGGAAAAACGAAGATGGAAATTTGGAAGTGTACGAAGAGCAAGTTAGCCAAGTGCCAGTCACAACCGAAGAGCTGGAATCCATGAGATCTCAGGTATACAGACATACTTTTATCCAATGTTTCCTTTTTTTACCCATCACGTCATGTTCCTTAAGCGTTAGAGAGCATCTACCCTATTCCTATCTAACACACTTTTTTCGCTTCTTCCACTGATACATCATTTCTTACACAACCTCTCCTATTTCTTTTGCTTCTGCCCTGGCATTCTTTGAGGACAGAATCTATGTGTCTTGTAAATTTTTCATTCTTACAATATACATATACCCATACCATATCAACTTGTTAACTTGCATCTTTTTCACTGTTTAACTCCCATACTTACCACATTCTTTCCTAATATTGTTATTCCTTTCTGTGTCCCATAGAGTCTTTCCACATATTCTTTGTAGATTTCTCATCTCTACTACATTCTTCTTTTTTTGTCCATTTTCATGTTTCACAGCCATATATACCTAATTGCTTAACTCTCATACCCATAAATATCAGATTTTACTCCAACATGGATCATAACACCTGATGATTCCTAAAAAATGTGCATTTTTAGTTACAATAATTTCTATTTGATTGTTTTAGGAACTTATAAAAAATCCGGAAGTATCTGATGTACCTTTGGATAAAACCAATCCTAAAGTGAAAGCTGTTAACGATTTTGCTGCGAATAACGAAAAAAGTGATGATGCGGAGAGAGTAGAAAATAGCATCAGTGTTCCAATAGTTGAAGAAGCTCAAAAAGATAACATTGTGGAGAGCTTGAAAATAGACCAAGTTGTTGAAAACAAAAGTGAAGCTGATAATCATTTGGGTGAAGTCACAAACACCAATCCAAATGTGGAAACCACACCTCCCAGCGGTGAGCTCATGAAGGAAGATATTAAAACTACTTTAGAATCTACTAATGAAGTAAAGGATATTGCCAAAGACAATAAGCCAACACTTCCTGAATTGCCTTCAAAAGAAACTGTTGGGGAAGTGTTATCTGAAAATGTTGATGCTCAAATATCTGAAGTTGACAAAGAAGTTAGCGCAATAAATGAATCAGAGATTACGAAAACTATGGCAGAAGTTGTAAAACCATCAAAGACTAAAGATGAAGTAAAAATGAATACGGAAACAACGATTGCTGAAGCCTCAGTGGCCACTGCAGAGGAATCAAAAAGCAGTAATGTTGAACTACAGTCTGATCTGAGTTTATGCGGGGACGAAAGCTTCACAAGCGTAAGTGGTGTTTCTACCAAAGTGTCGGATCCTGCTCTTTCTGCCGATAATACAGATAGTCAAGATAGTACATCCAATATATCTGTTATAAACGAAGAGTCCAGTAATACTGGCTCAGTTGTTTCATCCTGCCCCAGCATTGTTCCTACCGACAGCATTATTTCAGAACAACTCTCCATAAACGAAGCTTTGTGTACTAAAGCTGCCGAAGCCAATGTTTCGTGTGAAATTTCCAGTATAGAATCTAAAAATGAGGGCATACATCCCACTGTTTCATCCGAAGAACTATCTCAATGCGGTAGTATTTCAAAATCCATCAGTGATAATGAAGTTTCTAGTGATTCTAATATTCAGTCTGTTGTTTCTAATGAGGAGAATTCTAGTCCGAAACATTCTTTAAATCTCAAAAAGGAGTCTAATTCTTTGCCTGGATCAGAGACCAAGTTATGTTTGAATGTTGTCCAAGAAGCTAACGACACTAAGAGCTTAGATGAATATACAGAGTCGCAGACTAGCGTAGAATCTGATGATGAAGATTATGTAGTCGGTGAACCTGTAACTGGTGATTGTGGCACAGAGTGGAATAACAAAGTGTCTGAAATTTCTGTTGATATAGAAGCTTCCAAAACTGCTACCGAAGTCAAAACTTCCCAAAAGGTTGAAGTACAAGAAGCAGAGTCTGTCAAAGTTAGTAATTCTTTGGAAACAAATATATCCGATAATAATAATGATGTTTCTAAGGAAATTGTTTGTGAAAAAGAAAACTCGCTTTCAAACAAGGAATCAAACGATGTCATAATCAAGGAAATTGATTTTGATAAGTTTGTAAGAAGAACATCCATTCAAATGTTCGAGGAATGCATTCAAGTTGATTACGAAGATGTCACTGAAACTATCAGAACTAAATCTGTTCCAATTTTAGAGATGGATTACAAGACCGATGTTGGCAATAATGCAACGTATAACACCCAAACTGTTGTGTCTAAAGTAGTAGAAACTAGTGTTAAAACCCAACATACATCACCAACAAATTCCAAAACTTCAAAGAGTTTAGATATTAGTATCACCTCGGTGACTAATCCAACAGAAAAAAATCCAAGTCCGAATAAAAGTGTGCAACAAACTTATAAACCAACTTATAGTCCAGTGGAAAATAACAAATATATGAATGCATCTCCATTTGCTGTATACGGGAATCAGAATCCTAAGGCTTTTTCACCCAATAAGAGCTCTTTATCTCAGCCCCCTATACTGAATGTTAAACAAGATGCAGTTAATCTGAAGCCAAAAACTTACATGCCTGTACAGAAACCATCACCACAGAATTTGTCTAACACTCCCCAAGTTTCAGATAAGGGATTGTCTTTTGCTCTTTTGAATGATAAGCAATCTTCTACACTGTTAACTTCCCCTCCATCAAAACCAGCTCTTTCACAATCACCAACACTGCCAGTAACAAACAAACCTGAAATTCTATCACAGGATGTAAAACAAGCTCATGCCCAAGCACAAAATGAATCCTCTACAGATGCGATTGATAAAACGAAAGCAGAGGCTGACAATTCCGATTTGCAAAAAGCAAAAAATAGACAGCCGCGTAAACAAGTCTTTACTCCGGTGACGAGTTCCGCAATGGAGATGATATTCCCAAATTTGTACAATAATGCCCAGGAGTATAAAAAAGAAACTGATGCGAAGGCTTTGAAACTAAAGAAAGAACAAGACATGAAATTTAGACAACTGTCCCGTAAAGAACAATCTAAAAGAGCTGAAAAAGCTAGTAAACCTCCCACTAAACCAGTTGAAAAAATAAGTCCAACCAAACCTCCTGATAAAAATCTTCCGAGAGATTCTGCACTTCTTTCCACGCCAGTGAAAAGTTTTGATAAGTCCATGATCAAAGACTCTGTGGGGGTGATGTTTGCTGATAAACCCATTGCGAGACATTCACCAATCATGCAGCCAAGTCCGATAAAGAGCTATGAATTTATAAACACGGATGTCGTTCAACCTCTCAACCCCATCAAAGCTCCAAGCGAAATTTTGAACAAAAATCTTGTTCATTTGTCGAGTCCAGTTAAAAGTTTTGATCAACTGAACTCTTACGATCCAAACAAGTTATCAAATCCTGTCCTAAAAAATAGTGATCCTAAAAAAGAACAGAATGTCCAGAAAACAAGTCCTAATAAACCTATTGATCGGACATTCAACAGGGAACCACCATATCACAAAAGTCCTGTGAAAAGTTCCAATATAGATATTCCATCTAAAAATGTAGGAAGAACATCTCATCCAATAGATCTGCCAGTCACAAATGTTGATAAAAAGACCTCGGATCATCATGGAATAGAAATTGTTAGATCGAAAGAGTTTGGTAGCCCGAGAACATATTCAAGATTTTTAACTAAACCTGCAATGCAACCTGTTTATAATGCCATGCCTGAGCCAACAACAAAACATTTAGAATCTCCCAAGTCAATGAATGTTGAGAAGAAAATTTCACCCATTGAAGATGTGAAGTTGTCTCCAAAAGATAAAGAAAGAAAGAGCTTAACCGATGAGCCAACGAAAAATGTACATCTAAAAGACCTACAGCTTGGTAAAAGTGATTCTGATGAAAGAAAATCAAGTGAATTAGCAACGCAACAGAAAATAGTAATAGATAAACCGGTTGTTAAATCTGTCAATTCTCAGCTGACTGAAGATAAGCCTGATGATCCTGTTAAGGACAAAGTGGTTGTTGATGACAATGCTGAGTTGACACCAAAATCTAATACAGCCAAATTAGATGATTCACCCAGTTTAAAATCTTCACCATCCCCTATTATTATTAAAAAGACACCGAATGCTTCAACTAGTTCTGAAACAAGAGAATTTGAAAGCCCTGTCGATAGAAATCCTAAAGATAACCATAGCCCTTTGAATGATTCTGCCAAACGTAAAAGAGGACGTCCAAAAAAAGTTGTTACCGATTCACCAGAAACAATACAAAGAAAAGCAACACCACCAAGAAAGGAAACACCACCAATAAAGGAAACCCCACCAAGAAAGGAAACACCACCAATTAAGGAAACCCCACCAAGAAAGGAAACACCGCCAAGAAAAGAAGTGCCATCAAAGAAAGAAGCCCCACCAGTTGATGAAACAAAAGAACCAACTTTTGGTCAATCTAAAGAAGTTGATGGTCAAATTCAAAAGTCAGAAATAGTGCCGAAGAAAAAATCAACAGTTGCAGAATCTCCGAAGTTTGAAGAAAAATCACGAGCAAGCTCTATCTCACCATTTGGCAAAATTGATGAGAATATAAAATGTCCAATATGTTTCAAAACATTCCGAACTCACAACGTTTTGATAAAGCATGTCAAACACTGTACTGGAACAATTAGTGCCGAAGTTCTCAAATCTCCTAAGAAGAGAAAACTTACAGGTACAATTGAAGACAAGTGTGATAGTTTAGATTTGGAGGATGAGGGTAAAACATTAGAAAGTGAAGCTTCCTCAAAGTCTCCGGAAGTGTCTTCAGTAAGTGTTGACTCAGCGAAGAAGCCAAAGCTTGATTTGCCAACAGAATCAAGTGAAACACAGGCAAAACATCAACTTTCTGAAACAAAATCGATTGTTGAGGTTCAACCTGAGAAAGATAAAACTGAAGATCTTCAAAATGATGATAAGTCCAATTCTAAATCAAAAGATGAAACATTGGAAACGATTGTTCTTGAAGATTCTGTATTAGAAGTTGATGTGTCGGGTGTTATTGAAAGATCTGAAGAGTCAGCTGGGAAAACGAAAGCGAGTAATGCTCGTAGCAATAGTAAGACTGATAGTGCAAAGAAGAAACAAACTGCTGGTAAACTTTCTAAAGATAAAAAGGTTTCAGAAGTGAAAGAAACAACTCCAAGTAAACAAAATGCAGGATCATCACCAATGAGTAGGTTGTCCAAGACCCTGAATATGAACCCGCCAGTCACTAATCCTATAGCGTGTACGGTATGCGGGAAAACATTTAGACAGTTGGCACATATGGTCTACCATAGAAGCAGTAAGCATAATCTTGAAGATGGTGATGCTACTCCGGTTGCAAAGAATGAAGATACGAGTGTTAAACCCAAACCAGATGTTGTGGAAACACAACTTGAAACAGAGGCCATACTGAAATGTGAAATTTGTAACAAAGGTTTTAGAAAACTTCATCATTTGGTGGAGCATAGGGAGGTGCATGCAAATACGGAAAGCAAATCACGTAGAGCGTCTGTAGCAAGTGTTAAGAGTGAACCAGAAGCTGGATTTAGGTGTGACACTTGTGATAAATCCTTTAGAAAGTTGCATCATTTGGTTGAGCATAGAGAGTTACATTTGACTGAAGAGACAGAACCACCAGAAGTTCCTACAACTCCATCAAAAGTTAACGAATCCAAGCCTGTCGAAGATGCAACTTGTCCGGGATGTGGAAAGACATTTAGAAAACGACATCATATGGTTGAACACAGAGATGTACATTGTTCTCCATCTAAAAAGGGAAAAACTGACGATGCTTCCGCAGCAGATGGAAGTATTCGTTTATCTATAGCAAGTTCCAATAGTGACGAAGGAAACAGTTGCGGAATATGCGGCAAATCTTATAGGAAACTCCATCACATGGTTGAGCATAGAGAGAGTCATGCTGAGGTTAGAGATGAAAAGGCAAAGAATAAACCGGAACCTGAACATCTCAGCACCAAAGATATTATACACGAGTGTGCCAGATGCTATATGGTATTCCCTAATGAGAACTCTCTCAATAAACATTCTGATATTTGCAAAAAGAGAGCTTTGAGAAAGTCATTAAAGTCAGAAGTTACTCAATCTAATGATGAGGTAGAAAGTTCATCGGAAACAAGTGAAAAGTCTATGGTAAACAATGATGAACAGGCTATGAAGACAGCAGAAGTTGAATCTAACGATGATGTTATTATAGTTGAACCAGAAAATATTGATAAAAGTCAACCTGAGGTGGACACTGGAAACAAATCAGTCGACTTAAAAGAAGCTGTTAATGATGACGCATCGGCCTCCATTCAGACCACAGAGCCGGCCGTCAAGAAAAAGTCTTCTGATGTTAAAGAAAACACCAAAATCAAAAGATCTGACAGGAAATCTATGGTGCCAAAACAACCTGCAGTGCCTAAACAACAAACATCCACTCTTTTCAAGGAAACTATCAGCTCTAGATCGAGAAAATCTTCAATAATTAAGCATTCAAATGTTCCTTCATCTAATGTTTCTGTGGCATCGAGATCGTCAAGTGTCAGAAAGTCTTCCATCTCTTCTGAATCAGTCTCGTCTAGAATTAGCATGAAGAGAAAATCAAGTTCTTCAGTTGAACACATTCCTATTAAAAAGGCAAATACCAAAGATTCTTCCGATACTAAATCTGTAAATGTTCAAAGAAGATCTCTAGCTCCACATCGTAGATCTCTTCCCAATGATAATAAAGAAAGTAACGAAGATGATGACTCAATTAAATATAAATTCAAAGAAAACGACGAGTCCGATGTCAAATATAAAATTAATCCCGAGTTTAATAGTAAATCTGTAAAAAGGTTGTCGCAAGGTGGTTTAGATGCTAAAATCAATAAGCCCAAAGTCAAATCAAGAAAAAGTGAATCGGCCCTTTCAGGTTTGAAGATTCCGAAAGAAAAAGTTCTTCAGACTATAATGGAAGAAACAAACATTAGATATTCGTTCCCCAAAATTTCTAAAACAAAATCTGTTGACTCTGAACAACCCGTGTCCAAACCAACAACATCATCTCAAGCAGTTGCTAAAAAAGCGGAAGTCCCACAGGCGAAAGTTGCTGGCAAAAGGGTTGTCATCACAAAAAAAACCAATATAGTTGTGGCGGATAGAAGGAAATCACTCGGAGGCCGAAAGTCTATAGATACCAAACGACTTCCAGGGCTGAAGAAGAAGTTAGAGTTGAGATGCTGTTCTCAAGTATTCAATTCACAGTCGGATCTTGCAGCTCATAGGAAAACTCACAAAGGTATATTAGCATTCCTGATTATAATATTTTAAACCAATCTTTCAAAAAATACTCTGAATAGATAATTATACAGTAACTATTCGAACTTGTCTATACCCTCATTGTATTAAGATGAAGTCAAATTCTTTATTTTTTGTCCGAAACTAATCTTGGAGAGATGCTTATCTATATTCTCAACTGTTTTAACCTGAGGTTTCTCTTGTAGACCCTCTGTCTTGTTTTTCGGTTTTGGGTTGACGTCTGCTACTCACTGAAAGATTTATATTACTAACTAGCTTTCCCGACAGACATTGTCCTGTGGACCTTTTGGTCCTAACCACAGGCTGCCCGATCATTGTGCACTGCGCCTCCAGAAACGAAAATAAACTAATTAAATAATAACATTAAAATACTATTCTAAAACGTCCATATTTCATTCATATTCAAAGCTCAGACGGAATCAACGCGAGAATATAATTATATGCGCGCAATTTGGTTGACTTTGTATGAAAAATTTCTAAAACGCCCGAAACGGTGGAGTAAGTGAAATGGGCTACTGTAAGATTGGCAATTACGTATGCGAGAATGAGAGGGTGCAGGTGCAGAAGACAATAATTTTGTTGTTAGATTTTTTCAAAGATGGCGTCCTATGAAATTTGTTCCTCAAAATAAAAAGATAGTTGCTTTCATAACCACCACGTGTTGGAAAATAAAATTCTCGCCAGATAACAAAAAACATCAAGTACATTCAACAACATCTATTGAACAAAAAATTGGATTTTCAGTTGATAAATTGTTTCCACTACCTGACAACAGATGGCATTCACATAGAATTCCAGTTAGTAAAAAAATCCTTATAGAATCAGTCCAAGTATTGTATCAATCCACCAGCAGATGTCACTAGCCTCGAAAATCTCTAAAATTTGAAATATTTCCCCACTCACTGTATATATACAAGTTTCAACAAAATGTCAATCGGCAACAGAGAACAGGGAATGTTTCCTAGGAGTAGAAAACGCTTTTAACCTGGCCTAGGTGGTTGTAAGCCCACAGCTCTGTTGTCCAAGATCTGATAGACTCATTGTCTGTTGAGATTGTTTCCCAATACATTGGTTTGATAACCTATGTTACTAAGAAAAATCCAGTCTTCAATCCGCGAGGATATAAACAAGAGAAGAAAGGAAACCTTTTCTTTAATAATTTTTTAATGTGCAAATATTTCTTATATTTTTTTTTATAATTAACGAAATATAAAACAGACTTAACGAAATCGGTCCAGCCGATCATGCGTGATGCAATGCTTACCTCAAACTTAGATATACTATTATTTTTTCAGAAAACACGAAGGTCCACAAGTGCGACTGCGGCAAGACATTTGAAACTGAAGGTTTGCTGAAGAGGCACATGGACATTGAGCATACGCCTCCTAAATCCTACAAGTGTTCGGAGTGCGGTGCCTCCGTACGGACCGCCGCGCAGTTCGCCAAGCACAAGAAGGATCACGAGGGGAGTCAGAAATCTCAGAAGCTCGCGGTTAGTAAAAAATTACTCGATGCTAAACCTACGAGTACGAACTTAAAAAGTGTCTCGTCTAAATCCACTAGTGAGGTGTCCAAAACTGTCAAAGCGCAAAGTACAAATAAGAACAAACCTCAGACTCTTGAAATTAGGAAAGGTGTTAAGCGGAAAACTGCTCACGGAGGTGTACCGTTGTCAGATAAGATGATGAAGGCGATGGCTGGTGCCAAATTTCAATAATTTATAATATAAATAAATATATTTGTAAATTATTATCATGAATTGTTGGCTGTTTTCCTATCTATACATATAAATGGATTCTCTTTTTAAATGGAGTGTACATAGATTAAATAATAGAGGTTTATATTTTTTCATGATTTAGAAACTAAGACATAGTTTTATATATAAAGATAATACTAAGCAAAAAGATGTCTTTTTTTTGTAAATTGTTATTTTTTCATACGCAAGGTTAGAGAATATTTTTTTTATTACAATACTTATGTCTAGGTTTCATTCTGATTTAAGTATGTAATAAATAATATCAAAACATTTGTTTTTTTTTTTTTTGTATGTATATTATTGTTAATTTAGAGTCTTTACTAAATATTTATTTCAACAATACAGCTTAATTATTGAAGAAACGAAATTCCCAGTATAAAGATCTCACAATTTGACCCCATATTAGTGTTTTAGTAAAACAAAATATTCAAACTCATTTTTAAATTAAATTCTGTAAATTTTTCGGAGTTTTACGTTTGCCAGAAATGAACTTCATCCATTAATTCATTTTCAATAGACAATACGTGTGAAGAATACTTAAAATGATTTTAAAAGTAATAAATCTTGCACATGATAATATTAAAAGAATTTGATCTGCCTACCTACAGTACTACAACTTTCTGATTGGTCCTTTTTCATAATTAAATATAGATATTATCATATTTTGAGTTTATTTTATAAATATCGATCAAACAATATTAAGAAATCGATATGTATTGAAAAAATCCCGCAATGGCAGAAATATCTTCTTTTTTTTCTCTTACAAACATTGTTGACCTTTTTTTAATTAGGACGATAATTTTTTATTGTTGTGGGTGATTGTCATTATTATTGCATTTATTTCGATTGAGAAAAGAAAGCGTTGTTTCATTTTTTTTTCAATTGTAAACTTTTGTTTTGTCAATATTATATTATTATTTAGATATTAAAAATATATTATTATGTTATTAATAATTACTATGATATGCCAGTTTTTAAGTTAGTTTAGGTTGTTAGGTTTAAAGAAATGTCATAATTAGATCATGTTTTTTTTTTCAGTATGAAGTAATGAAATTTCTATCAAAAATATTTTAGGCGGATTTTGTTTTTTAAAACTTTCGACCTCTGAATTGAGCTGTTTCCGATAATTTCAAATGTTAAAGATGCACGATTATTTTTTTTTTTACATTCACTAAGATTACTTTTTCGAAATTCAAGTAGAATATTCATGAATTCAGAACACTTTTTTTATAGAAAATTATATTGTCAATCTTCTTTTCACTGTATTATATAATTGTATCATATTTCAGAATCTCCAAAGTCTATATTATGATGTATTTTTGATATTCGAATAAACATAAATCTGATAGAAAAATTTAAAAATCGAAGTAGATAATCTATTTGAAAATTTTGTATCATTGGATGATAAAAATTTCTAAATTTTGCATAAAACAGCTGCTTTCGAATACATTATCTTTTTTATTTTTGACTAAAATCATGTTGAAATTTCAATTTTTATGTTAAGACTATTGTTTGAATTTAAACATTTTTGAAATTGCATTTCATCTATATTTTTACGAAATTACTTTTAGTGATTTCAGTTTGTTTGAAAACTTACCTATTTTTTTATTGATTTTTTAAAGATAGGGTATTGGAAATTTAAGTCATCTCAATTTTTTTAAACCATTTCTATGAAGATTGAATAATATTTTGATCCGAGTGGTAGGTATGTCATTTGGGATAAATTTTTTCGAATATATTTTCAAATCCTGGAACGGACCAAAAACATATTCAGCTTTCTGAGAATTAGTTTCTTTCTCTTTCGATTATTGTATCCTTTTTTTTTTTTTAAAGAATATTGTTTTGATCCACCTTTATAATATTATGGTATACCATTCCAAACTTTGCTGAGAGTTGTGATTTTTTTTTACTATCACTTATTGTAAATTAGTTGGATCATGTTTCATTTGAATTGTTTTTTTATAGAAAGACATTTTATACTCATAATACTCGGAAACAGAGAGAATGATCGCTATTTTGTTCCTTGTGTTTACAAAAACAAGTTTAGCCGCAAATTGTGTCTAATTTTTTTAGGTTAAAGACGACTGAGTTAGGAATTCTTAGTTCTTTCAGTTTTTTTTTCTTTTGTAAACTTAATATTATTTATAGCTGATATTCTTGTGAGTTTTATTTTATTAGAAACTATTTTTAACAACTTTATTATATAATTATTATTATTATTTTGAGTAAAGGAATGTTTTTAAAATTATTTAGTCAGGGTTTATTGTTCATAACGAGTTACATGACTGTTTAATAAAAAAATTAATAAAAATTAAGCTTTTCTTTCTTTATTTTTCCTGTCATGCTACTAAACTGACATTTACACCAAACTTAACCGTCCAATCGTCTAGGTGCCTACTCAGTGTTGCCACCTTTGGAAAAATTTTGACCTTGACTTAAACTTTAATAAAGTTTATTCCGAAAATTTGAAATCCGGAAAGGTATAATTTCCCTTAAAAAAAGGTCACTGAGTAAAGATACAACCTGGACATTTTAGGTTTCGCACATCACAAAACCTGTGGAGGTGGCAACACTGCGTACTTTTGAACAAGAGGTTACAGTTATGGATGCGCCTGACTAGAAGAAACTGCAGGGTAATGTCATGAAAAAGTTTTGAGTTTAGAACTAGTCAAATATTCGAAACTTAAGGGTGCTTTGCACCAAAATACCCATTATTGTAACTTTTACCTGATTTTTCTTCAAGTCCTTAACATACAAATCTGAAATTTACGTTTTATTGCAGGATGAACTTTAATTAAACAGAGCAAGCTTTTTAGTAATTGTCTTTTTTTCTGGAATGCCTTTCGAATTTTTCTCGATCTATAATAACTCAAAAAAATACAATACTACTTATAGATACGTCAGTTGCAGAAAAAATGTGAAGATTAATCTTGATGATTATTGGAATTCATCTGATTTACCTAAACATGATTATTTTTTAGCATAGTAATTCCCCTTGAGAAAATAATAAAGTTTAGTTCGAATTAAACTTTTTCGTGAATATTCCTTCTGCCTTAGGAGGCAATTGTGTTCAACGGGCCTTTGAATAAGAAACATTATTTTGTTTTTTTATTTACTCAAAATCACATCATAATAATTATATCTGTTTACATAAGTTATATTATATGTACTAATCAACATTACAAAATAAATTACAAGGAACATGCTACCTCACTAGGTGTAAACCTGTATATCGAGGATAGCGAATATAACACACTAATAGAAAAAAAAACAAACGAAACAACAATCAAAGAACAAAAAAGAAATACATCAAAAACCAAATTTCATACAAAAAGCTGATGTTAAAATCTTACAATCAAATGAGATAAAATAATAGAGCTATACCTACAATAAATCATAACTCAGTGGAACGAATAATCAAAGTGGGTAACAAATTATAATTAAATTGAAATTGGTCAACTATACACAGAAAAGGAAGACGAAGAAAAACGATACTAAACAATAATAAAAAGGATTAAGGCTCTGGGGTAGGGTAATCGCTGTTTTTTGGTGTTTTTTCATGCAATTTTTTATCGTTGTTGTTAAAGATAGCTTCTTGAGAAAAATATTGTGATGTTCTTCAATCTTTCTTCTAGTGCAAACACTTTCAATATTTTAAAAATATTGAATATTTATCATGAAAAAAAATATTTTAAAAATGTCTCTGTCGTGACTTTTCAAGAAGATTTATGCATTAACTACGAGACCTAGAGATGTAATTATTTGTTTAATCGAAGGAGATTTTTAATTTCTAGTGCAAATACGTAGCATAATTGAGTTTAAAATTGTATTTTTTTAAAAAAACTGAAAAACTACAAATTGTATGAATTTTTTATTGTCTATGGTTTATTTTATAGAAGATTACAGGCAAAAGAAGCGGGTTCGGGGTGCGAGGCGTCATATGGAGAGTTTGTTTCGAAGCGGACGTTGTGTTCCTTTGACTATTGACATTTGGATTATTTTATGCTTATTTCGTGATAAATGATAGTTTTGTGTGCTTGGACAATATATTTTTATTATACTTTATTCGTTTTGAACTTAAACTTTAGTTATTTGGACTTTTTTATATTTTGTTTATAATTGACAGTGACATTTATATATAAGATATCTTGTTTGTATTTCATGATCAAATATAGTTTTGTGTTTGGACATTAAAATGAACAATACAATTCGTAGTGGATCAAGAAAAATCATTATTCGTGTGTATTCGCCACGTATTCGCAATGTTTAGTGGAGTTAAAGCCGGAGAACTGTCTACTAATGTTTTCTAACTAACATCTCAATTGATTGGTAAATACTGTGTTTTTTTGTAGATAAAATACTTTTTCATGATTAATTTTAACATTTTCATGTATAAGAAGTTAGTTAGAGCTCATTTAAGGATACTTTATTTGTTTTAAAAATATATGTCAATAAAAGATCACAGGACAGTTTGTTTTGACGATCGAAAAACAAAACACGGTATAGGAAATAATGTTTGTTAAATTGCAATACTATATAAGTTGATTTTTTTTACTTTTTTAATTAAAATAATGTATAAACTTATTAAATTATAATACTAATATTAAGAAATCAATCGATAATAGTAAATATGTTTTCGACAGTGTCAGCTCATTGTTTTTATACAATAAAACTTTCATATCAAATAATTAATCTTTATTTTTTTTTCAGGTATATAATATGTGCGTTCTATTAGGAGAATTGTAAAAGAAGGGAATTCAAATCAATGCAAATTTACCACGCCAGGTAAACATAGAAAAGGGCGACCAAAAAAAGAATTGGATGATTTCGACCGCTGTGCCATAAGGCAAAAATTTCATTTTTATGCAGTTAAAAAAGCAATACCCAGTTTGAGAAGCATGTTACAAGTTGTACGAAATTATTTGAATTTTGATGGGAGCTACGAACTTCTACGAAAAACTTTAATAAACATTGGGTTTTCGTACAAAAATGCAATTCAAATAGGAAAGTATTGCGGCTAAAAGAGAAAATTGTCTTAAAATAATCATGGAAAACAGGATGTTGCCAAAAGAGCTCCAAGAAATATAGTTTATATAGATGAAAGCTTAAAAGAATATTACAGTTTGTCTATACTTTATTTAACTTCAATTAATTCATTAAACATCACTTTATTTTAATTATGGCTTTTTATTTTTCATATCCCGAAGTCCAAATATGTAAAATTTTTGGCAAGTTATTTCAGAGAAAAAACCTGCTAAAGGAACAATAAATCAAGGGAACAAAAAATAATTGTTCAAACACAAAACTTATCATTTATCTTTATTTTTTATTTTCAAAAAATAATTACAATTTAAAACTTAATTATACTACGTATTTGCACTAGAAATTGAAAATCAGCTTCGATTAGAAAAGTAATTACATCTCTAGGTCTCGAAGTATATGCATAAATCTTCTTGAAAAGTCACGATAGAGACATTTTTAAAATATTTTTTTTCATTATAAATATTCAATATTTCCGTTACAGTGTTTTATTTTAGCACAGTCATTGTTAATGTGTTACCATGAGCGATAACAGCGCCCTCAATTTTTTGCCAATTTCTTGACAGACTGCAAGTTTTCTTACTTTTTAGTGTTAGGAGATTTAAATTGAGGTAAGTGCAGGAGAAGAGGGGGACAAAGGACATAGACACGCCCATTACCCCAAGGTCATTGGCTTACCCCCTAGCCTTAATAATAACTAGAGGTCGACCAGTGCTCGAAATTCGACCATAACTAATATAGATTGTAAGTTTGAACATTAGACTGAGCAAGTACTATTTTACCATTTTCTTTCCAAAACTATGACATGGATACGTCAAATTTTAAATGTTGATATTATGTGTAATTTTTTTTCTATTATTATTGAAGAAAAAACAATATTAATCTTTTTTCAAATTGACGCAATAAGTTTGAATATTCCGCTACTTTCAGCTCGACCTTCCATTTAAATATACCGCCTTCAAAAAGCTTTCTGCGCCCATTATGAGGCGCTTTACATTTTATTTTTCTACGACGTTGATCTTCTTTATAAGTAGTGGAAGTGTGTGTGAGTATCAAATACGTAACATTACAGTAGTGTGCGTAGTGTTTATATTATTGATTTAATCCATTTTTATGCATAATTTTAAGAAAATATTAGCATTCGCCACCCCTTCTCTATATAGACTATTAGTGTGAAAAATTTCATTCACCTCCGTCCGCCCAATTTTCGTAAAAAGGGATATAAAGTTTTTGCCTCACGTATTAATATATAGATACTGTTCATTATTTATTCTCACTCTCATACAGTTTTAAATAAGTTCATAATATTCTCATTTCCCGCCCTCATGAGCTGATTTCATAATACAGATTATTTTGTATTTAATGTGAAAAGAAAAACAGCTAAAATCCTTCTTTACGAATATGTACGTCTATTTGATGAAAATGTCTAAATCAGTAAATTTTTCATTATAGTTGTGAATGCATTTGTACTTATTTTATTTTTATTTGGAATAAAGATTTCTGAGCTCCGAGCTATGTAGAATTTGGGGTAAAAAGTATTCTTATGTAGTGGTCTTTTTGAAAAAAAAAGGTGTTTCCTCTCATGTTATATAACTCGATTTTTTATAGCTCGATTAAGACAAAATCAGAAAGGATTTTTTTATTAAAACGTCATTTTATACAATTCTGTAGCTTTTAAAAATATTTTTTTTATTTTATTCAAACAAACAAACACATTTTACTACGCATTAATAATAATTTATTAACGACCATTTGTTTTCGTTTATAAAACTTTTAATTTAATAGCACATTATAACATTTTTACAAAATTCGATTATTGTTAGGAAGTGTCTAGTTTGCCGCTAGCGGTATTCTAGTAATGCGCGCTAATAAGCCGCTGTCAGCAAAATAGCAAAATTATCTAATGTGCCGCTAGTGGCAGTGCAGTGAATGCTATTTTACCGACATAATAGTATTTAAATCTATTTATTATTGGCTTAGAACATTACTTAATTATTTTTTGATCTTCTGAGTTACTGCGAAAAAGTGGTTGATAGCCCTTTTTTTCACGTACCGACTGAGCTGATGTGATTTTTGCTAAAAAATAGATTAATAATGTGACATGAACTTATTTTTATCCCGATGGAATTTTCCAAGTCTAAAAACCATTCTTACCGAAATTTACTATAACTATTCGGAAGTATCAAAATACATCCCATTTATTTATAAAATGGCGGAAAAGTAAAGCAAGTCGATTAAAACACTATTTTTCAATATAAGAGTTTAGAAGTAAAAAAGAAAACCTAAAATATGGCATCTTTATCTTTATAACATTATTATAGTTAGGCACTACCTACTCTTGATCTCATGTTCATATTTTTACCTAATACAGCAATGATAGAAAAATATCCACCACTGGTTTTCATTTATTAACACATTCAAGGAATTACTATATCTAATGATACCTACTCTATTTATAAAAATGTGTGACAAAAACAGCTTTGCTAAGTGGCGAGTGTCCAAATCCACTCTCACCAATATTAAATGAAAAATATTTAAGAGGTGGTTGGTAGTTCAGTGGTATCAATCGGTGGCTTTCGAGCTTACCACAATGAAGTTGCGGTCTCTAACAACTAACCGAACTGTTAATGATATGTATTATAAATTACCTAAACGAATTATTATGTAATTGTTATTATGGTTTGATTTTGTTGTTTTGTTTTTGTTATTCTGGCTTGAGTGTATGTGTCTTGATTTGGCTGTTTTTTGCTTTTTACCGTCTCTGATGATTTTGTGATTGCTATTGTTATTTTTTGTTTGCATGTGTCCTTTGCGATGCTTGTTTGTTGTATGTTGGTATGTTTATTTTCTTGAAATGACTTACTCATTGAATAAATAAATACAACCCTATAATCCCCCAAAGCACGAGCTCTGCTCAATTTTGGGGGTAAAAAAAAATATATTAAAAAAAAAATGTATAAATTTATTATTGTGAATGTATTTTTTTAATGTTTTTTATTTCCTTAATAAAAATATTTGAATTTGAATTCTTTCTATTTCTTAGAAACAAATATAAATGAGCACTTCCAAACTGAATAGAGTTTAACACGAGTACGAAAGAGACGCCTTCGCCGAGTCGCTATCAATCATATGGATACCCCGTGACCATACAAAACAAAGTCGTTTCGATCTTCTAGACAGAATAATTAATAGACACAGCGACTCCCGATACTGTTGCCTACTTCCAGGAATGTCGGTAAAATAGCCTGCGTTCACTGCACTGCCACTAGCGGCATATTAGCGCGCTTTTCTAGTATACCGCTTGCGGCAAACTAGACACTCCCATATTTTTATATTATACAAGCTTTCCCGACGGCTGCATCACTCGATTTCGGGTGCAAGTCAGTGGAAAAAAAAGCTTTCCCGACAGACGTTGTCCTGTGTTCCTAACTATGAATATTGAATTCGAATTTGTATGGTGATGAATTATTTAACATTTGACCAATGTAATTCCGAACGATGCGTCTGTTTTAAACCATGTATATTCCATCCGCATTCTGTCAATCGCACCAATTGGCAATTTCTGTCAAAATTTCAAAATTTTAATAAAAATTATAAGGTAAAAAGTACTAATAAGGTTGTCTACGTAGAGTTTTCTTTAATTTACTAATTTTCTTTTAAAAGGACATTCTCCTGATAAAAGCCTACACGATAAAAAAAGAATTAGCGAAATCGGTCCAGCCGTTTTAGGCGTGATGCGATAACATCGGGAAATAGCTCTCCATTTTTATATATAAGATGGCGACCTTGAATGATTATTTCTATAGTTTAGTTTTTAAAATTATTTGAATTATTTTCATTTTATTGTCAATAAACCCTTTTTATTGCCGCATTGATTTGAAGGAGTAAATAAAACATGATTTATTTGTTTATCCAACTATGTTTATTATGGATTAATTTATAGAATAATAAATTATAACACCTTTAAGTGAAGTACTATACTTGTTTTTGGTTTTAAGATTCTTCTATAACTACTAATCTATATCTTCTGCCAAAAAATCAAGGATATTGATTTTATGTAAGACTTAATTAACTAAGAAATTAACAACATCATAAATAACGTTGGAGACATCATAAATAAAAATGCTACGTTTTCATAGAAAACTAGGACAACTAGGTACCCACATAAAGCAGCCTTAAAATAATTACGAACGCAGTAGTCGAGACAAGACAGTAGGTACAAAGCATTCTATGTTACCTCTTTCACTGCCGACAGTAAAATGATAACAGCGCGAAAGAGACAGTGATAGCCATATCTGTAGTCTCATTGAGCGTAGCTTGGATACCGCATTAAACTAGACGCCCACTGAAATAAAAATAGATTTTTTCTATCGATTACTGCTCTTAAATATCGGTTCCCCTTTTCTAAAAAATCATTGCATAAGTGGCGATTTCCCTATGTTGTCTTGCCCGGTTATGTAATGTTTAAAGTGACCAGACGCCCCGCTTTTTGATAATTTGTCCAGTGTTTCACGACATTTTGAAAATGTTCCACTTTATTGAACTCTATACGTATCGAATGCGAGAATCGCTTTTGTTTTTTTCTAGAAATATGTCTGTGGCGGCGCTATACACGTTTCCCATACAAAACGTATCGTGTAATACTCACTTTACTACCGTGACAACCTTCCGATAAAAAAAAGACTAGGGGTACCTACTGGTGCGGTTGTCGCGGCTCACAAGTAAATGTCGTGAAAACGGGACTTTCCACTCTGTGAAACTCGAATGTCGAGCTCGTTATGCGAAATGTCGCTTGTTTTTGAGCAACTTTTTCAGATATTTTTTTTGCGCGTTATGAAAGGTTCCACTGTACTTTGAATGTCATGTATGCTTTTCGTATATTTGTCTTGTTAATTGGTATAGTTTTTTTTTAAGTTTTTAAACAAAAATAATATATCATACCCATATTTTTTATCTACAAAATATTAATTGCAAGTTAGGTTTAGTGCATGCAACTGGTCTGACAAGTTAGATAAAGCTTCCAGCACATCATCGGGTATAAATTTGCATTTATTGTAAATTATTTATTTTTTTCAAATTGGCCGCAGAATTTTAATGGAAAACTGCTACCGGTCCAATAAAAAATAATTTTCTGTCTATCTCTAGTCAAAATGAGTATGCCGGTACTCATAGAATATCAATCAATTAATTCTTCTTTTACGGCTCCACTTAGGATTGTTGCGCTTAATATTGTGCAATGATATTATGCAATCAATCAACAATTATTCTACCTCAAAAAGACCCGGTTTAGTTGCGATGTCTCCACCATGTGCAAATCCCTCGGCTTTGCTTCGAAAGAACGAAACACGGTGTGACAGGGTTTTCGAACCCTGATGGAAAGAATAACAGCTTTCTTCTCAGTCAACTGTCATTCTATATCCTTTAGGTACACATATCCCAGCCCTGTTCATCTTCTCTCCATAATAATAGAAGTGATGCGCAACGCAGGCTCTAAATAAGTTTCGACTCGAAGTGCTCCAAAAGAACTATGGGCATGGTATCACCGCATCACGAATAACGCTATACGCTGGCGCAACCGCGGATCCAGGGGGGGGGGTTAGGGGGGTCATGACCCCCCCCTAGGCTATGTAATCTCAAGTAGGGCAGTGATATTTATTAATAAAATCTTTATTTTGCTAGCATAATTATAATTTCAAGTGGGCCATGACCCCCCCCTGGAGCAAAAGTACCATACCTATAACAAATTTAGGAAATGACCTTTTTTTTTTTTTTTTTTTAAGGAAAAGTGTAGTTTCCAGATACCAAATTTTGAAAATGACCTTTTTTTTTTTTTTTTAGGAAAAGTGTAATTTCCAGATACCAAATTTTTAAGATAACCTTTTTTTTACTTTGTGACCCCCCCCTGGTGCCAAGGCTGGATCCGCCCTTGCGCTGGCGCTGTTGTAGGTGGCATTAAAAATTATTGTTGAAAGGTCATCTTGGTTGAGACATTATGTTAGGGATGCCCAAAAAGTTGTTTTTAGTAAACCCCATGTGAACTACTGAACACTTCCGTTGATGTGATCCGTTCCATGCTCTTCAAGTTTCAGGTCTTAGCGAGGGATGAGAATTTACGTTAGAATGTACTTCATTAAGCCCGTCTATAGTCCGCTGGTATCTCCAATATGTGACATATGATAGTATAGATAACGTGTTTAAATACACACATATGTATCATATTTTTTTGCATAATATATTTTATTTACCATATTAGCCATATTTAATGTTTGTATATTATGTCACATAATTAGGTACGTCGTTGCAAAATATCGAATCGGTCGATATTCTTATGGGCTAGGCATCATTCTTTTCTACAAATAGTGTAGGTATAATGCACTCAATAAAATTGAGATCAAAACCCTTTCGATGGTATCTATGTTATGTACAATTGTACAGCTTTAAACAGTTTCAAATCATCTGCAAAGAGTAAGACTTCGATGTCTCTGAAAATCGTGACTATGTCATTTACAAATATATTGAATAATAATGGTCCCAAGTTCGATTCCTGCGGTACCCCGCTATATGCATTAATGGGGTCAGAAATGCAGTCCCCAATTCTCGCTATCAGTGTTCTTTCTTTCAGGTAACTTTCCAACCATCGGTTAAAGGTTCCGTCGACTCCGTAAGCACGTAATTTCATTAGTTGCCTGTCATGTGACACCTTGTCGAATGCTTTTGAAAAGTCTGTGTAGATGGAGTCGACTTGACCTCGCTCCGATAGGGTATTCATGATAAATTGTTGATAAGTCAGCAAGTTTGTAAGTGTGGACTTATTTTGGATAAAACCATGCTGTTGACAATTTGATAACTAGTGATGAAAAATGGATGACGTTCGACAAGAACATGTGAAAAAGGTCGTGCTTAAAGATCGGTCAGGCTTTA
The DNA here is from genome assembly GCA_963576905.1 of Mystacides longicornis. Lineage (NCBI taxonomy): Eukaryota > Metazoa > Arthropoda > Insecta > Trichoptera > Leptoceridae > Mystacides > Mystacides longicornis. The sequence goes on from OY756434.1 coordinate 5,888,065, forward strand.
CAGACTGAGTTAAAGCCCGGGATAGCTCGTTATAACAAAATTGGAGCTTTCAACACCGGCCTGAGTCATCCTGATCGGATCTCTACTGTAAACAACAGGTGATAAAAAAGCGATAACTTGAGAGGAAGTTATCCAAAGAAGGAAGGAAGGAAGAAATCCAAAATGCATACCTACGTCATATATTTCTGACCTTTAGATTTCCATCTGTTTCGGTCTCTTCATACTTCTTTAGGCAGTGTCAGAGTAACATCAAGAGAGGGCTGCCAAAACTACTTGTGGTTTTTGATAGGAAATTCTAAAATGACATAATTCTTCAAGCATTATTTGTAATTTAGTAATACTTATATAAATTTATAAATGAAACTAACTTTGTAGTATTATAGGTAACGCTATACTGCAAAGTTAGTAAGTAATCAACGTAATACTGCAAAGTTATAGTTTCATTAATTATAAATTGGTAAAATGAAGTATTATGTTATCCAATCCAAATCCAAACTCTTTTAAGACCCCACTTAGGGGCATAGGGAGGCAACAAGAGCTCTCCATTGAACACCATGTCCAGATTCCTCAGCTCTGCTTCGAAGGAGCGGAACACAGTATGAGAGGGTCCTCCTCGTCCTCGGGACCCTGATGGGAGCCCATCACTTCTACTATTGTGTGGAGGAGATGGACTTGGCTGGGACATGTGTTAAGGATGCCGAATGACAGTTGGCCGAGGAGAGCGCTTTTCTTCCTCCCATTATGTTATAGTTGAATGTAAATGAATTTTGATATACCTAATAAGTTTTTAGTTTTAATATAAAGTACAAAAAATGAACTCCCCCCCAATCTATTATATTTTTTTTTATAGATCTCCACCCGGACTCGGAAGATTTTGGTATGTATCATTTTTAAATTAGGTGATAAATAAATGTACCTATATAAATATTAATTAAAAGAAGAAAAATAAGGAGATTATGGGTAGCCAGGAGCAAAATACTTCATGCTTGGGACGGTTGATACTTTGTTAAGTGACTAGTATTTGATGGGTGCGGACACCAACTGATGACTAAAAAAAAGCTGCTAACCTAGGGTAGCCCAGAACTCATAGTATATTATAACAGCCAGAAGACAATAATTATTATATGCTTTAGAACTACATAATATTCAATATTAATCGGTACTTTAAGGGGGACCCACTAAAGTTACGGACCTCAAATTTTACGTGCTTGTGTAGGAGCATAAGACCAACCCGTATACCAAATTTTATGAAAATCGAAGACATTTTTTTTTCTTTTTTAGCCCTTTTTCTAGAACAAGTGAAATTTTCTTTGGATACTTTAAGAGGGTTCCCCTGAAGGTACAGCAGCCCGATTCACGGAAAAGTTTAAGTCTAAGTTCGAACGAAGTTCGATTCAAACTTTTGTGAATAGGGCTGCTGGTAATAATAATTATTGTAGGCGGCGACTATCTACAGTCTATGTACCTATTCACGGAGGGTTTGAATCGAACTTCGTTCGAACTTCGAACTAAACTTACACTTAAACTTTTCCGTGAATCGGGCTGCAGATCTCAACATTTTACTGACTCATCTACATCGAGGGGCTAACCATTCTACCAAATTTCAATCAAATCGGATAAGAATTACTATGAGTTATGGTGCGCACACATTTTTGGTGTACGCGTACGGGTACGCGGAAATTTTCTTCCTCTTCTAAAAAAAATATTTTTTTTGCATTTTTGGAATCTACACCCTCGAAAACGTCGAGAAAATTAATTTCAGCGAAATCTATTTTTTTTTGTAATCCGATCACAAGACTCATATATTCCATATACTATGAGTAATAGAGAATAAAATAAGCGAGTTCTATTTTTCCAATCCCAGTTCCGTGCTCCTTTACGGGCGCAGAATGATGAAGATTGCGAGGCTATTGGCTCAGCAGCGCTGGAAGGGAGCTACGATCCCATAGAATGGCGATGATTGCTCGAGTCTGTTTATTAAAATTTGTTTAAAACGCTTAGACATTCTAGACATCACCTAATTGTACAAATTGCACGCGACATAATGAGGTGAACGAATAAAATACAGTAGGTACCTACCTAGCTGTCAACACGTAAGGGAGGGAAAATGAATATATTTCACAATTGGCTCGGCTTGTCTCGCGAATCAACGCTGAAATTCGCTATACGTTATAATATTGCCAGTTGCAATTGCGATCTTGAAATCACATCACTAAACTAGTATAATATTGTTGGCTATGCTTTTCATAATCGTTCCATTCTAAATTCAAATTTTAACAATATTCGTGTATCGGAACTTTTTTGTTGTTTCAAGTATCTAACTATTCATTACAAACTTTTTTTTTTTAAATATTTCTATTGTTTGAAAATTATTATTTTTAAGGGTGTAATAATAAAAATAAATGATTCAACTATCAACTAAGTCAAAGTAGGTACTGTTTTGAAGTGTTATTTTTCAAACTTAGCTGGTATTTTTTTAATACATTTCAACCAAAATGAAGTTTTTATGGACTTTGTTGATTTTCTTTTTGGCGAACGAAGGTAAGAATCATATTAAGTCTTAACTTTTAATAATATCTAATAGTTATTACAAACTCTTTGAATAATTACTTTTTGTAAAAGCTAATGTTAAAAGTTATTTTATGTGACATAAATGTTTTCAAGTTTTAAAAAGATTTTAAACATTCATTAAACTTTTCCGACTGCAATTATTATTGTTTATTCATACCTACACGTGTCATAAAAAATATATCGACGACTTATTTAGCTTTATTGTTTGGGCACCGACTTCTAATTAAGAGTTCCAAGGTTTGTTTATTGTTTAGGCAGGAATATTCCAAGTGTAAAATTATTTGAAGAAATTTACAGACTATTTATTTCCATCCTCTCTCATGGCGGACGGAGCTGATGGTTGACTGGTAGAAAATCCCTAAGGCACATAGTTTCGCAGGCTTCACTAATATAGAAAATTAATTTATTTAATATAAGAACCTGAAGATGAATATCTTAATGACATTAAGGGTGAATATTTGAAGATTAACTGAAAATTGCGCAAACAGTAACCAAATTATGAGATACCCCATGCATCATCGAATCGAATTTCAATTCTATGAAAGCCATTCGGTATAATATTATTATCTGTATAGAAAACGATCGACTCGATTTGATTTCGATACCAACACTTCTTATTAATTGATTTATGTAGAATAAGTCGTTATAAATTGCAACGAATAGGGTCCGACGAAATCTGACAAAACTGTAAATTTGTTTAAGATGTGTTAATGAAAAATCAAGGCATAGCGGACTTAACTGTTAATTATTAAAATAACTCAGATTCAATGCTACAGGTACAATTTATTTAAACTTGTATAACATCTGCGTCATCTTTAGTCATAAACCTTATGAATTTTGCATTATTTCACACGTAAGAAAATATTTAAAATTATTTGCATTATTGGATGTTATTTTTCACAATAGGTAGGTATGCTGAAGTTTTTGATGATGGGTAATTGTGAATTTGTCAAAATAATCACATAATGCTAAAAAATGATTGTTTGGCATTATATTGCTAATTGCATCTCTGACTGTCTTGTCACGTTCAGTGATGTTTGTATATGTTATGTGAGGATAGGGCCATCATCCAACATTGGATTGAGAAAGTCGTTAAGAAAAGTCAGTTGTCGAAATTACTGTAGAAGCCCCTATAAGTTTAATCTCATTGCTTGAAAAAATATTAGATTGAATGTGTTATGTTTTTGGTAAAATGGGATTCTTTAATAATGTCGAATCAGTTTTTGGTTATTTTGAAGTATTTTTAGTTCTAATTGGCTATGAAATCATCTTTGGCTTCTCCGTTAGCAGATACAACAACAGAACTGCATGTGCCACGATCTCCGCTGTTTTAGATGTTTTCAGTCTCAAAGAGACGCTATATACATTATTTATGTAATAGGAGAGGGCCCAAAATAGAACCCTGGGGAACTCCACAGTAAATGACAAATGTAATAATTACCTTCAATGTTTTCAATTTTTACCTCCCTATTAATTTCTTTATTCAGTCAAAATAAGAACAACAGTTTACAATTTTTCATAGCAATACTCGACATTGGGAATCACATAACACATCCACAGAACATGGGATATATTATATATTGAGAAAATAAAATCTCAAGCCTCGCAACTATATTATGTAAATATTTTATTATGTATTAAATGTATATAATCTAAAAGATAAGCCAAAGTCAGTAAAATAATAAGCAATAGTGATTATATATTCATATTAAGAAACAAATTCAATTAAATTACAAAAAAAAGTTAATCTTCCAAACGAATTGCACTCCGACGCATATTATGCACATAAAGTAGTAAGGTGCTTTCAATAATAACAATATCTTTAACTGAATTTTTCTGTGGTCTGCTGTAACTGTAACTGCTCTCTTTCTCTCCCAAGATCTCTATTTCAATATTCTGGAACCTGCTTTGTGCTTATCTGGAAACGTGATCTGTCCGCTGCCATTTCAGCTTGGTGAGGCGGTTCACTATGTCCACAAATCTGGTTCTGCGTCTTATATTATCTAGACTAAACCAAAAGTGAAATTGAAAAAGAGGTTTCAAAGCCTTCATATTATCTCAAACAAAAGGAAAATCTTTGACTTCTATTCTCTGAAACAACTTTCCTGTCCAAAATTTTCATACATTTTCATTTTTTCGTATAGGACATCAGTGTAGACAAAAAAAATCACATTGTTAATTCATTGTCATTGCAAAACCGTTAACAAAAACAATAAATTTGGCAAATTTTCCAGAAAAAAAAACGAAAAATGTATTGTATTGTATACGCATAATTAATTTCTTTTTAATAAAATATTTGGGAATAAATAATTGAAAATATACCTTATTTTAAATTATGGAAATATCATTTTGATATTAATTTGTCTGTACAGGATTTTTAAAGTTTCTACATTAGTAGATATCAAATTTTTATTACAGTTTTACGGCGTCTGGGGTCCCCTGCCCGCTAAATTATGCACACATAAAATATTTTACGCAAATTCGACTCAATATTTTTTTACGAACAATATAATTTGGCAACTCTACCATCTCAAACACCGCGAAAAAGTAATAGGTAATTTATTCGTCGATTGACGTTGGTTTTAGTCATCTGCATTTTTTTTTCAAAATTGTAATTTATTACGCGAAAGATTGTTAAAAAAAAACAATAAAGAACAAGCTCACTTCTTTTTTTGTAATTGATCTGTACTAACTCTAACTGCTTTATTTAAAAACTCTGATCAGTGGAATAAGAGTTCAGCGGTAGAAAATTTGCGATCAAGCCGTCGTCGAGGTAGTTTAACCCATATCGATTGATTGCGAGCTGATCTCTGTAGATTTTAGCCCGCCATGTTGGATTTTATGTCAACTGACAATGGTTTCGAATGTACAACTCGCTTTCTGTAATAAATATACTGTTTTTAAGTTTTTTTCCTGTCCAATTAGGTTCTCCCTTCATATTTTGGTCCATTTTGTTTTGGTTTATCATTTTAATAATGGAAATTTTAAACAAATAAAGCAAATATTGCATTCCGGTAATCATCGAGGTCTTTCAACCATGATGCACCAACCAAAAATTCATGATAAATATAATGACGTTTTGAAGAAAATATTCAAAGAGTACTTTTAAAGTAGGTACAAATATTAAAATTGAAGTGATCAAACATAAATTAGTTCATTTTGGCTAAAACATAAAGGTTTCGTGTGATTTTATAAGAACTTAACAATATTTTGCTATTATAAAATAAAAAATTAAAAAATAAGGTCTGGCACCTATTCTGCACCTACTCGAAATCATTCAAATCTGAAATAGCGCATCTCGGTTGTAAGCACTCGCGCTGCCGGGCTACTATTTTGTTTGTTTACAAAAATTTTTATGAAATGTCATCTTCATACATAACAAACTCGGATAAAATATTATATTTTTATAAATGAAGTAAAAACTGATCGGTGAGTTATACGTAATCTTACGATTAACGAATTTTTTATAAGTAAGACGGTTGTGAATAGGTACACTATACACTTATCAAAGTTTGTATTGTGAAAGAGGAAGATAGTCGAACCCACGATCTTCGAAACTAAAGTCAGCTGCTGACTTGCCAGGCTACCGATTACCTTAAAACTTACTTAGTCTGCGTTCGTTTCCTATAGGTGGAGCATGTGGTCGCCACAAAGCCTCGCCAAGCCTCTCTATTCTGGGCTAGATTCAATCCGATCCAAGCCGACATCCTGAAGGTCTCGATCGTACGGTCTCCTGATGGTGTGAGTCTTGGTCTGCCACGTCTTCTTTTACCATGCGGTGTGTAAAGAAGACTTCCATAGTCTATTGGACTCAGGGTACATACGTAAGACATGACCGAGTCAGCTCTTTACGCTTCAGAATTACCGTTGGCACAGGAGGTAGCAACGTTAGTGATCAGTCAGTCAATCGAACCATCCGCTTCCCAGGATTTGTCAAATAAATTTTTAAGATTCATAAATTTCCACTAGATCAAAATTCTACGCCCAAGGAATCAAATACCCATCTTGATTGTTAACTGTTAAGTATGTAAATAAAAAATAGGAATATTAATATTTTTTTTTTACCAATCACATCTATAATATAAAAGAAAGTCGGCTTAGTGCGAACCATTATAACAACTCGAGATCGGCTGAACAGATTTTTATCTTTTTTGGCTTATTGGATTTTTCTCCGCTCCGGATAACAGAATAACTGCCTAATAAAAAATCTGAAAATGGATATCAAATAATATAGAATAATGTAATATTAAAGTTAGTATGAAACTTACAACAACGCCGTCTGTAAACATTCTATATAAAGACAATTTTTATTGACGTGACAACCATTGACATTAAAAATATTGCCACGCAGATTTTTGATGGATTTTTTCAAGCTTTTTTCTAATTTGTTAGCATTAAAGCGTATTTTATATTAAAACGCGAATTGTGAATAAAGCTAATTTTCAAATTATATTTTCGTTTGACACAAACTGTCAGTTGTTTAATAGTTGGTGCGATTGTCAGAAAATGGAACATAATATGTTCCATAATAATATATTTTCATAATATATTATATGATTTCAAACAGATGCATCGGTCGGAATGACGTTGGTTAAAAGTCAATTTTAACATTCTTTTGAATTCTTTTTTTTTCAATATTGGCAATCCAACCCAAAAGCCAACCTTTTAAATTCTTATTCAATATACAACTTCTGTCGGGAAATTATTAAGTCAATTTTTAAAATTTCTGAAAGTTTAACTGTCAGAAAAATCATAAAAAATAAATTGAAGTGATTTTCTCAATAGATCCCCCCCCTTTCCCTTTTGGAATCACGTGATTAATGGACGTCCCCTTGTCTGGATGAGTCCATTCTCCTCACATGTGCATACCAGAACCGTCTTCGTTGCTTTCGCCTCACTATACCTACCTTCCTTCCTATTTTCTATCTTCGTATTTCTTACGATATCTCTGATGAGGGTCTTCCCGGCTATGCTCCTTAGAGTTTTAAGCGCATTTTTTGTCGTAGTGGTTTCAGCCCTGGACTCGATGGGTCGAATCTGACTCAAGTCTTGTGAAATTTTGTTTAGCTGCTAGTCTTCATCCCAGGATTTCGCCAACTAGAGTTTCGGGGGCATTTGAGAAGGCAACAGAGCCTTGTTAATTTTACCCAATATTTCAGTGGGTAAATCGGCCAGAGATTCTAATTTTGACCCACAAGATGAATTGTTGATAATGCTACGTAATGTGATAATGAAAATATACGATTTGTTGACATTTACACATGACGCAAAAGTAAATACAAGAACAATATCATTTTTAGTATTTACGTACTCGGGTCTAATCTCATTTCTTTTATTTAAATTGTCCAAATTTATTTTTGTATCATTCAAATATTTCGCTAAATTAATTATGTAATACTAGCTACTGCACCCCCGGTGATTAAACTAACGATTTCTTATATTATATCTACACTATATGCAGGAGCCTTATTCCCGTAATCAATCGCATTTAAAAATCACTTAACGATAAGATTAAGACATGATCGCAATCAGGTCGCCCTTGAATTTGACGTTTGTAAGATAGTTACGGGAATGCCGATTACATAGAATTTCATATTAATATTTCAAACATAACGAATTTTTAAGATATCTGCTAGATATCTTGTTTTGTGAATACCAATCCGCCATTTTAATATTGTCAATCAAGATAGGAGCGTATTAAGACCGCTACGAGAATAACCCTACAGGTGTCGGCGGTAATGCCTAAGCTCTCTCAATCGAAGAGTTTACTGCCAGAAACTCTTCAGGTCAATGCCAGCACCGGGTAGGAGTTTCGAGAATCGAACCGGGAACCTCTAGATTAGAATTTGACACTTTCAGTAACAAGGATATCGATTTTGGTAAATTGATTTATTAGTTTATAGCCCTACAATCCATTGTGAGAAGCTCTTTTACTTACTGCTTTACTTTTTGTACCTATGGCTTTTTCGGAAATAATCTTGACCCGGGCTGAGTCCCGTCCTCTTCTACAGTCTTGGCTCCAACGCCATCAGCCAGTCCACCGCCTCCGGAGTAGCCTCGTGGATGTTTTGGAGGCTTCCTGTGAACTTTTTGAGCTAGCAGTCTTGCACGATGTGCCTTACTGTCTGCACAGCCCCGCACTCACAATCAGGGTCAACCCTTTTTCCCCATTTCCAGAGCAGGTAGTTGCAACAACCCTGCTCTGTTCTCACTCTGTTTTATTGCACCCACGCCCTCGAGATTAAACCCAGATACTCGGGTTGTGGGATCCAGTATGAGGTGTTTATTTACTGTCTCCTTCATGGCCCATATTTCCTTCCATATCCTATCCGTCCTGAATTTGCGGTTTCCGTAATCCAAAATGGGATTTCGGGACTTTAATCTCTTTAAGGGTGGGTGAAACACATCGTCAAAAGCTGGTAATTGGGGGTTTTTCTTATTTTTTTCTATTTCCCCGACTGTAGCACGGTCCCTCCACAGGTCTGGAGGGGCTATGTTAGATAGTACTGAAAGCCATTGGGTTGGAGTTGACCTTGTTGTACCACTTGTTGTACTCTTTTACTCGTACTTCCTGCTCGCTCTCTATTTTTACTTCATCATTTTTTTGATGCCTGAGCATGACAACTATTTCGGTTAATGCTGTATTATTTTGCTTGATACTTAATTTACTTGATTAATCATCTATTAGCGCTGCGTCAAATGGCTGTTCTAGAAGATTTCTTTCTACACTCTTTTAGACTACTTTAAGATAACTTCCTTATATGTATTATTTATTAGATCAAATGTTCCCCCTTCAAAAATATCTGAGCATTTGTGTGAAGATGGGGAGAAACACAATAATTCATATCACATAAATATATTCCAAACATTGATTTTTACATTCATAATCTTTATCCTTTTTACAATAGGTATATTTCTTTTATGTATAAAGAACTAAAGAGCTAACTTCCGTATCTGAACTGTTACATACCTTCATATGTGATTGGCATTGTCACTTGTCACCTTCGTTTGAAAATCATTATTAAAATAATTATTTAAAAAAAATATGCATATTTTATTTGTGAACAATATTATCATGAGTATAATTTATTGGCACAAATTATAAATTCACAATATTGAAAGTGCTTAATAATGTAAATCAAAGCGTCGGATTTAAAATTTTATCAATATATATTTTATTAAATTGCTAATTTATTAATATTTTAATTTAACGGAATCATTATTGGCACTCACATGAATAATAACAAGATGCAGAACTATCCTATCAACCAGTCAACCAGCCTTGTCGCTAATGGTATCAGGTACTTACATAATTATATTCCTCCTTTATGTAAGCAATTTTCTGTAAAAACAAATTCTATGGTTAGTATCATAATTCTTCTTTCTGGTCACCTCGTCCACTGCTGATCAAGGGCCTTTACCTAATCTATTTTTTTTCGTGGGAGGAGGAAAAAAACCCTCATGGATGTTGAAGCGGACTTCTGTCCAAGGGCAGACCTAGCGACTAAAAACCCCTCCTTTGGGTCTCCAATCTACGTCGGTCGGTACCGTATTTCAGCACGGGAAGTATTTTGGCACTAAAAGTGGCATGATAACATGCTATCCAGGCGGTTTGCGATAGCTTAGGATAGGTTTGCGATTCTTGGTCGCCAGCTCCTCCTTAGTTTTTTAGCGAAAATACCACGTGCAAGTGAGGTTGGTTTTTGGGTTGGCTAAGGTTTTTTTTCCACCAACCCTTACTAACTCCCCAGCATTTATTTATTGAATTGAATTCTCAAATTCTTGTGATTGGAACAATTTCACCACCATACACACTGTAGCCTGGTATAAGCATTGGTCTTCTCGAGAAATTGTCAACAATTGTCTTTGTTCTCTGTCGGTATTTTCTAGCTTGTCATTTTAAAGTTAAGCAAATAGAACAGAATAACAAACTTCGAATAAAAAAATACTCTCTTAAGACCTTGTAATATGGAGTAAAAATTGAAAGAGGGGCTGGTTTGATCATCTTCAAAGAATCAGCTCCCTCAAGTATTCCCTGCCAGTTCCACAAGAATTACAAGAAATATAGTTGGACTCAACCTCACAATAACATCAGCTACAAGGATAAAAATAAGGAGATAGAAAACACATAAACACTATAGAATAAGTTAAGCGATTCAACATTGAAAAAACAGTCACACACAGATATTTCGGTCTGTTTTATTATAACAAATAGTACCTATGAAAATATTAGGTTTACGTCATACAAGTAAGCATACACTGAATGATATATTTGTATAACTTTTGTGTATAAACACACCTAATACTTTTTATATTTTATTAATGATCACAAAATAAATTGCATTTTTTTTTGTAAGGAAGGTCAAGGGACCATAATATGACCAAATTAGATCTATTGTATTGTGACATCCTTCAACGCATTCATGCAGCGCTGCCTATTATTGTGCCTCGTCTCCAGAGGCCTCTTGCAGAGTGATAGTGCCTCATCCCGGGTCTTGCCCCCCGCAAAAAGTCTCCTTAATCGTCTTTTTGATGCCCCCAAAATATAGGTCCTAACAGGATTTCCAGCTCCTGGTCGCAACAATTTCTTTTGGTCATGTGACATTATGTCAGCTTAACTGTTCCACTATAGTTCATTCTATAATATAACACAAATTTCAGTTTCGTTCATCAAGTACTTGCGGAATTATTAAAGGTAAAATCAATGAAATAGAAGTACCAAAAACGATTGTTTTGGTGCAAATCCCCCTTATCTGACTTAGTCTCAAATATCTGACTTGTTTTAAACTTGGATGGAGAGCTCATTTCGCCTACTTCTGCCCCCAAGTGGGGTCGAATAGATTAGAATATAACTATTAATAATAAATATTTTAGATTAATAATGAATAGAATAGAATAGTGGACATGAATCGGGATCTTGTCAACAAAATGGATCGACTCCAAAATGCTGGAATAAGATAGGTATATTTTTAACCTAAATAGATCTGACCACATTTCCGAATTTTACAATGACCTGAAATGGCCCACTGTACGGCAAAGGCGTGAACTCCACTTACTTTTGTTCAAAAAGCCCTATATTTTAGCTTCATTCCCCTATTTTTTTTTTTTTTTTATAATTAATTAGGCATTCCACCCATAGAGGGTGATTTGTGCCACTATCGATTCATTTTAACATTAATAAGTGTTTATAAATTAACAAAATAAATGGGATATTAGGGAAACTTTTGAATACTTGGCGAGTCATGGTTTGCCTATGAGGTACAACAACCAGCGCATCCTTTCAATCCTGGTATCAATGGATCAACTTTCGTCTCGAACTCTTTGGCAGTTCAGGATGATCGTTGCTGGAATAATTTCCCATCGAACCTTAGACTGACCCAAAGTCTGACGTCGCCGTTCAAGCGAGCTGTTAAAGAGATGATGATCTCCACAAATACAGTCTCTGTGTTCTAAAATCCCATCTATCTTCCCTCTCTCCCACCCCATCCACCTCCCTTTCCTTATTCCTTTTCTTTGTTTGAGTTTGTTTTCTTTCTTTTGTATTCTTTGCTTTGAGAAAAATAATCTTTTTATGTTTTTTTTTTCTTTATATTAGGGTTAGTTGTTAGAGACCGCAACTTCGTTGTGGTAAGCTCGCCCTCTGTATGTTGATTCTGTGATGTCTTTTTTTTTACTTTTTGGCATATCATCCACAAGGGGGATGTTTTGGCCACTGTGATGTCTTTGTTATGTGAAATTTTATGTGTTACTCATACTACCAATGTACAGTAAAGTATAAATAACTAGGTATGTCAACTCTCTATTCTGCTGTTGCAGCGCTAACTTCTTTCATTTTGTCAAAATGAAAGAAGTTAGCGCTGCAACGAAAGATAATATTTTATCCAGCGGTCAAATTCATCATAAAGATAATCATTTACTTACATATCATAACGTTTTGTGAATGAACAAAAAACAAGTTTATTAAATAATTATATTATATAAAAAAAAATATCAAAGATATCAAAAAATCCGGTTTATAAGAGACTGGTTGAAATAGAAAATAATATGCAGATAATTTGGAATTTTTTAAAATTGATAATTATGGAACACTGACATGGGTCACTATCAAGTTTAATGCAATTTTAAAAGACGCGTGTCGCTGAATTAATTAAATTAATAATCCAACGGTTTTGACCTAAGTTTTACACAGGCTATAACCTGACAGAATACTATAGTATACTAGAATATTACATAAATATATAGTATTCTGTCAAAGACGGAATAGTTTTCTCCGTATTGCTGCATTTTAAAACAGTTTTAACTTCTTAGTGCTTTTGACTATACAATAAAAATTTTCTATTTTTGAAATAAATTGGCGTTTGACAGACAGATAATTTCAGTTGTTTGATAGTTGAATAACACAGTGCGCCCTGCAAACATCGTTTAAAACAGGTGCATCGGTCGGAATTAGATTGGTTAAATAGGTAATAAATTTATCATCATACAATTGATATAAAATAAAAAATAAATAAATTCAGATTCACTATTCATAAAAAAAATAGTTTTTTTTTTTAAGAATCTCCTTATGCAGTTTTTACAGGGATTTTTCTTAAGATAATATTATTATTAGGTATATAAGTTAACAACGATTTTATTATAAATGGTAATTAATTTTAAATATGTTTTACACTTAACATATTAAATAATCAACATATAACAGAATTTATTTATGATTTATCGGGGATTTCCAATTAATTACATTACCCGCGAACGTTTTTCGAATGTAAGTAAAGTGATCGCACAAAACCATCCTTTGAAACATCCGGTTAAAGTAGATCGTAAGCCCGTAGTACTTCAAATTTGAAATAACCACTAAAAATCGAACACGAAATGTGAAAAGTAAGTTTAAAAAAATTGGCAACTTTATGTAAGTATATAATATGTAGCATAATGCCTTTATTATATTGATGCGTATAATGAACTGGTGATGATCTATGATGATCTGGTAGCTACTAAAGAGAAAATTATTAGTATAGAAATTAATCGGTTAAATAAATATGAACGTTTTAAAATGAAATGCGCTTGTTTTTTTAAGCGTAAAAAAAGCTCGACAGATGAATAATTTATTTTATCTATGACACTTTGACACGATCCAAATCGAATTGTTGGCATTATAGCAAACGTGAGACGGCTGAACTTTTGCAATATGTAGGTAATTACTTAAAGAAATTGATTTCTAAAAATATTCACTGTTAATGTATATATGTCATAATATGCTATTTTGTAATGTACTGGAGAAAAAACTAAATACATTATACGAAGCTATATATTTGTTCACTGGGTTTTCAATTTGTCTTATACTTTTTTTAAAAATGAATCTTTGCTCTCTCAAAGCGAACACAAATACACTCTTTGACACTTTCACAGTAAGCTGTTAGCTCGTGTCCTGAAAGAGGAAGATGGTCGGCACCTGGGATCGAACCCACGACCTCCAGTATGAAATAGTACGAATGCCGGCATCGTAACCGCCAGACTACCAACCATTTCAATTACTGTTTGAGAAGGCCCGATATTAAACTAAACTACAAACTTTCCCGCCTACGTTTAGGTGTACTGAAGTTCTTTTGCGCTTTGCTACAAACATATCTGCAATATTAAAAAAGATACACGTGATATTTCACGACACACCCTCCCCCTTGACATATTTTGTGACATAATCCCCCCCCCCCTCCCCTCTCACGTGAAGAGCTGCCTCTTAGGGACACGGTGATATAGGTAAAATATATGTTTTCCATTATTTATTGGAAATTACAATTTAATACTAATCATACATCGGCTATTTAAAATTGGTATTAATTCTCGGCAAATCACTATTTATTTATTTTTGTATATAACTCATCTTTTTGTCGAATCTGCCAATTTTTTTTCCAAAGAAGGTCAAGATACCATATTATGTCCCTTGTGTCTCCTGGGAGAATTTTGGGTATAAGCCGATGGTACCACCGCATCACGAACGACGCTATACGCCGGCGCACCCAGCGTGAGCCCATCACCTCTACTATTATGTGGAGGAGATGGACCTGGCTGGGACATGTGTTAAGGATGCCGAATGACAGTTGGCCGAGGAGAGCGCTGTTCTTCCTCCCATCAGGGTCCCGGGGACGACCCTCTCATACTGTGTTCCGCTCCTTCGAAGCAGAGCTAAGGAATCTGGACATGGTGTGGGAGGAGGTCATTAACGTTGCGCAAGATCGAGCGCAATGGAGAGCTCTTGTTGCCTCCCTATCCCCCTAAGTGGGGTCTTAAGGGAGTTTGGATTGTGTCTCCTGACCAAAATTTATTGCATCGCATCATCTTTCAATTTGTGGAGCGCTGGCTCTATAAACATATTCTCTACAGAGGTGCCAGGGTATCCTCCATAGACAGAGCTAGGGAAATAAGAGTCCTTTCTACAGAGTCCCGCATGTCTAGGCAATCTGCCATCCTGAGGTTGCCTGGTATCGGGGACCTCCTACCCGTCACTGAACCTTTGGCACGGGTAGAATAGCACCTTGGATTGGGGAATTCTGGACAAAAATGTTTAACTCCTTCCAGGATGAACTGACTAGGTTAGTATGGATGGAATGGCTTTTTGAAGGCAGCAGAAAGGGTTAAAGGATATTATTCAATATCTAAAAAAATTTACCCATCACGCCGTGTCTCGTAATGGGTAGACAGAAAGAACGGACCTCCACTCTTTTCTATCCAAGCATACTTTTTTCGCTTCTTCCACAGACGTAAAATTTCTCATACACCCTCTCCCTTTTCTCTTACTTCTTGTTCTTACCTGGCCTTCCTTGAGGACGGAATCGATGTGTTCGATTCGCGTCATTCTCGGTCGGCCACGATTTCTTATACCTTTCCTTTCTAAAAATATGTAGTGAAATAAGACTATCTAATTTAAATTTTCTACTAATCTTGTACTAACATTGTACACTACCAAGCACCCTCATCGAATTTACATAATATTGTCCTAATAGTATGAATTATTGTTACTAATATAACTAAATTATTCATTATCATATCCATCAAATATGTTTTGACGTATGAATACGAAATCAGTCATTCAGTCATATAATTAAGTCATTTAAGATCGCTAACTTATTACGTCAGAAACAAATGAATATTAAAACGAAGATTGTTTGTTTTTTTTTTGTAACCAATCTTCATGTCTTAATTTTCCTAAACGAAGTGTGACATAACTATTTAAACATTCGACACGCATTTCGCGCCATCTCAAGTAGGCGTTCTGTCGTGCAAAAGAAAGTGTTGGCGCATATCGGGGGCCAATTATTCTGAAATTATTTACACTTACGTTATACACTGTTTTTTGTCCGCGCTGATTTTGACATTGACGAATTTATTGGCAGAGTCCGCTAGACAAACTTTGTTTCTCATCTCTGCACCGACCACATTAAATAATATATTATTTCGTATAGAAATGTGTCGGTAAATAATTGTGCGTGCATTCTTAACAAGCATAATGAATTATGAACGTACGTCTTAACTTTTTTTAATAATTTGAAAAACTCAAAGGTCATTCATGATCAAAAATATTAAGTAATCACTGATTTTGTTCAGCTGCTGTGAATTTTAATGCGGATTTTGAACGGGCCCTAAGCCACACAATATCACCGCCGATATAAACATTCATTAGTTAAATTTTACTAGTTAGCCATTCATGAACTGAAAAGTTTGTTTTCACAGTTCGTACCAATTTCAGGTTATTGAGCATTTTTCTTCTAATGATATGGAGTTTTTTTTTTTTAATTTTATGTATCGTCATCATTGACCATGCATCATTTGGGTACCTACTTACTCGTCAAATGCAGCAATAAAAGAACAATGCTACTCAATTAATTGACAAAATGTCCACAGTAGACTATGGAATATTTGCCCCAAAAACCGCTGAAAACATGCATAAAATAATTTTAACAGATTTTTTGCCAAATTTGTAAAGGTCCACCCCTAATTCTGCCATCACAGAGGTTCTTCACTACACCGAGAAAGCGAAATTTTTTTGAAATAACAGTGTGGTCTTTTGAAAGGGGTTTTATCTTTATCAGTGGACTCGTTGGCATGACTCGCTGTTCGGTTGTATTTACTATCACTTTGTTTCCTAGCGTAGTCTTCAGCTTTTGGGCTAATTTTCTTTCCTCTTTCACCTGATAATTATTTTAATTTGGAAAAAGTCTCGATAATGGGGTAATTGTTTTGTTCCAGTTAACAACTGTCTTGGATTTGGCTACCACGCAGCAGACCAGAGACGATGGAAGAGAAGGCATATAGGCTGCGGAGGTCGCATGCAGTCTCCCATCAGCATAATCACGCGCAAGGCTATTCCTCTCAAGATGCCAGCATTGGAGATGGTGGGTTACCATAATCTGCTTCCAGGACCGATCAAATTTACCAACAACGGACATTCGGGTATGTATACTATCTCAAGAGTTGCTTGTCTTTAAAAGTTTTATGATTTCATCTCACATTCCTTAGCTGGATACTCTGCAACTATCTGTTCTCCGTAACTGCTTCAGATGTTACACGTTCTTTGTATATTGTGAATCCTATGTTTAGCATCTTGTTCCTTTCCTCATCTTTACGGTCGTTACTCATAGTTCATTGCTGCCAAGTAAGTACTGAAAGTTCTCTGTCACCGCTGGGTACCAAAGAAGAAAAGTGGTCGAATAGGTTCGAAACTTGTAGATCTAGAACGACTACCAGGAATCGCAGGGAGAACAGCACTGCGATGAAGGAACGACGAAGTGAAGCGACCTAGAAAGACCAAGAAAGAGTAGCGTGAAAGGAGATGGACGAAGCCTTTGTCCATATAAGAAGAATATGAAACACCCCAGAATTATCTTAGGGATTGAGTGGTGCTGATGATTTGAAAAACATCGCCATCGATAGGTAGATCAAAACACGTCTTGCATTAGTGTCCTACAGTAGACCTACTAATAAAAGTCCTGGTTGTTCCATATACACTAGATCTACGGCTCTATGAAATCGTGGATGCAGGTTTCACAAGCTGGAGAGACATCAATGTAAGAGGTTGAATGAGCCAATTTTTGAAAGTGAACATAATAATATGTATGCTGGTGATGACTTGGTATACCTTCCTATTATATGGAATCTAAGTGGTTTGACATAAAGTTATATTGATGGAGAATTTTGTACTATCTTGAATAAGATTATCTGGCTCGTAAATAAATAATATCACCAATAAACTGCGGAATCTTCATGTTGGCTCGATGTCTCTCAACAACGTGTTGTTAAAGATTGGGATTTTATGAGTTTGTAGAATGTTTGTGCCACCATTTCTTCAGAGTCGTGTGTTATTTCAGATTCAGACTAGTTTATGGGATTAGCAAAAGTTATAAATTGACCTTTCGTAAAATCTATTGTTAAAGATAAACAATGGACCTGTATTTAACGGACTTCGGTTAGGTATACATTAAATTAAACACCCCCACTGCTCAAGTATTACAGAAATTGGTACTCGTTGATTCGAAAAAACCAACATCCCGTTAATACTTTACATGCATAAATTCAAAAATAGTCGCATGTTAAAAAAGAATGTTGGAGTTCCTGCCCCTGTTCTAGAGGGTCGGTCCTGCAATGGTGCGGAGATTCTTAATTCTTATTGTGTCTAGGAGGCTATTCGTCCTTGCTGTATCAGCCCAGTACATAGCAATATGACCAAGAAGTTTTCATGATTAATTTTTGTATAACAAACTTTCGGATTTAACATCCCTTTCGCGGAAAGTTGGACATTTCTTCCCGTAGGTAGCAAAAGTTGGAACCTCTGATCAAGTATACCTATTTCGTCGATAGGTCTGTTCAATATTAAAACACCACTTTGTTAACGACTTAGGTAGTTTTAAGGCATTAAATTAGTTAATAAAATAGCTTTATAGAGACCAAATTTAATAGATTAAGAGTCATTACTTTTATAAGCAACCATCGTAAAATCCGTTTAAAAAGCTAGAAGTGATCACATACACACTCGCTGCCCAAATTTTTATTATCTAATAAACTTAAAATTGTCACAAGACATGTCCAAAATACAACTAGATAAATATAATATTGAGCAGTGGCGTATTTAGGTAGCGCAGAGGTTGCGGTCGGCACAGCTTGGCGCATACTCACTTTAGGTCTAAATGAATGAGTTATACCTAAACCTAAATAGTGTGTATTTTTATTCATCAAAAACAAAATAACACAGAAATTACAACAAAATTACATTTAAGTATATGTCAATAATACACAACATAAAATTCATCTAAATCCGCAAAATTAAAAAAAAAGTAGAAGAAAATCAGTCGCAATAACAATAAAATCAAGAAATTCTAATAGGTATAAAATAAAGTAAAGAACATAGCAAAAGTTATCTAAAAATTAATTTAGGTATAAGTATAATATAAACACACAGCTTAAAATGTATGAAGTAATAATGATTTTCTACTACGTCGTGTGCAATCAAATTGTGACAACGAAAATAATGTATAAACAAACAAAAAAAAAACACCCAATAAAATAAAAATGCTGAATAATAATCGCCACGATGAACGGCTGTTAGCACACCTCCGCCGCGAATCACGGAACACGAAACTGCAGAAAGCGAAATCTCAGGTAGTGTTAGTACACTAGCGGGTAAACGAGTAGCGAAAGAGAAAAATACACATAAGTAAGTATTCTATGGTTATGTTTTGTTGGGAAATATAAATAATTAAAACCACAATATTATTTCACATTTCATATATATTTTTAAATATTACAACATCAACAACGTTTTTACTTACAATTTAGAAAATATGCACATCCAACTTCTGCAAACCATCCCATAACAAAACGCAATTAACGTTTCCATCTTTGATTTCTATGGAAAACATGACGTTCGCTTCAATTTCGCTCCAAAATTCTGTCGATTTTGACAACTTCAAAAGCGGGCGGAATGCGAAACACACGGATCCGCGAAATATCAGGCGGAGATGTGAATACAATTTGAAGTAATCTATGGCGAAACACCGCAAGAGAGAGATGAATGTATAGAAAACAGTACGGGATTGAGCATGCTGTCTCACTCTCAACATGGCGCGCAGAAACTGACAGATGTGACCGTCGTCGCTTCGGCTAATCCGCAGCGGAGGTGTGCTAACGGGGTAAGACCTTTCCGGGCGGAAAAAGTTTTGAGTACGCCGCTGATATAGATGCTCCATAACAATGACATAATAACATTTTTATTTGGATACTTAAAATATCATTTTATTAAAATCATAAAAACAGCATGTAAAACTTATAAACTGGATAAATAATAATCCCCTGTTTTATTACTTACCTATTTCTTAAAACGATTTAAAAAAGATTTGGTGTACCACAAGGTCACACTTTGGGTCTTCTGAAAGTAGACACGCGTATATGAATTTCGATTATAATTAATTACTTTCGTCACTTTTTGACAGAAGAATGATATGAAATTCTATGAATGAATTCAAATCAACGGTTCACATCCTCTTCACTAAGAGTAATTTTGAACAAGCCTTAAAATAATCGTTATGCATTCTTTATACCTAAGTTGATCTCTGATGATAGAGTTTTGAGCATCTATAGTTCATTTTTTTTAAAGATACAGTACTAGAAAATTCGGCATACTCCCATTTCATTCTTTACATACATAAGAAAGAGACAAAATACTTCTATAAGATTTATGACTTCGCCGAGAGGCGGTACAGAACCTATTGTTACGCAGGTAGTTGTTTTTATGGGTTGCTATACACACTGCACGAGTTTTATGAAATGCAGTCAGTTTATCGTATTTACTTCTCATTTTTATCGAAACTGATTTATGTTGCTATCACACTGCACGAGTTTTATGAAATGCAGTCAGTTTATCGTATTTACTTCTCATTTTTATCGAAACTGATTTATGTTGCTATCACACTGCACGAGTTTTATGAAATGCAGTCAGTTTATCGTATTTACTTCTCATTTTTATCGAAACTGATTTATGTTGCTATCACACTGCACGAGTTTTATGAAATGCAGTCAGTTTATCGTATTTACTTCTCATTTATATCGAAACTGATTTATGTTGCTATCACACTGCACGAGTTTTATGAAATGCAGTCAGTTTATCGTATTTACTTCTCATTTTTATCGAAACTGATTTATGTTGCTATCACACTGCACGAGTTTTATGAAATGCAGTCAGTTTATCGTATTTACTTCTCATTTTTATCGAAACTGATTTATGTTGCTATCACACTGCACGAGTTTTATGAAATGCAGTCAGTTTATCGTATTTACTTCTCATTTTTATCGAAACTGATTTATGTTGCTATCACACTGCACGAGTTTTATGAAATGCAGTCAGTTTATCGTATTTACTTCTCATTTTTATCGAAACTGATTTATGTTGCTATCACACTGCACGAGTTTTATGAAATGCAGTCAGTTTATCGTATTTACTTCTCATTTATATCGAAACTGATTTAAGTATGTTGCTATCACACTGCACGAGTTTTATGAAATGCAGTCAGTTTATCGTATTTACTTCTCATTTTTATTGAAACTGATTTATGTTGCATTTTTTATCCTGGTGTAGGTATATTTTATATATTTTTTGTTTCTTCAACAGGTTATATTATTAAAAATTTATTCATTTGTTATATATAATATAATGTTTATGTATTTCATAAAGTACATATTGTTAGATAATATTGTACTTTGTACACAGATTAAAAAATGCGCTATGAAGACATAAAAAGTGCAATAGGTGTAGGATAACTATAGACAGATCAAAATGAAAAGATAAACAGACAAAAAGTATTAGATAGGTATAAGATAATTATAGACAGATTAAAAATGCGATATGCAGACATACAAAAATGCAATAGGTGTAGGATCATTATAGATAGATCAAACTAAAAAGACATACCTACAGATAAAAAAGCATTAGGTATAAAATAATTATACCTACACTTTAATTAATTGATTAAAAAACACGGTATGCAAATATGCAATAGCAGAATTTAAATAATCTTTTCTCTGACTTATCGAGATGTTAGCGAAGACAACCGCACTTCTCGAGTTCAAAATATTTATGAGTGTGCTACCTGGTTAAGGGTGGCTACTGTCACCGCCTCTCAATAAAACAATAAATCTTATAGAAGTGTTGTGTCTCTTTCTTATGTATGTAAAGAATGAAATGGGAATATGCCGAAATTTTTCTAGCACTGTATCTTTAAAAAAAATGAACTATAGAACTCTATTATTGCCAGTTTTGATCTCACTCTTTTAAGGTCGTGGACATCATTCTTGTTAGACTGTTGCAGATAGTAAATTTTATCACCAGCCAGATTTAAGGCACAATTGAGGGTTGAAGTAATGTTTTGCTTTATCTGGTCAAACCAATGCATCGATGATAATATGCCCTGTGCCTCTCTCGATCATTATTAGATTTTCTTACCTTTCTTTTAGTTCGAGAGAAATAGACGTTAGTCTGATTGTGATAACGGGATTGATGATAATGATTCATGTTGTGTTGACGGATTTGTTTTCCTTGTTGTCCAAGAAATTTTCAGCATTCATTTCAAGCAATACATTCCAAAGGCTTCTACCATTTCCCAATTCCGTATTCGCAGAATTTAGGATTCTAATGCATTAAGAAAAGTGGAAAATACCAAAGCGCTTACAAGTGTATTTTCACAATTATTATCGATACCTATAGTATGGTACACATCAGTTGGTGAGGATGCATGGCGGTCGGGATACTCAGCATCAAGGCCGACTGATGAAAAATACGTGTCACTTTTAGCCGGCAGAACTCCTATTATAAAATATTGAAGTGATTTTTTTTCTCATTATTGTGAATAGCTTTTACAGTTATTCAATTTGATGTACATTTAATTTATTTTCATAGCGCCAATAACAGTATTCAACGTATTATTATGATAATAATAATAATTTTATTATCTTATACACTTATTTTAAACGAATGATCGAATCTTTCAGCTTCTTTTTCTTTTGTATGCATGCAACCATGGTATCTTGGAGTTACAGCTCTGGCTCAATATTTTTTGATACTCTACTGCCCTAGGCGTAACCCTATACTAATCTCTTCAAGTGATCCCCCAAAATTTTTAATGGGATAGCTTAGCACAATGTGTCTTACAGTCTCAATCAGGCCACATTCACAAAAGGGATGATCTCGTTTACCCCACTTGTGTAAACGGTGTCCACATCTAAAGTTACTAGTCCCAATTCTATTTAGGGTTGTCCATTGCCTACGGGTCAGGTCAAACTCATCAGATTGTCTGATTGTAGGGTCCCGACAAGCTGTTCATCTTCTGGATTTTGGTCGTTCCACTTTTCCCGAATTTTTCAGCGATGCCCTGACTTTAATCGCCAGTTCTTTCAGATCCTTGTATTGGTGGTGATTATTTCAATTTAATGATCTCCTTTCATCTGCATATTTATAGCCGGATTCTTGATATATCCTAATCTGTAAAACTCACCCGCGTTTCTGCCGCAATTCATCCAAATGTGGTCATTCTCTGAACTGTCTTGTTATCTTTCAGATACTTAGTCAAAAGTTCCACAAAGCTTTTCAGCACATGAGGAATTTATAAAGTCTATGCTGTTACAATTCCTCAGAATCGTTTTTCTGGTCATCATGGCATCTATTTTCAATTTAATTAAAATTTTGGCTTGCCCGCACGATGAATATTAATTATTGTTTATTCAACCCACAGGACCAAAGTGATGACATTGCTGCTTATATAATTAATTGGATATTACCCAACATTTTTTACGACTTTATTGTAGAGGATAGAAAATGCAATAAAACTCCACACGATGCGACGGAATGAGAAATTACCAGACTCACATAACAATTATTAGCATTGGCCAATGTATCAAAGCAAGACAATAAATTAGCTTGATATTATTTTTTCCTCGTTTTATTACTTCAACTTGGCTTTATATTTTGCATAAAGATAATACTTATGCAGAAAATCAACGGGTTCTCGTATTAACATTCCTTCTTTTTATTTGCTAAACGATTCCGTGTTCAAGCATTTTGGCTCTGATAACATCGTCTTTTTTTAATAATGTTGGACTAGAATAATAACATACTTACTTAACCGCCATTAATTTTTGGCCACACTATAAATTTTTTTATAGCTTTTAGAACTAAAAGTGTTGGTATTGTGGTCACATACAATATAATAAGTATGTAAAATCTATAAAACAGATCTTGTATCCATCCATGAATGATAATAGAATAGAGTCGTAATAAATTTTATTGAAATTCTTAGACGCGAAACATCATCTTGTTTAATATTTTTATGTTGGTACTAATGAGTGGCGATAAAATGACATGGCGCAATGTTTCTCGAAATTTTCCCACCGGAATTTCACGTTTAGACTCCTTCAAAAATGATCACAATGACACGGAATTTTGAGGCAGTAGAAGGAAAGTGGTTCAGAACAAAGCAAACATGGGTAAAAACAAAGTTCAATTGGTGCGAAGAAACTGCGACCAACGACTGAAGATAAGATTCAGCGAACAAAAGAAGTGTAGGATGCAGAGCGGGGAGAAGGGAGGCGATCCGGGACAAATAACAAAAATATGGTACACCCATTTATTATGAAATCAAATCAGTTTGCCGCCACATCTTGAGCGAGAAGGAAGTTTGAGTGGGGATGTAGCAATTTTTTTTAATATTGGTACCTACCATGCAATGAGCTACGATATTTTTAAAAAAAAAAAAAAAGAACCCAAAACACGCGAGGAATATACTATTATAATAAGTATCTTATAATATAAATGAAAGTCGGGTTGTGCGAACACTTAACTCGATATCGGCTGAACAGATTCTTCCGATGTTTGATATCTTGGATTCTTCTCCGCTCCGGATAACAGAATAACTAATAAAAAGTTGAAAAAATGGATAAGAAATTCTATAAAATATAATATTAAAGGTAGTATAGAACGGATTTCCTGCGACGCCATAACATGAAAATTATTGCTTACTGCACCTGATCGTAGTTCCCTCTCATTCTCGCAAACGTAAATGCCGCTCTTACAGTAGCCCATCCCACTTACTCCACTGATAGATGTTAGATGATATATTTGGCGCCATTTAAGTGGTTCATCACAAGGGCATGCAATGATCCCTGTGGGAAGAGAAAATCTTTAGTTTAAAGAGTTCATTTAACAAATCCAATAAAATGACAAAATTTCAATTTTTCAGTTAGTCTTTCAATCGCAAAATATGACAATCCAAGAGAATATATCCCATATATATTTGGAGCGCGACTTGACGAGGAGTATGAACTCGAAGGTCTTCACTTCCATTGGGGAGACAAGAACACCAGGGGCAGTGAGCACATCTTGAACGACATCAGGTACCCCATGGAGATGCACATCATACACAGGAACAAGAAGTATTCGACTGTCCAAGAAGCGACCCAACACAGAGATGGCCTAACAGTTCTGGGATTCTTTTATCAGGTTTGAGTTTTTACGCATCACACCGTGACCTTTGAGGCTTAGGATGGGCTGACCCCCAATCTTTTCTATCCAAACAAACTTCTTTCACTTCTTCCACAGGCATTAGAATATTTCTCAAACAACGTCTTTTGTAACTTTTGATTCTGAACTGGTCTTCTTTGAGGTTGGAATCGATATGTTCGATCACGTCATTCTCGGCTGATCACACCTTTCCTTTCAGTTTCATATATTATTTTTGTTATCCTATTAGCATTTCATTCTTCTTACATGCCCAACCCATAATCAACTTTCATCTGTGTAACAACACAAACTTCCTTATCACATTCCTTCCTTATATTCTCAATGATTCTTTCCATATCCAATAAATGAGTCTTTCCACACATTCTTAGCAGACCTCTCAACTGCAATAAATTTTTGATTATTTATTCCTCTTTTTGCCCATGTCCACGATGTTAACAAAATTACGTTTAAATAATTATTTCTTTGACTGTCCTCCAGGTCCAAGACAACGAGGCCAAAGAATTGAATCCTCTCATCAAGAATTTGACAATAATTGAAGAGGTCAACTCTAGTACCGTGCTGAACACCACTTTCACCTTAGCGTCCATTCTGCCCAAAAATACTGATCGATTCTACACTTACAAAGGCTCCCTTACCACGCCGCCATGTTCGGAAGCTGTGACTTGGATTTTGTTCCCTGAAGTTCTTCCAATATCAGTTTATCAGGTAAGTTTTAATTATCTACATAATAATTCAGTTATGTATGTATATTTATTTATATTTTTGTATATTGGCACATCACGCATAAACCGCAGACTCTAGGTTTGATTTCAATCGTCGTGGATCCTTGCAGGTATATTTGTGGTAATCATAGATACAAATTTTTCCAATTTCTCAAATATATTTAATGTTATTTACAAATTTCTAAAAATTTAAAATGTTCATACAATAATTTCAATTGATGAGATAGTCATTTGCAGAACTGTAGTATTACGGTATGAAAATGTATAAAAATGATTGAAATTTGATTTGAAAAACAAAAAATATACCTAAGTAGAATTCTTATAATTCTTATTGTATAAAGATTTTCACAGAAAAATATAAAATATAAGGTACGTATGACAGATGCCTAAAGCCGGTAAAACAGAGGTCGCTTGCACCCTCTCTCTCGTATGGTACCTCAATTATCACGACTGTCAGTAACTATACATATAAGTCAGGTCAAACTAACTATACTTGAAGTGGTTGGTGGCCCAGCGGTCACAACGCCGTACTTTCGTACTGTTTCGTGCGGACGACGTCGTGGTTCGATCCCAGGTGCCGACCATCTTCCTCTTTCACGACACAAGCTTTAAGTAGCTTACTGTGAAAGAGTCAAGGAGTGTATTTGTGTTCACTTTGAGTGAGCACAGATTCATTTAAAAAAAATATAATAATAATAATACTATGTAGGTACCTAGGTAGGTACCTATATCTACACACAGAATCGGGGACTCGCATTACTACAAAACCAACAGAGACATTCTTTTTTTTATTTTTTCGCATATTTAGCAGTGACTCTTATTTTTTCCTTTTGAAACATTAAGATAATAATATATACTCCTGGTCCTGAGAAGGAGAAAGCTGCAGACAAAACCTACTCCTCAAGTCTGACTAGCCAAATCAACAACGTAAAGCAAGACGGGTATCAGCTAGTTAATACATAAAATACAAATGAATCAACAGTATTGTCATCTATCCTTTGTAATCTTGGATGATTACAATTCCCAAAAGTTATACAACTATGTAATGATCCGTTGAAATTCAAGAGACTCCGGTTTTATCAATTGATTGAACATGTCCATTCCATGTCCATCTAACATCGTCTTTTTCCTCGCAAATGTTGGGTGTACGCATTTTTGCATACAAATCGCGAATTGCAATTATTGAAATCTTGAATAATTATTCCCTTGAAGATGGGCCTTTATCGAAATGTGTGAAAAGTTATAGACATGCTTTTAATAAGCGGGTGCAATGCCACGAAAAGAAAAAAAATCGTGAGGAGCGAAACTGTGTGATCGACAGCTCATATACCTACCTACCAGCTGAAGGTCTATGAAATTAAACAAATACTTTCTTAGGGGAAGGCTTTGGTTATTAACACAAGGTAGTACAATTTAATAATGATCTCGTTCGCATCAAGAAAATCTTCAAATAGATACAACTTCCTTTTGTTCGAGAAATTATATAACAGCCCTGATGCTCCAGTTAGCGTGTTTGTTTGTTTGTTCACCAATAGTTTAATGTTATCATAAATGTGCATAATGTTTGCCGAGAAAACTATTTTAATTCTTGGCCTTAAACCTTGGCATGAAATTCCAAATCCAATAATATCTACATTGCACTGAATGCTAAGTGTGTGTTTATTGAGATGGACTGCGACATTCCTTTAATGGCTATTTTGTGTCGAACGTGCTTACAATATGTTCTTGGTAAAGTAATGAATTGTGCATCTTTGATTTTAAAGGCCTCATAATACCAATAATAAACATTATCTATTAGGATTAGGTATCTTTAAAGATCACGACAGACGACAGAACTTTAGTCGAAAGCAGCATTCATCTGCATATTTGGACTAACATCATCTACTATTTCCCTATTTTTCCTGGATGGCCTCCTCTAAGTTATTTTGTGTCATGCATTCAAGCTCCTTCCTAATAAGTACTGTCTTACCAAATTCTTCAATACAAATTGGGTTCATTATGAATTTGTTTTTGTTCTTCAAATATCAAAACTAAATTTCTGCCTTTTCTTTTGCCATCAATGATGATGATAAATTTTTGGAACGATATTCAACTTTCTCGAAAATTTTCTAATTGAGCTGAGAAACTAGTACTACCTTTCAATTCCTTGCTCTTTGCTATTTTTGTCGAAAATTAATCAGCTGAGAAATGGACTAGATACTTTCTTATAATTAGCTCATCCCTCAGATTAATCAAAGAAGGCTGTTAAACTCAAACGAATTTGCCGGGAGTACCTACAACTCAGTTTCTAACTATGACAACTAACTCCACAAGTGCATCTCTATACAAGTCAGTTACTCGTTGCAATACTCAATATCCCAACAACGTGGTCTCATTCAAGAGTCAAAATAGAATAATGCAAACATTTTAATGCAACATTAGTGTCTATTTCTAATCTTAAGAACGATTATTGTCGCAATGATTGGACACAAAGCGTCATAAAAATATCAATGATTCGCATAACGCGGTTTGTTGTTGCATTGGCGAGGTCGCCGGTGCAATTGCAATTTATTGCATAAGTACACACTCTATGCAAACATCAAATATAACACTATTTCATTTTATTATCTAACACCGCTAATAGGCACTAACCCGAGTCAAATCCGTATGTAATCATTAATTAGTTATTAATTGCCATTCTCCTTAGCTTTGCCATTTTTGGTTCATACACTAGTTTTATTCTCTAAGGTTTTTAATCTCCAACAGTTTGATTCCCTACGGTTTTGTCCTCTATGGTTTCATACTCTTTAGTTTTGTTCTCTGCTTGGATGAATCTATGGTTATTTAATAATTCCTCCAAGTTTCTCTCAGGCTTAATCCCCAACAATTTGATTCCCTACGGTTTTGTCCTGTATGGTTTCATACTCTTTAGTGTTGTTCTTTGAGGCTTAATCCCCAACAATTTGATTCTCTGCAGCTTTGACCTCTATGGTTTCATACTCTTTAGTTTTGTTCTGTAAGGCTTTATCCTCTATAGATTTACTGCCTTTGAATTTTTTCCCTATCTGTTTTCAAATTCTATAGTTTTGCTCTATACGGCTTAACTATAATTATTTGATTACCTTTGTTGAAATCTATAAATTCATTTTATTTGATTTTGTCGTGTATGGTTTCTTATTCTTTTGCTTTGTTCCCTAAAGATTATTTTTATTTAAGTTAGTTGACTGCAAGACCCTCGAACTCTTCATGTGTTCTTGATTGCCTTGTATATACTGTTCGCTTTCATGACTTCAATGATAATGAAACTTAAGCGAGACTGGATTAAAAAAAATCAATTATACGGATACAATTTTTTTTTCTATGCTTACAGATACCTTAGCATAGAAAAGTTATACTTCTATTTTTGGAATTCTAGGGGTCAAAATATTCCTTCAAATAATGCCATGATTTATTTTCACTAATAAATAAAGTAACAAAGATATAGATTTCAAAGAATTGCACACACATAAACAGATTCTCAGAATCTTTTTTTACAGGCATAAGTAATTATATAGACCTAGAATAAACGTATAAATTCCAATATTTTGATCAACAAAACAGACACACGTAATACGTATAGATAACACGTTTACGGGGATCTCATAGTGCATAATGATAATAAGAAGAAACACCTGTTTCATGCACTTGAATTTCCTTGATAGGATTAGCTTGAGAGGTTGGTTCGTGAGCGCTGCATAGTGTGGACGTGTTCTGTGTTGTGACATACGGTGCAATCAGCTAAGCCAAATATTCGTTTATTATTTTCATATTTAATTTCTACTAACTACTCTAAATACCTTAATTTTTTTTTTCTTTTGTACTAAACTTAACAGTAAATCATATATTTTTCTAACAATAATTATTATCGTTCAAAATTGTTTATTTTACGTTACGTGCGGCGGTAAATAATTATTATTGTCGTGGGTGGCGGTACGGCAGACAAGCCTACGTCGCTACCCCGCGCTGTATCTGCGTTAAATCATTTTTGTCATAACGTTATATTTCCATAACTAGCTTTATAACTTATATTACGTTTTTTTTTTTCTCTTCTTTTTGTTTTTCTTTTTGGTTACCTATATGGTAGCTATTATTGTTTTATTTTTTTTTCTTTCTTTCGTTATTATTACTAGATATAAGAAATTACTTTAATTAACGGATTTATTTTTACAAGTTTTTATATTTATCGCTTAGATTTTTTTTTTCTCTTTTTTTGTCGTTTTTATGTAAAAAATATTTTTTTTTTGGTTAAATTAAGATGAAGGGTGATCCCCCTGATAAGGGGAAAGACTCCCTGACACCACCAGCAAAAAAAGCGAGAAGTAGTTCCGACGATATGGAAATTTTGCCCGCTCCAAATAATATAACTACAGATAATAGGGACCTTAACATTATGTATCCCCCAAATGCCCCCGCTCCATACTTGGTCCTGGTGGAGAGTATCTCCCAGGATGGGAAAACTCCGCCTATTCATCCCATGAAATTTGGCCAAATTTTGGCCAAGAATAATATTGAAGGTATTACTCCAGGTGGAGTAAGAGCCGAAGGCCGTTCTAGGATAGGAATTACTTTCAAGACCCCTAAAATAGCCAACGACTTTTTAAACAATAAAATAATGGAGTCCAATGGACTCAAGGCATTCATCCCCAGATATAAACTAACAAAAATGGGTGTCGTCAGAGGCGTCCCGGTAGATATGACGGAAGAAGAAATTATAACCCTAGCCGAAGTCCCCTTAAACTATGGGAAAGTAATCAAAGCCCGTCGTTTAAATAGAAAGTACACTGATGGAGACAAAACTGAGTGGAAGGCATCAACCACAATAGTTCTTACATTTCTTGGACAAAATTTGCCAGAATACGTTTATCTTTGTTACAACTCACTTAGAGTTGAAATTTACAACTACCCAACGATTTTATGTCACAAGTGTGGCAGATTTGGCCATGTTAAGGCTAATTGTAGATCAGAACCTCGATGCACTTTGTGCACAGGTAATCACTCAAGCGAAACATGTCCCAAAGACTCGAATGAAAGAAAGTGCCTCAACTGCAGCGGTGATCATCCTGCTTTCAGTTCACACTGTCCTGAATTACACAGGCAGAAAAATATTAAAAAATACATGGCCTCTGAAAGTGTCTCGTACGCTCATGCCAGTAAAACTATCCAAAGAAACACTAAAACTTATAGCCAAGTCACTACCGCCTCTGACAAAAACCAACCAAAAGTGGCAGCTCCGCTGAAAAAAACCAGAGAAATTACCCCCAAAACCAACTATATAGATAAAAAGGCGATAGATTCCTTATTATACTTTGTAAATGGACAAGTTGGAAATTTATCCAACGGCTTTGCGTTAAATAAAGAATTGTCGGAAGATATTCCGGATAAAACAACTGTTCCTAAAGACAACGAACTTAACTCTCTACTCCAAACTCTACTCCAAATTATAATTTCCTTAATGCCAAACATCAATGATAAACCGTCCAACGTTGCTAACACCACACATACCTTAAATCTTCCTATACACAAAGCACAGAAAACGAAAATCAATATCTTCCGTAAAACATATTATAATTCCCCTGATCAATTTATTAACTACTTGAAATAAAAATGGATAATAATCAAGTTAAAAACTCACAAATATCTGCTCTTCAGTGGAATGCTCGAAGCGCCGTAAGCAATAAAACCGATATTTGCTTCATGTTAACACAATTTAATTGCGATTTAGCCTCAATTTGTGAGACTTGGATTAAGCCTCACTACTCATTCAATATCCCGGGGTACCAGTGTATCCGCTGTGACCGACAAGAGGGCAGAGGAGGTGGCTCTTGTTTGATAATAAAAAACTCTTTGGCATTCACACGTATCGATATTCCATACAACCCATTTGTGGAACTGGTAGCAGTAAAGATAAATAATGTCGGTTATGTCTCAATTTATATCCCACCTAATGCAGGCTTTGACAATGGATATTGGAATACTGTAATATCGCTTCTACCTGAATCTTACATATTGATGGGCGACTTCAATGCTCATAATATTGCATGTGGATGCTCATCATCTGATAGAGCTGGAAAGAAATTACAATCCTTCATAGATGATCACAACCTCTTTATATTGAATGATGGTTCGCCTACAAGGTTAGCCCCACCTGGACAAAATTCTAATGCTTTAGATATTTCACTATGTACTAGCGATTTAGCATGTATGATTGACTGGAGCGTATCTCAAGATGCATATTCCAGCGATCATTATCCCATATTTCTTACTATTCACATAAAACTCCCTCCACAATATTCTGCCAATTGCGGAAAGAGATATAATATCCATAAAGCTGATTGGGAAAAATTCAAATCAACTATTGAAACTATGTTATCCAGTGACTACACTGATATATGTAAAGGCGATATTCAACAAAATTATGATGAAATTACCAACATTTTGTACCTTGCAGCTGATGCAAGCATTCCCCTTAAAAAATCTTCTAAAAAACCAAAAAAATCTCGTCCTTGGTGGGATTCAGAGTGTGATGAGGCAATAAAGAAGCGTGGTGAAGCAATGCGGGCATACAGGAAATATAGAACGGATGAAAACTTTCTAAACGCGAAAAAATTCCAAGCCAAAGCCAAAAAACTTTTGAGAAAGAAAAAGCGTGAAGGTTGGCAAAAGTTCTGTTCTTCATTATCCCCAAATTCGCACCCCTCATACGTATGGCGAATGATTCGATGTTTCAAGGGTTCTATGACTGCTTCGCGTAGTCGGGCTCCGACCGAGCTCTGGCTTTCGGAATTCTCGAGAATGATCGCTCCTCCTTACGTCCCTAATGAACCCCAATTGTTTCAAGAGATGGTCCGTCCATACGTGCCTATCTCTTGCGGCTTGGACTCCTCCTTTTCAATTGACGAACTTAAGATATGTCTGCACAAGGTCAAGAATTCGGCTCCTGGTTTGGATAGGATCCCTTATCTGTTTCTCAAAAAATCTCCTGATGCTCTTTTACTATATTTGGTACAGCTGTTTAACCAGATCTTGGGGGAGGGTGTAACTCCCCTTGAGTGGAGTGAACAGTTGATCATACCAATTCCTAAGCCCGGTAGAGATCCTTCTTGTGGTTCATCTTATAGACCAATAGCATTGTCCTCCTGCATATCAAAAATATTTGAACATCTTATCAAAAATAGATTGGAATGGTTTCTTGAACATTACCAGCTGCTCCCAAATTCTCAGTTTGGTTTTAGAAAGTCTTTATGTTGTATAGATAACCTATCTATATTAGTAACTGATGTATTAACCTCATACTCAAATAAGGAATTTACTATTGCAGCCTTTTTGGACATAACAGCTGCATATGATAATGTGGATATTCATACTCTTTACCT
Source organism: Mystacides longicornis (assembly GCA_963576905.1). NCBI lineage: Eukaryota > Metazoa > Arthropoda > Insecta > Trichoptera > Leptoceridae > Mystacides > Mystacides longicornis. Next base: position 5,921,301 of record OY756434.1, read on the forward strand.
GAAACTTCTTAAATTATCTGTGCCAACCGTAATAGCCAAACTTATTTATCACCTTTTTGCTAAAAGGACAGTTGTAATAATGGACGGTCATGAAGAGAATAAACGAAACATATGGAGGGGTCTTCCCCAGGGCTCGGTCTTGAGTCCGATCTTGTTTAATGTCTATTGCTCTGATCTAGATAGAAAAATCAACAAAACTTGTAAAATAATTCAATTCGCTGACGACTTAGCTATATATACTTCACACAAAAACATTGAAATAGCAGAAAAGCAGTTATCAGAATCCCTTGATGCATTGAACAAATGGCTTAGGACTAACCATTTGGAGTTGTCTCCTTCCAAATCAAACATAATGGTCTTCTCCAGAAAACACATCAACCCAACAGTTTCTGTCTTCTTAGAGGGCACTCCCATTCCTCAAACCAATGAAATCAAATTCCTGGGAGCTTTAATAGACCGTAAACTATCATGGCACTCTCACATCAACTATACAATCAGCAAATGCGAGAAGAGTATAAACATGCTGCGCGCAATATCTTCAGTGGCTAGGGGGTTAACATCCCTCTACGATGACAAATATATATAATGCTATGGTAAGAAGCCACTTAGATTATGCGAGTTTTCTCATTGACCCGCTTCCCCAATACTTGGAAGAAAAGTTGGAGCGTATACAGTCAAAGTGCTTAAGATTGATCTTAGGTGCTTTTCCCTCCACTCCGATAAACTCACTACAGGTGGAAAGCGGAGAGATGCCCCTGTCGATAAGAAGACTCTATCTCGCTAAAAGATTTATTCTTAAACGTATTTCCTATTTCGACCACCCGTTATTCCGTAATATAATTAATCTAAATAACATCTGCAAAAACAATACATTTTGGGCTCGAAAGGCAGCGCCTATGTTGTGTAGGGGATTTTCTTTTGTTTTGTCTAATTTTAAGGATATCAGATATCCGTATCCTTGTCCAACATACAGCGTACCTCTAGAAGCCCTCCAGTCCCAACCGAACATTATTGAAAACATTGGATTTGATAAAAATAACAAAGTCTCTGAGACGCAGATCAACCAGGAGTTCAATGCACTAATCGATCAGAAATGGCCATCACATATTAAGATATTTACCGATGGTTCAAAACTTCACAAGAACGGCAACAGTGGTTCCGCCGTTTTCATCCCGGAACTAAAATTGCAAAAATTGTTTATGCTTCCTCCAGAGGCATCAGTCTATACGGCTGAATGCTTCGCCATAAGGGAAGCACTACAGATTATTTTGAAACTTCACACCCCAAATAAATATTTAATATTTTCTGATTCTCTTTCCTTAGTAAAAACGCTTTCTTCTCCCACCTCGTGGTTTGGCCGAAATACTCTGATTTTAGAAATTAAAAAACTACTATTTGAACTTAAAAGAAATGATAAACATGTTTTAATAACATGGATTCCTTCACACTGCGGAATAAGGGGCAACGAGAAGGTCGATGGGTTGGCAAAGTTAGCCACCTCTTCGGGCCAGACCCCGTCCAAATTTGTTCTCCCTGAAAGTGATACTCTGCGTATATTGAATGATGATGCCATAAGCCAATGGACTAATAAATGGAAACAAATATCTTTAAACAAAGGCTCGTATTATGAGAGTATTCAAGGCAAAATTCGTGCCGATCCATGGTACAAAAGAAAAAACATGAGCAGATCACTAATCTCCACAATATGCAGAATGAGGTTTGGACATCACAGGTTGGACGCCCACTTGTTCAAGTTGGGACTCGTCGATTCTCCAATTTGTGAGTGCGGCTTCGATGATGAAACGCTGAACCACGTCCTTTTCGGTTGCCCCTTGAGAGATAGATTCCAGCTCTACCACAGAATCCCAGACGTTGAGTACCCACTGAGTGTGGAGTATTTATTGAGTCTGGGATCTGTGGATATTTATCGATTGTTGTATAGGTTTATTGAGAAGAACATTGTGATTATCTAGTATACAAAATTGACTCCTGATTGTTTTGACTTGCATATTTTGTTTACTTTTTGTTATATGAATGAATAAACAACACATTTTTTATAAATCAATGATTCGTCAGTGGCATGATATCATCCAAGCATGGATGCAATGCCATAAATATAAAAAAAAAAAAAAAAAAAAGGATTAGCTTGACATCTGCCAAACCAAATTACCAAAACGAAATGTTGGCATTTGGACAAAAGCCTTAGCCGTTCCGTTCCGTAGCAGTTAGTAGGTACCTAATTGAATGAGTGTGGCGCGCGCCTCAAGAAATCCGACATTAAGTCATAGATTTTATTTCATCCATTAGAAGAAATTAATAAAATTATAATTGGGTGATGTGATAATGTTCAGCTGATATAATTTAAAGTCATCAGACAACAATAATTTAATTATTTATTTGTAGAGATATTACCTACTAATAACGATAGGTACTTTATTTAACACAGAAAACAGGTCATTTTTATGGTTATTTTTTTAATTGAATGTTTTAATTTTTGTAATAAAATATAGTAGGTAGGTACTTACGTAATAATTTATTCTAAAAAATTTAAATAATATTTTAGTCTACGCTTCTATAGTCACGTCGTAATCCAGCTCCCGATTTGATTGGTCGTCTAAAACGAATCTTTTTGAAATTTTGATCATGCGCGGCTTCAATGACTCCTCCCACACCACATTCAATTAATGTATGATAATAATTCGTTATTTTTGGATCAACCTGTATTTTTGTGAAAAAATTCTTAGAAGGTATTTCGTCCTATATAGCGGCTCGCTGCTTACTTAATATTGATTGGTTTTAAAAAGATCTTTATCTAATAAAATAGTGATCTGATGGGAGAATTTCGTAACTGTTTCAGATGGAAAAATTCCGACATCTTTCAACCAGCAGCGGATCTATGCTCGTTGACAACTTCAGGCATATCCAGCCTTTGTACGGGAGAAGAGTATTTGTGAGAGCTGTCAACGGAAACTCCCAGAAGTTCGTCAGATACAATAATTTGCATTTCACACAGTGGGATTGGCTGGGATCTGAAGTTGTGGAGAATTTTCTGGACAACGACATTAGTGACGAAGATTATGAAGAATTTAAAAAGTGAACATTGTTTGAGAGACTCAATTGTAAAGCTACAAGTGTCTGTACATACCTAAGTGTATTTTCTATATCAATGATCGTGAACTTTATTTTTGAGAAATTGATCAAATTTAATTTATTTAAAGTATTTTTATGAACTTTGTGGTACTTTTCCATAATGATAATAAAAAACACAACTTTGCAAAGTATCACTTTTATTTTTTATTAGTTTAATTTAAATCACCACTGAAGATGGCCACATTGTGGTTGAAAATATTTTGGTTTTTATAAAAAATAAAAGTGATACTTTGCAAAGTTGTGTTTTTTATTATCATTGATCAAATTTGTTATTGTGTAGTTAAATGGCACACTTCTTGGCCTGTTGTTGGCAAAAATTTTGTCTGGGGTTTGCGCAAGATCAGTGACAAGTAGGATAAAAAAATACTTTTATGAATTTCTTACGTTAGTAACAATGTGTATTTCAATCTAATTAAAATTTACGGCATGTTTTCGATTCATTCTGTTTATTATTTTACGCTTTGTGCCAAGAAGGTGCTCTAACTCCACTTATATTAGCTATCTAGTCTTCTTTGTTCATTGTATATAATAGATCTTCAAAGTGCCATATCGATCCATATCAATGTGTAGTATTTCCGATAGTACCTTTGATTTCAAAATAAAATTGCAAATTAATTTAGAATAATATAGGTAGGTATTTACGCAGTACGTAAAAATGTAGAGCTAGTCTCTATGCATTCATCTCAAATTAAAGAGGATGCTAAAAATTATAGGAATGCATATCGAATTGGCCTGGCAGTAAGTAAGTACCTATAATAATATTGAAAATGATATTTTAACACTCTGCTTAATAAATGTGATAGATTAAGATTTTTTTTATAACATGAAAATAATAGTTTTATCCACTGAATGTGTTCTTAATACATAAATATATGTATTTTATGTATGTTTTATGTTTAAATATAACTATAAAAAATTCAAATTCAAATATTTTTTATTGAGCAAATAAAAAAAACATACATATACATAATAATAAATTTATACATTTTTTTAATATATATTTTACCCCCAAAATTAACAGAGCATGTGCATTGGGGGATTATAGGGTTGTATTTATTTATTTTAATAAGTAAGTTACTTCAAGCAAGAGAAAATACAAACATACCAACATACAAAATATTTTCGAATAAAGTTGTCACAAAATAAAGGTAGGTACAATCAAATAAAATACCTACTTAACAAAATCGCATTATGAGTTGAAAATATTTCTCGAGCAGTTTTTGATATTTCCTGTGCATAAAATAACAGAAAACTTGTTAATATTCCATTATTGTTATATTATGAAAAATATCTATGTATTTTTTATAATATTTTTCTTCACACCAAATGCTCTTATGGTTTGAGTTTTTTTTTACATTAAACACTGGAGTTTTTTTTAGTTGACTATGTTCAAAATCAATAATTTATCGATATAAAAAAAAACCGAGATTTCAACCAATATGTATGTACTACTGTACTAATACAAGTTGACCCGCCCGCCCGTCGATCTTTGACCTAACCCAGAATAAAAAAAATAATTTTGACTTATTACATTAATTAAATACAGTTTATGACATAAAACTGAATTAAATATAACTTATAACACATTGCATTATGTAATAATTATTGTTTATTCGGATGCGGGGTGAAGTTCGACGGGCCATAAGTTTGTAATAAAAACAATTATTCCTCTAGGCTCTAGGAATAGTTGCAAAACCTTTAAAATAATCCAAGAGATGGCGGTGTAGTAAGAAATAAAGTCACATGTGAAGCGTGTTACATTATTGTATATTTTGTTGGATGAGTATACTCAAATTAATCCCAAATTGCATCGTCTCCGCAGCATTTAACGCTCAATGAGGATTGGAGCTCCCTCTGGAGAGAAGCAAGTCTAACAAATGGCCACTTGATAGAAAACCCTCAAGAGCGAGTACCTGGATTTGATCTGCCCCGAAAACAGTGGACCACGCTTAATAGAATCAGAACTGGCCACGGAAGATGCGCAGATTTAATGCATCGATGGGGTTTTTCTCCGAGCCCCGAGTGTGAGTGTGGTCACCGCCAAACTATGGGCCACATAGTTGAGTGTCCAATTTTCGGTTTCCAGCGCGGTCTGACTGAAATCCACGGGGTCACTTCTGACGCAGCCAATTGGCTAAGAGACCTTCCATTGAATTTGTGATAGCCAGGTCTTTACCATATGCATTAAAAAATCCCAAATTATTATGGTAAGACTTAAATGTCTAACCTTAGCAGTATAAATTATACTGTTCTAAGATTTTTTCCGATATCCATGCGCCCATTTTTCTGTACTTCGTTTTTTACTGGCTTTTAAAAGGTAGTTTATGTTTTACATTTTTTAGGACATGTGGCAGATTTTTTAAAATTATATATATATCAATCAGGCTAGATTTCTAGTACTCTTATCATTCAAAGGCTTCAGCAAGCATTTCAAGATTCTTGAATTGGATATACCTTAGTCCAGGTTCCTCATAAAAGGTTAAACTGGAATTAGCTTCTTTCTCACAAATATCCCAAAACACTTAAGTATAAGTTCAAGTTCATAAGATTAGGTACTATTGTTTAGACATTGTATCTACATGTAGTTGGCTGTAAGTAAGTATAGTTTTAATACAGGTATTTTTGCAAATTACAAATCTATATTATGATGTTGCTGTTTTCTAATAATAAGTACCTATTATCTTTTCGATACCATGTAATTCAAATAATTTAATTATTGTTAGCTATTTTAACAATTTTGGATAGTTATGTATTTTTATGATATTATATTTTACTAAAATAAAATAACTTGTAATTAAATTGAATATTGATTCTTCACTGTTTTCACCTCGAGTCTATGATTTCTGAATTTCCAAACCCTTGCAAACATTTTCGAGGGCAAAATAGTTCTGCAATAATGTTAACACTAAATAGGTTTGATATGGTTACAAAGAGTGTTCCACAAGGTACAGCAGCCCTATTCACGGAAAAGTTCGACTTCAAATTTGTTACTAAACTTCCGGCATGACTAGAAAATGTAGGTATTCTGCAAAGATTATATACCGAGATTTTCTAGTCATGACAGAAGTTTAGTAACAAATCTAGTTTAGTTTGAAGTCGAACTTTTCCGTGAATAGGGCCACAATTTTGGGTCCACTTCTCTCCCTAACTTGTCAGTTGCTTTGAGAGTTCCAAATTATTTTTGCTAATAATCTCAAGGTCACAATATCACTGTTTTCAGAGAATCTTATAAGAATAATAGATAACTGCTGGCAGATCAGTAATGATGACTGAAAATTTCCAACAGTAATTTATGAAACACAGAACTATAATTTTAACTATCAAATTTCCTGTTAAAAGTGTTTCTTGCTTTAAATATACAAAAAATAAGGTAAGTATTCAATATCTTGGGTTAGTTAGAGACTGCAACTTCGTTGTGGTAAGCTCGCCCTCTATATGTTGATTCTGTGATGTCTTTTTTATGTCAAATTTTGTATGTTGTTTATTAGACTTCAATATACAGTAAAGAATAAATAAACATATTATAACCAACTGGTGTTAGAGTGAAAATTAAAAACAAAATTGATAACGTTTATTAGTTTATTATCTATAATAATACCATTATTTAATAAATATGTGTTTTTATATACAAAATATTCAAATACAACAATTAAGACATATTATACAATGTCAACATTTATAATTTTTGGAATGAATATTTTCCAACTACTAACAATTTTATGATTCTAAGAAATTTCATTTTCTACAATAATATAATATATGTATTTAACAGGGTTTAAATTCCAATTAACAGCATTTATTTATTTATAATTTTGTAACATTCATTAAAGAAGCGATAAATCAAAATATCAGAGATAAATTTATACAAAAAACGAAGCACTGCTATCTTATTTATAACTGCAATCATAACATAGTGCTTTAAACAATAAATTATGCATAGATTTATGAATGAAAGAGTAACAAAGTTTTAAGATAATCTTTTTATACAGCTAATTATGACAAACATTTCGATACTTAAGGGGTTAAAAATACAGATAAGTATGACCGAATCGACAAAGTAAACATATTAATTTATACAAACTTCTTTTATACAAACTATTATTTCTTTCAGTAAAAACATAAACTCTTAAAAGAAATATCATTAAGAAAAAAAAAACAAATACAAAAAGGGAAAGAATAAAATTGTAGATGGTCAAAATTGGCAAATAGTATAAGCATGAAGTGAATAAAATATGGAAATCAATTTAGAAATCAGCTCATCCGGATTTTGTTGATTGCTCTTGTGCGAGTTAAGAAACATATTAGCGTGCAAGATCATCTGGGTTGAACATTCCCTGAAAATGATAAATATGAAATTAAATCAATATTAAAAATGCAATAGATTGAGGTAACACAAAAAACATTTATGACAAAAACAAAACATATTTTGAAAAAAATATGCATCACTAAACTTGTATTGGTAGTTTTTTAATAACCCTTGCAAAAATAAAAATGAAAGAGTTAGTATAGTTCTATCACAAAATTTATAATTCAAACATGAACCCGTTTTCGAAGATTCGAAAATTCATTTTTAAGTAATTTTTATTTTGAGATGGACTGTCACCAACATTGATCTTATATTCTATGGATTGCTAGCCTGAGTTTCCCGTGATATCAACATGACGAAGAGGAAAAACAACAATTATGACAATTTTATAATAAGTATATCATTGATGTAACTGTAAAACTTTTTTTCTACAAAAAGCCAACAGAATTTAGGTTGAAAGTCTTCAAACGAGTACCATGCAGTTAGTATATTTTTAGAGTTTTCTCCAATGCCTCTTCGTCAGAGAGGAAAAATCCTTGCATGTTGATAACACGAGTTATTCCTTTGACAGTTCACGTTAGCAGTCCATAGATATATAGTACGTCTATGGTTACCAAGCACCTTCTGCCCAAAACATTAACCTCTCTCGGCGTGAGTTAAAACAAAATTAAAGTGCATGCCGGAGTGAGTTAATTCATGTTCATTTTTATGATTATTTTTTTACTGCATCTTATAGATCTCTGCTTTCTGATGAAATGTTGTAAAGAAAGCATACCACAAAAATGGAAAATAACAGAGTTATAAGCAAAAAACACTTTTGACATTTCGCACCTATTCCTGTATCGTAAACCTTTGGTATATTCAACAATATGTTATTTTATTTCTTCTAATTTCAAAAAAGACGAAAAAAAATTTTTTTCTTTTATTTTTTGCTCTCTTATTACTTATATCAAATTCTTTTTTTCTTCTTCTTCCTTTTTTATTATCTTTCTATCCGTAGTTGCAAAATAATGCGTCCAGCATAATTTTAGAACAACATAAATTAATATCATGTGATTTTTATTCAAATTTTTTTCCTATTATTGTTTCAATTTTGTAACCTCTTCTTCTTCTTCTTATAATAAAAGTAGGTTTGAATAATAGTAGAATATCAAAGTTAAAACAAATTAAAGGATAATAAATAAACTTATAAAATGGTGCATAAAATAAAAATGCAGAAAGATATTGAAACTAGGTTTATACTACAAATTTATTTAATTAACAATAAAAAAATTCATCAATATTTTTGTTTGGTATGATACTCTTCAAAGCACGGGTACACACATAGACCTACACCACACTCCCTGCACATCCAACTACTATCTTTACGTTTTTGTGGTCGCAACTGTGTGTGGTTGCACACATGGCATTGCTTTCTTTTTAACTTTTGCCCTTCTATTTGAGGCACAGGCCTAATAAAGTGTGAAAACCTCGACAATAGTCTTGTTGGGCTATCGTGAACCCGCCTTCCTCCTGTTGTAGACGGCCTGCTCTTGTGGTATTTCTCTACCATGAGTTTAATGAGGTTTTCCTTGAAACCACTGAAGTTATTGGGGTTTTTTTTCGATATCGACTTAAACAAAAAAAAGGCGTTTATTGATGCTATGTCAATAATTCGAAAAAAAACCTTTTTGTACCACTTCAATGATTTCCGAGAAACCTCACTAAACCCTAATATTCTGTCTACCTTGTCCACTGCACCCATATTATTTGTATAATCGATTACCGCATCGGGTTTTATTTTAAATTGTCCGGTTGTGTAGTCTATTTTGTTTGTCAAAGACATTTTGGCACCATTTACTGTTGTCAAAATATGGATATCCCTTTTATCGCACCATTTTATGGCCAGGAGGCCGTTTGAATGGAAATGCTTAACTTCCCCCTTTCTTATTTTGGGGAATTTAGGCATTTCTTTTCGGTTTGTCCTGACCGTTCCACATGCATTTGTTTTATTTTGAAATAAGTAATCAAAAAGGGTAGGGGATGTATACCAATTGTCCACATAAAGCTTGTGTCCCCTACCCAGGTAATCTTTCAACATGGTCAGGACAACCGAACCCGAAACCCCCTGTCCGTCGTACAAAAGGATATCCGTATCAGCGCCAGTGTAGACAATGAAGTCTAGGACATAACCAGTCGCAACATCACAACAAACAAATAATTTAATCCCGAAGCGGTGCCTTTTTGAAGGAATATAAATTTTGAAAGATAACTTTCCCTTCCATAACAATAGGCTTTCGTCTATACAAATTCTTTCAAAAGGATAAAAATTTGACTTAATTATCCTTTTGAATGGGTCCAGGATATTCCTAATTTTTTTTAATCTATCGGTAGACAGAATATTATTGTCGGTGAAATGGAGACACCTCAATAACAAGAAGAATCTGTCTTGTGAAAACAAAACACGGAAGAAAGGCGTTTCAATTATTGGATTTGTGCTCCAATATTTTTTTAGAGCATTTTTTCCAACAAGACTCATTAGCAGAAGCGTTGCCAAAAACATATATATTTCTTCGGCAGTAGTAGCTACCCATTTTTTTAATTTTGAATGGGTAGAAGCGGATGTGCAAAGTGTATCGGCATAGTCGTTTGTCTCTTTCACGATTACATCCACAATGTCTTGGTTTATCATCGTCAAAAAGAAGTCAAGTTCCGTCGAGTTTTCGTCCAGATTCAATGAAGGAGATATCCCAGACTGGGAAAAGTTGAAATCGTGAACTGTTGGAGTAAACTCCGTGTTGCTCCACTCTCTTCTTTCGGGCCTTGGTCTTTTCGAAGTAGACGGTTGAGGTTCTTCTTCAACGTCTTCCTCTTCATTTTCAACAGTTTCCTCCTCATCTGAAGACAAATCTTGCTCCCTGATGGGTATTTCGTCGATATCTTCTAAAATTTCTTCATCTTCACTATCATTCAGATACGCTGTGACCTCTTCTTCTGTCATGAATCTAGCCATATTTTCAGTTCACACACAAAATTTATCAATAATAAAATAACAAAACACTAATAATAAACTAAAAATTGTTTCTGAGCACTAATTGTCTTTGAATAAAAATGTGTCTTTTCTCACTAAAAATATAATAAAACTATGTAAAATGTGTCTTTTCTCACTAAAAATATAATAAAACAATGTAAAATGTGTCTTTTCTCACTAAAAATATAATAAAAATATGTAAAATGTGTCTTTTTCACTTAAAATAACGTAAAACGATAATATTGTCTTTTATAATAAAACTATGTTCACAAAAACACCATCAGCACGTCGTCCCTGAAAAAAAAAACACAAAAATTAGAATTAGAATGACAGTACATATGTACCTACAAAAAAATCACAAAATTTACAAGAAGTAATATTGTTCACCACAATGCCTATAAAAAGGTAGCATCGGGACATAAGTTATACGACATTGGAAGTGATTACTTATAAAATAAAATAATTATCACTCATAAAATAAGTTTGGTGTAAAAATATTATATTTTGGCATAATTAGTAGACTCTGACATAAAGTAAAACAAAATAAAAAAAAAAACTTACCAAAAAAGTGATATAAAACGCGAATGGTTTATTTTAAAAAAATCCAAAAACACATCAAACGAACTAAAAAGAACTTGCTCCACAAAAATCTCCGTAAAAAAACACTGCGCTCTCGAGAACTCACGAGGAATTGGTGCGCAACCCCGGCAAACACATACTTATATAATGTACTACGTATAGCCTGGTCACGTGACTTTTTGCATCTCTCATAATTCCTAAAAAAACACGCCTACTTTCAAAATTCTTTCTCAGGATTGGTAGATGAACTTCGTAGAATAGACCAATACAAATATTAGTCAAAATGGCGGTGATTTATAGAAACTGTAAGATCAAACGCATAGGTGTTGGCGTACTCTCTCATAGAATTTTTTTTTTGCCCGCATAGGAGCGGGCGTACTACCCGAGAGGGAGCCCACAGGGGGACATAAGCCTCCCCCTGTGACTTCCACCGCCCTCTGTCCTGTGCCAGCCGCATCCACCCATTCCCGGCAATCCGTCTAATGTCGTCAGACCACCTCGCCTGAGGCCTGCCAACACTTCTCCTCCCGGTTCTCGGACGCCACTCAAGAACCTTCTTGGTCCATCTGGTGTCGGTTACTCTGGCCACATGACCAGCATGGGATGTGTTACAACATTCGATTCACTGTATTTGTATTTTGATTTCTTTCTTTCATGGTGTTTGTTTTTTGGCATCACCCATTATTGTATTTTTTTTCAAATATTACCCAAATTGTTTGTACCATTGGTTGCGTATACAAATAAGTACTTATATAAGTAAGTAATTAAAATAAGCACCTTTGCTCTGCGAAGAATGGAATCTTTAGAGGCGTCATACGGATGATCCTTGGATGGAATCTCCAGCACTGATGGGATGGGCTGGGTGTGAGCATCAATAACATGACGAATCAGCTCAGCTACATTTTGATTTATAAGGATTATATCAATATCGTCCCTCTTAACAAACCTTTTGAAGCAATCTTCAATCTCACTCACTGCTGTATCTGCAATCAAATAAAAATCATTAAAAAATACAATCAAATAAAATAATTTTATGAAGTGAAAATGGTTGGTAGCCTTTTGCTAACTTTTAGAGGGTTTGTAGGTCATGGGTTTGATCCTAGGTGTCGACCAGTATTATTTTTATTCACTTTGAACGAGCACAGATGTGGGAGAGCTTATTGTAATAGAGTTGATGCAAATGTTGATAGAAAAAGAAAAATATTTGTGCACAAGAGGTTATTTCAATCAGCGAAAGACGTTTGTGGGCATGATAGCCAACATCAAATCCGATATGGGACAAAAAGAAAATGATATTTCTTGAAAAGGGATGTATAAAGGAACCTCAGTTCGTTTAGGTACCCTATACATGTGAATTATAGAAATTAACGATTTAACAATAATTTCTAATGCTGTGTTGTTGTCATTATGTATAAAACAATTTGCTACACTATTAATTTAGGCTACATAATAAGACTATTAATAAAACTAGAAGAGATAATGAAACATATAATATATATTATAAAATAAATATCAAATAACCCAGTTTATGTGCTATGTTCAAATATTAATACTAAACTCTCTTTCTAGTCATGGGATTATTAAAAACAAAAACACTTACTCTTATCTACAACCATAAAATTGGGATGTCTGTTTTTGTTTATCTCTCCAATACCTCCGAGAAGAAATCCAACACAAGTGTCCTAAAAAATGTATTTTTTCATTAACATTTAAGTCTACGAGAAAACATCTTGTTGGAAACTGTTACATTGTTATTTTCAATTAATTTACTGGTGATGATTCACTAAATAAATAAGTTCTCGATCATATTTTTAGAACGAATACATTTAATTACAAAGTATCCAACGTTACGTCAGAATTATCCAACTTAAGTCAGAATCTTGCTACGAAGAGAGTAAATTCTAAAATATGAATGTTTTGATGACATTCATTTTACGGTAAAATTGATTTTCAGTTCAATTTTAAAAAGTCTACGTGCCAAAACAATAATATGATTTAAGTTTAGAACATCAAAATATACCTCATCTCCGATGACACTTATCAATTTTCCTTTAATAGCTGAATGTAAAGCCATTTTACTGTAAATTTGCTGCAAAATGTAAGCCAAAACTGAAACCAATGGATCTGTCACGAGAGAAGACGCCTGTCACCTGACTCCGTGACATTAGAAAAGCGGAAACCAAAAACAATAAAATATTATAATCTATAATCCTAATAGGTGGTGTTGATCCTCCTAACCTTATCCTAACTAAAAAAAATATTAATTAGTACTGACTGTTTTTATTTATTTCACATAAAGAATAAACATATAATTATTAAAAATATTTTACTGGCAAAAGAAAATAGGTAAGATCTATTTTTTTGATTATTGCAAATAATGACAGCCGTGACTCTAGATTTTTTTTTAAATAATGGCAACTATAAATCATTTCGCATGTGCAAAATATTTGCGGGAATTTCTAAAAGTTTATTTCCTATAGCTTTGAAATTATCGTAATTTTTCACCATGTTAATGAATACATACCTACCTATTTTCGTAATAATTATAGTTTACAATCTATTGTTTATACTGAATTGACATGTGTTGATTATATACAAAGAGTGCCTTAAAGAGAATGACTGGTGTCAGATCCTGTTCATAGCTGTATTATAGAAGGCACATTTTTTTCAGGATATTCTTCAGTAATATGGATAACTGTGTGCTTTGCTTTTATCGTTAATATGGCAGAAACGATTAAGAGGATAATTAATAAAAAGTGATTAATTCTTTTTATTGGTTTATTTTAACAAATTATAATTATTTAAACTAGTTAATGCATTCCTGGTATTCATTGAGAATCTTTCTTTTCATTATTGGCAATCTCAGGTATACTTGGTGAATTAGCAAAGTTCTCAAATGATTCATAAGCAGAGGCACCCCAAGTTTTCACAGTTGTCGGTAAATCAATGAGAAAAGCGAAGACACTCTTTACACCGGAGTTCCAATATGTTTTGGTAATATGTAGACCATCTTCTGCCTTTGGTAATGTGGGCAACTGCAAGCAAATAGTAACGAATATATCAATAGAAGTTTATTTATGAAAAAAAAAGAGTAAACTATTTTATAATTTATGTAAGTACAATAATTATTGTAATGGATAAGTCTAAAAGAGAAAAGTGGGTGTTTACAGTGGAATCCTAGCTACTAAAGAAGAATAAAATCATCTGATTGGACTCTTAGTTTAGTATGATCCCATTATATCGGAAACCCATACTGTTTTTTAAAACAAAAGGTTTTAATTCAAGTCGATTTAGGTTTGGTTTTCAAGCCAGGCTGTTATCTGATGTTGACAATAGATTGCTGCAAATTAACAAAATGGACTGTTCAAGCCGTTAGTACAACTTCAATAATATCTGTGGATAGTCTAACAACCCAATTCCACAGCTTTTAGAAATATTCCTCAAAACTGATCTCCATCAAAACTTCATAATATTTTTGTCTAAAATTGATCTGATTCATGAAAAGAAGGCACCACGCAATATCAAGATTTAATTTTAGACAACTTCTATCGGCATTCAGATACAATCTTCTAACAGTGTATAACATTTTTCAATTCCATTGGTCAAATAAAACACATTGCTAGGTATACCTTGTTAGACTATTCCTCTTAAGAATATAATAAAAGGGTGAATAATCACCTCAAAAGGGAGCTGTTTTGTCAAATCTGTAACATAAGGACAGGCGTGTGATTTAATAGATTCGTAAAGTTTTGTCGTGGTCTCTGTATCTTTCCACACCCCTTGCTCAGCTGTGTAGTATACTGCACCAGAGGCGATGCCCACTTTGATTGCAAACCTTAAAAACATAACATTACAAAGTTGTTTTAAAGAGTAATTACAAAAAACATATAGGTTATAAAATACAAGTAATGCGGAATTTTTTACAGAAATAAATATCAATACTAAACAGAACTCACTTCAACATTTCGCACTGAATTATAATTAATTATGAATTCAAAACAGTTTCTCGTATTAGGCAAAAAAAAAAAAAACTGACATTCGCTAACACATCTTCTCCTCCAACTTATTATTATGTAATGTTTTTTCTATTGGCTGCCCTGCTAAATGACATTTGACGTTTGGTTATAATATTGCCAAGCCAAAATATATACGCGAGATCCAACCATTTTAGCAATTTTGTATTAATATCAAAAATACGTATACAATTATAATATTATGTCATTGTATTAATCATTTGTCATACTAAAAAATATTTTTTATCTTATTTTATCAAGCACTTTTTCTTTTAGTACAATAAAGGATATTTTATCAAAAAAGTGTTTATTCGGACAAAAAAAATATATAGCCAATTTTATCTTTGCTTACTAATGTGTCAAAAGTAAAGAGTATTATATTATTATTCGTTTACATGCACATATGTTTTTCGACGACTTTTATTTTGATTGAATAATATCGCGAATTCGTCGTATTGTTAAAACAATAAAACGATTAATTTTCAATACATGTATGTCATACTGACCTTTTGACTTAATATTTGAATATTCATATTTAAGTTAATATTTTATCGGAATTATTGTAAATTAAACTTGTATCCATGTTATTCGCAGTTGGAAGAGCATCTTCTGTAGAATATAAAGCATTATTTTGTAATAGAGGACGAATAAAAACAATGTCGAATTTACGTCCATCGAGTGATATGGCAAAATTTAGAAGTATTCTTAAAGAATCTAAAAATGTTCTTATATTGAGTGGTGCAGGGATTTCTGCTGAATCAGGTATCCCAACATTTCGGGGTGTTGGTGGTTTTTGGAGAACCTATAGAGCAATGGACTTGGCTACGCCTCAAGCATTTTCAGCAAATCCAAGTTTAGTTTGGGAGTTCTACCATTATAGGAGAGAAACGGCAAAAAGAGCTGAACCTAATGCAGTAAGACCATAATTTTATTTTGCTCCATGACATAAATATGAATATAATTGTTTCAACTTACCAGATATTATAATCCTGAGTAAGTAATTTTTTTTATTTGATTGTAAATAGAAAACTTTACTCGAAGTTTGGTTTTTTTATTTATTTATTTATAAATCAACGGCAAATTGCCTTTTAAAGAAAATTAAGATTACAAAGAGAGCAGCAAAAACACTTGAATTTATTCATTACTTACTAGCAGAAAAAACTTTCAGACGACAGGCATAGAAAATCATTAACTGTATTATAAATCAGTACTGTCTTTCTTTCAAGGGTTCCAACTTCCAATTTTAAAAAAAAAAATTCGCGTGAGTGTTGCAACGAAAATATCAAGTTACAGCTAACTTACCAATTATATAGGATCATTCTGATACATAATATGCCAATAATGTAAATGTAATTTTAATATTATATTTTTGAATTTATATCCTTATTAATTTTGTAGGCACATCTTGCCATAGCAGAGTTTGAAAAAAAATCACTTGAAGAAGGAAAAATTGTTACGGTTGTAACACAAAACATAGATAATCTTCATCGCAGAGCTGGGTCAAAGAATATCATAGAGTTACATGGAAATTTATATAAAACAAGATGTACGAAATGTAAAAATGTCTATTTTAATGACGATAGTCCTATTTGTGAAGTGAGTATAATTTTTATTCTAGTTTCAATAATAAATTATCGTTTTAGCCTGAAAATAATGCAATATTTTGTTAATCATTTAATTTCCGTTAAAAAATCGATTGGCGCTAATTTCAGGGTTTAACTTCATTGACATCTTTAGGAAAAATGAAAAAAAACCCTCGCGCTTTCTTTTAAGAGAATGTATCGCAACCAGAAGATCGAATATGAATCGTTAGTTAAAAGTTTCAAGAAATGCTGCATTTATGATTATTAAAATGAAAAACTGCGACATTCATATTAAAATGGCTCATCTGATTAAATCTTTTAAATTCATTTATGAATGTTATTTTTTTTTAATATCGGTATGAATATTTCAGGATTCACAATTAATTCAGGGTTGCATTATATTTGAGCTAATACGGTATTTATATACATAGCATTTTTCTCCATTCGATACATACCTAATTATGTAATGTTGTAGGCATTAGACGGAAGAGGTGTTCCTGATCCCAATGTGAAAGTGTCCGATATACCGATTAAAGATTTACCTCGTTGTAGAAAAGACGGATGCAAAGGTTTACTTCGTCCACATATAGTTTGGTTCGGTGAAAATTTGGAATGCGGTGTCATAGACAAAGCTCGTAAGTATTTACGGTACCTAAATCTTTTTCTTAGGTCATAGACAAAGCTCGTAAGTATTTATGGTACCTAAATGTTTTTCCATAGATGTAGTATTATTGGATCGGTAATCTATGCAACATTGGCGTGTCATGATTAAAACAGCTGATTAGCTGCAAAAGACGGAGGTTTTGTATGAGAGGAGCTGCTAGAAGTCTGTATTAAACGTTGTTATTATCAGATATTTTTGTAATTTGTGTTTATTTTTTTTGTCTACGTGATAAACTGAACATGGTGAAATCGCGTTGTGCGTACAATTTTACTCATTTTTCATTTATACCAAAATTTTTAATGAAAGGAAGATAAAAATACTGGAAGAGTATTTTCAAAAGAAATTATTTCCAAGGCATGTATTACAAGGAATAGCAGTGTAAAAAATAATTATAGCACAATTAGTTACTAAATATATGTCTTATTTCAAAGAAAAATTATGGGAAGTAGGGGTCCATGAATATTGTACTAAAAGAATGTGTATTGTGTATCACTATGTGAGTCAAAATGCAAAACAAAAGATGTCCATTCATCACAAATCAACAGAATTTTTTAAATTAAAGTATTGAAATCGGAGAATTTTGCTCTCAAACATGAGCAATTTTGTATGGGCTCCCATACAAAGAATTCCCCCTTAACGCCAGTCACGTGACTTTCCATACAGTGTTGTCACTGTTTAACTGGGGTAACCTAGTATATACAGGGAACCAGATTCGCACCAATAGAATCCTTGCATAAAGTGCGCATGCGCGACACTAACAGTAGATATTATAGTTTTTCGGCATCATTCGCAAGTCCACAACAGACGTACGGTTACAGTCGCAGCCGTTCGTATTGATGGTTCGAATCCCAGTGCGGGCAGACTCTTTTTTTCATTTTTTTTTCTATTTATCCGTTTTTTTCCTGTGAAAGATGTCTAAAGTGTATTTGTGTTCACTTTGGCTGAGCCCAATTCATTAAAAAAATAGGTCCGTTAGCACGCTTTCTAGGTTAGGTTAGAACATATTCATTTCACATACCTTTGCACGTACACCCCCGAATCCTTTTTAGCCCAATTCATTAAAAAAATTAGGTTCATTAGCACGCTTTCTAGGTTAGGTTAGAACATAATTATTTAGGGGGGTTTGGGGGGCAGAGCCCCCCATACATCTACACACACACTCCCGAATTCATTTTACCCTCTGCAAACCGAATATATTTGAATTTAAGGCGCATTTGAATTGTTGACGCCATTTGAATTTTTGGCGCGAATCTGATTCCCTGTACATACTAGGCTACCCGTTTAACTGTATGTTTGACAGCTCGCATTACCAGTCCATTTAATAATATTATGTCTATGTCTTTTTCTTAGGTCATAGACAAAGCTCGTCAGTATTTATGGTACCTAAATCTTTTCTTCTATTTCAGTTACTTAAATATAGGCCTCTATTAAATACCACCTGCTTCCAGGTTTTTCCTGCTATATCAACAAACTACCTTTTCTCTATTTCTAAATTATTAGAGGCCATTTTTCTCCATCTTGTCTAGAAAGACCACCCATTCATTTTCACAAGGTCTACTGCTCAGTTTTAAGTGACATAATAATATTCTATCTTTGCCAATTCTGCATGTTGTTGATATTCTGATCATGAATAGGATATTTCTAAGAGACAGAACTTCTTCGGCACAACACGCATAATAATATAATAATTTGTTCTTTTCTTACATAAAAATGTTACGTAACTTTTTTATAATAAACCTGAAAATCAAAGTTGTTCCTTCCCAACATAAAAAGTATATAAAAATATGCCGATGAATAATATGATGTTGAAGCGGTAAAGCGCAGATCCATGTTGTAGGCGCAACGAGCTAGATGCTTACTACATGGAACTGTGTAGTCTACAGTGATGCGTGAAAAACTGTCAAATATATCAGTTAACTTACATATTATTTTACATTCATACTCATTATTATTTTACATTTATACTCATTTTTGTAAATGTTATTATATTCTTTTTCAGAGGATCTTCTAGCTGTGTGTGACGTTTGTCTTGTAATTGGCACATCATCCGTCGTTTATCCGGCGGCAATGTTTGCACCGCAAGCTGCTTCTCGTGGTGTCCCAGTGGCGGAATTCAATATCGAGCCAACACCTGCCACCAACGAGTTTGGTTTTTATTTTGAAGGAAAATGTGGGACAACCGTCCCAGAGGCCTTGAAACCTTTTACAGATGAAAAATAGACTTTTTATGGATATTCAGATAACCCATTGAAAATCGTTATTTGGTTATTTTGATGTTTTTCTTTTAAGGATCTCTTTACACAGTTATTTATTATGATTTTTTTCCAATGTTAAGTTTAACTAAAAAAGACACCTGTCGATGATTTTAAAATTATACAAAGTGTAATTAATAATAATAATAATAATAATAATAATAATAGTTTATTCAGAAAAAATTGTTACAAAAATGATGTGATTCGAAATACAATTACATTAACAATGTAGAACAAAATGCTACCTTCCCAATTGAGCAGAGCTCGTGTTAGGGAAGGGAGTACCAAACAGCCACAACATTACTACTTCCCGAAATCAACATTAAAACATTTTTCCAAAGTCAAAATCACAGAGATAAACTGTATAGTGCAGTATTTAAAATATTAGTAGTTAAGTACACTTAGTCATAAAATAAAATATAATAAAAAATAATAGAAAATAAATAATAAATAAATAATATGTACATATTAAAAAGATATAAGCAATAACAAAATTAAAAAAAAACAGTAGAGAATGATAAAATGTAATAATAATAATTTTAATTGAAAGATTCAAAGAATGATGATTATTAAAAAAGATAATAAAGATAAAGTTAAGCATAGGAAACGTCTAACGTAGGTAATAAGTTATCATTTTTAACATAATAAAATAATTTCAATAATATGCAGGGTATGATACTTCATAAAATCAACTCAAGACAACACAATAGAAGAGTCCCAAAATTCAGACATCAAGCGAGTCGGATTAATAATACCCAGATCAAGCGTTTGCGCCAGTAGGTACATACGCAAATTATTGCGACACAGTATACTATATAATTACTATCATCTACGCGACTTGCGACTATCGCAGTGCAAAGCGCAACCACGACACTATACCTACCTATGTAGCATTAGTAGATCCAACTCAACAGGCAACACATCGGCGGCGCGCGGTGCTCCGCGACAATACACACTACAGTACGATGCTTAATTTCACGGACAAGAAATAAATAGTCTCACGCACTAGATCAGGTTCTCCGCAATAATTACTTCGATGATTCTACTTTTAAATTTTACACTGTCGGTGAGGACTCGTATTTCGTTTGGCAAACTGTTAAAAAATTTTATTCCGAGATAAAAGTAGTGATGTTGCATCACATCTCGGTTACACAACGGAATCGGAATAAGATTCAGATTTCTCAGCAATCTGCTTGAGCCTTCATTGTACCCGTTTGATTCTTTTTCTTTAAAGGTCTGCAGCACTGCTATTTTCCGAAACAATTGGTGTACACTCAACACCTTTGCTTCTGCGAAAAGAAGAACAGTACTATGGTCTCTGGGCTTTCTAAGCATTATTTTAAGGAGTGTTCTTTGTGTCACTTCAAGTGGAGACAGCGTTACTTTATAAGCAGCACCCCAAGCTAAGATACCGTATGTTAAAATTGATTGGACTAGGGCGTAGTATGTCATTTTTAACTTTGGAGGGCTTAAGAAATTTCTTAGTTCGTAAAACACGTAGTATAACTTTCTTAGTCTGTCCGTCATTTTTTGAATTTGGGTTTTCCACTTAATATTGGCATCTATATGAACACCCAAATATTTAGTGCACTCCACCGTTTTCAGCTTATTGCAGTTCCCACAGTCGATACATGGGGAATTGTGAAGTGCAATTTTTAGGGTTTCTGGCAGTCCACGCCTATTTATTGAAAATGGTACACAAACTGTTTTGTCAGCGTTCAACGATAGTATGTTAGCATTGAACCAAGTCTTAAGAATAGATAGATCTTCATTGGTTCTCCTCGTTATTTCTTCCCAAGTTGATCCTTTTGTCAGCAAAACAGTGTCATCCGCGTATGAAAGCACAGTACTGGATAACTTCAGTTCAAACAAGTCATTGACATATAATATGAACAGGGTAGGGCCCAAAACCGTTCCCTGTGGTATGCCGAATTCTGAGGTGGCTGAATCGCTAAGAACCTCACCGATCTTTGTATACTGTTGTCTATTGTTCAAATAACTTTTAAACAGTGACAATGCTCTCCCAGCTATTCCAATGAAAGCCAGTTTTTCTATCATCTTTTCATGCGAAATGCTGTCGAAAGCCTTTCTCAAATCTATAAAGGTTCCCACGCACTTCTTGCCCTGGTCTAAAGCCATGTAAATTTCTGAGGTGAGCCTTGCAATCGCGTCCTGAGTACCAAGGCCTGGCATAAAACCGAACTGGTTTTTACTTATGATCCCGTTTTCCAAAATGTACGACATAGTTTGCAATTTTATCACTTTTTCGAAAATCTTCGCGACATTAGAAATTATTGATATGGGGCGGTAATTATTTACGTGTTTATTATCACCAGACTTGAATATAGGTGTAACGATGGATGTTTTGTAATTATCTGGAAATATTCCATCCCTAATACACAGGTTTATTACAAATGCAATTGGTTTACTAATATATGTTTTGAAATGCTTCAAAATTCTAGCGCTAACTTTGTCGTACCCGGGTGAAGAATCCGACTTAAGTGATGTTATAATTTTCTCAATATAATCTGAGGACACCTCACTTAATGTAGCTAAGCTGGGGTTTTGATGGCAATGATTTTCCGTTGTTACACAGTTATTTAAAGCTATTTTTGACGCAAGGTTTTTTCCCACATTTGCAAAAAAATCATTAAAAATATTTGCAACCTCTTTTGGATTGTGTTCAGTGTATATTACTTTGTTGTCGTGCTCGATCCCCCGAATTTGTCTTGATTTTACCGCCCTACCGAGGGCGTTATTTATTGTATCCCATACCTTTTTACAATTGTTTCCCGCGTCTGCTATCTTCTTCGAGTAATATTCATTTTTGGTTTTTCTTATCAAAGAGGTTAGATAATTTCTGTATCTTTTATAGTATGCTGAAAGACGTATATCGTTTGGGGCTCTCTTTGTTTGTGTATAAATTTTATACTTTTTTCTAACTGACACAAGAAGCCCGTTAGTAATCCATGGTTTCAATTTATTTGTTTTGTTCCTCACTACCATTGTTTCCGTACGAGTTGCCCGCATTATGTGTCGTTCCATTGTACGTTCAAACTGTACGGCCGCCATATTAGCGTCATCAGCTGTGTATAGAGACGTCCACGTTTCGTCCTTAAGCTGGCGCTCCATTGAGATGTAGTCAACTATTGTTCTATTCCAGATTTTTGTTGGATGTTTCATTAGTTCTTTAGTTTTATGGCCATAAATACAAGTGTAGTGATCTGTGATTTCTGTTTTCCATACGATACCTATCAGGTTCTGAGTATGTTTGGAATTGGTCCAGATGTGATCAATACACGAAGGGTTTTGGTTGGCGACCTCACGTGTAAAATTTGATATACAATTCTTAAAATTCATGCTGGACATCATATCCATGTATTTGTCCCTGTGAATGTG
This sequence comes from Mystacides longicornis, assembly GCA_963576905.1. Classification (NCBI taxonomy): domain Eukaryota; kingdom Metazoa; phylum Arthropoda; class Insecta; order Trichoptera; family Leptoceridae; genus Mystacides; species Mystacides longicornis. Next base: position 5,944,257 of record OY756434.1, read on the forward strand.
AGTGGAGTCAGTATGTATGTTTATATTGAAGTCTCCCGTCACCAAGGAATAGCTGTTTTTAGACATGCTTAGTACATCATGGAGTTGGTCGATAAAGGAGTCGGCATTGGAGTCATGAGTCCTGTATACTGCGAATATTTGGTATCTTAATTGTCCCTTTACTTTAATAATTACCTGTAGACAATTTGTGTGGTTTATACTTGTCAGTTCATTTACCTCGACATCATCATACTGCTGATGCACAAAGACTGCTATGCCACTATTCTTATTTATTCGGTGATTGGTATTGAAACTATTGTAGTTAGGTATGGTGCAATGTGCAGGAAGATCGCTGCAGTGGGTTTCAGTAAGGACTATGCAGGACGGCTGCACTTTAGAGTCGTTTAATTTGATAAGAAATTCATCAAAGTTTTTGTTTATACTACGGATGTTCGAGTTCATCAGTGTAAAGTTGTAATCATGGAGTATGCCATCGTGACGCAGATCCTCTTCCACAGTCTCGTGAATTTGATATGATTCATCAACGTCTTTCATTATAGAACTTACGTTCATAGTTGGTTATTGGGTTTTATTTCAACCATTTGCAGCAAAGTATTCGTATATGAATTAATAGCAAAAATATTAATATATCTGCCGCATAGAAACACTCCAGCATTTTCAAGGTCAAACACAAAGTCATTCGTATACTGTATTATGAAGCGAGTCATACCGAAAGGTTCATACCGTCGATCTACATTTTTTTTTACAGGAAGGCAGTATCCTAAGTCCTTTTTACTATTTGACACCACGCGGCACGTTCTAAAAAACAAAATAATCATAGGACACGCATAAGACAGAACACAATAATATAGGACATCATAATATACACAGCTAGTGCAAACTGCATACGCTACGGTTGGGCCCGTGCACAGGACACGCACACACACAGACACACACCCACCATTCCATACCATCATCGCGTCACTCGCGGGCCCAATCCGCTGTACGTGGGGAACCTTAAAAACCATTTTTAAATTAATATTTGTATAGTGTCCAAGAGTAAGATAATTATACACAATCAACATATAAATGAATTGGTGAATATGGATAGTATCAATAAGTATAAAATTATAAATAAAATTAAAAATACAAATAAATAAAACTTGAGTAAAATTAGTATGGTGAATATCATTTAAAAAAGTAAAAATACAAATAAATAAAACTTGAGTAAAATTAGTATGGTGAATATCATTCAAAAAAGTAAAAATACAAATAAATAAAACTTGAGTAAAATTAGTATGGTGAATATCATTTAAAAAAGTAAAAATAGAAATAAAAGTAAAGCACAATACAAAATTATAATTCGCATCCATTAGTCAATAATCAACCCTATCAATCGCAACAGCCAGCATGCGAGAGTAGTAGCAGCAAGCTTCCCTGTCCATAGCATTATGCTGAAAACCATTTTCAGACTGAAAACCATTTTCAGACTTAATTATTATAAACAAATGAATTATTATGTATCTACTTACCATGTATTAAAAGGGGCAAAAAAGTTGACTGTCACTTTAGCAATGGTCTTTGTTTGATAGTATTTTCATATGCAGCTACTCAATTCTTGTATGTCAAATTTGAATATCTTTTTCTAAAGTTTTTATTGCCGTCCTGCTTCGAGTAATCATTAAAAATAACAAGATGGAAAGAGACAGAGGAAAGATGAAGAAACCATTCAAATAAATTTGGCTCGTCCAGAATAAATTTGCCACGAAAGCGCCCTTGCCTAGCACATAGTAACTTTTTCTAATTAAGACTATCTGCGATGATTTGATTTTGACGTTGTCACTTTGATTTTGACGTTGTCACTACGTTACCTTCCCCTCGAGGTCTCTTCACCTCCATACCTCATAAACAAAAATGTGACATAAAATTTTGTTTTGAATGCCGCATCTTGTACATTTAAATCAAATCTGAAACAAGAAAACCATGAAATATTACAGGGGGGTTAGTAAAAATATCATCCTTAACAAAGCTTGCGTCATAAAAAAAGAGAAATCTGGCAGAACCAGGATTTTTTTTTAAATGAATCTTCTTACTCAAAGTGAATACAGATACACTCTTTTCACAGTAAGCTACTTAAAGCTTGTGTTGTGAAAGAGGAAGATGGTCGGCATCTGGGATCGAACCCACGACCTCCAAACGAAACAGTACGAAAGCCGGCGTCGTAACCGCTAGTCTACCAACCACTTCGAATCTACACTCTTTGGTATGCCAGTACTAAGCATTTCAAGATTAATATAAGTACCTACACAACATTATTTCCATCAACAGACTGATAATTTTTTTGTGTTCAGTAAGGTTTTATACTTTAATGGATTCGTTAACTTAGCAGGTTACATCATTTATAGTTTGATTACAATTTATATGTACTATTTATATGATTAATATATTAGATAACTCCTTAAGTAGTGATATTATATTAAAAATGATTATAATCAGCCTTAAGTAAATTGCAGAAAAAATAACAACTAATGACTCTAACAATTCGTTACTAATGTTCGATTTTTAAATGGAACAAACCACTACGGGCTTACGACCGTCTTCTACTGTTATTTCGAAGGCTAGCTTAGTGTGATCACTTTACGTTAACAACGTTCGCCATTAGGTGGTAATGTTTAAGTCTTCGAAACTCCTAATCATGAGAATTCTTGACATGTTCAACATGTCGAAAAATCTCATGTATGTAACAAGTAGAAATTGAATAATACATGAAATATAGAGAAAAAGTTGGAAATAATTGAGAACAAGACAGCAACCAAATTTAAAGACTGCGACTGCAGTCATGTATTTGGCGCCAGGATATGACTATATCCATTTTTGTTAATGTTCATCTTTATTGCCTTAAGTAAATTGTTTTTACGACAATATACCACCATAAACTTTCTATCTTTTGTAGAGACGGGGTAATTAAAATTAATTCAATAACAAATGTTTTATTTATTTCTGAACTTTTTCAAACAAAATATTCACAAGTAGTTGTTCCAAACTCGTGCTGTAAAGAAATCAATAAAAGCCCATGCAGCAAAGAATGATGTATAAATAATATTTAATTAACTTATCTGTTGTATGGTGTGTAGAATTTGATGTGTATTAAAAAAGCACTTTTTTACCTATTGTAATACATTTTGTTAAATAATAAATAGTTACTCTGTTAAATAAATTTTTATTTTGAAATTATCCCTCAAAATTATTTAGCTTATTTTAAGATTTTCAGTACTTTATTTTTCTGATTACAATCTTCAAGATTTTGTCTTCCCCAAGCATGTTAACTCCGTTCCTACACTCCCCTTGTCACCAGCCAGTTTCTTCAGTACTTGGTAGGTGCTACAGCACATGTCTCCGATCACCTGGTCTATATAGTTATCTCTGGGGCGGCCTCTGTGGTTTTTGTCCTCAATCATTCCTTCGATGATGGTTAAGTGCAGACCCGTGTGCCTGATGTTATGGCCTATCCATTTAGTATATGATTCAACCAGTGGATGCTGCATACGTCTGTAGCACCACATTTTAAAAGACGCCCAGACTGTCTGGCTAATGGTCCATGTTTTACTTCCGTAAAGCAATACACTCCAGAATAGTAGTCTTCATCAAATTCTTCCTCTCTCGATATCAATATTGGGTATTCAAATACTTATGACCTTATTATAAGTCAAAAAAAGTCATTCATTAAGTGCTAAATAAAACAGAATTAATGAGAAAATTTTATCACAGATTTTATTTAAGTTTTCTTTATTGTGTGGTTTTTCTGCTAGAAAAAAACTTCGCTATCATTCCAAAGGTTTGTCCGAATTTCGCATCAGTGACGAGAGATCTCTGAAATTATAAAAGGAATCTTTTGAATTGATACATTATTGACTTTGGAAGAAAAAATTAAAATTGATTGATTTTTTGTGCATAACAGTATTTAAGAACAATGGGCCAACTTGGAAGATATTCTCATTAGCCTCTTTGGCAAGCATGGTGTTGTAAGGTCTGCAATCCCTCACATACTTTCATAGAGATATAATGCAGTTGATGGAGCCCTTTACATATTGCAATAGACAGCATAAAACAGTAGTAGAAAAAAGTACAAGATCCCTCATACCTGGATCCACTTTGGTAAGGCGTTGCTAACTGAACTACGGGAAAATCGTTCATCTATTAATATAACAGTTGCATAATCGTTAGCATGTCGTACAGCTCTACCTGAAAAAAAAGAAAATAAAATTAATGGAAGTCTTTTAATTTTTTTCCAACCTATACAATTGCCTTGGAATAGGGCAAGTGCAAGAACAAAGATGCTTTTGTCAGTGCTAAGAAAACTCTGTTGGGTACAGAAAGAAGAAGATGTTGCTATAAATCTTTAACACTTTCACTGACGAAAACGCGGATGCGTGTAATAGGCATCCAGTCCACTGTACCTTCTTCGCTTCTTTGTCCGTCTTCTTCGCTTCCTACCTTTTATAGGTTTGTCCTTTTTTAAAAAAGACACCGTTGTTGAGCACAGCGTTTGCGCGTGAATCTTTTATTAGAGTATTTATTTTTAACATATGTGGTTTCCAAAAAACACCTGTTTTTTTATACTTGATATAAAATAACAAATATATATATTTTTTTAAATAAACTTGTTTATTTAGATGGCAGTGGACTGTTAAAAAAACTTATTAATTGTAAAATTTGAGTCTTAATAAATGTTGAAGAAAAAATTTCATGTCTGTCAAAATCTTACGTCCCGGGATGTATTGTTTGAACAATAATTTAGAAGTGGGTGGTAGCCTGGCAGTTTTGATTCCAGATGCCAACCATCTGTCTTTTTCATGACACAAGCTTTATGTAGCTGTACTGTGAAAGAGTCAAAGAGTTTATTTTTTGTGTTTAGATTGAGTGAGCACATTCAATATTGTGTCAATATATTTCAATAAACTGAAAATTTCATCACGTCTATATTTTCAATTACAGTAAAATCTTGATTAATAATGGACTTGAATAAAGCAGACAGAAAATCTGGTCAAATTTAACAAAAATAAAAAGGTTTAGTTAATATTTTGTATGCTCAAATTCAATTGTCGTAGCATATAAACAGTTTTTAGGGGCCATGGTAATCACCTCTGTTAGATGTTTCTTGATTTTGAGTTATCACAAGTGCAGGATTGTATATTATGTATGTGTGTGTGTGAGAGAGAGAGAGATATGAGATAAGGTTATATGTGTGAAAGAGATAGATGTAGTGTATAGTTGTCATAAGTGTATGCAAGTAAGGGATGAAAGGATGCTACCTGGAAGAGTTGAATGCAGGTATATGAGGTAGGTATGGCCGAGAATGGAAGATGTATGGAAAGACAGTCGTGTTTTGTGATCCTAGCATGCAAGGCGTGTGTGCTAGTGATTTGTATGGGCGTCCTGGAGTTTAGTCGTTTAGTGTTTTGTTAATGTCGATGTTTTTTTTGTATTTGGTATCCTGAATAAATTGTCGAGTATTTCAAAGGAGTCGTTTTTATTTAAATTGCGCCCACAAACTGTCGAAGCTGATTTAATTGGAGTAAAAGGAGAGCAGTTAACATCTCAGAAGTGGGATATAACCTCAAAAACGGCGAACTTGCGAAACCACGTGGCGAAAGCGTGCATCGCAAATTTTTGTGTTTGTTTTTTGAAAAGGAATCGTTTTTGTGTGTTTTGAGAAAAAGGACTCGTTTTTTTAATTGTGTGTGTATTTTGAGAAAAAGGACTCGTTTTTGTGTTTGTTTTGAGAAAAAGGACTCGTTTTTTTTTATTGTGTGTGTAGTTAGAGAAAAAGGACTCGTCTTTGTGTTTGTTTTGAGAAAAAGGACTCGTTTTTGTGAATTTTGAGAAAAAGGACTCGTTTTTTGTGTATTTTGAGAAAAAGGACTCGTTTTATTGTGTTACAGGACTCGATATTTGTTATTGTTTATCCTTGTGTCGTGTTTTTGTATTGAAAAACAATGGAGCGAGAATACTCTCGACAAGAGGTTGAAGGGACCATCGGCGTCAACCCCGTGCAGCCGGACGTGTCCATCGGTCGTGGCGAGAGAGAAACCCAAGATGGCGGCCAGGCGGGCCGTGCGTCGAACAATGACGCAATTTTAGCGGCATTACTGGAGCAGCAGAAGCTGTTATTGCTGATGATTAGCGAGAGGTCCACGAGGGCATATGGCGTTATGCCGAATTTCGACGCTCAGTTGAAGGATTTTGCGGGGAAGGAAGGAGAACTAGAGGCGGAGAACTGGCTGAATGCCCTGAACGGATTGGCGGATGTTCACGAGTGGCCAGAAAGATTCAAGTTGGAGGCCGCCAAGATGCGACTTGTGGGGGCAGCAAAGTTTTGGCTCGGAGGTCGGACTTTCCGAAGTTGGAGTGAGTTCGAAGCGGAATTTAGTGCGACATTCACAAGGCAGCGAAGCACCGTAGACAAATGGAAGGCGGCCATTGAAAAAATTCAGCAAGAAAATGAAGATACGGCGGAATACTTCCACGAGAAGTCTTATCTTTGTCGTAAAGTGCAGATGAACCTCGCTGACTTTAAAAAGTTATTAGTGGAAGGGCTGTGGTCGCAAGACCTAGCCTACCATCTTCTTGCGCGCCAACATACGAGTGAGAATGGGATCTTTTCAGACATAATGTCGTTTGAGTCGGTGATAAAAAATAGGTCGGCGAGATATCAACCCGTGAGTCTAGGCGTATTGGATTCAACAGAGGTTGTAAGGGAACATTATGCTCGCGAGACCCAAGAAAAACGGAGGGCATCTAAAACAACCACTGTTAGGTGCTATAACTGTGGGGATGAAGGGCATCTATCCACGGATTGCCCAACAAAGAGGGACAGGAATACCTGCTATAAATGCAAGGAGGCAGGTCACTTCCAGGCAGATTGTCCCATCAACATACAAAAGGCGGAAGTATTGGCGGCCATTACAGGGGGCATAACATGCATGGTGGCAACAGCTCAAGGAGAAAATATGGTCGATAAAAAGGAGCGCAAAATAGTGGAAAATTCCAGTGCAGTTGACAAAAGACTGGAAACAGAAGTGGAGGAAATGCGAAGGAGGGCGGCTTGCCTACAATTTAGGGAGCATAGCATGGGAAATAGGGTCAAAGGGACTGCTGCGTCAATAACGGAGGGAGCTGTTAGAGAGTCATCCAATAGGATTGTCGGGAGGATGAAGAAGCCACTCAGGGAAGAGAAAGAAGACAAAGCGTACGTTACCACTGGTGTCTCCGCGAAAATATTTAAACTCAATGAGGGCTATAATGATGTTTACCCAAACTTCGGAGGAGAAAATGAAAAGGGGCGAAACCTATCAAGAGTTCGGTCATGGAGAATAACATAGTATTTTGTCTGATTTTGTATTGATGACCCAGGATGGCCGGATGTTAGATGTTTCTTGATTTTGAGTTATCACAAGTGCAGGATTGTATATTATGTATGTGTGTGTGTGTGAGAGAGAGAGAGATATGAGATAAGGTTATATGTGTGAAAGAGATAGATGTAGTGTATAGTTGTCATAAGTGTATGCAAGTAAGGGATGAAAGGATGCTACCTGGAAGAGTTGAATGCAGGTATATGAGGTAGGTATGGCCGAGAATGGAAGATGTATGGAAAGACAGTCGTGTTTTGTGATCCTAGCATGCAAGGCGTGTGTGCTAGTGATTTGTATGGGCGTCCTGGAGTTTAGTCGTTTAGTGTTTTGTTAATGTCGATGTTTTTTTTGTATTTGGTATCCTGAATAAATTGTCGAGTATTTCAAAGGAGTCGTTTTTATTTAAATTGCGCCCACAAACTGTCGAAGCTGATTTAATTGGAGTAAAAGGAGAGCAGTTAACATCTCATACATAGATCTAGCACTAAAATATGAGAAAAAATTCTCTCTTGTTCGTAAACTGCACATCACCTATTCTATTAGTTGATAGCTTAGGGATTTAATATTTGTTTTTTGATTAATTTCATACTTATTTTTCTAAGCTTTTGGCTTTAATGGACACCATGCCCCCAATTAGATTTGACCATAGATAGTTCACGATTCTCTATTAAAAAAAGACCTGTTTGTAATTAAAACTAAAATGATTTTTCAAAATTTTACCTATGCATTGGTTAACAGCTTTCAAACAGACATTTTCATAATGCCGATTTCCTGCTGTCGGGGATACATTTTCGTTTAAATATTTCAATTTTTCTTGCAATTCAATCGATTTTATATTGGGGTAAGGCAATCCCACAACGATCACACATCTCCCCAAATCATCACTGCAAAAGAAAAGATAATAAAACGGTAGATTAATAAAATGAAAAATATACCTAATAATATTTTCTATCTATATCACTCGGACTATATAACTCGCACTTATGGTCTTTATGGGCAGTGTGGTAAAGTGGTGTAGCTTTTTAGTGCGGTAAATCAATTAAAAATATTGAATAAACAAAAATGTTTTAATATTTGTAAGGGCGAGAAATATTTACCGCTTACTCAGTAGGCCCGAAACATTGTTTTTTTTTATAACAATATAATAAGATTGTAAATCATCGCCAATATTGCAAGAACAAGTAACTTGATTGTTTTTCAATTCTCCCTTAAGGATAAACTACCACTATACGTGTTCCTGTGATAAAAATGAGACACGTTTGGTGTTGCAAATATAGATAAATGTGTATCGAGTCAAAAACGAAGATAAGTGTGAATGCAATAATGTGACTGCCATCAATGGCGGAAAAATACTTTTACCAAAAAAATTATGTTCCTGCAATATTTGCGATGAAATGAAACCATAAGGAAGGGAGAGCACTATTTTTGTGTTGAAAAATTAAAATGTTTCAGAAATATTTTGATGTAGGCAAACAAAAAACATTATATCTGAGGGAAACCCTCAGCCACAATATCCAAAATCTGACAGACCATTGTACGCTGAGATTTGTTCCCAATACTTTGGTTTAAGAGTAGAATAGTTGTTGTGTACCTGAAGTTTAGTCCTTCACTCAGTTTCCCGCCCACAACGCTCAACATCAGTGCTCCGGTCAGGGTTGTGTTTTGTTTAGCACGGTTTATAATCTTGCTGTAACCTTCTAAGACCTGAAATTTGTTTGAATAAATTAATCTCTTTATATAAAAATGGAATGGAGCTCTATTTCCCTTTGTCGCGTCATCACGTGTAAACTACTGGATCATTTTCGCTAATTATTTTTCTGTGTGATTCCTATCGTCAGAAGAAGTTTTTGTGAAAGGAAAAATTAAGAATTTTGCGCAGAACATTAGAAAACTTAACATATGTTAAGTTCTTTCTTTGTGCTTTAGACAATATAAACTATATTATAATAGAATTTTAATTGGCGTTTGAAATCTGTTAGTTTTTTGATAATTTGTGCGTTCGTCAGAATGTGATCTGTAAACATGGTTTAAAACGGATGCATGGGTTGGAATTATATTGCTAAAAAAGTAATTAATTTATCATTCTTCAAACACATTATTTGTAACTTTGTAATACTTAGTCATTATACCAATTTATAAAGAAAGCAAACTTTGCAGTATTACTATAGATTATATTATTTCCGAAATATAATCTATAGTAATACTGCAAAGTTTGTTTTCATTTATCATTATACAAATTCGAATTGATTATTTGTAAAGACAGGACGTCTGTCAGAAAGCTAGTGCAGTGTTCCCAAACTATAGGTTACGACCCACTGGTGGTCAAAGGTTGAGTTTTAAAAGGTGGGTCCAAGATTGCTAACTTTTGTAAAGTGGGTGGAGCCGCTTTGGGAACCGCTGAGCTAGTGTATTATGGATAAAATGATGGGGTATGGAAACAGGAGGATGAATGTTAACAAGAAAATGCCATCATGAAAATGAAGAAAAATTACAAATAAAAATAGGATACACTGTACCTGGGAGCCAACATGTCTTAACTCCACTTTTTTGGTGAAATGACTTAAATACATATTTGAAATATACGCCGCATATTTCATCAAGGCCATAAAGAAACATAATAGTTGGTTTTATGGAGTTAGGATAAGTTGGATCTCAGGTGTAGTAATAATTCACTATGAGTGAGCACAGATTCGTTTAAAAAAATAATATAATTTTCATTACCTGATCAACTTCGGTTGTGGTTTTCGGTTCTCTGAATACTTTTTTTTTCGCACCAATTTTATCCAAGACACCGTTTTTCAGTAAATGTGTGTAGACAGTTTCTTCATAGTTGTATGACGGGAAGAAACAAACCACTCCTCCTGGTATAACGTTACAAATATTTTGAAGAATTCTACCAAATTCGTTCAGCTAAAATTATCAATTTTATTTATTTTTTATATACCTACCTCAGACACTTGGTCAAATTCCACCAGTCAGTTATTTCCACCAGATATACTGACACAATTTTCAATAGAAAAGTGTTAATTAATTTACTTACCGTATCAGGACTATTTCTAAACTCGTACGAAAAATTCAACTTTTTTCCCGATGGACCACTTGACAGGCATATCGGTAGAATATTTTCAGGGGGAATGACGTGCCCACACGAATATTCTATTATTCTAGCTTCTTCGGCTCCTGCAGATAAAAATAGTTGATCTCGGAATTCTGAAAAGGGTTGCATTGTGCCACCAGCCAGAATTACCTAAAAAAAAAACACTAATGAAAATAAATTGCTTGGGAGATTAACGCTGACCTGGTTGGACGGAGCTGGGGATTTATTTATTTTATTAATTTTATAAAGTTATATAAAATCTTTTTATATATCTTATAACAATTTAGACCACTATTGATGTGGCAAATATCTCAAAGAAAGGCTTTTTGAACTTACCAGTGGTCGACCAGTGCTTGAAATTCAATCATGACTTATTTAAGTTATAAGTTTGAACATTATAAAGGTTCCATTGTCAAAGACTGAGCGAGCGCTATTTCACAATTTTCTTTCAAAAACAATTACATAGATACGTCAAATTTGAAATGTTGATATTATGTACAAAGTTTTTTTCCATTATTATTAAAGACAAACAATAATATCAATCTATTCTCAATTTGACCACAGATAAACAAAATAATATATGCGTCTGTGTCAATGTCAAATACATCAAAGTGTATGTGAGTATCAAATAGGGTAGCTCAGTACAAGAGTGCGCAGTGTACAAGAGGACGCACTGCATATCTCCGGATCGTTAGTAATGTTTTCTGCTAAGTTCAGAATGTATTTTATTCTAGAAGTGGAGCGTTTGTCGGTGGCCATTTTTTGTGAGTTTTAATTTATTATTAAAGAATCCAGGTAAGAATATCGTTTTTTCGTCCATTTGTTAAAATTTTTAATATTTTTGGAGACCGTGTCAAATAAAATCTATTTATATCAAAACACATTTATTTCATTATTTCGATTTATTTGTCATCTACAATTGTACACTCGCATGCTGAGTGACGCCATCATGACATGTTGGCAGAAATTTTATAATATATTTGTAATGTCCACTGTGTGCAAGAGTGCGCACTAGAATTTTGTACAAGAGTGCGCGCGCACTCTTGTACTATGCCTAAATACGTATTATTATTTTTTTATATATTCTTGATAATTTGTTTTTAATTATTTTTTTGGTAAATGAAGGAAAGTTACATAGACATTTTTTGCTCATTTGAATGTAATATTTTTTTTATATAATTTATTAAATTAACAATTTAAAACCCACTTAAAAATTCACTTCTGTGTTTTTCATACATTAATATTAAACTAAATATTTTAAGGATGACAAGACGCCAACTTAATTCGTGGATTATTAATTAATCGAAGATGTCAGAAATCTGCTGAAGGAAGGAAATAGTCAACGAAAAGTGGCCAGTATTTTAGTAATAGCTGAATCCACTTGACTTTTAATAAAGTGTAAGATTGAATATAGTTTGTTTTGATAATAAAACAGATTCTTTATGTATTTTTTTATAAATAACATCATATTGAACTGATAACACATGCGCACTCTTGTACAATTTCGTGCGCACTCTTGCACACACGTATGGTGTAAGAGTGCGCATTTGAGGGTGTTTTTGTATTAAATACTTCCTTGGGATATTCATCTGTGAACATCTAAGAGACAACATACCAAACTACTGAAATAAATTAAAAAACTGGTAATTTTTCTAAAATTATCTGTAAAAAATCAATTCATGTCTTAAGTGCGCACTCTTGTACCGACCTACCCTACATAACATTACAGTAGTGTTTGTAATGTTTTTTTTATTGATTTAATCTATTTTTATGCATAACTAGCTTTCCCGACAGACGTTGTCCTGTGGACCCTTTTTTCCTAACCAGAGGCGGCCTGTGCCTGTGCCTCCAGAAACAAAAATAAACTAATTAATAACAACATTTAAATATTAATTCTAAAACGCCCATATTTCATTCGTATTCAAAGCTCAGATGGGATCAACGCGAGAATATAATTATATGCGCGCAATTTGGTTGACTTTGTATGAAAATTTTCTAAAACGTCCGAAACGGTGGAGTAAGTGAAATGTGCAATTACGTATGCGAGAATGAGAGGGTTCAGGTGCAGAAGACAATAATTTTGTTGTTAGATTTTTTGAAAGATGGCGTCTCATCAAATTCGTTTCATACTAACTTTAATATTATATTTTATATTATTTCTTATCCATTTTTCAACTTTTTATTAGTTATTCTGTTATCCGGAGCGGAGAAGAATCCAATAAATTATGCATCGGAAGACTCTGTTGGGCCAATCTCGAGTTATAAGTGTTCACACTAACCCGACTTTAATTTATATAAGAGATTTAAAAAAAAATATTAGCACTGGCCACTCCTTTTAAGGCTTTTAATATATAAATTTTATTCTACTGATTGTTGCATCAGGCCTTAGCGCTAAGATAAAAATTTGAAAATAAGCGACGAAACATCTTCCAATGATTTTTCAATAATTATAAAAATAGAAATAACCATTGCAAAGAAATTCCAGATGGTTATGAGAAGCTCGCCTACGATTCTCTTCATCACACCTTTACATGGCTGTTGTTTTGTTTGGATAAATGATAGTACTTACACTTCTAGCTTCTTTAACAATGTCTGTAAACTGAGCGGCTGGATTTAAGAGCATGAATTTGTGATATCCGTCTTCTATGCTTTTGCCTCTGCACGTGGAGATTCTACCATCATTGTAGTTACTGGTTAACATCTCCAAGAAGCTGATTACACTTTGGATCACATTTCCAACAGACACCGTTTTTTCCTGCTAAAATAAATCATTCATATTTCATTAGAAACTCATTCTTCTATGTCTATTAAAGATGACGGAATGTAGAATAGGAGCGTGACAGACTGAAGACGGAAAAGAGGGCAATTCTAATATGTTGAGTACTCTCTTGACTACGAGGTACTAAGTCTACTGCAGTACATTAGAGAGAAAAGACGAGTATGTCATACATAAGTGCAAACTTTTATACAATAACATTGACCTGTTAACTGGGGAGTTCCCTTTCACGCCCGAAGAATGTAATTTCATATTATTATTCTTAAATTTGTACTTAAATATGACATACTTGTATATTTTATCGTTTTTTAATATTTATCAAAAAAAAAAAAAAACAAGATTACAAATCAATAAAAAAAGATACCAGCAAAAAATGAAAACATCAAATTTAAATCTGTTTTCATTCATTCTGATTGTTAGAAATTTCCAAGATTCATGTTTGTATGTGTGAAGAGAGGAAGAAGAAGAATGCAGGGAGGTATGAGTCGAAGGATGCATGAAGAAGGATGAAGGCAGTCGTGATCGAGTCGTGAATGTCGGCAGTCGTGAAAGTCGTGCGTGAGAGTGTAATTTTTATTTTGCGAAGCAAAGTCGTTGTTTGTTTTCGAATAAATGATCTAAACTAAAACAGTCGGGTTTTAATAATTGATCCTCTCCTCACCTATATTAAGGAAGCTACACGAGTTAACATGATGGACACTTAAAAAAACATTTTTTTTAGATAAAAGGTTGAAAATATGAATAATATACCTATACCAAATAGAAAATATTTTTATAGCCATTGTATGTATAGTAAGAATTTAATTATAAAAAATAAATAAAATAGACAGGTTGTCTATGTACATTCTCGTCACTGGTCACATAAAAACCTCTATCACTCGCAATAGTGAAATTATACCGATTCAATTTGCATCGGCATATTAAACTCATAAGGGGACACGTATGAATGATGTATTATCATAGTCAAGTCCCATCCAATCCAGGGTGAAACAAAATCTTTGAGGACGTATTTATATACATATATCCCACGGTTCGCTCGGTTAACAGGTTAATAAAAGAACTACAAAAAAGGCTGTTGTGATGTGTACTTTCAAATTACTCACTGTTTCAACTGATTGAATTTCTGTTGGAAGCTCGTTCAAGGGATTTCTATTTTTCTTTTTGTTTTTCTCTTCGGACATTTTAGTGAGAAAAGATTGTAAATGTTTGGCATTTTCTTGATTTGAATTCTTCTCTTTTGCGGCAATTCTGAAAGGATAACGTTCTACGAATCCGTGAAGTTTTTGGGCCAATTTGGCTCTGACGCAGAAATCCAATAGTGGTCGCAAATTGTAGTTGTCTATCTCGGCTGTAAGAACGAAATCTCCTAATGTGTATATTGTTTTAGCCTCCTCTTGCTTTGTAGACGGATTAAGCAAACCTAAAATGAAATTAGTGTTATTGCGCAAACACCAATACATGTATAGAAACCATAGATTCTTAAGACTATCTGGGACACAAAATGATGCTGGGTAGAGCTAATCAAACTGCAGAAATAGACCGACGAACTGGCTTAAGATGGGCTGCTTTTCAAAATGTGGGTGACATATTGAAGGATCCTAAAACCCCCATCAACCACAAACGGAAAGTCTATAATGCTTGTGTGTTACCAGTACTTACTTATAGGTTTGAGACCATCACATTAACCCAAAGAAGTGCTGAAAAAATGGAAAGAGCGATGCTGGGTCTTAGAGACAGAATTAGAAACACCATAAAAAGAGCTAGAACAGGAGTGTCGGACATTGTCGAACGAGTGGCAGCATTATAATGGTGATGGGCCGGTCATGTCACTCGATTAGAGGATAATATGGACAAAACGCCTCCTGTGCTGCGCCCTAGGACTACAGTTAGAAGTCCTGGTTGTCCAAAGTTTCATAGCAGTGGATGCAGGTTGCACAAGATCGGGGGACGTGGAAGAGTCTGGAGGAGGCCTATGTCCAGGAGTGGACTGATACAGACTGACCAAAAAAATGACATCACAAACCTAAAATTTTCCCAACAACGAAAATAACTTGATTCAAAAGTAGGAGATTCTTAGCAGCAAATTTAGTTCCAAACTTTTCTTTGTAGTGTTTCAATTTGTCGAGGGCCAAGTGTAGCTGGTAGCCGGTTATTTGAGCGCTGTGAATATGTTCGATGGTATCCAGAAGATTGTGAGCTTCATCAATAATAATAATATTGTCCTTGATATCAATCCCGTTGGCTATCCGAGTTGATTCATGGAGAAGTGTTTGATATGGAACAACTACCACCTGAAAGGAAAATTATTATACTGTACTGGCTGATCCAGCAAACATTGTTCTGCCTTATAAATTATTTTTATTGAACTCACACATCATTCTCTGCTAAAATTAAGCCCAAGTCCGTGAAAATCATCTGATTCAATGAAATTTTATCGCAAATATTAGGTAATCTTTTAGTTATTTAAGTAAGCATGAATCATAGAGGATTATTTAAGACGCACATGTCTCAACACTCTATGGCCACAAACATCAGTGACAAAATAAATATGGTGCTGTTGTTTCCGCGTATATACAAGTATTGATGAGCTTTTAGATACAAACATTACACCGATTATGTTTTAATTTTTAGCGGTTTATTTTCAATTTGAGCTTATAAACAACTTTTGATGTTGTGTGTTAACAAAATTGACTATGGGATGGTTCCTAGTTGCCCCATGCAGAGATGATAAATAAATTTCATAAATTCATTCTCCATTTATTTTGGAGTAGAAAAGAAATGAAATTAAGTCACTTAGGCGGTTGGTAATCCAGGGGTATCCATTGGCGGCTTTCGTACGTAGGTACAGTATATTGGAGATCGTAGGTTCGAATTCCAGCTGCGCTGACCGTTTCGGCTTTCACATCACAACCCTTTGGTTAGTATGAAAGATGTCAAAAGTGTTTGTGTTCACTTCGAGCGAACACAGATCCATTTTTATATAAAAAAATTGCTGTATATTCTGAGAACACAGACTGTTTCAATAGCTGGATACACGTAACGATTTATCTTTAAGATTTGACCGATAATTGTTCATTTTTCAAATCTTAGCGAAGAAAACAAATGAAAAAATGAGCGATTATTGGTCAAATCGTAAAGATAAATCATTACGTGTGTATGCAGCTAATAAAAAAGTACTTATAAGTAACTAACTTGGGCAAAATTCACAGCCGCTCTGGCACTATAATACGGACAAGCATTGATTTCTTTGGCAGCCAACACCATATCTTCAACATCTTTGATTTCTATGACGGCTTCATCTCTCAACTGTTCTACAACTGAAGAGTTATAAAATTGACAACCCGAGCTGCACTTGGATTTTTTGGTAACCTTACCATCGTCCGATTTCTTTGTAGTTTTACCATTTTTACCCTTCTGTAGTTCAAGACATCTGGAACATATTATTTTAAATAGTTAATTAAAAATGGATGGTTATAGTTAACAGTCCCAATTAAATTTTCAAAAATATATCAAGTTCTTGTAAAAATTTTATGACAAAAAAAAACAGATCTAAAAATTTATCGCTGAAGTTTGGTGTAAAGAACAGGGATTAGTAAACTTTATTTTATAAAGGTCTGAAAAGAATATTAAAGTGTAGTGGTAACCAATATTTCCCACTGTCTAAATTTAGTCTGTCGATGTGGATTATTGCACCTGCCATGTCTACATTGGTTCTAACTCTGAAAAGATGCTTGATAAGAGGTATTTTTTATTAAGATTCAATGTTTAAATTGTCTCATAGTTTATCATCCCCTAGTTTTGATCGCCGGATCAATATTTTATAATGACAGCCAGTCTATCAATAGATAATGTATTCACATGTTTAACATTGATAAACAATCAAATACCTTTCATTGATTAAATGTGAATTTTTGAGTTTTAAAACTGCGTTATTTATACAATATTGTTGCCTTGAAGCCAACGACACAACTCGTACTTCCGATGAATAGTCTGTCTTTTTTATTTCATTGACAAACTGTGACAATTGAGAATGGGTTCGGCTGCAGAAGAATATCTGAAATAGATAGAAGAATTAGCCAATGATTTTCTGTAGGAAGCTGGTGATCATTTCTTCGACAATGTATCTATATTGTCCTAGCAACTCTTCCAGATTCTCCTTCTTTGATTACATACATTATTTATATTCAGATAATACCTACTGAGACATTACCAATGGATAAAGTAAATTGACAGGAGCTGAGAGTGTTTTTTAACCCATTGAAATCAGAATTGGTAACACATACCGACTGTCAAAAAAGTGAAAAAAATCACAATCGGTAAGACATACCGACACGAATATACCTGTGATTTTCTTCATTCTACTGACATCTGTGCATGTAAAAGTATAACTGGCCAATAGCTGAGAGTCAAAACTTCTCATTTTTATATTTGGTTTGTTGAATGTGGAGAAGAAGTAAGATTATAACCATACTCGATTGCGCCGCATCATACTATTTTCAACGGGCCGCCATTCCTTTGAAAATGTTATTTGTTACTATGCTAGATTCAACAAAAATGAATTAGATATTATGTTTGGATTTTTGGTTTTATGTTTTATAACTTTTATAAAAAATTATAATATGTAATGAGTTGAATAAAAGTTGAACAAAAATTGCAAAAATCAATCTCTCGGTCATACTCAAATATTTTCCGAAACACTGCCAAATTTCAGACGGATTCTACTTCTCCATTACAAAATATAAATGATGAGAACTCATAAAGCTCTGTTTAATAATTTGAAATAGGATTTCTGTGCACATTTCAAACAAATAAGATTCCAATGGGTTAATGAGTAGGGCAAGACAAGGTGTGACAATACGAGATAAAAGCTGTTCACAATGGCCATGGACTTACCTTGGTAGTATGTAGTTTTTCAGCCTCCGTATTAAGGGTTTCATCTACTTCTTCTTCAACATCTTGAGGTTCTTCTATCAACAAATCTTCATCTAAAGGAATTTCATCTTTTACAGTATCTGCATTAATTTTTTCTACCGACTTTTGTAACCGTTTGTGTTTGCTGTTTTTATTATCTTTTTTTTCTGTGATGATTCGTGCTCTTAGATCATCTATTTTCTTATTATAGGTGAGAATATTTTCCAATTTGATTTTAAGAGCATTGCTTTCTGACGTCTTCTTAATTTTGTTATATTCCGAACTAATCCAGTCAGTGTCATCTACAAAACGGACACCAAGATGACTTTTAATTATTTTCGAGTGTGTAATAATTATATGACAATGATTATTATAAAATTACCTGCATTAGATTCATCAGAAGAAACTTTGAGTTCTGCAATTTTTTCTTCAAGTTCTCCAATTAACTTTTGTTCATGATCTTGTAGCCATTTTAATGCGCCACAACACAAACTCAAAGATTTGCCCTACAACAAAACGAGTTTATTTCGGAACATTCACAAAAATATTTGAGTTTTTGAATTCTTTCCGAAATCTACTTTGCTTACAAAATCTCTTTGAATATTATTCATTCGGTCGCATATAATTTTATCCCAAATAAAATAGAGTCAATATTATAAAGTTACTCACAGTTCCCGTAGGACTTTCGAAAATTCCCAGTTTCCTTTGTTCAAGAGCAATGTACAAGTTTTTCATAAATGATTCTTGGATATCATAGGGGTTAAAAGGAAAACGAAAACTTGTCGGAACATCCATTTCTACGAAATTCTACAACTTTTCAAACAAATTCAATCGTAACCATAACCCGACCAGCTCAATAATAAAACTTACTTTGACAGCTAACACTTTCCCGCGCAAATAAACGTCATCGTTCTAAATTCCGGATGTTAGTGACCCCTAGCGGGATTTTCAAAGACTACCGTAACTAGAACATCAAGGACGGGGTTAATGATGCCGAATTCGATTGTAAAACTAATAAAAACATAATTAAATATGATGAATACATTATGAAATAATTTTGCTAACGTAAAGTGAATTCTGAAACGTAAGTGTGAATCTATTAAATACCTCTTTCGTGGATGTGGTACCTATCATTTAGGTATATACCTAATAATATTATCGTAGCTAAGTACCTTTCTGAGGTGCGAGATTGTTATGCTGCGATTTTCCCTGCGTTCACGTAAATAAGACAAATTACATAAAAATATTTGTTTCATATAAATAATTTTGTTGCGGTACATTGGATGCGCAAGCGAGCAAGGAATTCATGGTCAAGGAATTCCCTCATTTTGTTAACCAAAAAAATAGCCCATCGTGATGATTTTTAATGGAAGGGGGGGGGGGGGGAGGAGGGGGGTGTCATAGTTATGAGTTATGCCATTGCATGTTTACATTTAGAATCGCTCGTTCTATTTCTCTTTGGATCACCCTCAAATTTTCAGCGCTTCTTTGGTGATGGTCTCCAATCCATATGTACCTAGGTATTGGAGAGACTGGCAAGACACAAGACTATCGAAGATGAGGGTCCTTTAATATGTGACCCACATTTTGGAAAGGAACAATATACAGGAAGACCCAGAAAGTACGACTAAGTATATTCAGAGATACCTATATCTAGCAGATACCTACAAAAACAATTTTGGGTCTACCTTATTATACCATCATCGTGCCAACAAAAAATGTATCTCAAAATATTGTATAATTTAAAATTGTATGGTATAATTTAAATATTTTCAAAAACTTACCAATTTTAGTAATAAAGCTGATGAAAATATTCTGCAACTTCTTGAGAACCGTCGCGCGTGATCAAACACTTTTTTTTTAATTGAATAGATAAGTACCTACTGGTTAACCACGTAAATAACACTTACCTAAATGATGAGCCGATTTTTTTTCCATTACTTATTGTCTGTAAAAACGCTTTCTTATATAAATTTCGAATTTCAGAGAAGGTTTCAAGATCGACCTATTTTACTTCAAAATTGACCAAAATTCGCTTGAAAATCGACCGGTTGCACAATCTTTGGGTTATACCATGCCTAAAAACAGGTATTTCTAGAAATGGCGTCAAATTCAATTTTATTCCAATGACGTTAGTTGACGTACCTACCTATAGGAAGAGGTTCATTGTCAGCTTAAATCTCACAAATTGTTGTGGTTGGTGGTCTAGCGGTTACGACGCCGGCTTTCGCACTGTTTCGTGCGGAGGCCGTGGGTTCGATCCCAGGTGCCGACCATCTCCCTCTTTCACGACACAAGCTTTAAGTAGCTTACTGTGAAAGAGTCGATGAGTGTTCACTTTGAATGAGCATAGATTCATTTATGTTAAAAAAAATTCCTGTTCTTCCTCCCTTCAGGGTCTCGAAGACGAGGAAGACCTTCTCATACCGTGTTCCGTTCCTTCGAGGCAGAGCTGAGGGATCTAGATGCGATAAACATTGCGCAGGATCGGGCCTAAAATGTAATGCTCTTCTGCCTTTGTTTGGGGTGTACCTAAAAACCTAAAGGGAGATTTGATTAATTTTTTGGTATGTCACAAAAACTATAAGCAATCAGGTAGGTCACAATTTTAAGAATATTTCCATTGAATTACCAATTATTAACTAGGTACAATATTCCGATTTTATAACGTATTTAAAATATAAAATTTATAAAAATTAAATCGTTTACCTACCTTTTGTAACATTTTTTTACCAGAGAAATATACTTAGGTATTATTATTTTAAAACATTTATTCATTAAATCACAATACTTAGGATATCAAAATAAAGCATACATCATTGTATAAAAATTAATAAAAAAAAATAAAATTAAAATTAAATATAATGCTATATATACTAAATATACAAATATCGGTATTATCTCTCATGATACATCACGGTGTAATATAATCATGAGAGATTTTCGAACTACAGAGAAAGGAACTTTCTTAACATCCTACATGAGGACAACAGAACTGCCTTTGGAATGGCATATCTGAGACCACTACAGATGCCAAGTCTCCCTAGATTGTCTTTAAGAGACTTAGGAATAACTCCATTCGTCGATATCACTATAGGTATTATGTGGGTGGTTGGTGTATGCCACATATCCTTGATTTCGTGAGCAAGATCAAGATATTTAATTATCTTGTCTTGCTCGGCTTTTTTTCAAATTTTCTTCATACGGTATAGTGATATCCACGAGATACGTTATCCCGTTCCAACGATTTGCGTTAATCGTTAGGTCAGTTTGTATTGGAATATCCCAATATAACTTTATATTATTGTTTTGCATTACCGAAATGGGGGTGTACCTGTAATAAGGTACTTCAAAATCGAGCAAACCATATTTCAAGGCAAGCTTTTGATGAACTATTTTAGTCACATAGTTATGTTTGTGCAGATACTCAGAACCACACAGGAGAGGACACCCATCAGACAATGTAATATGTCTGAGTGTTTCTCCCGTTTGGCCACATGCACGACATTATTTTTGTCAATGATGTTCGGCGTTTTCATTATGTAGGTACTTTTTATAATTATTTGTCACAATGACTTGGTCTTGTATTGCACAGACAAAACCTCTGTTTTATTAAATAGTTCACCAAACCTCAACCAGCCAGTCGAATCTTCAAGACTTACATGTGATGAATTTAAAGTTTCAAAGAATCGACCGTGGAGAGACTTGCCTTTCCATTTATATCAACCCGATCTTGTACCCCAATTATCGATGGTGAAACAGGATTTGATAAATTTAAGGGTGTGTAGGTACTTCAAATCACACGCCATGATGTCCTCATAACCCAATTTATTCCTTGATGAGTTAAAGTAGGACTTATTATTATTATCATCTTGACAGTGTAGTATGTGTTGTGCATATTTTAGGTAGATATCCATTTGAAGAGTTTTTAGTGCATATTGTATCTGGTATATTTCGGTCTTTTTAGTAGGTACGTATTTGCATATTTTGGAATTTTGTTAGTGCATTTGTCTGTCTGTCGAAGTCTACTCAGTGGCGTACCGAGGGGGGGGGCGGAGGGGCGGACCGCCCCGGGCGCCTCTATTAGCAGGGCGGCAAAATATGCTCGCGCTTATAGAAATGACCTTTTTTTTTAGGAAATGTCATGTTATGTTTCCAGAAATTATAGAAATGACCTTTTTTTTTTTAGGAAATGTCATGTTTCCAGATACCAAATTTTAGAAATGACCTTTTTTTTTAGGAAAAGTTATGTGGGGGCGCCAAAGGGTGTGGTTCCCGCCCCGGGCGCCAATAACCCACGGAACGCCACTGAGTCTACTTATAATATCTACGTGAAATTGATGCAATGAATATCTTCTTTTACCCATCACGCCGTGTCTGTACGGTGTAGGCAGAGAGAACGGACATCCACTCTTTTCTATCCAAGCACACTTCTTTCGCTTCTTCCACCGACATACCATTTCTAATAGAACCTCTCCTATTTCTCTGGCTCTTGACCTGACCTTCCTTGAGGACGGAATCGATGTGTTCGATCCACGTCATTTTCGGTCAGCTGCACCTTATAACACCTATCTTCCCAGCCTTATAAATTCTGTTTGTCATTCTTTTTGCATCCATTCTATCCACATGTCCAAACCATCTCATCTTATTGACTTTTATCTTTGTCACAACACTTTACTTCCATACCACATCCCTTGAAGGGAATCCCTTCCTAATATTTTCATTCCTTTCCACACCCCACAGAGTTTTTCCACACATTCTTCGTAGAGATTTCATCTTTACTGCATTTATATTACATTCTTCTTTTTTTCGTCCGTGTCCATTGATGCATGGTAACAGGATTGCTTTATGCACTAGTTTACGTTAAAATTAAAATAAATACCTTTTACCTACACTTTAATCAGCCGTTTTCATAATATGTTTTCCCGCCGTTTTGCATTGGAATATCCACGCAGTACACGATCACAGGATGAATATTATGAGATAATAATGGGTAGGTACCTACATATTGAAGAAAAAGCATGCTCAACAAATCTAAAGTAGGTACCTACTTATATACGTTATTAAAATTTGAACATGAAATTGTATTTATTTAATTACTGTAAAAGTACGTAAGCGCTACAAATAATATTTTCCACGCTTCACCCCCAAGTTTCGTGCAAAACTGAAGAATAATTCTTGCGAGTAGATATTCTAGATATTCAGTGTGTTTTCGGAGATGGCATGGGGCGGGTGTGTCGGACGATCTCGCGAATAAAACGATTTCTCACGTTGCCCATGGAAATATTTCTGACATTATATTTGGCGGGAAATGAGATCGCGTGTTTTGTACAAGTGACATGCCGTGAAAAATTATTGTCGTTATTAAAATAATAGAGTACTAAATTATATCACGGATTGAATTAATTTTAAATACAAAAAAAAAAGATTAAAAAAATAATTATTAGAAATAGTGTAATGCTAAATAATTAATTACAATTTTAAAATAAGTGGATTAGAATTTTTTTTTGTTTTTGGTCAAAAGAGAAAATGACATTGAAATTTCACTAGTGTTTTGGATTAAAAAAAAACTGTATTTTATCTCTCTGAAGCTTTATTTATGAATTTCATTTGAATAGTTCTGGGTAATTAATTATAATACAGTAATAAGAGTGGAAACAACATTTAAATGACTTATCACTTTAGCGAACGGTAGATTTTAAATTCAAAATGAATCCAGCACTTGTCAAATCAAGGTGCGCTTAAATTTTCAAGTAGGTATTTTTGTTGTTGTAGTAAAGTGAAATGTAGTAGAATATTGTTCTATGGCTAATAATAGTGTTGTTAATTAAGAATAAATTTTGTGAAAAAGTTATGAATTTCCCTCACTAACATGGATCGCAAAAGCTCAGGATTATGGAGATACGGTGATTCCAGTTGTACGGGTTTGTGGGATTTCTTAGAACCCTTCACAAGATTTTGGGGTGTTGCCACCTCTGTCGGTAAGTCACTTTGTATTAGGCGTTAATCGTTCATAGACAATTAGAATTAATTATTCAAAGACAACATAATCAATAATAATTAATTTCATTACTATGCCAGTCTATGGAATTAGGGATTGCAATCCGGTCTCATTTTGAATCCGGCCGGATCCAACCGGATTTTCATCAATCCGGCCGGATCCGATCGGATTCGACCGGATTGAGCTAACCTTGATGAATTAACATTTTTAACAATAATAAAGGCTTAAAATAAAACGGTACGTATACGAAATTAATTTAATTAGGGTATGACTTATTTTAAATAATAAAAAATATAGTTTTTTGAAATAAAATTACAAATTAGATAACGTTTTATAAAATTCAAATTGAAATTCATCGAAAATAAGTAACATATTTATATAACCTGCTTGATTGATCATGATTAACGATGTGCAAACTAAAACCGACACCACGAAAAAGAAAAATTCTCAAAAAATCACCAACCCATAGTGAAATAAACCATTCAAGGTAGAGTAAGAAACTCTAGATTCGGAGCTTCTGCGATATCGAGAACGCCAGGCAATGGGGTAGAAATAGAAGGCCTTATTGGAAAGATCACGTCAACAGAACTGTAGCCCTGGTATAAGTTTTCGATGATCGAAACGATCATCTAAAGTGTTTCGAAAATTTTTCATAATAAAATGATCAAATGATTCGATCGTTTGATTTTAGAACACTATTTGCACACTAATAAGCTCTTATTTGCGTGCAATTAGCTTTCGATAAAACTCGTACTAGCCCCACTGAGCCGGTGATTCTGGTAATAATTATAAGATTATGAAATCACATCAACCAGCAGACCCTTGTACGAACACCAAAGAGATGGATGAGCATTTGGACATGCGCGTCCCAGGAGTAATACCTATAACCGGGAATAATCAGATACACTCCTATATATTATCAAGAATAAGTCTTTGAGAAATCATTTCAATTTTATCCTTGAATATAACTGCACACATATTGTGACAGACTACGAACTAATCTAATAAAAAGCAGACAATTATCACAATTATTTTGCTTTTAAAAAGATTATATATTTTAATGGCTAAATAATTGTTTAATATATTCTCACCATTTTTCGAACAGGTGTCTTTTCATTCGATAGTCAATACTTTCAATAAGATCAGTAAACACTAGCTTTAAAATCTTACATTGGGCACAAGGAGCAATAGTAGCCTTCCACTGCGCTTACTGTTACGCATTTGCCTCCTTTTCTCTTTTTATCTTTATGGGTACCCACAATTTTACCTACAATGACCCTGTGAAATTGCTAGGGGTACGGGTTCGAGTTCTGTCCATGTTGAGTTTGTTGAAAAATCCTTTGATATGATAAACCGGATCCGATCTCCGGATCCGTCAATTTTCGCCGGATCCGATATGATCATTTTGATGCCGGATCCGCCGGAATACCGGATCCGGTTTTCCGGATTGCAATCCCTATATGGAATAGTTAAATTGACAGATTACAATTATTATTATCTAGGTGATAAAGAATATTTAAAAAGCGCTGAGTACGCCAATTTGCTTAAATATTTAATGATTTAAGACAGAAGATTGTTTTTGAAGGATGAGATTTGTTCAATCCCTAGCGAGAAATTATTGTTGAAACTCCGTAAATACCCCATTTTTCATTTAAAAGCGTTCACTCTTTTATGTACCAACATAACGAACAAAATAAGCCATTTTGTTTTAAATTATTACCAAGAAGCCTAATTATTATTATCTGTTTTCAACAAGTATTGTTTATTTAGTCATTGTCTTTCTTTGACATTATCTATGGTGGGATTTTAAAAATGTAATTAGAATATGTGTTTTTTAATGAAATAATTTGGGCTCTCGCATTTGACATTTTTCACACTTAGCAAAGGCTTATGCCCTGAGAGAGGATACCGAGGCTGGAACCTACAATTTTCAGAACGAAAATCGGTGACTGAACAGCTAGGCCACTTTTGTTGACAATGATCTTTCTTTTCCGATTTCCACATCGGCTCATCCTATATACCTATTTGCCAGTACGATGTAGATCACTATGACCCTAGGAACCCCTAGCCATAGACAATTTTATGATCACTTACTTATTACTTATATTTATTTATTTATTCTAGAAAATATAAATTATAAGTTGTTTAAAGATTTGTAATCATTGCAATTATGTATGCCAAATAATCATCATATCTTTTGAATCGACGCCCACTTATTCTCTTTACAACAGTCGAAATAAAGACATGCACTATGGGTAGTGAGTCACTTTGTTGAAATAATTGTAATCACTTAGGTATGTATTCGGTATTTTTTATTTTGTCATTTTTTTTTTTATAGCTTTACCCGCTGTTTTCGTGTATCATGTTGTACAGAGGATACACGAAAACAGTCTAAAAAAAATCGTGAATAAATGGGATGTTTTTTTTTCCATTTTGTGCCACTAGAGGCGCCCTAGCTAATCCGGTCTATTGTCAAATTCAGTGTTGCCAAAGGGGGCGATTTACTGCCATTTGAGCTATTTGGAACGAGAATATGCGACGAAAAAATCTAAAAGGCGACAGGTAGCCACTTGGGTTACTTCCCGTTTAGCGAATTTTCACCTTTCGGATACTAAATGACCTATTTTTAGTGAAATCCCACCTCTCTTCGCATACTAAAATTTTCGGAATGACCGCATAACAAATTTTCAGTTGGGCTACTTTGCGTTTGAAAAACGGCGTTGGCAACACTGGTCAAATTAACGTTTATAATCTCAACCATATGTTTAGAATAATCATTGTACATTTCTTTTTACATACAAATAAAATAATTGTTTATCTTATTTTTTATATACCTACCTAAATACAAATGAAAAAATACCGTAACAGAAAACAATAAAACAAGAAGATACAGAACTGATACTAATTCTCAAAGAACTACTGCAAATCCACCCTTGAAGACAAATACATACCTAGTGCTTTTGTTTGTGTGTAGTGTAAAAGGACACACTATGGTTTACCTCCTAGAAAAAGCCACTTTTGCAATCAGCAATAATTAAAACGTTAAATTGTTTTAATTGAGAAAACAAAAAAGAGACGAGATATATTAGCATAATATTCATCAGTCAATGCTAGATGGTATGTTTTACAGCTGTCATAATTTGACAATAGACCGGATTAGAAGCGCTGCCACCTAGTGTGTATTGTCGGAAGCTCCCCAGAAAACCTCCCATTATTACACTACATCTCTATTTTATAAGTGTAGTTTTCGGTACCTACCTACTTAAGTAGAAAATAACTATCTGCCCTACCCATATAGGTACATAAATCGACAGTATACTTAATTGAAAATAGCCAGTGACACTGAAAAAACATAGCTGTTAAAAAAAATCTAACATTATTTGCGTAATTATTTTTCGATTAATACCTAAGTTTAAACTGTGTAAGGTTTGGGTACAAATTATAATATAAACTCACTTTTTTTTAAACTGTAAGAAAACCGGATGACAGGCAATCATTGACGTATGAAGTAGTGTTTCCGGAGTTCAAATTATTACAAAGAAAACTTGTATTAACTTTTTGTCTACAACTATTTTCATCTATGGTACCTAAAAAAGGAAGGATATTTCGATAGAGATGGGATGATTTTCTCGCCGATATGTTCCAAGAGTTAGTTGTACGTCTCGAGGGTATCATTCATGTCGTACGATGTGCTTCCCTTAAACGAATTCTTTATTTAGGACATCTCTTAACATAAAAATGTACATCACAATGTTCCCAGGAGGAAAGGCGGGGATAAAGGCGGGACTCCCGCGGGAGTGTATTTATTTACATTCGCCGTAGTTTTTTTTGTAATACCGTCGTCTGTTTTTCCCATCGAATATTTCAGGAACCTTAATTTCTAGTCTTGATTTTTTAATCTACAATGCCATGCATGCCCCTAAATAGGTAGGCAACGAGAATACTTTTCAGCAAATCATTCTATTTCTTTTCTTTTTGCCATGTCTTTTCCCCTGAAGGCATTGGCCACTGCGCAAGGATGACACGCAAAGTCGTGAAGCGTTCCACATTTTTGAGAAGACACCAAAACCGACCATGCATAGCTCTACACCCCGGATTACTCTGAAGTCACCAATAATTATTGTATATGAAATGAGATCTTGACAGTGCAGCCCCCAAAATCTCATATATAAAAATGGAGAGCTATTTCCCGATGTCATCGCATCACGCCTAAACGGCTGGACCGATTTCGCTAATTCTTTTTTTGTCGTGTAGGATTTTATCAGGAGAATGTACTTTTAGAAGAAAAAAATAAGAAAATGCATGGAAAATTAGAAAATTAAAGAAAACTCTACGTGGACAACCGTATTAGTACTTTTTACCTTATAATTTTTATTCCAATTTTGAAATTTTGACAGAAATTGTCAATTGGTGCGATTGACAGAATGCGGATAGAATATGGTTTAAAACAGACGCATCGGTCTGAATTACATTGGTCAAAATTAATTCATCACCATACAAATTCGAATTCAATATTCATAGTAAGGAACATCAAAGGACAACGACTGTCGGGCAAACTAGTAAACAATAGAAATGATTCGGACGTCATTTGTGCATAAAGATCATGACCTTTTGAATAAAACCACGCGATTTAGACGTATTTCGTCCAAATAATTATAAAAATATGGTAATGATTGTTGCGACTCGTAATGCATAATGAATTGCCTAAAATAAAGTCTAAATATTTCAATTTTGATGACATGTTATTATAAAGGTTGTCCCAGAAAATATGACTGAGCTAAAATCCAGAGACATGGCATCTCTGGAGGAATGTATCTATCTATAAATACCTATTTTTTTTTGTTAAGTAGGCATATTTTTGTATTTTTTACAGGGTTACTAGGATAGTAAGAAAATATGCATGTGGTTTATCCTCAATTGTTTTATTTTGAACAGAGTCTTATTTTGGGATTCAAATTTTTTTTTGCCACGATGGTATCAGATAGTCCCATCGTTTTTATATCTGTAAGGTCTAATATCCAGCTATTTCATAAATAAATAATTTTGCATCTCAAAAATTGGTGTCTCGCTCATCATTTATGTCCTGTCAGTATAATATCTATTAAGAGCCGTGGGGTTGCCGGCTATAAATAGCTCCTCTGCTATTTTTGCTGGTTTTTCGAGTATCCTGTAAGAGGGAGGAAATCGAAAAATCAGATCGAGACCGTGAGAGCGATCACCTCACGTCCTTAAAAGCCAGGAAAGGTCGGAAAAAGCTTAAGATAAGCCTTGGACGCCTGGACCCCATCAATGAGGGGTCCAGGTAGCTGTGGGGCTAGTACCAGCTTAATCGAAAGCTAATTGCACGCTAATAGGCGCTTATTAGCGTGCAAATAGTGTTAAAAAATCAAACGATCGAATCGTTCGATCATTTTTGTATGGAATTTTTTCGAAACTCTTTCGATGATCGAATATCGAAACGAAAATGAAAGTAAAGTCACATTCAGTCTTAAATGAATGTTCTTGAAATAAATATATTGCTTCACTTACGCTAAAACCATTTTCAATGTTGAAAACTACCAGAATAATAATAATAATAATAATAATTAGTATGGGCTGTCGAGTGAGATACACAGCAACGTCTCAAGTGGATTATCATCTAAACTTCCCACTCCCCCACTTTGAGGCATCTCATCCAATTTCCTCAAGCCATCTCACAGTGACACAATATACCACTATATCAATTTGCCTTTCTATTTTAATTAAACTGTTTATTTTCTATGGTGTCAGCACTGAAGTACAGACTAGTAATCGTATCTCTGGTTTTTTCCCTTATCGTTCTTTTTTCAAGTTTTAAAAACACCCACAGCTGATGTGCTAGTGCGAACACTTATAACTCGAGATTGGCTGAACAGTTTTTTTTATCATTTTCGGTTTATTGGATTCTTCTCCGCTCTGGAACAGAATAGGTAATTATTAAAAATTTCAAAAATGGATAGTAAATAAATAAATAATATTAAAGCTAGTATGGAACGGATTTACTGACAACAACGTCACCTGTGAAAAAATCTATAACAACACAATTTTTACTTACCTACATTGAGTATACAGATTTTTGATAGAATTTCTTAGTAGTATTAAGAAATATTTTATTAACATTCAAACGTATTTTTGTATAAATTACAAATTTGACATCAAAATTCATAGTAAGGACTACAGGACAACGTCTGTCGGGAAAGATAGTAACGTATAGATATAATGATGTAAACTTTTGATGTAAAGTTATGTTGTTGATAAGTTAATGAAATGCTATGGATATAAAATAATTTTAAACTAGCTATTTTACAATTTTTTCTGACTAGTTTCGTAGGCGCACGTCTTATATGGCCACAAGAGACTAAGAAACAATTAAAAATTAACTATTGCTGGAGTGATTTGTTTAGTTCTATTGTCAAAGACTGAGCGAGCGCTCAATTTTCTTTAAAAAATAATGAAATGGATGGATACGTCGTCCAATTTGAAATGTTTTTTTTTTCAAGTTTATTATTATATACAAAAAATATTAATCTATTCCAAATTTCACCACAGATAAACAAAATATGTCTGTGTCAAATAATGTCAAACATATCGAAGTGTGTGTGAGTATGAAATACAATACATATTACAGTATAGTGCGCGTAAGTCAATCAATCAAATCAATTCTCCCTTTTACACCCCACTCAGGGGCATAGGGAGACAACAAGAGCTCTCCATTGCGCTCGATCTTGCGCAATGTTTATGACCTCCTCCCACACCATGTCCATGTCCCTTAGCTCTGCTTCGAAGGAGCGGAACACAGTGTGAGAGGGTCTAGTAGTGCGCGTAAGTAGCTAGTGTTTTTATTGGTTTAATCCATTTTCATGCATAATTTTAAAAAAATAAGCATTCGCCACCTCTTCTCTATAATATTATAAGGGTGCGAAATTTCATACTCCTCCGTCCGCGCAATTTTCGTAAAAATAGTCACAAAGTTTTTCCTTCACGTACTTATTTATATATATTTTAATATTAAACGATAATTAAAAAAATGTTTTGACATCAAATATAACATTATACTTACCTACTAGTTAATAGGTAGGATATATTTATTTTTAACTGTTTTTGGAATAAAATTATGTAGATAATCAAGTAGGTATTTATCTATCCTATCTGATGAGGTTCACCCTTGTTGGTGTATTATTTTTTGTAAGATTGCTCTCAGTGAATTTGATTGATGGTTTTATAATTGAAATTCGTCGTTTCTCTAGTCTCATATATCATTCTAATTTATACGACTTTTATCGTATATGGGAGAAAAATGTTGACTCATTTTCCGTGGAAAATAAACTTCCAATAGCGCCTTGATCCGCAACATCCCTCTCTAGATAGATAACATTTTGTTGCTTTGATACATCTATCGAAATAAAAGAAAGTCGGGTTAGTGCAAACAAGAAAGTTGAAAAATGGATAAGTAATAATATAAAAAACAACATTAAACCTTGTATGGACGTCCTAACAATAAAGCCATCTGTGAAAATTCCATAACAACACAAGCTTTCACAAATAATTTTTTAACATTCAAAAATATTTGAAGCGTATTTTTGTATAAATTAAAGCGCAAAAAGTTTCTAAAAAGAGATAATTTTAGTTTGATTGAAAATTGGAACGCGAAAAGTGAATAAAAAGAGGTGAGTTTGATTAATATTTTGTGAGGTTATGCCGTCTGTCATTGGAATTTTTTTTTATTTGTTTGATTAGCGAATTTTTATTTACCGTGATCTTTCGTGAATTTTTTTATATGATGCAAAAGTACTAAAATTATGTTATGCATTGTGATGTAGTATAATCACTACGTTACGTCTATTATGTAATTTTATGTTAAGTTACCATTACGTTATGTTGCGTGCTGTAATATGACTATTAAGTAACGTATTGTCATTATTACGTTATGTTATGCATTGTGATGTAACATAATCACTAAGTTACGTTTATTATGCCATTTTATGTAACGTTACCGTGTCCTTATGTTGCGTGCTGTAATATGACTATTAAGATACGTTTTGTCATTATTACGTTATGTTATGCATTGTGATGTAACATAATCACTAAGTTACGTTTATTATGCCATTTTATGTAACGTTACCATGTCCTTATGTTGCGTGCTGTAATATGACTATTAAGTTACGTATTGTCATTATTACGTTATGTTATGCATTGTGATGTAACATAATCACTAAGTTACGTTTATTATGCCATTTTATGTAACGTTACCATGTCCTTAGGTTGCGTGCTGTAATTTGACTATTAAGTAACGTATTGTCATTATTACGTTATGTTATTTTTTATTTTTTTTTTATTTTTTATTCATCAATGTAAACACACAGTCATTTACAAAACATAACAAAACTACAATAACAATAGAATGATAGGTGGACCAACAAAGTTTACACGCTTAGTTATATTGAATACAAGTGATTTAGGTGTCATATAGGAACAAATAAGTTGTAACAAAGGAAAAAATCCTAGAGAAGAAATATATTACATATATAGGTATCTTTCATTTTTTTTTTTTTTTTTGTTTGCTTAAAGATTAGGACAAGACTAGGAACAGGGAGGGGGATAGGGATGAGTGAAACGCTAATAACCGCGATGCAATAATCTCACCAGTGAATTTTTAAATGTATTTTTGGTTTGAATGTTAAAGATATCTACTGTGCTGAAAAAAGAATTAAAGTTAGAGGTAGCTCGATAAATGTACGAGTTTTGGGCATAATTTGTAGAACAAGTTGCAAGTCTAAAAGTAGGTGTAGCCCGGGTCTGTCTGATGGGGATGTTAAAGTTAATTTTAGTCAGTAAGTCGGTCGTGTCAGTCATGCTATTAATAATTTTGTAAAGGTATAATGTGTCAGTTATTGTCCTCCGATTTTCTAATGTGTCCAGTCTGTGATAAGCAGCCGATCGGCGTGCATCATCAAAGGTCCGTCTAGTTCTATAGTCTAAATGTCTTAGGAATCTATTTTGGATTTTCTCGATTCTGTCAATGTAGGTCACGTACTGTGGGCTCCACACTATTGATGCGTATTCCAAACATCCTCTTACATATGTGCAATAGAGGGCTTTTATAGTTTTTAGGCATTTAAACGGTTTGGAGACTCTAAGAATAAAATTTAATTGTTTATATGCCTTTTCAACAATTCCATCTACATGGCTCTTGAATAACATTTTGGAATCAAGTATGACTCCAAGATCCCTGATTTCGGTTTTCCTTACTATCTTTTTGTCATTAATTACATAATCGACGATTAAAGGGGTTTTGGCACGCGTAAAAGTGATACAGTTGCATTTATCAGTATTTATAAAGAGTTGATTATTTGTAAAGTATTCTTGCAAGCTGTTCACATCGCATTGCAAAGCATCTACGTCGCCTTGGTTTCGAATTGTTTTGAAGAGTTTTATATCGTCTGCATAAATAAGAAATTTTGAATTATGTATGCATGAAGAAACATCATTAATATACAGAATGAAGAGGATCGGTCCCAGATGCGAACCCTGAGGAACACCAGAGCTACACACCCCAAAACCAGACACACAGTTGTCAATAACAACAGCTTGTGATCGATTCCTGATGTAAGAGGACAACCATTCTAGAATATTTCCGTAAAATCCATAACACCTAAGTTTGTGAATCAGTATGCTGTGGTTTATTTTGTCAAAGGCTTTAGACAGATCAGTGTATATGGCATCAACCTGCCCGCCGCCTCCCATCGATGTAAGTATGTGTTCTGTATATTCAACCAGATTGGATTCCACAGATCTCCCAGGAAAAAAACCATGTTGGTTTGGCAATATGAAGGGTTTTATTACAGGTGTCAGTTGTTCCACCACAATCCTCTCCATCAACTTACCAAATGTCGACAGCTTTGAGATTGGTCTGTAGTTTTTTATATCTCGTTTGTCACCAGCCTTGTAAATAGGTGTTACATAAGACCTCTTCCACAGTGAAGGAAAAATACCTGTTCTAAGAGAGAAACCAAATAGGTACGCCAAAGGTTTCGCCAGCTCGACTGCACAATTTCTAATAAATAGCGGGTGTATCCCATCGGGACCTGGACCCTTCCTTAAATCCAATGCTTCCAGTTTTTTTGTGATATCCGATTCAGTGAAGTGTACCTGTGATATATCAATTTCTCCCTTGCATGATACAGTTGGCATATTTGGACTGTTATCCACAAAAGCAGACTGGAAAAAACGATTAAACATCTCTGATATAGTTTGAGGATCACTGGAAAAATCACTGTCGCAAAACATACTGTGTGGGTATGCAGATTGTGGTTTTTTCGACTTGATGTAAGTATGAAGTGCCTTAGGGTCCGATGCAATAAAAGATTCTGTCCGACTGATGTAATTACTGTAACACTCCGCCTGCAAGGTTTTCTGCCTCGAGCGCAATAAAGAAAATTCATCGTAATCTATCGCTGAATGTGTTATCTTCCATCTTTTGTGAGCTTTGAGTTTTTCCCTTATAACTTTGATAAGTGGCTTAGAATACCATGAAGGAAATCTATTATTTGAACCTTTGATAAGTTTAGTTGGTATGAATTTAGTAACGCAGTCTTCCAAAATTTGTTGAAAGGTATTTGTGGATTGATCTATGTCACTGCCGTACATTTGGGACTTCCAATCTATGCTTCCTAGATGCTGTCTTATGGAGTCGTAGTTAGCCTTGTGATAGAGTTTAGACATTCTTGGAGGTTGTTTCATGAATGATGCACTTTTAATGTCTACTTCTATAAGAAGAGGCATGTGATGGGCATCCACACCAATCAGCGGATAGTCACATCTAGAAACATTGCACTCACAACTCTGATTAGCAAGTACAAGATCCAGAATTTTTCCACCCACATTTTGGACACCATTAAATTGTTTAAGATCATTATAAAATATGTAGTCTACGAAAAGAGTACTGGTGTTATCCCTGTAATTGCAAGGAACGAGTGAGTTTGTGTTATCTGAATGCATCCACGAGACATTGGGAAGATTAAAGTCCCCTGCAAGAATAAAGGTATCTTCTGAATTATTCATTATTATACGCGATGTATTGTCAAGAAACATTTTGAGCTGATCAGCATATTGATCACCAGGTGGTAAGTATACGCAACAGATATTCATGATGTTGGCAGAAAGATTGGGTTGCTTGAGAGTAATCCAAATATCTTCGTTACAAGAGTACCATTTTAAATTCAATTGGGTTGTCCAGCAACATTTTACAGCAATCAATACGCCACCACCCATCTTTTGACCGGTTTCTTTGTAGTCACGATCCCTTCTAAAGACGTTGTACCTACTGTCAAAAATTTCATTATCGTAAAAATTTGAATTTAGCCATGTTTCTGTCAAGCATATCAAATCGTAATCATGGACAAGTACATTGGCGAGAAAGTCATGTGTTTTAGTCCTTAAACCTCTAACATTCTGATAATAAATTTTCAACCCCATTTTGGTTTTTTTAACGAAATTGAGCTAGGTGCATCCAAATCAATGATCGCGGCCTTAACACTCACTACAATGGAAGGGGAGGGCAGGGGGGGAGAGGAAAGCAAACATAACGAAAAAAGTAATTTCAACATCAAGCAAAAAAGAGACAGATCCGTAGTACAATAAAAAGTCACAATAAATATATTCATGCCACAGGTAAAACAAACGTCCAGTCATATTATCTTGATAAGGTCGGCTTCCCTTCTGATCAATATGGCTGGTGACTTATCATTTTTTCTCACATAAATGAGGCATCTTTTCACCCAGCAAAACTGGTATTCCTTGATACTAGCTGCCTCCTTAGTCCGTTTAAGGAGCCTTTTATTTTCGATGGTAAGGTGATAATTGAGGAAAATTCTGGACTCTAGATTGTTCATTCCCATTTCCCTGGTAGTAAGTACCTTCTTCTTTCGTATGGCTGATATCATTTGGTCAACCATGTTTCTGGACCCAAATTTGACGATGATTTTTTGGGGAGTGCGGGAACCCGATTGCTTCACCCAGGGAGATACCCTCCTGCAGAACATGACATCTGATGTGCTTAAGGGGACTTCCAGTTTCGACGCAATTTTCAAAACAACATCCTGAAGCAACTCGCCCTCCTTTTGGGGGACCCCCAGGATCTCCAAGTTGTTAGTTCGCTCATATTGGTCGTTTTCGTTTTTGTCGTCTGTCAACCGCTGAACTCTCTGCTTAAGATCAGATACTTCCTTTTCTAAAGCCTCCTCGCGCTGAACCAACACGGTCTGAGATTCAAACCTTTTACACACATCAGTTAAAACCGTCTCATTGGCCACCACCCTGTGCTCCAATTTATCTAGCTCGCCCAGTCTTGTCTCGATACTCTCCATTCTCCCACACATTGATTCCATTGCCTTTGCATTGGACTCTAAGCTGAGCCTGAAGTTGTGAAACTCTATCGTCATTTTTTTAAATTCGCCTCGCAGAGCATTGATTCCCTCAACAATATCTCTATTAGATGTCTCAGAACCTGATTCAGTTGGTTGGGTTGATCTATTGTTGATTTTCGACATTATTAAAAATAAAATTGAAATTTTAGGTTATGCATTGTGATGTAACATAATCACTAAGTTACGTTTATTATGCCATTTTATGTAACGTTACCATGTCCTTATGTTGCATGCTGTAATGTGACTATTAAGTAACGTTATGTCATAATTACGTTATATTATGTTTTATGATGTAATGTAATCACTACGTTACGATAATTATGCCATTTCATGTAACGTAACCATTACGTAATGTTGCATGCTGTAATATGACTATTAAATAACGTTCTGTCATCATAACGTTACGTTATGCTTTGTGATATGCTATAATCACTAAGTTACGTTTATTATGTCATTTTATGTAACGTTACCATGTCCTTATGTTGCATGCTGTAATGTGACTATTAAGTAACGTTATGTCATAATTACGTTATGTTATGCATTGTGACGTAATATAATCACTACGTTACGATAATTATGCCATTTTATGTAACGTTACCATGCCCATCTAGCAACGTTTTTAACGGAACATAATGTTGTTTCAATTTTGTAGCCTCTTTTTTGGTTGAATTTGAGTTCATGGGCGTTATAATGACCTGTAATTGGATCACTGAAGTTTCTTTCTATTTGAATCATGATTGGTTTTCTGATTCTAGTGTTTTGTTAGTGTGTTTATTAAATCAATTAAATTCCAAAATTTTAGAGACCAACCGTAGTTACTACTCGACACCTTTAGGTATTTCGACGACGAAAAACCATGCGAGGCCGTATGAGAAGGTAGCACTAATAATGTATCGGAAATATGATTTAATTTAAAACTATATTATAATCTTCGGATGTGATTAAAGTTTATGTAAAAAATTTTGGTTTTATACCCGAAAAAATTAATAAAAATTTCATTTTATGTGAAAGTATAAAAATAACATTTTTTTAATTAAAAGTTAATATATTATGCGTAATTTAAGTATAATAGATAAAAAGCTGCTAACCTAGGGTAGCCCAGAACTCATAGTATATTATAACAGCCTTTTCGTGTAAAACATAATAATTATCTTTGCATAAAAATTCATAATTTTTCGATTAAAATGAATTTATCCTTGGAATTATTATAGAAACTTTAAAATGATATCGACTATTGGAGCTTTTTATTATCTGCTTTAGAACTGCATATTCAATATTAATCGGTACTTTAAGGGGTAAGGACCCACTGAAGTAACGAACCTTAAATTTTAAGTGCTTGTGTAGGAGCATAAGACCAACCCGTATACCCATACCAAATTTTATGAAAATCGAAGAATTTTTTTTTCTTTTTTAGCCCTTTTTCTAGAACAAGTGAAATTTTCTTTGGATACTTTAAGAGGGTTCCCTTGAAGGTACAGATCTCAACATTTTACTGACTCATCTACATCGAGGGGCAAACCGTCATACCAAATTTCAATCAAATCGGATAAGAAATAAGGATTTCAGCGAAATCTATTTTTTTTTTGAAATCCGATCACATGACTCATGTATATTCCATATACTATGAGTAATTACAAAATTGTATATCCCACATTTTAAAATCGCCAAAAAATTATTATATCCCGCCAAAATGGAACGTCTGGTCACCTTATTGTACTCTCTACGTAGGTAAGAAATGAAGAAGAAATGTCGAAAAGTAAATCCAATTTTGTATTTATTATGTATGTGAACTTTGATAAAATCCCTTTTTTGATTTATTTGTAACATTGTCTTGAAATTATATTATAGGTACCTATCTATCTATTGAAAGGATAAATAATATATCTATTTGTTGGTAGTCTTGTAAATTTACAAATTGTTTGATTATTCTTTTTTTGTCAAAGTCTGCGTACTAGTTTTTTTTTTTAACTTACCCCTCCCTCCTGGTGACGCTTAGTGAATTTTCAGCAAAACCATCCCCCTTTCTATACCCCAAACATATTTTTTTTTGTCAAAATATCTTAGAAATAAAAAACGTAGCTATACAAAACATAATATTCATTACATTCTTAAGACCCCCCCCTGTGATAATTCTCGTACTGACCGGAAAAAAAAACCGGAAAAAAGTCACAAACATAATTGAATTTTTGTCGTCAGCACTAGTACTATCTTTATTATTTTAATCATCTATTAAGTGCAACTGTTGCGTGTGTATGTGTATATATTTTAATCTTTGAAAGGCTCAACAGACCGAAAATAAATGAAAGAATACCCCCTATTCCAATTCAAATTAAGTGCGCACTAAACTAAAATAATAACGTTCCTATTTTAGTTAGCCGGATTGGTATTCGAGAAATTTTAGAACGTTCCTATTTGTTCCTAATTAGACTTTAGTTTGAAATTAGCTCATTTTGGTATTCGGATTTCGTATTTAAGTCAATTTTAGTGTGTTTATCTGTCAAAACGTTCCTAATCTTAGTTTACACTTAATTGTATGCGTCTAAAAAGATATCTGATGATATTTTTATGATAATCGTTTTTTTTAACCAAATAATTATAAAACAAGTTTATTTTTATTAAAAATATTAAGCATTTCCCCCGAATTTATTATAATTAATACAAATAATAGCATCAAAAATTATTATCATTGAACACCAATGCAATCATACAGTCGTCTTCGTTACACTTCGGGTTGGTTCGGCAGTTTCCGGCGACCATGTTACTTGGAACTTGCTTGGAACATGGAGCTCGTTTGAATTTGTCTTCTCCGATTGGCTGTCCGCTTGTCAGCATCAACCAATAAGGCGCATGCTCGATCCATAGACAATTATAATTCAAAAAAAAAATATTTATGGTGAACTAATATTGGTTTTTAGAACACGGCCTAATTCCGAATACGAATTTTAGTTCGAGTGAACTTAATTCTAAATCATTTGGAACGTTCTTAACAAGAACGTTCTAAAATTCGAATAGGGGGTAATGTGTAAAAATGATAAAATTATGAGTATGATGATCCCTCCATTTGTCCGTCATTATCATAAAAAAAAAAAAAATCCGAATAGGGGGTAATATATAAAAATGGTTGCAGGCCAATAATAATTCATAGATCGTGGACATTGAAGGTTCTGCTTTTTTCATTATTGAGGACCCTGATGTCTTATACGGATTTTCTACTGTGAGAAGCAATATTTCCTCCTCGGACGTTGTGATGTGACTAATGAACTAAATTGTACGTAATAACTACAGTAAGTAGCCCTAGAATAAGTTTTCGATGATCGAATAACGAAACGATCATCGAAAGAGTTTCGAAAATTTTCCATACAAAAATGATCTAACGATTCGATCGTTTGATTTTAGAACACTATTTGCACGTTTATAAGTGCTTATTAGCGTGCAATACGCTTTCGATGAAACTCGTACTATAGCCCCAGGTTTTAACCTCGTACTTGGGGCACTCTTTTTTGTTTACAATATCGTGTGACACTAAAGCGATAACGGTTTTTGTAAAAGCGCTATATAATATTTTTTAAATGAAAGAAATGTTTCCTTTTTCAATATTTTAAATTGTTGGCGCTATCTAGGTACATTAATATTTTTTTTATATTACTTACTTTATTTGAGGGTTGTTATCTTTGGCGTAAATTTATAAATTAAATACATTAACTCGTTGGTAGGGGTAGATGCGTGCTTTTTTACTTATTGGTTTCAACACCATTTCAGAATTTATTGATATAGGGTGCGATGTACAATAATTGTATAATGTACATTTTTGTTAAATTTCATTAGTCTATCAAGGTTTTTTTTATATTTGTCTGTTCAGCAGGTGGAACTAAATGCCTTATAGAATTTGCTTTGTGTAAATCGGTCCTGTGCAATTTAAACGGGATTCCAATCCTTGCTAAATATTCAAAACGAAAAACCCCGGATCCTTCGTGTATACAGGGTGACTGGTAATTTGATACATTCCTCGAAAGAGGTTTTTACGAGGGAAAATTTGCAACAATTTTGTTCCCATTGACCAGGGGTCAAATACCAGTGGTTTTGAGTTATTTAACTTTTTAGAGTTTTTTTCAATATTCCACCTTTTAACTTAAAACTGTAAATTGTGGACAACATACTCCATTTTGGAAACTAAAAATACATTTCGCTTATAGCTGAAGTGTTGAAGTAAAAAATTAAGAAGAATATTTCAAAAACCTCAGAAATACAATGTTTTTAAATCACAAGTTAGTTTTTTCGTTTTTAATTTCGATTTTGCTAAGGGAATTACTACAAAACTGTAGCAAAATGGAAAACATTGATAAAACTCAAAATGGATAAGTATATTTCGAGTTGTCTCTGTTAAAAACCTTTTTGATATGTTGAAGTTCGAAATATTTATGGATTGTTGTGACGCTTTCCAGGACTGTATTTGATAAAAAACGACAAAATAATCCAAAATTATTTTTAGAACGTTGTATTCAACATTTTTGATTCGGTGTAAGTATACACATTTGGTTTAATACATTTTCTGTGGATTAAATAAACCTATATTATGCGACTTAAATTATTCAGATAAGATATCCAAAAAAATATTCTAAGGTCTTCTTAATGAGTGTATAAAAAACTCACCTCAATGGCTCGAAAATGGGAAAACTCGACATAAAAATTAATGGGAACATTTAAAGTAATGTTTTTAAAAATGTTGTTTTTTCCCTTTAAGATTGTATCTTGATTGTTCTTTAATAGGGTGCCATATTATTACGTTTTTTCGCCCGTTCGCACCATTAGGGTATTTTCAAATTATGAGCTATGTAAGCAACTTAAAAAAAGATTAAATTGTCGTACTTTTACAAATCTGTACAGAAACTCACCCCTCTCTTATTAAAATTTAAGACATCAGCTGCTTAGTAGTTTAGGGGTCGGTCTCAGATTAAGAGTTCACGGGTTCGATTCCCGGCTGGGTAAGAGTTTCACTATGTGATTTTGAGCTTCAGATATTTATCTTTTCTTCATCTTCTTATAGTCGCTCACAATATGACCTCCAGAGACCGAAGCCATTGGATCGCATCATTCGTCAATGAGTGCAATTTCTGCAGTCCCTCTTTGGATGCGTACATGGGACACTCGGTAATCAGATGTTCGACTGTTTGTGTCATCCCAAATGAGCATGTTGGTGAGTCCATTCGTCCTCATTTATGTAGGTTTGAGGCGGCACAGCCTACATCACATATTATTCGATTGAATCCTGACTTTTTGGTTCGTGTCAGGCAGTTCTTTTGCTGGATCAGCTACTAGGTTCTGGTTGTCTCCTATTGTCTTCCATCGAACAATCTTCACTTGTATCAGCAGTCAGCCAGGAATTTTAGACGACTTGGAGGCTGATTATCATCAAGATGGATTGGTGGATTATTGTTAAACTCCACTTTTCTTACTTCTTGAAGAAAAGCTTTCTATCGCCTAAGGTGTGGGTACTATATTAGAAAGCACACATAGCCCATGGTACAGGAGTTGGTTTAAGTGTGCCGCTAATGACTCTCATCGCATCAAAGAGTTTATAATTTCCTTATGACGAATGTTAAAACTGGTTCCATACTTTGGTCAATGTTGTTTTCAAAGTCCCCATTTTTCATACCGATGGGTAACGGAAGCTATAGGGAAAAAATATATATATCCCATTTATTTGTGTATCTCTAGATCAAATACTTTCGCAAATTTATAAGGCGTTTTCCGAATTCCACTTTTGAATCATTGAAGAAGATAAAATCAAATAGAGACTAATCTCTCTGTCAAGATTTCTCTCTGGGGTGCGAGTGAAAGCAGAAGAAGTATTTCCCTCGTGTTTATTTATGACTCTCAACCAATTTCATCAACATTCTTGCAAATTTTCATCTTACTCCTTGAAACTTTGAAAAATAAAAAGCATTGATTTTGTTTTTCCACACAATTTATATTCAAAATTCATTTTTTTTACATTCTTATTCCATTCTTCAGAACTAGATCAAACAGCATTAGATGCCACTCGTAAGCACCTAGTGGTTCAAATTTGTAAAATATAGCAACTTTTTAATAAATTGAGAATCCATTGATATTATGATAGAATGAAAAGAGAACAGAAAAAATATATTTCTCACAAATAAGTAACAAAAAGATTACTCAAGCACAACCAAATCTTTGAATTAATAAAAATAAACAAAAAATGTGTAAATTGTACGAATAAATAAAATAAAGTTCGTTATTATAATTATTTAAATGAATCTGGGCTCACCCAAAGTGAACAAAAACACACTTTCGACATCTTTCACTTTCGCAAAGCTTCTTTTGTAAAAATGGAAATGGTCGGCTCCGGGACTCGAACATACGACCTTCAGTACGCTGTATCGACTGTTGCCACTGGGCTACCAACTATATCTTCGCTGGCGTTCTTCTTATTTGCTTTTTATTTATCTAAAGATTGCCACGTTCCAGTTATGTATTTGCTATCACTGTAGGCATTTATTTCATTGATATGGCAGTAGTTTTTCTTAATTAGAACTTCCAGTTAAAAAAAATATTAACAGTGATCTCGAACCAGTAATTATTCTCAAAACGGTAGGATGATTTTACGACCGTTAAACTACCGAGTGTAATATTTTGACACACAATCTTATACGTAAGATAAAATGTTGGAAAATTAATTTCATAAAAATGTCACCGAGATTTAAAGTAAGAAAAAAAATAATTTAAATTTTTCGAGAAGAATTGAAAAGAGAGAGAGAGAGAGAGGAAGAAGCAGATAAGAAGACGTCAAATTTATTGAGTGCGGGCGACAGTATCTTAAACTGTTCCGTGGATTAAATTCCAATAATAATTTCCAGGTCTACGCGGCTGGAAAAAATATAAGATAAATATTACGGATGGATGGGAATTATTTCCAGTTTAATCTACTGAAGTTGACGTTATTATATAAGA
Organism: Mystacides longicornis; assembly: GCA_963576905.1. Classification (NCBI taxonomy): domain Eukaryota; kingdom Metazoa; phylum Arthropoda; class Insecta; order Trichoptera; family Leptoceridae; genus Mystacides; species Mystacides longicornis. Next base: position 5,987,845 of record OY756434.1, read on the forward strand.
AAACATGTACATCATCTTCCATCTACTACTTCCTACACAAAAAGGTATCTTTTCTACCAGGGCTGTCTTTTTTTACGATCCTGCTCTAGGCTATTTTTATATTATAATATGTGCCTACTTATAAATGATTGATGTGTGTGTGTGTTCCGCTAAAACTCGAGTACGGCTCGACCGATTTTGCATTTTTTTCTCCAAAATATTCGGGTAAGATAAGGGGCTGAAGTCAAGTACAATAAAATGGCCGCTAATGGTATCGTTCAGTCGGTGTTTCCATGGTAACAACGTACAAACGACATCTTTTGACGTTATTACCATAAGAAAACCGACATACTGATACCGTTGGTTAGAAAAATAAAAAATAAAATGGGAGTAAAATAGAAAAAAATAACAATTTACTTTGCTCTCAAACTATGAATTCGCGTGTAGGGATATTCAGTCAATCTATTTTTTTCTATATAGAGATGTTCAGAACACTGACTGATTGAATGACCGTCTAACGCCGCCTACCCAGCGTTTCACAGTAGGTCACACATATGTACCTCATACAGGCACCGCGTCATAACCGACGTTGTCATTCACTCTGGCACCGAGAAAATGATATGAAAAGTTTCTACATAAAACTAGCGCCCCGGTGGTAGAAATGTGAATTAATACTGGAAATTTAAATACAGAGTTCTTTACCTATTAGTTTTATAGTCAGAACTTAACGTACCTATTACAGCCATACATATAACTCAAATAAAAAGAACTTTCAGTCGGTCAGAATATTTGTGCGGTAAAAGAACAATGCTATTTCAAATATAGAACGTTTCTTCATTGAAAGATGATTTTGAATTGCGACCGATACTACCAAACTTCAATTCGATAACAGATAACCAATGAAAATTAAATTACAATGAACACAGTAATGGTCGTTCCGTCAATGTAATACAAAATATCTCTTTAAAAATTCATTTCCTGTCATGTTTTCGACATCTCTATTATACAAAAAAAAGAAAGTAATCAATTTGAATTATTTTCATGATGAAGGCGGTGATATTTTCATTACGTCAAACTTGACAGGTCTCCAAAGATAAGGATTTGAAAAGAGAAAAAGGTTTAAAAGTTGCCAGTGTGGCGAAAGTTAAAAAAAAAGGAATCCTTTAACAATAACGTTTTTAATTATTATTGTGAATGAATAAATAGAACATTGAAAAAATACCTACATAATAATATTCGTGATTTTAAAAAACGTTAAAGAAAGTTAGTATGTGTATAAATGACAAATATGTGGTGAAGAAACAACTGAGGAACATGACGTTGTTTCGAACAAATGTGTCTTCGTACGACCGTTTTTCAAACAACTGTCATTCGAAAAATTGAATTTCGAACAATTTTCTTTTCACCATATAAAACAAGCAATACGTACTTACAGAAATTTTCAATCCAATTCCAAGAAACGATTTTGAACAATAGCAACGAAACAATCGCTGTTTTTGTAAATATTCTAGTTATATTCCGGCTATATTTTTAAATAGAATCATTATTAACATGTTTTTATTTCGTACGTGACTTTTGCTCAGTTCAACTGAATGTCACACAAAAATTTATAATTCAAAAATTTCCTTTTCTATTACGTTTGGGTTTCATTATATTATTATGAATTATCATATTATTTTGGGAGTCGAGCGGGTTCGTAAACCATCTGAACTCGTGTGCCTCGTGTTATGAATTATTGTACGATTCATTTTAATGCTCATTATTATGCGACGCGGGTGCTATCCGAGGGTTGACCACTAGTTATTAAAATTTTGGTAACGTCCTCCGTAAGGATATATGTATGTATACCCCTATTGTCTATTTCTGGAGAGGATTACTAAAACAATATACGCATTTGAAACTTTTTTGCGCAGTTAAATGCTTATCGTTGCACTTTCGTCCAATAAAAAAGCCTTCCAGTCAGATATCAAATCGGTAAAATAATATAGAAGCAATGTTAGCAAGTCCGAAAATTTTTTCATACGTTACCATTATTTTCATAATCTAAACGTGTAAAAGAAAGTCGGGTTAGTTTACACTTATAACTCGAGATCGGCTGAACAGATTTTTATCATTTTTGATTTATTAGATTCTTCTCCTCTCAGGATAACAGATAAGATTTTCCAGAAAATACACACAAATCTGCCGGTTCATGTCTTTTCCAGGAAATTCAGTTTTTCCCTTTGCAATAGGGAATCCAGCACATAATAATTACTCGCATAGCATGTAGTTCAACTATCACCATTATTGTATAGGTCTTTATCTACCCTTTATCCAAACCGTCATAAAACTACCTTTAATTTTTTTTTATTAACTATTATAATTGGTTAGTTCATCCGTAAATCGCTATTTGCGTTGAAAAATATTTTTCATACGTACCTATGATAAAATCAATCAAACTACATGAAACATTTCTCATAATTTTAACTTTTGCGGTAAACTTTGTTCCTACATACAAATATTGGTACGGGAATAAATGTAAAATGGTCCGCAGTTCTCAACATTTTAAAGTGGCTGGAACCACTCAAGGAACAATAGAACTGATTTAAAGGACAATCAATCAATCAATCAATTCTCCCTTTTACACCCCACTCAGGGGCATAGGGAGGCAACAAGAGCTCTCCATTGCGCTCGATCTTGCGCAATGTTTATGACCTCCTCCCACACCATGCATGTCCATGTCCCTCAGCTCTGCTTCGAAGGAGCGGAACACAGTGTGAGAGGGTCTTCCTCGTCTTCGGGACCCTGATGGGAAGAAGAACAGCGCTCTCCTCGGCCAACTGTCATTCGGCATCCTTAACACATGTCCCAGCCAAGTCCATCTCCTCCCCACAATGGTAGAGGTGACGGGCTCACGCTGGGTGCGCCGGCGTATAGCGTCGTTCGTGATGCGGTGGTACCATCTTACACCCAGAATTCTCCTTAGGCACTTCATTTCAAAAGCTGAGACTTTTTGTGCCTGGGCTTTGGTCAGGTGCCAGGACTCACACCCATAGAGGAGAATGGGCAACACACACGCATCAAACAGTTTACATTTCGTCTCGACACTAAACGCCGACGCTTTCCAAATCTTGGTCATGTTGTTAAAGGCGCCACTTGCCATACCGATACGTATCGGGAGCTCAGCCCCGAGGTCACCAGAGGTGGTAATGGTTGCTCCCAGGTATTTAAATTTATCCACCCGGGAGACCTGGTGACCGTCGATGGTTATCGGTAGCTGTTTATCGGGGCAGGCATTACTCGCCATGAGCTCCGTCTTACTGGCATTGACTCGAAGGCCAAGGCGTGCTGTTTCGTCGCAGAGTCTTGAAACACTGCGCTGTAATTCCTCCACTGTCGTACTGAACAACGCAAAGGACAACCAAACAATAATTATAAATTACACTTTTTTCTTTTTTTTCGTTCGTTCACAGAAACTAGAAAAGTGATAAGTTAAAACTAATCTTAATTTGTTTTATTTAAGGGTCATTTTAACGCTAAAAAGAAATATTTTTTAGGTAAATAAGACAAATTCCAATTATCATTAAGATCAATCTTCAAATCTTACGTTTCTATAAATATTAAATTTTTTGTGTTGTGGATCGAGAAAAAATTGAGAGGCGTTCCAGAAAAAAAATACCTACTCAAAAATCATCCTAAACCAAGTAAACTTTGAATTGCCTAGTTTAGTAGAGCAGAAAATTCCAATAATGCTATGTATATTTTGCTTATTGTTGTACTTGTATTGATGATGGAAATTAATAAATCAAGGTATATATGTTCTATATTATAAAAATGGAGAGCTGTTTTCCGATGTCATCGCATCACGCCTAAACAGCTGGACCGATTTCGCTAATTCTTTTTTTGTCGTGTCGGCTTTATCAGGAATGTTATGAAGCAAAACATTAAGAAAGTTGGTTGGATGATTAGAAAATCAAAGAAAACTCTAACTAGTTTCCCTTCTTAGTACTTTTAACAATATACCTAATTTTTATTTCAAAATTTGAATTATTGAAATTAAATTAAAGTTTGACATGAACTGTCGGTTGTTTGATAGTTGGTGCGATAGACAGAATGTCGATGGAAAATATATGGTTTGAAACAGATGCATCGATCTAAATTAGGTACATTGGTTAAAAGGTAATAAGCTTATCATAAAAATTCATAGTTAGGAAGACAGAACAACGTTTGTCGGAAAAGCTAGTACCTAATGCTATAAAAGTCCAAAACAGCACCGACATCTGTTGAATTCAAAACAAGGGGCTACAATATAAACATAAAAATATGTAGGTTAGTAATTAAAGTTTATTTTTGGTTCTAATAGGGAATATTAAAATCAGGGTTGTATTAAAACCAGATAAGATCGCGGACCAATCCATATAACGAAATACATAGATTGGAGGGCAGCGGAAACACGATTAAAAAGGGAACGAATGGACAGCTCGCGTATATCCTCCAATAAGGGTGGGTTTCTCGATCGTTAGTAATAGCAAAGTAATAGCAATCTTTTAGTCATTAAAAAATGTCATTTTAGCATAATTTTGTTTGATAAAAAAATGTTTTTAAGCATTGTTATGTTGGTAAGCATGTTACTAATCGATTACCATTTACTTTAATATTCCTTACGATCGAGTAACACCTGACAGTAAAGTATTGTGCTGATACTTTACTATTACACACCCTGTGGGGCTAGTACGAGATTTATCGAAAGCTAATTGCACCCAAATAAGCGTTTATTAGTGTGAAATTAGTGTTAAATCAAACGATCGAATCATTCGATCATTTTAGTATGAAATTTTTTCGGTGATCGTTTCGATATTCAATCATCGAAAACTTATACTAGGGCTACTGGTGACACATAAATTGGTCGCCACATTGAAAAATATTCCATTAATTATTTATCTAGAAAGGTATAAAAATAAAAGAAATGTACATTATTCGTTTAAGCGATTACAAATTTAATACTTCAAATGGGAAATTCATTTTGTCAAAGGGAGTATGGCTATTTCGGAATGACCATGGTGGGTTACTCCGGAAACTCAATCCCTATCGCAATGTCGACCGTCAGTACTTTTAATACTATAAAAACTACTATTAATCCTTATTTATACAATTTTTCGTAAAGCAATGGCAAATTTAAAATATAGGTAGGTACCTACGTGGAATAAGCGTTTTAAAGAAAGATAAAATCACTTTTAACCAATGTCATTCCGACCGATGCATCTGTTTGATGCACAAAACCACATATTTTCCATTCGAATACTGTCAATCGCACTAACTATTAAACAACCAACTGACAGTTTGTATCAAATGATAACTTGATTTCAAAATGAAATTCATTCACTTTACTCGTTTTAATTTAAAAAGAAATAAGCTTCTATGTTAACAAATTAGAAAAAAGCTTAAAAAAAATCCATGAAAAATCTGCATGCAAATATTTTTAATGATATGGGTTGTCAGGTAAATAAAAATTGTGTTTTTATAGATTTTTTCACAGATGACGTTCTTGTATCGAAATTCGTTACATATTAACTTTAATACTATATTTTATATTATTTGATATGCATTTTTCGATTTCTTATTAGTTATCTGATATCCGGAACGAAGAAGAATCTAATGAACAAAAAATGATAAAAATTAGTTCAACCGATCTCGAGTTATAAGTCTGTACCTTGGAGGCATAGGACATTATCTCCATTTTGACAATTTTGTAGGAGAGAAGTTCATTATCTCCATTTTGCCATTTTTTTCTGAAAAAAAAAAAACATTTGTCTAACAATTTAAACAAATTAAAGTACAAAAACGCATCTGGAATGTTTTAAATGAAAGAAATGCATCAAATATACAATGCAAAAAAAGGTTTTTAACTGCTCTCTTTTTAATTTGCAAAATTGAAATAATGTCCTATACCTTCGAGATACAGAAGTGTTCGCACCAACCCGACTTTCTTTAACATTATATATGTACCTATATTTTACTGTACATTAATTTACTTTTATTAAAGTTTTATCACTTTCAAACTAGGAGGGCGGGATGTGTTTTTTTTTATTATAGACCACCCGGAATCGAGTGATTTTTCAGCATGTGTTGCACTGCACAATAATGATTCTTAATCCTCCCGAAAAAATTGACACCTATTCCCACTTGAATATTCTGGTCTGCATGCATTTTGCTACAATGGACTAATGCACAAAATGCAACAATGCACTAGAATATTATGTAATAGCACTAATATGCATTGTCGCATTTTGTTGTATCAACTGTTCGATAGTCAACTTCTATTATGAGCGTTCTCAAACTTCGAGATATTAAACAAATCCATGATCATCAAAATAAAGTTTAATATTTTAGGAACAGAATTCCTTTCTGAAATGAGACGTTGGAGTGTAATCATCGAAAGCCGCCGTTTCAATCCAATCGATCCTCTGGGAGGAATGTAAGAACAAACCATAGAATAAAGAAAGGTATCTCCTATTGATATTTTGATCCTAATGCAATGGTTTTCTAGAAAAGTGGCCCCGATATTTTACGGCCATAATATAAAAAAAGATATAATTTTATTTCAGTAGGCGTCTTTACTGCGGTATCCAAGCAATTTGTAATGAGATCACAGATACGGATTACACTGTCTTTATCGCACTTTCATCATTTAACTGCCGTCACTGAAAAACATAAAAAATACAGAATGCGTTGTTATTTACTCAAAGAATACTGCGCTCGTTACGGCCATTTTTCTTTTCTAGGAAAACATAGCATAACAATGTATAATGCTGAGTTCACACAACAATAATTATTGCACTGTAAGTTTTTTCTATTGCATTATTTTATCTTCCTCCCATCAGGGTCCCGGGGACGAGGAAGACCCTCTCATACTGTGTTCCGCTCCTTCGAAGCAGAGCTGAGGAATCTGGACATGGTGTGGGAGGAGGTCATTAACGTTGCGTCAGATCGAGCGCAATGGAGAGCTCTTGTTGCCTCCCTATGCCCCTAAGTGGGTTCTTAAGGGAGTTTGGATTTGGATTATTTTATCTTAACGAATACATATAAGTATACCTAGTGAAGAGGTTGGTAGACTGGTGGTTACGTCGCCGCATAACCGGGTCTGGCTCTACTAAAATCTATAACTCTTTTATTTGTAAATATATTCTTTTCAAATTTTGTACTCTCAAAGCAGAATGTTTCTTTATTATGCTGGTATGAAAATAAATAAGTTTTAATGTACTGACTCTTGTAAATAAAAATCATACTCACTTAATAGTATATTTATTGACCTTTAATTCGATTTTAGAGTACGTAAAAGTAGTTTTGTACATAACAGACAGATAAAATGAACTAAAAATTTAAATAAAAGTAAAGCCGGCGCGCCGGCTTTTGTGTTGTTTCGTGCGGAGGTCGTGGGTCCGATCCCAGATGCCGACCATCTTCCTCTTTCACGACACAAGTTTTAAGTAGCTTACCGTGAAAGAGTCAAAGAGTGTATTTTGTAATGGTTGTAACCCTTCCGGAAAAAGGCGTAGTGGGTAAAAGAAACAAGTTTGAAATTCAGACAGGAAGGGAATTCTTATTTTTGTAACAGCTAACTTTCAGTTTATTTCGGAAATAATCGAAGTCCACCGCTGCGATCAATTTTGCTGACTGTCAATGACTTACTTTTACACCGTGTCCAAATCTCTCAGCTTGAAAGAATCCCATTATGGGCGGGTATAATCAACCATAATACAGCAGGTACGATTGATATATTTTGTAAGCCTTTTGGTATATTATTGTATATTACCATAAATTCAGAGCGGAAATTATTGTCTTTATTTATTCGGATATGAGAAACATTTTCTTTATAGGTATTATATATTTTTTTTTAAATTTAGATTAGACCCGTATCTAATGATTGTAAGACTATTATAGGTACTTAAAAATCTTGTCTACACAAATATGGTGACACTTTATTGTTAAGAACTCTTAATTTAATATTCCTGCATTAGTTCACTTCTCTACCACCGGGTCGTAAGTTTTATATTACAACGTTATCTCGTTGCCAGGGCGGTTTTTTTTTCTTTTATGGCATTCACCTTCTGGAGAAAGTGTCATTTCTCCAGAAGGTGAATGCCATAAAAGAAAAAAAAAACGTCCTGGCAACGAGAGAACGTTGTAATATCAACCGCTAATTGCTAAAGGTACCCAAAGTTCTTGTCTACTTACAAATTTGACAACTTACAGAACTCACGTACCACTACAGAGATATACGTGTATGTCAGGCCCGCGAGGAACGCTTCGGGTAAGCGTCGTTAGTCGATCAGTCAGTCAATACTCTGGGCTATTCTTATATGGATGGGTCTTTTATCTATAGAACTGTACTTTTGTCTCTGATTTCTGCCTGGAAAATAATAGGTACCTACTTTATTTATTTAAATTTCGTTGTTTCAATGTTTACCTACATTCTTCGAAAAGTAAACATTTCGAGTTAAAATGTTCCGGATGCCATTGCAAATAAACTGTCTGTAGTATGAATTCATTGTTTTATTTCGAGTAGGTATATTATTTTTATACTAGCTGACTACAAAGACTGCTGCTACAAAAGAAAAACTTAGATAGGTACACCTGCACATTTCTACACTCAAGTGTTGAGTGTTGTCATCACAAGATGACGTCACACGAAGTGTTGACTACAATAATTTGCATGGATTGAATCAACACTTGAAAAAACGTGACGTCATCTTGACGTTATAACAAGTTGTTCTGATGGCCATGCAACTCCTGTCTCCTGAACAATGTTTTCTAGTCCTGAAAAATGGTAACAGGAATCTAGACATAATTAGAACGTCGTGCACCAACAAAGCCAATAGGCAATAAAGATGAGGCATAAACAAAAATGGATATATTCGTATCCTGGCGCTAAATACACGACAGCAGTCACTGTCTTTAAATTTGGTTGCTCTCTTGTTCTTAAAAATTTCCAACTTTTATCTCTCATTCATTCATTCTCCCTCAAAGATGCCCCCGCACCCCGCAAGTCAGCCCGGAGGAGACCAATCCACAGCAAACCCGACACGCACGAAACCAACCCCCTAGATCGATTGAAGCAACCAAAGCAAAAACCGGCCACACACAAATCAACCCCGCCGCGGATGCCCCCAAACCAACCCGCAATGCGGAAGGACTAAGCCCCACTCAGGAGAATAGGGAGGTATCAAGAGCTCTCCATTGCGCTCGAAGGCATCCGAGGCTCATTGTCATCATACTTTTATCTCTATATTTCATTAATTACTGAATATCTACTTGTTGTACCTATACATGAGATTTTTCGATATGTTGAACATGTCGAGAATTCTCATGGTAAGGAATTTCAGAGACTTAAACGTTACCACCTAATGGCAAACGTTGTTAACGTAAAGTGATCACACTAAGCCATCCTTCGAAATAACAGTAGAAGACGGTCGTTAGCCCGTAGTGGTTTGTTCCGTTTAAAAATCGAACATCAGTAATGAATTGTTAGAATCATTAGTAGTTGTTACATATTCGTTAATGTTTTCTAAGGCTAAGCCATCCTACAAATGAAATACATCAACGTTGTATGATGATATTTTAGATGACAATATCCTTTACTTTGATGTTTGTCTTTAGGCTGCAAGGAGTTCATTTGTTACCAAAATGGTATGGAAGCAAAGACACATTGATTTTTTTTTACAAAATAATATAAGTAATATACTGTTAAAAATATATTTTAACGTTCTTGAAAGTGATCAGTAAAATTTTATAATATGATAGTGTCTAAAATAAAAAGAAAAAAATACTAAATTGGTATTTTATAAACAAGATTATAAGCAGTCTTTCTCTACAATTGATTTATCGAATTCGTCAATTTGATATTTTGTAGACGGTACGTTCAAACAAACAAATTTTCAGTTTTTTAAATATTTGTATAGATAGATAAGTTGGAGAAAGGTATTAACGGTTCCATACAGAGCTTGTTGATACTTGAAAAATAAAAAAAACTAACAGCTAACAGCATCCGCTTTACATTATTCAATTGTAAGCGCGTTAAAGGAAATTTATTTACGCTAAATTTATGGTTATTTTTTTAATAAATTAGACAAATTTATCATTCTAAATAAAAAATCAGATTATTTATGTATGGATTCCAAATCTTAAAACAAACAGAACCAACAACTATTATTTTGATGTCAACACTAAATTTGAAACACTATAGGCTTACGACTGTCACCTACTGCTATTTTGAAGTCATTTATAGGAAGATGTATGGTAAAATTCTTCGAATCTCCGAAAATACAAATCTAGGGAATTTTCGGAATGTTCACACATGTGGAAAAATTTTATGCACCCTGCAGGACTCGAACTCTCATCCATAGGCGTCGTCCCAAGCAGAGACGCCAGTCACTGAACCAATCGTCCCGACGTCGACGATTATAAATACCTTCGTTATGAATAAATAATATAGCTACGTGTTTTCTTTTAATATTAAACATTTGATAATACAGACGGTAGTCTCCAAAAACCTTATTATTAATTTAAAAAAATTGTGATAGAACTATAGAAGACTCCTTTCATTTTTATTTTTTTAATATACGCGTGTATTTACAGTTACACCAGATGAACATAGAGCCGAATCTAGAAACAGAGTATGCTATCTTTTATGGTTGATATTGGACACCATGGAAACAATAACAATCAAGAACTAATCAGTAGACGATGACAGTTCTTTCTGGTTGTTCTTGATGACCATATCAACGATCAAGAAAACAATATACTCTATTTTCCAGGACTGGTTCTATGCTTTTTTGGTTTAAATGCACTCTTATAATATATGAATTCAATGAACGAGTTCGTAACACAAAAATCCGGGAAATCTGTGGGGTTGTTGACGTGGTCAAAAATGGGGGCGACAGCGGCGCCGATAATGGTACCAGCTTGTCCAAAGAATGACCAATTCATTGCCACATTTTGCATTGCATGGTGTTCTAAATGGACAGCGTCGGCCGGTGGAGGGAAAGCTGGAGCTTAGCATCCCAAAAGGCTACTCGTTAAATAAACACACTCTTGAATCTGTTGAAAGTGGTGATGTGACCGAGTGCGGCGGCGGTATGACCGAGCCTTTTCGAACGAACACTGGTGTGCGTCAGGGGTGTGTTATGGCACCGGTTCTGTTTAATTTGTTTATGACCGCGTTATCGATGATGGTCGATAGGAGACTATTGGTAAGAGGCATTGAGATCCGTTATAGACACGAGGGAGGACTCTTTAATCTCAGTCGTCTGAAAGCCAAGTCGAGCAGAAGAAGACACATTACTGATCTGCAATACGCAGATGATTGTGCATTCATTTCGCATTCTGCTGAAGAATTGCAGCTAATACTCGACGCTTATACAGCTCTAGGATTGAAGCTCAACGAATCGAAAACCAAGATCCTATCTACGCCATCGGGTCCGATCGCATACAACCTTACTGCTAATGGTCAAACCATCGAGGAGGTGAAACACTTCAACTATCTGGGAAGCATTGTGAACGATAAGGCCAATATGGATGAGGAAATTAAGTACAGATTGAGCGCGGCCTCTCGCACTTTCTGAAAGTTGAGGGAAAGGGTCTTCGACAGTCATGACCTTACGCTGAGCACCAAGATTACGGTGTATAAGGCTGTTGTCATTCCAACTATGACTTACGGATGCGAGACATGGGTCAATTATCGGCGTCACACCAAGTCCCTGGAAAGGCTTCAGCAGCGGCATCTCCGCCAGTTGATGAGAATACGCTGGTTCCATAAAGTTTCGAATGCTGAAGTACTCAGACGATCAAACTGCCTCAGTATCGACACAATCTTGTCTCGCGCTCTCTTGCGTTGGTCTGGCCACGTGGCCACGAATGAAAGATAATAGGCTCCCGAAAAACATCCTATATAGAGAGCTAGCTAACGGGAAGAGAAAACACGGTGGACAGCGCAAGAGATATAAGGACAACTTACACACTGCGCTGAAGAGTGTCGGTAGGCAATCGGACTGGGAGAGGGTTGTGACAGACAGATTGGAGTGGCGGGGTGTCGTTGCGGAGTGTCAGGGGACAGATAACGTAAGAAAACGTGGTCCAACGGTCGGAGGTGAATATCCGTGTCCAGAGTGTGGTAGGATATGTTTTTCCTGGATTGGACTCCACAGCCATATCGGGTGGCACCGAAGACACAACTGCTAAATTCCTGTTTTGTATACCTAACGCCCGTAGGTACTACGGGCAATGGGCATTGACTGATTGGTGATATAGCATTAAACTACCATTTTGACTAGTAAGTTCTAGCAGTAGATGGGGGCTTTGTGACTAGTACGAGTTTACTAAGAGCTTATTGCCCGCTAATAAGCGCATTTAGCGTGTCAATAGTGTCCAACATCAAGCGATCGAATCGTTTTATAATTTTGGATAGAAAGTGTCATCAAATGATCGAATATCGAAACGATCATCGAAAATGTATTCTAGGTGTACTTATAGGATAGGAATAACTATATTATATCAATTTCAAGCTTTCTCTATTTTTATTGCTTATTGGCTTTGTTGATAATGTCTGTCGCATTACGATTCACTTTCTTTTGTTCAGAAAACACGTAGAACACGTCGCAAAAGTTTCTAACTTAAAGAAAGAAACGTGATTGATTTAACCTAGTTTTGTTAAGCGGAATGAAAGGGGTGACATTCTCTCAAACCACTAAATACGGCAATGCGGAGTTCGAACAAATTGTAAAGATTTTAAGCTAATTATAATTTGCTTGGGTACCAGGTACGGCCCTTTTTTTCCAAGCAGAATTGTGAAGCGTAAAACTGTTGTGTTATTGCCTTTTCTTCATAATATTATGCAAATAGAATTATTATAAAGTAACGTCTCTTGAAGGAAGTTGTAAATCTAGAGTCTCTTAACATCCCAGGAAGTAAGTAATAATACACGGGACGAAAATGAAATGATAATAGCGGGAAAAATTAGATTTCATTATGAGAAAAAAAGCCGTTAACTTTGTAAACAAAAAGTCATTACATTTTACGAGACCGTTGGTTAGTTAGTTACTTAAGTTATGTAAATAAAAAAGTAATTTACTGTTTTGAGTGTTTTAAAAATGAAAAATATTTTTGCAGGAATAAGTTTTAAGACTAGGCAGAGAAAACCAAACCGCCGAGGTCAAATACGTATTGGATTAAAATGGAGAGCCTTCGGGCAAATGAGTCACATACTCAAAAACCGTAAAATCCCCATGAACCTAAAACGCAGAGTTTATGTGACGTGCATAATGCTGGTTGTAACATATAACCTGGAAACAGGGACGCTGATCAAACTGAGTACAGAGAAGATAAGGGTTACCCAAAGATCCATGGAAAGAACCATGTTGGGTATCACCATGAGAGATAGAGTTTGAAATGAAGTGATACGATAAAGAACCAAGGTTGCAGATATTGCCCAACGTATCGGTTCCCTCAAATGGCGGTGGGCAGGTCACTTGGCAAGAGACCAGGCAGAGAAATGGTCGAAGAGGGTCGAAACTTGGAGACCCAGAACGACTGCCAGGAGCGTCGGTAGACCACCACTACGGTGGAGAGGCGACCTCGTTAAATACGGTGGGGTCAACTGGGTCCAAAAAGCCCAAAATAGAGCGGCGTGGAAGTTGATGGAGGAGGCCTTTGTCCAGGAGTGGACAGGAATAGGCTGAGAAGAACAAGAAGTTTTAAGGGTACCGCTCCTTCCGAAAATCTTCACTGAAGGTCGTGTGTTTAAATTTAGTTCCGATCATCTTCTTAATTTAAGACACAAACTTTGATTTAGTGAGAAATATATTAATATAATAATCTATGCTCAAAACAGATTCTACATAGGTAAAAAAGGTTCTATAAAGAAAACTTATTAATTTCAACGTAGTTCAGTACCAAAACATAGAACTATTATATTATTTGAATTATAAAAATATAAACGATTTATGGCGAAAGTTTTTTTTGTAGAAGCTATTAACGAAAGGGTAGGGGAAAGCGAGGTACTATGAAACACGGTTTAAAAAAATACTGTTGTGTATAAATATTTTTATAAATTACGACTGCAAAGTTTTGAAGTAAAAATAATAAAGATTTCATGCTATATTTTAATTTAACTGAAATTTTTTGTGAAATGTAACACCGGCCTCGAAATATTTTATATTTTTTATAAGCATTTGTATTATATTTTTCATCACTTCACTTCAAAAATACAGTATCAACCCTTCAAATACCTATTCATTATTATTTATCTTCATTCTTTACTAGCTGATGCCCGCCAAGCTTTACCTTCTCCCTTATTGACTTCTTTTAATAAAATAACTATGAAAATTGGAACTTTCTATCATTTCAAAAATCGTATTGAATAATTTGTATCTTATATTATTACAACTATATCTATTAGGAACAGCATAGCATACCCTCTGCTGATCGGGCTCGTCATACTTGTCAGCCATCAGAATAATTAAATGAATGGTTTTATATTTTTAAATGTTTTATAAAAATAAATATATGCTGAAATAAAATTTATGTAAAATGAGGATAATGACTAGGAATTCCTGCTATCTGGTTTACTATTCGTTGATCCATCAAAAGATTTGCTTCAACTGCAAGACCACAGGTTGTATTGGATCGATTCTGTTATGGTTCCGCTAAAGCTTAGAATCCTATAAAAACTATATAAAAATAGTGCGTTTCATCTGAGTATTTCGCTTAAGTTATTTTATTTTCTCTCAAATGACCTGCTATCCGGAAGATTTAAGCATCTTCCTAGAAACTTCCGCCAAAATGTTAGAATATGTTGTTTTGATATCAAATTTTCACGTGTCAAAAGCATATTCAGCGGCCATTAGGCCATCTAAAGCCAAAGATCTTCTCATTGTCATTATTATAGAAAGAGAGGTTTAAGAGGATTCTCACAGTTTTTAAATTCACACAAAAAGCTTATGAAAAAAAGTTAATCTAAGAAAAACGGCTGGCTCATTAATGTTATATGATAAGAATGGATTTAATGAAACTGGAATCAAAACAGAAGGAAGGAATTACGATAATTCACCAAAAGTCATAAATATATGACAAAACAAACATTAGCGAAATATGATATTGTTCGGCACTCAGAAACTTTCTGACTATATTTTTGATATGATGATTTATTGCGAAAATAAAATTATTGCCGTATCATGTTGCCCCACTTCCCCTGGCATATAAAGAGCGGTCTCATTCTAACGCGGAGTCTATTGAAAAGCGGAGTGTGTTATTTCGGGAACAAAAGTGTATTGTCAAAAAAATATTCGAAATCCACCAAGGACTCGGTGAATTCGAACGAGATAAGCGCGGGCTTTTGTATACTGACACGTATGATGTATTAAAATTTATACATTTTTAATCTGGATTTGTTTGCAGCCGAAAAAAGCTCTGACAGTTTGAATTAATCGAGTCGAAAAGGCGTAACGTGACGAAAAATAAAAGGAATAAATAAAAATATATAATAAAAATGTAAATCGTTTTCTATAAACAGACACACGCACGGTTATGAGAAGTGAAGACCTTGAATGTTACATACTATTATCAAAAATAGTACCTTATTATGTAATGCTGCATACTCCGCGGCCGTCAACATTAAATATACCTACCATTCCTCCATCATTTGCCAGCTGTTCACATTCACTTCAGGTCAAGATCCATGGATCTAAAATCTAAAATCGTTGTCAGTATTACTTATTTATTGTCTGAACCTTTTTTTCCAAAGAAAAGAAATCCGAATTCACAGATTATTGAGAGATAAATGAGTAAGAATGCATGCTCATATCGTATTTTTTTTTTTACTTTTGCTACGCGTCTTCTTAGCTCTGGAGGATCATGGTCTGGTCATCATTTTTCAGGTATTCTGTGCTAGACCAATATTTTTCAAGCTCGCTTGTCTGCATCCAATTTTTTTTTTTTTAATGAATCTGTGCTCACTCGAAGTGAACACAAATACACTTTTGACATCTTTCACAGTAAGCAAATGCTTGTGTTGTGAAAGCGGAAAATGGTCGACACGGCCGGGATTCGAACCCACGACCTCCGCACGAACAGTCGTAACCGCTGGTCTATCAACCACCTCTAAAAATGTATCTACTCCGTAATGGAGTTTTGGACCGATGTTGTTCTGCTTTTTTCAACTGTCCATGTGTTTTTATTGTTTATAATATTAATTTACCCAAAAATATTAAAATGTAAATTCTAAAGAGTCTAATTTTTGAAATCCACAGGGATTCGCTACTCATCACCCCCTGTTATTTCGTAGAGAAAAATTGAATTGTATGTGTATTTATCGGAGTTTGTGTGTATTTACCTAATGTAGACAGACCACATTATCCAGCCCAACGCCACATTTAAAGAAATTCCCGCCTGGCAACAAACAAAAATGTATACAGCCCTTATAATTTCCCCAACATCCCCAAGATTTATAGTCTCGCCATTTTACTTTTCATAATTCTTTCTCGTCTCTTCAATCTCCCCATTCCTACGCATCCTTCTGTATTTATTCAAATCCCGGTAGAAAATTCCTCTTATTCCTGTTTATTTTTATAGCTTCGTATTAATACCAGGATGAATTTTAAGATGTTTTTTCTTCTGTGTGTATTTAAAGGTAGATATCACCTTATTACTCTTTCTTTCATAAAAAGAATAAATACTCAGCGGGAGCTATGATGGCATTCAAATATTATTTTATTGGAATTCTATATTAAAAAATGCTTGAAAAGAATTAATTCCCTTTATTCATAAGTACTATTACGATATTTTAGAGATGGTTTCTTTTTGTGTATATTTAAAGTAGTATACCTAATGTATTGATGTCTGTAGAATGTGAAAAATAGTAAACTGGTTAAAAACCATAAATCATATTATATTGATAAAAAAAGGATTTAAACGACAGTCATAGATAATAAAGGTAATGACATTTTGTGGTTCTAAGAAAAAAAAAAAATCAAAATAGGTTCCCAACCAAGAAGGCGAGAGAAGGCATATTTACTTAAAAGTAGAGCGACGCCACGCATCCGTGCAGTCCGGTGGCCAGAGTGAAGCATGACATAATTGCCAGCGTCACTCTGCCCCGAACCTGGGATGCGTGCCTCGCTCAGCCCCAACACTACCTATATAAGAAGGCCTTAGCGCTACGTCACAGCGTGAGGCCCAGCATTCGCTCTTCTATATCTGTATGTACTTACCTGTACGCTATGATATCTGTCTACACGCAGGTGGCCGTGACGCGAGAGGCCAAAAATGGCCGCCAGCACTAAGGCCTTCTTATATAGGTGGTGTTAGCTCAGCCCCAGGATATCCAGTCCATTATCTCCCGCCGACATGGCAGCAACATTCACTACGGTATCAATAAATCAAAATAGAGTGGGTAAAAAAACCAAATAAAATTAAAAAATATATTTTTTTCGTAAAAAAAATAAAATAATTTCTGTAAAAATAAACGAAAAACAATATATAAAAAACATAGGTACGAGTATATTAATACTCAATCAGTTATAAGGTAGTTCATTAATAATTATTTTTCATTGTATTGCTATTAATGAAACAATTAGTACCTACTTAGGAATATTATTATTACCTACTTTTGTTTGGATGGAGAGAACTACAGAAAAAAAAACAATCCTCTACATCAGCGATGCACAAACAGCGGCCCGCGGGCCGCATGCGGCCCGCCGTCAGTTTTTCTGCGGCCCGCCGACGAATTAAAATATTGGAAAATCAAAATAAAATTTAAAATATACCTGAGTAGACAATTTTGTACGTTTACTAACGCCGCGCCGGGAAAAAGCCAGAGTCTGTCATGTGTTTTTGGATTGTTTGTGATGTTATTTGATGTTCTGTGCGACATTTGAAATTATTTTAATTAGGTATCCGTTATAAGTGTGATGTGTGTAAAAATGATTCCACAAGATTTTGTGTTTGGTGTGGTGACAATAATATTTTCTTTTTTCCTAAACAATGTTGTTTTATGTTTTTGTTCAATCATCATGTACAAAATGCATAGCTTACTGCTCTTCCAAAAGTATTAAGTAAGTAATTTGTAACGTGCCATTGATTGTTGTTTTTTTTTTTTTTTTTTTTTAAACTTGGTGTTAATGACACACGTCCCTACAGGAACGCACTGCCGTGATAATAAATAAAAAAAATCTGATTAGTGTTTAATCATTGATCATTAGTATTGTAATTAGTACAAATTAAAAAATTAAAACTTTTAAATTTAATTTTTCAACAAAGATGGCGTTAAGTTGTAAGTCAAAATATGAGGAGTTGTGGAGCTATACCCCCGAGGATGCACAAGACAGAGCTGAGTGGCGGCGTAAGATACAAAAGGCAGACCCCACCAACATGTGGGAATAATAATTTCCCGGGAGAAGAAGAAGAAGCGTTAATTTTCCTTGTAGCGGCCCGTCCTTGGCTCATAATCTTCCCCAGTGGCCCCTGGTTACCTATAAGTCTGTGCATCCCTGCTCTACATTGTTTTCATTCCGATCTTGACTTCTCATATTTCTATTGTTTACATTCCTCTCTCTCTCTCTCTCTCTCTCTCTCTCTAACTGGGAGCGATTTTGCATGGAATGAGCCTGTACGAGGCTTGTATTCTTCACATTACATAGAAATAGTCGGCAATAGAGTTGGAAAATTGTGGTCGATCATCGTTTAGAACTAAATCGTATTGTAAAGATTGGGAATTTCGATGAAGCTTTCTTATCTAGTACTAGCTTAAGTACCCGTGCCTTGCACAGGAATCGTGGATTTATGACCATGATACTTCAATTTATACCTGTGAAGTTAAGTTTGATTAGGGCAACTATGTGTAGGACAAAATGTAAAATCGGCGCGGAACTTACAGAGGAGCTCCTGGATGGCCAGGTACTCAAGCAAGGTGGCAGACTGGCCCTCACACTCTTCAGCTTATTCCTGGAATATGTGGTGCATAAAACATACCTCGACGATACAAAGACTAATATTTATTTCCAAAGTAGCCAAATCGTCGGATATGCTTATAACCTCAATATAGTAGGAAGATCCCTGATAGCCATAAGGGAGGTCTTTGACGCCTTGGAAATAGCAGCAACGGAGTTGGGACATATAGAAATCAACCGAAGGATAGAACAGGAAACAAAGCATTCTTCTCTACTCTACTGCCTGTGCTCAAGTCAAGAAGTGTCAATAGGAAAACAAAGATCACCCTCTATAAAACTATTAATATAACAGTTATGACATACGGGTACGAAGAACGGGCAATGATTTTGGAGCCCATAAAAGATAGAGAATCCTGGAGAATACGGTTTAACCATGAGCATTACAATCTCTGATTATGCTAGATTGGGCAAACTCAGAAGGGCAAGGATACCGTTGGTTAATTTCATTTGTTTTTAAATAAAACTCTGTTAATATCACTTATATTACCACGGAGTGGTCGGTAGTCCAGTGGTATCAATCGCCGGCATTCATGTGCACAGCGTATTGGAGGTCATAGGTTCGAATCCCAGCCATGCCAACCATTTCCGCTTTCACAACACAACCCTTTGGTTAGTGTGAAAGATGTCAAAAAGTGTAATTGTGTTCACTTCGAGTGAGCACAGATTCATTAAAAAAAACATATAAATAAATTGGGCAAGGCATAATCAGAGAATGCCATCTTAATGGGTATCGAAAAAATCCAAGGACATAGCAAGCTTGAGGAGACAGGAAGACCAAAATAAAACAATATGAACATTTTGTAAAAAAAAATGTTTTATGAAACATTAAGCTGCATGTGGAGTTGAAAAAAATGATAACAATAATTATAAAAAGATATTTCTTTTAATTGGTGAAAATTTACAATGTTTATACTCAAAGATTAATTATTTTCATTTGCACTGTTCATATTTAGAATGTAACACAAAATATAAGCTAAAAATGAATTCATAAATATGAACAACTTCGTGAACTTCAATTATTATCATTATAATATTATGATCTTATAAAAATATGACATTAAATGTTGAAATTTTTTTTTTTAATTATCTCATAGGTATATGATACCATGTGATCCATTTACAAAATGATCTTTCAAAGAAATTAACAAAATCCATATCCTTCAAAGCAACAATTTTCTTAGATTAGATTAGCTATTAGAAGTACTTATGTTATATTTAAATGTTAGATACACATTTGAGTTTACCATACTTCAACAGTGACGATGCATAAAATGCAAAAAAAATATATGTAGTATAATAATATTCCCAATCTTTCTTAGAAAAAGTGTACTTATTTTGTCCACTTCTTAACTAAAAATCAAAGATAATATAAACAAAATACAATAAGACAACAGCCCCCGAAGACAAATTCAAATTGGCGTTCCACTACAAAGGAAGATTTCGTTAATGTATTATAGTGCGAAAAAATTAACTGTCCACTGGAACATATTATAAACAATTATTTAAACCAAACAAAGACACTTATATAAAAATATAAAAAGTGGACACTTAATTTTCTTCCTACTCTACATTGTCGAAGTATTTGTTTGTAGTCGATCGCCAAATGCAATTTCTTCAGGCTTAGGTACAGGTGTGAAAAGAAAATTGAATGTTATAATATTTAAAGATTTCATAAACTACATTGAGGTTTTAGTAAAATAACCTCATTATCGCAATATTATTATGTAAAACTAAATTATGAAGTCTCAGGTTTGTATCCATTTACTGCTTTGATAAGTTGAATAGACGTAAGGTGTGATAGAGTATATTATTATAACTATTATATTATTCTCCACGACCTTGGCAACCACTTCTTCAACTACTCCGCTATTCTTATTCCAGACCAATCTCTTAAATTGGGCATCCAAGATATTTGCCGACCGGGACCTCTTCGACCATCCAACTTTTTCATCGCCAACAGTTGAAAGACTCGTATATATCCCGATGCACAATGACCCATAAATACTGTAACAAAATATTATTCGATTAAAATAAACACAGAGCAACACATTTTTTTTTGTTGGATTTGAAAACTGGTAAATATTTAACGAATCAATGGAATAATAAATAGACAGACAGATTTTTCACTTTTTAAATTGATATTTGTTATATTTTGTGGATGAAAACAATAAATGGGTATTAATTATTATCATCGCGGGCTTCTTTGATATATGACAAAACCCTTCTAAATGAATATGTTTTAACTTAACAGAGTGTAGAGGTATCACTCGGGGAGGTGTCAAGAAACCCCCGCTAAAAACTATGTTCACCCGTTAACCTAACCTAACCTATTCAAATCGTAGTGTTATCATTCGAGGATGTTATCAAATCCTTTAATCTATCCAAATTGACTAACTAAACGACAATGACCAGCAATATCTTCATTTTTAAAACAAAAACACAAATTTGAGAATCAAAAAATGAAATGTCACTCCTTGTAAGAAAAGATTGTATGACATAATTTGATTGCTTGATGTCAACATTCAGTGAATCTAAAATAAAATTACCTTTAAATCTTTCGGAGAGGTACAATTATTTATTACCCTTTTTTCATTTCAAAAAGTCATCATTTGAAGTGCAAAAATATCCTTGATTTGACATAAAACACAGATTCTGTAAACAATGATAATAAAACATTAGTTTTGAAAACACAATTTATATAATAAACCACAATTATTCCATGTACTTACCAGTTTGGTGAGTTTTTCTTTTAAACATTATAATAACTCGATTATTTTTATTGTTTATTTTCTTTTCTGACAGAAGGGACGCGCTATGACGCGTAGCTGTCAGTAGCTTCTTTTTGGCATATCATCCCTAAGTGGGGTGTTCCTGCCATAATCACAAAGATAATATTATATTCAATTAATAGATGTCTTATCCAAACTTGTTGATAAATTTCGAAAATATTAAAATAATCCGAAAGATCAGGTGTTTCTTTATTTATATTTCATTCTATACACGAAATATAAAAAAAGGATTTAAAAAACAGGATCATTACTTTCGTATTTTTTTTTGCTATGGCCTCAGTTTAAAGTTCTATTGTCTGTGTGCCATCGCCAAACGTCAAACTTTCTATAGATAGACGTCAAAACAATATCAATAATAATTATTATGTATTCCTTTTTCAAAATTTAATTAATGTATTGTGTTTCCTGTTATTTTTATTAGGTAGGTACCTAAGCAAATGCATGACTTTCTTTTTGTTTGTACTCATATTTGTTTTTATTTCTATTTAAGATTCATTTTATAACTATCTACTTTGCAAACATTGTTCTCACAAGTATGATTTATTATGCCTTTAGGAAAAAATGTTTAGTATGAGGTTATTCTCAGTCATTTCACTTTCATAAGGATATCAACTGTGGTGTTTCATGAAATGATAAATCTCCTTTAAAATAAATGACATTCCCCTCTTAAACATGTATACCTACATAATCATAAAAAAATGTATTTTGATGTTATTTATCTATTTTAGGTTGACTTATGAGGACCACAGTCCTATAAATGCCACCTTAAGGCCAGCAAGACTTGTTATCGTCCAAGCTTTGAAATTTTCATTCTGGTTTCAACGGAGCCCACAGAGATCATTCGACCATTAAAGCGTTAATCTTCTGAGTATTGTATTTCTCAACAGAATGATGTTTAGGAAGAATTGATTTATTTCTAATATCATCTAATTATTATAAATATGAAACTTTGGTGTTATATTCATACGTTACCTTATCTTGACTTTATCACGCTGAAACTACTCATACTCTTTGTAGTTACCTACTTCAATGCATTTCAATATTAATACCTACCTACATATTAATGCAGACCTTATTATTACATTCCACAGGTTTTTTTTAAAACGGCAACCCTAAATTTTCACAATATGGAGGTATATGATGACATTTCATAAGTAAAATAAGCTAAATTGTTTTACTTTGTTTCAATATTTTTCCTTCTACAGAGTATAATGTTTTGAAATAAAATAAACATTTATACTCTGTAGATTAAAACAAAACCATACATGAGTAGCGACGGTGCAACTAAATGAGAATTAAATACAGTTTCAAGATTCTTGATTCTGACAAAATGGCAGGATGAAAATCTTAATTTGTATGGGAGATTTATGAAAAAATCTAATATTTTAATCGATAAATAACATTTTCCAAATATTCATAGCCTTAAACGTCCACTGGTATTATGACTCGCTATAGAGGGTATTACTTTACTTCTGGTATCCCTAGTTTAGCCGTCTATAAAGGACGTTACATACATATATACGAACGGACTCCTTTATTTATATTGATTGGGATGATACACCTTTTTAGTGAGCCGAATGTTAATTTTTTTCACACTTTAATACCAAAAAGTCTATAATAATCATAATCGGTGGATGAAAAAATGTTTTTCTTTTAATATCATTGTAATGTTTTGTCTATAATAATCATAATCGGTGGATGAAAAATGTTTTTCTTTTAATATCATTGTAGTGTTTTGTATAGAGAATGAATGAAATTGAATAAAAAAAAAAACGATTGATAAAGGGCCGATATTAGCTATATGTATTTCAGTAATATTTTACTGAAGGAACTTACCGACCGCCTAATTGATAGCTTTTTTGACAGTTTTCGAAACAATTTTAGCTTAATAACATTATTGAAACTTTCACTACCTACCGGTTTGGGGACGTCCATTATTTAATCACGTGATGTTTTATTGCAACTTTTAGCCCCCCCCCCTGGTGATATTTGGTGTGTTTCAGAATACCCCCCCCCCCACTTTCCCCGAAATACAATTGTACTTTTTTAGTACAAATAATACAGAAACTAATGATTTTAATTTTAGTCAATTTTTTAAATTTCTGAAAAGACTTTCTCACTAGACCCCCACTCCCGCTTTTGGGCTCACGTGATTAATGGACGCCCCCTTGTGGACAACTTGTTAAGGTTTTCGATTAGGTTATATTGTTCTGCCTACGTTTCGCCTACGCCTGTGGTAGGCATCATCAGGGCTGTCGATTCTTTAGATTATAGCTATGTACCTTGGGCCTTAATATGCGCTTCATGGTGGAGACAAACTGTGTCCGTGAGGTGAGGCTGCTGAGAGGTGTGTGTGTACCCCTATTCTATCCATATTATTATCACTATGGAAACATAGTAACCAATCATACAATAATTATATGTTTAACTTACGGACATTTAGTATGTCGTTTATAAAAGCGGCCCTTATTTTAATGAAATAATATGTTATATTTTGACCGAAACGGTAACTCAATTGTCTAGGTCACCACATTCGTAAAAGGGTCTTGCTTCGGTTCTCAATCTGTACCACTATTCTAAGTTTCCGTGACATTTACGCTGGCGTGAAGTGACATCATTTTGTATGGAAACGTGTTTTATAGCCCCTTTACAGAATACATTAATCGGAAATCTCCGCAGCCCATACAAAATTCTCGCGAGTTTCTCACTTAAGTTAGTTAGTAAAGACGGATAAAGAGGTACTGGAGAGTATTCATGAAACGATCTTGATCGAACTTTTATTTTAACCAATTCCGACACCATTTGATTTTAGAGAATCAATTCAACTAGTGAAGAAAAAATAACAACTAATGATTCTAACAATTCATTACTAAAGTTCGATTTTAAATGGAACAAACCACTACGGGCTTACGACCGTCTTGTACTGTTATTTCGAATTTCGTTTGTCTCCGAAACTCCTAATCATGAGAATTCTCAACATGTTCAACATGTCGAAAATCACATGTATACAACAAGTAGATATTTAATGATTAATGAAATATAGAGATAAAAGTATTGGAAGTTATTGAGACCAAGTGAGCAACCAAATTTAAAGACTGCGACTGCTATCATGTATTTGGCGCCAGGATATGATTATATCCATTGTGGCGACCCTGTTCATGACGACATCATCAACCAATAGCGTTCGACCCTGTTCATGACGACATCATCAACCAATAGCGTTCCTTCAAGATGTCGTCATCCAGTAGCAGCCTGCCACATCGTACGAGGCAGCACACCAACCATCAGTCACCAACAAATCGGCATAGAGTCAACACGCACCTTCCGTCTCGCGACTCGCATTGCGGTGCGCCACACGGCGCCCGCTCGATAGTATATTCTGTATCTTCTGTCTGTTACTTCATCAATAAACCTGATCATCCATCCAACCTTCTATCACTCTACCAACCACCTATACCCATAGTGGTGACCCCGACGTGATATGAACACGCATTGACACGCAACCAGCAACCTTCAGAAGCGCTGTCCTGCCGAAAGGATGGAAAATGGGTATTTCCGTAGAGTGCCACACAAAGTGAAAATTCAAACAGTGCTTACAGCCGAGACACGGAAAAACCGGCGCAGCAGCCATCGCAACACACTGGACCACCCAAACTTCCGCAAATCTCGGACACGTAGCAACTAGCATCTGTACACCACCTCACATGAAGACTCAACTTTCTACATTTCTTCGAGAACTAACAACAAGTACGAGCAAGAAAGGACACTCCAAAGTAAGAAACATTACTTAGTTTGTTATGATCGGTTGAGGCGTTCAAAAATCTGTTCTGAGAAATCATAAAAGTAGGGGATGTGTGTAGATCCCATTGTGGGTTCCGAGCGATAAGAAAACAATAACACGGCGACAGTTCGTCGCTAACATAGTCTTTTGTTTAATTTTATAGGATTCACAATATTCTAGTGAAACGGGTTTTTTGGATGCTTCGAAGTAGGGTAGATAACCTCTTTAGTGCATGGTATTGTTTTGGCGGATTAGAATAATGAAAAAAAAACCCTTGTAATAAAATATGTTTGTTATGATACATAGAATTGTTTAGAGGGTATTATGGTTATTATCAAACTAGGTATGTAGTTGTAACTGTAAACGAACATAAGTAGGTATGTTGTTGTTCTATAAGAGACTATGGTTTAAACAAGACTTAAATACTGAATAAATAATGTGTAGAGATTATAATGTTGTTTTGAAATGATAAATTATAACACATATGCTTAAGGAGTAATATAAGATATTATAGACTATAAGATTAATTATGCATTAAGGCATGTTAGCTTAATTACTGATAAGCGTCTTAACTAAGAAGCAGTATATATGTAGGTTAAGATTTATCTAAGATATGATTAATTAATGGCCAATATTAGTAATCAGAATAAGAATTAATATTAAGACAATTATGGAACATGTCTAGTACATAAGATTTCGATGTACAATTATATTAATAAGGTTGTAACTAATTTTAAGAGATAAGTAAGCATAAAATGATAAGAAGGTTTACTTAATCTAGTATAAGATTACTATTAAGAAATGTATTAAATTAAGGTTTATGAAAAACTTAGATTATAATACTAACCTATCAGTTAAGATGAAAAATCATGTATAAAGAAAAGATTTATTAATTACTAGGTATATGAAAGATTCATAAATTAAACTATGTATAATATTATCTCATTATAAGGGTATTATTTTATTATATGTTTCTCGCGCGTAGACATTTTGTAGTGGTCACAAAAAACAATTACCCTGTCTCACTCCCACACGACACCGCTGACTTCCCCGCCAATAAGAACATTCTTTGACTCCATTTTGTCCCCCTTCCTTGTCCTAACTCCGCCTCTCGGAAGTTGTCTTAAAACGAGTTGTGTGGCAAGGCGAGCTCTCATAACACGCTAATACACGTAGCTGCACGCGTATATACTTACGCTACTAATCTGTTGCCTGAGTAGAGTTTTGACGTATCTAGTGTTATTTCGAGCGTATTCGTAATTGTAAAATAATTAGTGATTGGTGAAAGTGTAATTTCGGTTTATATTTGGAAATAAGCGTAGAGTGGTGTCGGGTGTACTATAATCGCGTAGTGACGTATTAAAATAAACAAGTAGAGATTAATAGTTACATCTAGTGATTGAGTTTATTTGCTAGTAGTGTTTAAATAAATAATAGTTGTTGTGTAGTGATACCTAATTGGATTAATTGGCTGGTTGCAGTAGAGGTTTGAGAGTATCTAGTTTACTAACCATAGTATTTGTTCATACCCAAGTTCGTATTGTATGAGGATTTAAATTTTACTTGTTTTGTGTTGCAAGTTACACAGTCGTGTAACCATTAAATTAAACTCATTAGAAGAGCCTCTGAAAGGATTACTCAGAGGGGTCAGGGAGGGCATTCCTCACACAATACCTCCCACGGGTTTTAGTATACTAACCGAAGTAGTTTGGAATTTTTCTGTTTGTTTCGCTTATAGGTATTGCATAATATTTTCATGTTTTTGTCTCCCGAGCCCTATAGGCATAACAACTTGGCGCCAACGTGTGTTTAGTTATATATTAAGCATTGACGAACTCACCCTGAGACGAGTCTTCAATTTTTATTATTTTTTAGTGATTTTATAGAATTTTCCAATATTTGAACACGTGGAGACGTCGCGGTTTATACTAGAATCCAGTAAGATTTTTCTTTCTATACGTCAATTGCATTAGTTTAAATCCTATTCTACATCGACAAGTGAAATGATTATTTTCAATTGGTTCGAGTTGTTGCTACGCGTTTGCAAACTTTTTATTTTCGCGGTGGTCACGAGAAATGGGGCTGCATCGGCAGGTTCGTTAGGCGTCGACGAAACGCCACCCATTTCGTCACATGACGATGATGACCATAATGTGCCACCAGCTGACACATTAGAAACGAGGGACAGGATTTTCGATACAAGGCCACAAATTGTGTATGTACGAGATGAAGTTCTCAACGAAAACTTCTTCTTTAGCGGCTTACCTCAGGAATGCCCTAAAGCATTCATTGACGATTGCGAAGAATATTTCGCTTTGCGCAATATAAGGGACTCAGAGAAAGTCAGATTGGCTTCTCTGAAGCTGCGCGGGGACGTTAAAATTTGGTGGTCTAGTCGCGGAAATGGGTTGATTAGATGGTCGGCTTTCAGCTCTCTGTTGTTGCAACGCTATGGTATTGACAATAACAGACTGGCATTGACTGGTCATTTACTCTCCCACAAACAACAAGAGAATGAGTCGGGTTCGTCATTCTTAAGTAGGAAAACGAAAGTCTACGACCGTGTGTATGGAAATGGTGTTACGTATTCGGCTGAGTTTGCTTTTCACCTACTTAATCTTATGTTACCGCGGTATACAAATACTTTACGCAGGGAATTCACTAAGGAGGACATCACGTTCGACAGTTTGGAGAATAGAGTCTCCGAGATTGATTTTCCGACGGAACTGGTATACCCAGTAATAAATAACGAACCGGCACAAACTTCACATCAGCCTCAAAGGCGAACTAGCATTTCGTGTTATAACTGCAACGGGCAGCATGTACAGAGGAATTGTCCATTGACTAGAAATGGAAACGATAGGGCTTTTAATAACAGGAATAGCGACGGACAGTTCCATAGGCAGGGAAATAATAATAACAGGGGAAATTTGCAGACAGTTAGGCAAGGGTATAATAATTATCAGTCGGGTAGCTTTAGAAACGCTAATAATAATAATTTCAATCAGTCGAATAATTTTGAAAATAGAGGAAATCAAAATAGAAATAGCTTTAGAAGGGACAGTGGAAATAACAACGGATCTAATAGTCAGAATAGGAATAGAAATACGGTTAACAATAATAGACAGGATAATAATAATTTTTACAATAATCAGGCAAGGAATAACTTTGATAATAGGCAGGAAAGGAATAACTTTGATAATAGACAGGGTCAAAATAGGAATAATAATAACTGGAATAGAAATGGGCAAGGACAGGATAGAAATAATTGGAATCAAAACAGGGGTAGGCAAAACGGAAACCAGAACGCTAATTTAAACGCTCAAGGCCCTGGACGGAACGCCGGATCAAAGCCGTCTCAGGGCAATCACTAGAAAACGGATTAGAACATAGGGAGGTTGAATCAGAGTTACGACCGACTATTCAACCTGTAGCAAAGGTCCTTGATAATGATGTGAAGCTTAGGTCTAGAAACATAGTTTCTAAACCAATTTCTAATAATAATGAAACGTTAGATGAGGTGCTAATATGGGAAGATACGGGCGATAGTAGTGATGGGCCAGTCGAGGTTCAAGCGTTGTTACATCGTGAAGGTAATGGTAAAGATGTTGAGCGCGATAATTTTAGACTTTTGGGTTCAAGTTCCGAAGAGGTAGAGAGTCCACAACGCGATAGAGATAGACAAAGGTTATCAGATGTAGATTTAGATGCGATAGAATTTTTTGAAGAACCGCAGTGTGTAGCGATTGTAGATTCGGGAACGCCATTACTCCCGCGTATTAGAATGTCGTTTAATAATATAGAGTGTACAGCTTTGGTGGACTCTGCGTCTTCGTATAATATTGTATGTAGCCGATTAGTTAGAAATTTGCGTAAGCAACAGACCCATATTGACAGATTATATTTAGCAGAACATGGTGCTTACATGGAGGTAACGGCTAGACTTGAGACAAATATTTTAGTTCAGGGTATAGAGGTTATTTGTGAGTTTTTAGTCGTAGATAAGCTTAGGGATGATTTTATTCTCGGAGTGCCGTGGATGACGTCACAAAAGTGCGTTATAGATTTTCATAGGGGTTGCCTTCATTTCGGTAGAGTAGAAAGAGTGACGACGCATTTGATACCGGTACGTGGGGAAATGAAGTGTGATGTCGAATTGCCAGAGTTGCAATCCGATATACCTCGCGGACACCGAGAGAGTCTTATAGGTATTTTAAATGATTTTAAAGAGGTATTTCTTCCATATTCTGGCCCTGCTCCGCTACAACCTCACGAGATTAAGCTGAAAGATGCACGCCCGATTCGTTTACCTCCGTATAGGCTCTCTGATGAGAAAAAGAAGCATCTCTTGGCCCAGCTGGAAGGCATGCTGGCTGATGGCGTGATCGAAAGCAGTAGATCATGTTATAGTTTTCCGGTAGTTATGGTCCCCAAGCGAGGGAAGGATGAATATCGCTTTTGTGTAGATTATCGTAAACTCAATGATGTCACTGAGGACGAACCATCACATTTACCCATTATTCATGAAACGTTAAAAGATTTAGGTAACGCGAAATATTTCTCGTCATTTGATTTACAAAAAGGCTATTGGCAGATCCCAATGTCTGAGGAGTGTAAACACTTAACCGCTTTTTCAACCCCTGACGGAGCTTGCTATCAATTTAGAGTTATGCCCTTTGGTTTGAAAGGTTCCCCAGGAACATTTCAACGGATAATGAGTCAAGAGGTCTTGGCTGGATATCTACGCGATTTTTGCCTTGTTTATCTCGATGATGTGATCGTTTATTCTAAAGATTGGGCTTCACATATGTATCATTTGAGATTAGTTTTAGAGCGGTTACAGCAATATAATTTGCGGTGCGCTTCAGATAAGTGCAGGATCGGTACCACAGAATTAGAATTTTTAGGTCACGTAGTTTCGGCTAGTGGTAACCATCCCCAGAAGTTACATGCAATCTCCATTGCAAACTTCCCAGTGCCTACTTCAAGAAAGAAGTTGAGGTCCTTCCTCGGCTTATCGAATTGGTTGCGCGAATATCTTTACCGTTTTGCAGAGATAGCAGCTCCATTAACTGATTTGTTGAGCACGAAGAGGCCATTCAAATGGAATGCCTCAGCACAAAATGCAATGGATAGCATTAAAATTGCTATAAGTAGGCCACTCTCCCTATGCAGGCCAGATTTCGAGAGGCAATTCGTATTGCAAACAGATGCCAGCAAGTTCGGCGTTGCCGCCGTTCTATATCACGAGCGACCTGATGGCGGTCGTGATATTGTCTCTTACGCTAGTGCTCGTTTTTCTGATGCAGAAAAACGCTGGCATTCAAATGAACAGGAAGCATTCGCGGCTGTTTGGGCGATAAAGAAATATCGTCAGTATTTGGAAGGTACACATTTCATCCTACGTACAGATAACAAGGCGTTGACATGGCTAGAACGGGTTAAAGATGAAAGAGCTAAGTTAACTAGGTGGGCATTGTTGTTACAGGAGTTTAATTTTACATTAGAACACTGCCCAGGTAGGAAAAATGAGTTACCAGATTTCTTGTCGAGGAATCCGGCCGAATCTAATATCACTGAAGATATTGATTCGTTAGATAGGGGAATGTACCCCAATGTTAGCCAGGAGGGCTGGAAAGCAGATAGAGGTCTACCTCAGGTGACGCTCATTGAGAACGGTCTGGATCTTCGGGACGCTGAAGATCAGCAGTCTGGAAAACTGGCAGATCGTGTGCGTGGTGCACAACGCACCGATCTACGGTTGTCTCGAATGATAAACCATTTGGAAAGCTTACTTTCTGCCAACAGTCCACCAACAAATGCCCGTGATAGGCATTGGTTGGAGATATACAAATTAATTGATGGTTACTTATATAGACAGGTTAGCGGACAATCAGTTCCGAAACTGATCGTACCAAAATTTATGATCCCTCACGTTTTAAATTTTTATCATAACAGTAGGCATGCTGGCCACCCTGGTGAAAGGGAAACGCTTAGAGCGACTCGGAGATATTTTATCTGGCCAGGCATAAATAGAGATGCGAAAAGGTTTGTCAAGAGATGTATGACTTGTGCTCAAGCGAGAGCGTTACCAAGTCGTCCACGCGCGCCTTTAGGATCATCGGTAGCACAAAATCCTTTTGAAATTTTAGCTATTGACTTGATGGGCCCATACCCTAGATCAGCTAAGGGGAATACGGTTTTATTAGTAGTTACAGATATGTTTACAAAATGGGTAGAAGCATTTCCTATGCGATCGGGGAGAGCACCACAGATTGTAGGCTTGTTAGAGAAAGAGATTTTTTCACGGTATGGGTATCCTAGGGCTATTCTCTCAGACAACGGATCACAGTTTAGTCACGAGTCTTGGAACTCGGCAATAGATAGGTGGCAATGCCAGCATTGGACCACAGCGATTTACCTACCCCGTGCTAACATAACAGAACGCCGAAATCAAGAATTAAAAAAATTGCTCCGTGTTCACCTATTAGGGCGTGAACACAAGCGTTGGGATGAGCACTTAAGCTCAATTTTAGAGTCAATTAGGGGAAGACGTAACGACGCGTCGGGAATGACTCCAAGCCAAGCTCTATTTGGCTACGAAATTAAACGACCTGGCGAATGGTCGTCGGTAGCCCCAAATACTAATCCGGAAAGATCAAATAGATTAGATATAAATAAAAATATTCGTCAAAACCAGGACCGGTATAGAAGTAAATACGCCCAGACCAACGGAAAGGTCCCTGGTTATGTCACTGGACAGAAGGTGATGTTGAGAGAACATCCACTCTCAAAACGCGTAGCGGGTTTTCATGCTGGGTTTGCACCAAAATACTCCGGTCCTTATACGGTTCTATTACCAGTAGGACGGGGAAACGTTTACTGGATAGATCGTAAAGGAAAACCTATTAAAGTACATTCAGACGAATTAAATTTAGCCCCTGTTCAACAGGAAGAGGTCCAGGAAACTGAACCTTAAATTAAAGTTAGAGTTTCTTATCGATCGGAATATAGGCTAAGTAGTGAAGTAGAAAAAGTTATATTAGAAATATAGGACATAGTTAGAAGTTATATATTATAAAAAAAAAAAAAAAAACAAAAAAAAAAAAATACAAAAAACTAAAAAGAAAAGAGGTTGTGGGTAGAACTTATAAGTATTTAGTTGGTATTGGCAACACATTTAAAACAGAAATACATAGAATTGTAGTTAATTTTGGTGTTGGATGTTTTAATTTTTTTATTTTTTAAACATTAGGATAACTGGCTTATACATTCACAGTTATCCTAGATATTACCATTGAATGTATTGGCGCCCTAGAAGGTTATATTAAGTTAGTTTACAGTTATTTAAATAACAGATTTTGAACGTTTAAGAGGGGGCGGATGTTATGATCGGTTGAGGCGTTCAAAAATCTGTTCTGAGAAATCATAAAAGTAGGGGATGTGTGTAGATCCCATTGTGGGTTCCGAGCGATAAGAAAACAATAACACGGCGACAGTTCGTCGCTAACATAGTCTTTTGTTTAATTTTATAGGATTCACAATATTCTAGTGAAACGGGTTTTTTGGATGCTTCGAAGTAGGGTAGATAACCTCTTTAGTGCATGGTATTGTTTTGGCGGATTAGAATAATGAAAAAAAAACCCTTGTAATAAAATATGTTTGTTATGATACATAGAATTGTTTAGAGGGTATTATGGTTATTATCAAACTAGGTATGTAGTTGTAACTGTAAACGAACATAAGTAGGTATGTTGTTGTTCTATAAGAGACTATGGTTTAAACAAGACTTAAATACTGAATAAATAATGTGTAGAGATTATAATGTTGTTTTGAAATGATAAATTATAACACATATGCTTAAGGAGTAATATAAGATATTATAGACTATAAGATTAATTATGCATTAAGGCATGTTAGCTTAATTACTGATAAGCGTCTTAACTAAGAAGCAGTATATATGTAGGTTAAGATTTATCTAAGATATGATTAATTAATGGCCAATATTAGTAATCAGAATAAGAATTAATATTAAGACAATTATGGAACATGTCTAGTACATAAGATTTCGATGTACAATTATATTAATAAGGTTGTAACTAATTTTAAGAGATAAGTAAGCATAAAATGATAAGAAGGTTTACTTAATCTAGTATAAGATTACTATTAAGAAATGTATTAAATTAAGGTTTATGAAAAACTTAGATTATAATACTAACCTATCAGTTAAGATGAAAAATCATGTATAAAGAAAAGATTTATTAATTACTAGGTATATGAAAGATTCATAAATTAAACTATGTATAATATTATTTCATTATAAGGGTATTATTTTATTATATGTTTCTCGCGCGTAGACATTTTGTAGTGGTCACAAAAAACAATTACCCTGTCTCACTCCCACACGACACCGCTGACTTCCCCGCCAATAAGAACATTCTTTGACTCCATTTTGTCCCCCTTCCTTGTCCTAACTCCGCCTCTCGGAAGTTGTCTTAAAACGAGTTGTGTGGCAAGGCGAGCTCTCATAACACGCTAATACACGTAGCTGCACGCGTATATACTTACGCTACTAATCTGTTGCCTGAGTAGAGTTTTGACGTATCTAGTGTTATTTCGAGCGTATTCGTAATTGTAAAATAATTAGTGATTGGTGAAAGTGTAATTTCGGTTTATATTTGGAAATAAGCGTAGAGTGGTGTCGGGTGTACTATAATCGCGTAGTGACGTATTAAAATAAACAAGTAGAGATTAATAGTTACATCTAGTGATTGAGTTTATTTGCTAGTAGTGTTTAAATAAATAATAGTTGTTGTGTAGTGATACCTAATTGGATTAATTGGCTGGTTGCAGTAGAGGTTTGAGAGTATCTAGTTTACTAACCATAGTATTTGTTCATACCCAAGTTCGTATTGTATGAGGATTTAAATTTTACTTGTTTTGTGTTGCAAGTTACACAGTCGTGTAACCATTAAATTAAACTCATTAGAAGAGCCTCTGAAAGGATTACTCAGAGGGGTCAGGGAGGGCATTCCTCACACAATACCTCCCACGGGTTTTAGTATACTAACCGAAGTAGTTTGGAATTTTTCTGTTTGTTTCGCTTATAGGTATTGCATAATATTTTCATGTTTTTGTCTCCCGAGCCCTATAGGCATAACAAGTTGTCTCTAAGCTCAGCAACTTGCACACTTCAACATGCTGTGAGTCATTCAACAATGTCTTCAATGAACTTCTCATTATTCGCCACGATATTTTTCATCATATCAACATTTCTCAATGTTCAAACCGTCACACATATCTATCAGACTTGGACATTTTACTTGTCAATAGATAGTGACCAACATAGACAACAACAAATAAGCATCCTCGCATCACCGCTGCAAAGGACTGCTTGCCTACGCCAGAAGAGACACTAGGTAGCAGCAAGGTTATTCTTCCTACGCTGGAACTTCAAATGACCATCGCTACTCACGATCCTCAGCAGCAAAAAATGCCACTTTGAGCACGACGAACGACGTCACTCATTAAAATATGAATACTGCATCCCGAGTACACACGCTCTGGCATATTCATATGGCAGCACCCATAATTCGACATGAATTATTGACTAGCAATATATAGTCAGCAACAGCAACCAGGATCAGCACTTCTTCACTGGCACAAACTCAAAATCTATGTAACGAACAAGGAAAAAGTAATCGTGCAAAAACATGACCCAGCATCAAATCCAGCAACAACTAACGCTTACGCAAGCAAAAAGCAAGCAACATCAAGCAACAGCAAAACAGCATACGAAAGTGCAATACTTCATTTTATAAAAAAATATCAACATCATCAAAATCAAAATTTTTACATTCCGTTCTCAAAAGCATCAATCTGTTACATCAGCATTTTTTATCAAGACTAAGACAATGCAATATGACTCATGAACTCGTCGCAGTGAATTGTTTACTTTACACAATCTTATATCTAATCAAAACACCGACCTACGGAGAAGCAAGCTGTGTAATATGATTCTCAGAACACCGATAATTAAAATTATTCTTCGGCGAGTTGACACTTGCAGTGGATATCAGAAATCCATCGGTGAACATTGTTGTTTTGTCTACAGTAATCATATTACAACACTTCGTGACAATCTTGCTATTGTATAATTAATAGATACTTATTACTATTTTATCATTTTTGCATTATATAGATTACTCAAACAGTATTGAATAACTACGCTTGCTAACCAGGGGTGTAAAACCTTTTGGTCGCGACTGACATAGATGACCAACATTTTTTAAGAAGCATTATTTGTACCAATCTTTTTCAATCGCATTGGAGAGCAGATGACCTAATCGAGGATACCTTCCAGAAAACGACAGTTTCCACGCTGAACCTCGTGACTCCGTCACTTGGGGGGGAGTACTGTGGCGACCCTGTTCATGACGACATCATCAACCAATAGCGTTCGACCCTGTTCATGACGACATCATCAACCAATAGCGTTCCTTCAAGATGTCGTCATCCAGTAGCAGCCTGCCACATCGTACGAGGCAGCACACCAACCATCAGTCACCAACAAATCGGCATAGAGTCAACACGCACCTTCCGTCTCGCGACTCGCATTGCGGTGCGCCACACGGCGCCCGCTCGATAGTATATTCTGTATCTTCTGTCTGTTACTTCATCAATAAACCTGATCATCCATCCAACCTTCTATCACTCTACCAACCACCTATACCCATAATGTCTCATATTTATTGCCTATTGGCTTTGTTGGAGCACAGCGTTCTAATTATGTCTAGATTCTTGTGACCTTTTCAGGACTAGATCTTAACTCAACTATAGTGGAGGTAGGACTAGATCTTAGCTCAACTATAGTGGAGATAGGACTAGATCTTAAATCAACTATAGTGGAGATAGGACTAGATCTTAACTCAACTATAGTGCTTCCAGCGAGTAAGTGCACGCGAGCCCCCTCTGTACCCCTTCCTCAATCTTGTACCTTGTCCCTAGACAGTCCATTGTAATTGGCGCGTCAGTGATTGATTACAAAAAATAGAATGGTCCCTTATTATCATCAGAGAAGGAGACCACCATACTTGACGCGCACATACTCGCTGGAAAAACTATAAAATATAATATATTGGTTGTGAATTCCTTTTCAGTTCGTTATCACCTGAAAAAAAACTCTAAAGAATAAATCTAACGAGAAATATTTTGTTACTGTGCAGCCAGAAATAATAATTCAAACATAAAAGGATTTGTGCAATCTGACCGATCGCGCATTTGTTTTTATCGAAAAAAAAAACTTCAACTGTAAATTTTTTTTTTTTTTAATAAAAAACCACCATCAATATCAAAGTTTATTATAAAGGTGCGTTTTTCCCGTTTAATTCAAAACTAATAATTTTCAGCCAGTTTATTTTAATTTGAGCGCTGAGTTGAAAGTTTTTTTTTTGCATTCATCGTGGTGGGTATAAATTTGATCGGCAATTATTTTTAAACCAAAGTTTTGTTTTCCAATATGCAATGTGGAAACTCTTGAGTCCATCGACTCGATGGTAGAATGGTCTATCTCATGGGTCGGAAACCTGCCGCCTGTGAGAGGTTTTGGTGCAGCCAGAAGATGATATCGTAGACGTTTAGATGGAAAACTACGCTGTTTTATTAAGAACTAGAGGTCCGCCCCAGCTTCGCACGGGTAGATAGGTACTTAAAAATAATTTAGTTTTCATACAGATCCCTAACTTTTTCAAAATATTTTATAGCATATGTTTATCTGGAATAATTGCATTGCAATGTACCGTGTCACGTCACTTTATCACCGTGACTACCTTACGATAAAACAGAGAATTGGTAGGGATACTGAGCAATGAATGAACTGAGTCTCGCGGTATTTCTACTCGACATGACTCCCCTCCCCCCCCCGCGTACATAGAGACTATGCTTTTTTTCAATACTCACATTTTTAAACTCGTGATAACTTTCGAAAGGAATGTCCGAATTGAATAATTCAAAATGTTGTACAAACATATTAAAACAGTCTTGAATATTAACTAATTTATTTTAATAAGGAGTAATGCCAATAAGAGCCTTTTCTAGAGGTGACATTTTATTAATTTTTTTTTTAAATAAAAGAACACTTATTGTGGCATAACTATAATAGTTAGACATATGCTGTCGCTATACTTTTTGTAAATAATTATGTCTTCTAAAAAATTGTTGTATATTATTTTATTCTACCATCAATAGTTTTCACAGCGTTCGCGATAAAAAGAATATTTTAGGTAATTTTTTTACACCTTCCGTTACATTATTGGAGTTTTCGTAGGTTACCCAATTTTTTTTGGAAATTAAATATAGCCTATGTTCACCGGGGATAGTGTAGCTTCCCAAAAGTGAAAGAATTTTTCAAATCGGTTCAGTAGTTTTGGAGCCTATTCGATGCAAACAAACAAACAAAAAATCAAATCTTTCCTATTTATATATTAGTATAGACTAGCTTTCCCGATAGGCGTTGTCCTGTACTCCTTGCAATGGATATTGAATTTGTAATTTGTACAAATATACGTTTAAAATATGTTTGAATGTCTAAA
Source organism: Mystacides longicornis (assembly GCA_963576905.1). Lineage (NCBI taxonomy): Eukaryota > Metazoa > Arthropoda > Insecta > Trichoptera > Leptoceridae > Mystacides > Mystacides longicornis. The sequence goes on from OY756434.1 coordinate 6,025,961, forward strand.
AGTTTCAAAGAAATTCTATCAAAAATATGCATACCTACCAATCTTTTGAAACTTAATGGTTGTCCAGTAAATAAAAATTTTATGGATTTTTTCACAGTTGCCGTTGTTCTCTGTGCAAATCTGTTCCGCCCTAACATTATTAGCTATCCATTTTTCGAATTTTTAATAATTATTATTATGTTCAAATCGGAATCGGAAAAGAATCCAATAAACCAAGCATCATAAAAACCTGTCAGCCGATCTTGAGTTATTTATATGTAAGTGTTCGCACTAACCCGACTTTCTTTTTATCATAGATATCGAATTCGATCATAATATTATGAATCTCATTGATTTATCAACAACTTTAAGCGTTTTAATTTAAACGTTAATAATTGACCCTTTTGCAACAAAAGATTGCCAACCAATGGCTTAGCTTCCCAACCATCCTTCGGGTGTAAGTTCCTGGTTAGAATCAACTTTTTCAACGTTTTTGTTGTTATTTTGTATTTATCTTACAATCCAAAATAATTAAACTTTTTTTTTATATCTATGATTACAATTTAAACGTGAACTTTTTGCCATAAAAGAGCAAATCAATTCTTTATTTTCTCCCTAAATTTATAGATTTGTTCAAAAACCCATCAATAGTCCCATATGGATGTCACCTGAAACATGGAATCAAATTTACGAGCGAGCTAAAGTAAAAGCACTTGCTCGGATCTTATTGGATCTCTACCGACACGAATTTTTTTTTTTTTTTTTTTTATTTATTCAATCAAATTCTTACAATAATTATAATTTACATTATATTCATTTTTATATATTCATATAAGTATTAACAATTTCTTCCTCTCTCATAAAACTCTAGAGAGTTTGTGTAGAGAGAGGTTGCGCCTTGGTATTCATCAAGATACAATTAAAACAACAAAGAACACAACAAAAACACAGACGAGGACAACAATTCAAAACAACAATCACATTCCCTTTACATGTGTCTCCAACATACCCAACCAGAGGACCTGATCAACTCCCGCTTAAACAAAACAGAAACAAAAAACACAAAAAAAAGAAAAGAATTGACAACAAAAATGCATTCACGTCTTCCCTCATTCATTCATTAAAAATATATTTTTCTTTATAATAATGTTTTATTGATCGCAACAAATGTCCATAATTTTCTATCTCCCTAATGCTCAATGGCAGTTCATTAAAATATTGTTCACCACAATACGTGAAGTGATGCTGGGCAAAAGTGGTATTTCTTTTGGTCTGTCTATACATGTATTCACACCTAGTCCTATTCCCGGTGATAAAGTAATGAAATTCTGGCTCCTTCAATACTTGTAATATAGAGCTTAGTCTAAACAGATCGTTGAATTTAAGGACTTTAAAATCTTTGAACACTTTTTCTGAGGGGTAATCTCTAGGTTTATTTATTATGATTTTAATGATCAGTTTCTGTGCTACTTCTATGCAACTCAAGCTTGTGGAGTAGGCCGCCCCCCAGCTGGTGATTGAATATTGCAAGAGCGATTGTACCAGCCCGTAATATATTGAATATAATTGCCTAACTGTCAAATGATTTCTGACCTCAAAGAAAACATAAGTCAATTTTCTAATACGCTTGACAACAACATCTATTTGTTTTTTCCACTTTAAGTTTTTATCCAAGGTAATGCCTAAATACTTGATACTTTCCTTTGTTTCAAGCTTTTTACAGTCGCTATTACATGTGTGGTTCTCCCTCGACAGTCCGTTGGAGTGAACCGTTACGTCAAGGTTACCTGGAAGAAATCCAGTTCCTATAGAAAAAGGTAGAATAAATGTCTTGTCAGCATTCATTGTGAGGGAATTGCTATCTAACCATGTCTTTATCATATTCATATCCGAATTAATTAGTACTTCAACTTGGCTCCATGTTCCAGCGCTTACAACAAGTGCTGTATCATCGGCATACGATATTACTTGTCCTTCTAAAGTCTGCGAGAAAATATCATTGACGTACATCACGAACAACAGTGGGCCTAGGACCGTTCCTTGCAGTATAGAGAACACTGTCTCCATACTGTCACCAATAGTGTTATTTATCTTAACGCACTGAGGTCGTCCCTTTAGGTAACATCTAAAGAAGCTCAACACACTTCCTCCTATCCCCATTCTACTCATTTTATTTATAAGGCGACAATGTTCGATGCTGTCGAATGCTTTTTTCAGATCTATAAAGACTGCAGCACACTTATCACCCCTATCCAATGAAGAATAAACAATTGAGGTAAGCCTAGCAATGGCATCTTGGGTATTTGACGATTTTACGAATCCAAACTGATGTTTATCCAATAATCTATTCTTGTACAAATAATCTGTCAGCTGTTTTTTCACAATCTTTTCAATGATCTTTGCAATGTTTGATATGAGGGAAATTGGTCGGAAGTTACTAACATTTTGCGGATCACCTGTTTTATATATCGGAATAATAATTGATTTTTTGTATATATTAGGGAAAGTTCCACTCTGTAAGCTGATATTAATAAGGTATTGCAATGGTTTTATTATGTACTTTTTAAGGTTTTTAATGATACTCACAGTTATTTCGACAACAACAACAGAAAAAAATTGACAGACGTATTTTTTATCGCTCCGTAAAATTAATTGTTTTGTCATAGTGATACACATTAAAATTCATTAAAAAGTGACACAAACTAAGAAATAAATTAGTGCGCATCTTTTTGCAATACATATTCAACACAGAACTTCATAAAAGGTACGATTTCTTGCATATTATTCAAAATCATTATGCACTAGTACAAGTACCTTTTCATTGTTTATGCACATCATCAAGTGGGTAGCAAATAATTAACAACCAAACATTTCAATATAAATACACTTTCTACCACGCTAGTATCGTGTCCCGTCGTAGCCGAGTTGGTTAAGACGCCAGTACACCGCTGAAAAGAACGACGTGAGTTCGAATCCCACCCAGCGCACTTCAAGCAAAGTTTTTTTTTATTTCAATATTTACGTCAAAGATGGACAGAGAACCCAAGATGCAAACCAGAGGACGGAGTTCAAAGAATTCAACCACGCCATCTAACGATAAAAATTCTAAACAGATGACATCTATCGTACAAGGGCAAAGTCACAGCAGGAATTCATCGCGTAGAACATCAACGCCTTCCAGTGACGACACATTAAAACAGAACAAAATCACTCGTAGTACGCATATAAAAGAACTTGAGAACATTGACAGTTCCTTAAAAGAATATTTATTAAATCTAAATAATAGTGTAAAAGATGTCAAGTATCAGATACAAACACAAAATCAAGACCTAATAACCAAAATGAATGAAATTACTGCAAAACTTAGTGTAATCGACGAACTTGTATCCGAAAATAAAATGCTGAAAGAAAAAATTTGCAACCTTGAGGAAAGAGTAATAAATCTAGAATCCAAGGGCCCTAGCCGTAGTATTTCACAGATGGATTCACTAGCATACGAAATGGAGGACAGGATTAAAAGAAAGAATAACATCATAATTTGCAATGTGCCAGAGAGTGTACTCGAAAATAGAGATGATATTTTGAGAGACGATAAGTCGAGAGTCTACAATATATTAAAAGAGGTTGATAGAACCCTAGTGCATGGAGACTTGAAGTGTTTTAGGTTGGGTAAAACAAATAATACCAAACCACGTCCAATCAAAGCTATTTTGAACCACCCCAGCCAAGTGAGCGAAATATTTAAGAATAGATGTAAGCTGCCACCAAACTGTACAATATATCATGACCAAACAGTTATCCAAAGAAACCACTATATGACACTGAAAGAGGAGCTCAACACACGGATTCAGAACGGAGAAAAAAATCTTATAATCAAATACATAAAGGGAGTTCCTAAAATCACAAAACCCAGTCTATCAAAAAACTCAACTGCTACTACCAGAACATCAGAGGGTTGAAAACGAAACTTTCCGAGCTTCGCCAGTCCATACCATCTTTCGGATATAATTTAATACTCCTGACTGAAACATGGCTGGACTCATGCATAAATTCTTCCGAACTTGGTTTTTCAAACTACAATGTATACAGAGTTGACAGAAATCAGCATACTAGTAATAAATCAAGAGGTGGAGGAGTTTTAATTGCTGTAGAAAAATCTCTCCCTAGTAAGCAATTGATCAGCAAACATAAAAATATAGAGCAAATCTACGTTATGGTAAAGCTTCCACTAGAGTCAATAATTTTTGGATGTACTTATATACCTCCTGGTTCCGATTTTGCCTTGTATAAAAACTACCACGAGGAAATAGAGTTTATCAGATCTAGGAACGCAGACAAAAAGCTTATACTAACAGGTGATTTTAATCTACCTGACTGTACATGGGAAACTATTTATGGGGAAGAAAGCGAGGAATGTAATTTAAATCTCCAAATTGTCAACAACTTAAATAATGACAAAGCATCCGAGCTGGTAGACATGGCAAACTTTCTTGGCCTTGTACAATCAAATAATGTTCTTAATAATCAAAATAAAACTCTTGACCTTGTCTTCACCTCCGATCCCGAAGTGACAATTGTATGTCGATCATCAGCAGAATTACTTCCAGTAGATACCTACCATCCGCCTCTTGATATTACAGTTAGATCTGAACTGTCCAATTTAAAAAATGATTACATTACCAGGCGGGACTTCCGCGGAGCTGATTATCCGACTATAAATACCTTTTTTAATAGCATTGACTTTTCTTTCTTGAATCACCAAATCGATTTAAATGCCTTAGTTGAAATGTATTATGAAAAATTATATATGTGCATCGATAAATATGTTCCTAAAAAGCGCATAAAGCCCTCTTGTTTCCCTAAATGGTTCAGCACTGACCTTAAAGAACTAGTCTTTAAAAAGAAAATAGCCCATAAAACATATAAAGAAACCTTGAATATTCACGATTATAACTATTTCTCGAGTCTTCGCAGTGAATGCTCCTCCTTGTCAAAAAGGTGCTATAAGCAACATATTGATTCTTTAGAGAAATGTATTCCAAAGGATAGTCAAGATCTGTGGAAGTTTGTGAATGGTATGAGGAAAGATCGGGTGGAGATACCTACACACCTAAATTACAACAAACAATACTCGAGATCACCCCAAGAGGCAGTTAATCTCTTTGCCTCATTCTTTAGGAGTGTTTATGATTCTCCATCTATACAGGTCAACCCCGATTTTTCCTCAGAAGTGGTTATCGACTTGCCCAACATAGAAATCTCCATTGACGACGTCAAGAGTGCGATCCTTGCTCTGGATATATCTAAATCAGCTGGTCCAGACGGTATACCTAATATATTTATAAAAAATTGCATTGATATTATGTCACATCACCTTCAAATAATTTTCAACCGCTCATTGTCATCCGGTAATTTTCCTAAAACCTGGAAAACCGGATTTATAACTCCAATCTTTAAAAAGGGTGATAAATGTCATATTCCAAATTACAGACCTATATGCATACTATCAGCAGTCCCCAAATTGTTCGAATCTATTATAGTTAAGAAGATTAGCCCAGGTATTAATAGAATGATTTCCAGTCATCAACATGGTTTTGTCCAAAATAAGTCCACACTTACAAACTTGCTGACTTATCAACAATATATAATGAATAACCTGTCGGAGCGAGGTCAAGTCGACTCCATCTACACAGACTTTTCAAAAGCATTCGACAAGGTGTCACATGACAGGCTACTAGTGAAATTGCGTGCTTATGGAGTCGACGGAACCTTTCACCGATGGTTGGAAAGTTACCTAAAAGAAAGAACACTGATAGTGAGAATTGGGGACTGCACTTCTGACCCCATTGATGCATATAGCGGGGTACCGCAGGGATCGCACTTGGGACCATTATTATTCAATATATTTGTAAATGACATAGTCACGATTTTCAGAGGTATAGAAGTCTTACTCTATGCAGATGATTTGAAACTGTATAAAACTGTACATAATATAGAGGACTACACCATTCTCCAGAATAATTTAAATAACCTAAGTGACTGGTGTATAGAAAACAGTCTTTATCTCAATGTTTCGAAGTGTCAGGTCATCAGATTCCATAGAAAGAAATCTCCTCTTATATTTAATTACTCTATTGACAATGTCGTACTTGAGTGTGTAACTAAAATAAAAGACCTCGGTATCACCTTCTCTGAAAATCTGACTTTTAATGCACATATAGAGGAAACTGTTGGAAAAGCGATGAGAATTTTGGGTTTTGTATTTAGATTGTCAGCTGACTTGCAATTGATTCAGTCTTACAAGCTTTTGTTTGTTTCCCTGGTTAGGCCACTGCTTGAATACAACTCTACGGTGTGGTCTCCGAACTATACTATTCATGTAAATAGTTTGGAGAGAGTGCAGAGGAAGTTCTTGAGGCTGGTCAACTTCAAAAAGGGCATCCTATTAGATAAAATAGATTATTCTGCCCTTATGAATGAACTTGGATTGCTCAGCCTGCGAAATCGCAGGGACATATCAGACCTCTGCTTCCTTCATAAGCTGATTAATGGTGCCATAAACTCCCCGGAACTTCTCGCACTTATTCAATTCCACATCCCAGCTAGATCAACTCGACAGACGTCTCTGTTTCGGGAGCAGGCAACTAGAAATAATTATATGTTCCACTCTCCTATGATCCGTATTCATAGACTTGGAAATCTGGTGGATGGTTGTGCGGACATCGTTGCCGACAGTTTCCTCAAATTCAAATCTGACGTTAATATTTTCTTCCACTCCTTGTATAATTGACAATGGGCAACTCGATAACCCGCTTCAACGCTCTTTATCCCATTTGTTCCTATTGACACATGCTTGAATTATTATTATTATTTTATTTTTTTTGCGAAATCGCTTAAAATGGACAAACTTTATTTAATTGTATAATAATTATCTACATTTACCATATTCCCTCTGACTCATCAATATAGATTTTGACTCTGACTGATTGTTCTCATTTTATTTCTCACTTGATCTGACAAAAAATCCACCACGTTGACTTAAATATTTACTTAACTGTGATAATTAAGACTGGATACTATATATTTATTATTTGTTATATCGTTATTGTTTTTATTTGTTACAAATTTTATCTTAATCGACGATGGATATAGAATCGCATTAGACCCAAATGACTGGCGATGCGATTTTATACTCCTGACTATCATCATAATGTGTATCACCCCCTTTGATCTGTTCAAATTTTGTTGTTGTTAAATTTATATGTACGAAATCAATACTGTATTAACATGTAAATGGCTTTACGCCGTGTGTTGAAAATAAATAAATAAAAAATAAATAAATTTCATCGAAGCCTGGCGATGAACCATTCTTCAAGTCATTTATGGCTTGGTCCACGTCTTCTGGGTTTATTCGATCGAAGGATGACCATTTCACACCGTTATCAGAGTGTTCATTTGTTCCAATATTCGTTGTCACATTGATTCGGTTCGCCATTTTCTCCCCAATTGTTGAGAAGAATTCATTAAATATATTGGCACAACGCTTAGGTTCCTTTTCAATGTTGACCAGTTCCAAGTTCTCATCCACGATGTAGCTTGTGTTGGACTTAGTTTTATTATTCTTAAATGTGTCATTCACAACCTTCCAGATTTCCTTTTGATTGCCATTAGCGTTATTTATTCTTTCCTTATAATAATCACGTTTGCATCCTTTAATAATCCTGTGTAGTCTATTTCTATATGATATAAATTCCTGCTTCATTGCCATATTATCCGGATTTTTCCTAGTTCTTATGAGTAGTTTCTCTCTACGTCTGATGGATTTTACGATCGCAGGCGAGATCCAGGGCTTAAGACGTCTCTGCTTTGAATTAATTTTTCGTAAAACCGTTGAGGTCGCCTCTCGCAAGGCATTGCTTAGTGTTTTATGAAACTGTTCGAAGCCTTTTTGAGCATCAGTCTCGTTCAGTAATATTTCCCATTTTTCCGCTTTAATTATGTTGACTAATTTGTCCATATTTAATATCTTCTTGGTGCTCGTGACGTCCTCTTTGCTCATTGTCTCTCTCTCACCATTGTATAATAGTATAGTGGCGTGGTGGTCTGTCACTCCCATTTTCCAAACCGCAGCTTGTATGGTATTTAATTTTTGCAGTCCTAAATTCGTCCATATGTGGTCTATACATGATGGTAATTGACCTGCACATTCCCGTGTGGATTCGTTGATACATGACTTAAAATTTAGTTCAGTCATGGAGTCAATATAGTGGGCTACTAGTGGGTCATCTAGTTGCTTATTCATTTGTACGTTAAAATCTCCAAGCACAATACAGAAATCACCCCTATTATCTCCCAACAATCGAGTTAGTTGTTCAATAAACGTTTTCAAATCAGAGCTATGTGTCCTATAAATTGCCACTAGACGAAACCTACTTCCATGGTATCTGACATAAATCTCTAAACAGTTACTATCGTTCAGTGGGTGCTCCTTGACATCTGTCACTTCCAGTTTGGTACTGATGAATACCGCATGAATGGCACGGAAGTGAAGAGAAATGCTAGCGTTGACAAATGGTGACACCTGGACTAATAGATCCAGGAAGCACAGGACGTAGCCCAACGTAATGATCCAGCAGAGCTTTTTAAAATAGCCAGGCAAATCTACGGGAAAAAATACAAAAATCCAATGCAGTATGTACGAAATACTGATTTATTTATTTTAACAAAACACATTACAGAGGACAACTATACATTAAAAGTAGAAACAGAATTAATTAATGACCTTAAACTAAGTTGACCTCCATCGAGATGTGTCACATGTTACATTATTTATTGATGAGTGAAACAGGTACAACATGTTCCAGAGAGAAAAAAAAAATATCAATAGGAATACTACTAGTGTAAGTGAAATATGAAAATAGCTAGAGGTAAACGCAAACACAAATGGAGAGTGCAAGAAGAAGGGAAGGAAAAAAGATGGCAACTTTACCACGGATTCTGAAGGCGCTGTGGAAGTATGGCGACAACATTTTCAAAATATTATGAATCCATTTGTCATATAATATTTTGATTTTCATTACCACCAGAGGTGACCTCACGGCTGAGCTCCCGTTACGTATCGGTATCAGCATGATCAAAATATGGAAAGCGTCAGCGTTTAGTGTCGAGACGAAATGTAAACTGTTTGATGCGCGTGTGTTACCCATTCTCCCGTATGGGTGTGAGTCCTGGCACCTGACCAAAGCCCAGGCACAAAAAGTCTCAGCTTTCGAAATGAAGTGTGATACCTTCTATTCAAATAAGTACTCTAGAAACCAGGGTTTCTCAAATGGTAAATAAACAGTCATAGTCAGGTGTGTGAAAGCGGTGAATTTAAAAGTCAAGCAACTCGAATAACCTTAAAAAAACACCGAGGCTTATGTATTTACGGACACGTTCTTTTACAACGGAAAATAACCTCAACTGAAAATGGCTTGACTCTTTATAAGGTTCGTTTTAGTTCGAGGATTTGCATAGTAATGACGGCTGTTGTCTGTGTAGAGGGTTTTTACTTTTTTTTTTATCGTTGCTCCTAAAATGTGAGTTACGTTCTTATTTCGAGTTAATTTGAAGTGACACATGACTTCTATTTTGTGTCATCTTGAACTAACACATGACTCATTTTATTTGTAACGACATAATAACAAAATGAGCAATAGGTATGTGAGTTTGAAACAATGATGGCAATGGTCTGAATGCCAGAGAAACGAAAAGTTTTAGTTAGTTATTTAATGTTATGCTAATGTTTATATGTCATGACGAATTCTTTGATTATCATTCATTGTTTTCTATAGCGCACTTTATTCGTCCAATAAAACAAGAGAAACAATAATATTAAATGATTGCGCTTCGAACCGGTTGTGTAGCGTTCATAACAGCAAACGCAAGACCATTATCTACTCATTAATCTCTAATGTAAATTAAAGTCGGGTTAGTGCGAACACTTATAACTCGAGATTGGCTCAACAGAAATTCTTCCGATGTGTGATTTATTGGATTCTTCTCCACTCCGGATAACAGAATAACTAATAAATAGTTGAAAAATGGATAATAAATAATATGAAATATGATATTAAAGTTTGTATGGAACGAATATGATGCGACGCCATCTTTGAAATAATCTAACAACAAAATTATTGTCTTCTGCACCTGCACCCTCTCATTCTCGCATACGTAATTGTCCATTCTTACAGTAGCCCATTTCACTTACTCCACTGTTTCTGGCGTTTTAGAAATTTTTCATACAAACTCAACCAAATAGCGCGCATATAATTATATTCTCGCGTTAATCTCGTCTGAGCTTTGAAAACGAATGAAATATGGACGTTTTAGAATTAATATTGTAATGTTATTATTTAGTTAGTTTATTTTTGTTCCTGGAGGCGCAGTGCAAAATGAACGGGCCGCCTCTGGTTAGGACCAAGGGTCCACAGGACAACGTCTGTCGGGAAAGCTAGTCTCTAATTTAAATGAAAGTCGGGTTTGTGCGGACACGTATAACTCGAGATCGGCTGAACAGATTCTTTCAATGTTTGATTTATTGGATTCTTCTCCGCTCCGGATAACAGAATAACTAATAAAAAGTTGAAAAATGTGTAAGAAATGAAATAATATTTAAGTTAGTATGGAACGGATCACCGGCGACGCGCCAACACCATCGCGGGTAGTTCCCTCTCATTCTCGCATACGTGATTGCCGCTCTTACAGTAGCCCATCCCACTTACTTCACCGCACCGTTTCGAGCGTTTTAGATAATGTTCATACAGTCAACAAAATTATTGGACACATTCGTTTCGGTACTTCATAGGTGAGGTAGAATGTGTGCCCGCGCATATATTCTCGCGTTGTTCCCGCCTGAGCTTTGAATACGAATGAAATATGGATGTTTTAGAAATATTTTAACATTATTATTTTATTAGTAACTTAATCGGATTAATGATGCATTTTGTTTCTGGGGGCGCAGTGTACATATGAACGGGCCGCCTCTGGTTAGGACAACAGGACGACGTCTGTCGGGAAAGCTAGTTTAGTGTAAAGACCTCCTATTAAATCTAATATGACGTCATTGTTTTGACACCAAACAAAATATATACGCATCGCTTTTTCGATTGTTATCGATTTTTTATCCAAGTATAATCTATGATAGGGAACCGGATTAGAACAATCAATGCAATGTTAAGAACTGCCAAAAATCGGGATTCATCTTGTAGTATCGTTTTTTTCGATGGTATAGCACTTGGATTGGTCTGCATCAAGCATATTACTTTTATTCCTCTTACCACTTTCACTCGCCAACCTCTTCAATCCTTGGTAGATGGTACAGAGCATTCTCCGACCACCTTTTTTTTACCCTTCACGCCTTGTCCCCTAAGGGGTAGGCAGAGAGAACGGATCTCTACTCCTTTCGCTTCTTCTACCGAGATATCATTTCTCATACAACCTCTCCAATTTCTCTTACTTCCGACCTGGCATTCCTTGAGGACTGAATCGATGTGTTCGATCCATGTCAATCTGGGTCGGCCACGCCTTCTTACACCTTTACTTTCAACCTTATAAATTCTCTTTGTCATTCTGTTTGCAAACTCTGATCACCTGTTCTATTATTATAAGCAAAAAAATAAACACTTAGTATCAATACCAATATAGCCGGCGGAACTTACTGCCTGAGACATTTTTTACGGTCCCGTCCAATCTGAGGCAGGCCAACCCAGGGTAGATTTTTCAAGTGATAAAAAACGCTTTGAAAAAACCCGAGACCTCTTGATCCAAGCCTTGGTTACAAACTATAATTCGATAATAATACATACCTACTTCATATTCGTTATCATATGCGATCTAAATAACATAATAAAAATAACTTGTTAAAATTCCCAGCATTTTCGTATCGGAAAACCGAATAGTAGAAATTTATTTGTTTGTTTGAGGTGCGGTAAGTAGAGATCCGGCCGGAATTTATTTCCTGTTAGAACACTGCATTAGTTGTTATTCTATTTGTCGCCGGGCGCACAGTAGACGGGCGCGCAGATTTCAATTTCCTCCTCTCTATTTTCTGATCAGCATCTTGTTTGGGGAAGTAGCTGCGGTTTATTCTTATCATATACTTTTTATTGATGATACTATTCTTTTACGTGTTCTATCCTTTACCTTCTATAACTCACTCTAAAGACTGCATTCTGTCATCACTTGGTACCTGTTTAAAGTCTAGTTTCTGACGCAAACGCTCCTCATAAACTGCCTCGGTTTTTTCTTCATATAAAGAACTTCAATTTATTTTAATGTTAATAATATGACCAGTAAAGTAAGAGTAAAACTTTTAAAACTTGTACGCAAATAAGATGTGAAAACGCAATAGGACGTGTTTACTTAGGTTGACACGTGACACTTAACAGAAAGACAAGATAAAATAATAGCAAATTAAAGGCTGGAATTAAATTGAAGGCTGTTTCTATGGACACTACTCGACACAGGCTATGCTTAGTGAGGGTGTCCAATACTGCACTTGAATCTTAAATGATTTTGATTTTGTTTGTATTGTTTTTCATGTGCCATATTTGTTTGTAATAAAGTTTATTATTATTATTTCAAATCATTTATTCATTAAATCACAATATATCATATGAAGTATACATCATTGTAAAAAAAAATTAATAAAAATAAATTAAAATTAAATACAATGCTATATACTAAATATAAAAATATCGGTATTATCTCTCATGATACATCACGATGTAATGTAATCATGAGAGATCTTCGAACTACAGAGAAAGGAACCTTCTTAACATCCTACATGAGGATGTATATTAAAATATATATTAAAAAAATGTATAAATTTATTATTGTGAATATGTATTTTTTAATGTTTTTTATTTCTCAATAAAAATATTTGAATTTGAATTTATTTCCTCAAGATAAACAGTTAGTTTATACTGCAACATAGCCTTATGCTGTGTTGCAGCATCATGTGTTTATCTGTCTGTAGACCTCGAAAAGATTGACAAACAACTTTCCAAAATGTGTTTTTACATAATATTTTTTTAACCAATATGAAAAATATTATTCTTTTCGAAGTAAAAACGTTTTTATGTGGTTACTTGTATTGAATTGACTCTTATTAATGTGTTTCTGAGAATGTTCAAGGTTTCGCTTTTACGAATAAAAATAATTCGCGAAATGTCGATGAAATGTGTTGGAAATATATCTTGTTGCTTGACAAAAAAAAACACTTACGTGTTTCTATTTTATTGTACATTTGTTTGGCTGATATTAAATTTACAGAACGACGTATTCTTTTGAGGTTTTTCAGCAATTCCCATAGAAGGTTATATTGCTTACTCATATTTTTTAAAGATTTATTGATATTCATAACAAACTGTCGAGTGTTGCTATTGTTTTCGTATGTTTAAAAATTATACAATGTAAAAGGCTCTAAAGCCGTATATCTTGAATAAATAAATATTAAAATAAATAAATGTTGAACATAAATTAGGTCTAGCTATACAAAAGATGGAGTACAAGCCTGTTAGCTCGCACTTTAATGAGACAGAGATGGACCTTTGATATCTGCGTAAGGGTCTGAATGAAATAAATAGGACTTTATTATGTACTTACAAATCTGTACAATATGATGACAAAACATTCAAACATTTCAAAGGCGGACTTATCCCGAAGGATCTCTCTGCAAGTCAACCCATTAAAAAATAACATAAATGAAATGAGTAAAAAAGTAAAATGTGTTGCATAAAAATGTTCAGTAAAAAAGTAAAAATTTGCACCATCACACATTAATGAAAATATATAAATTTAATATATTATTATAAATAAAAATCAGACATACATACCTACATTTAAAAATATACGTACAAAAATTGAGAGATACATGTAAGAATAGTATTGACTAGATGTTAAGAGGAATTGGGAAGAAGTTTGGGACGATTCTCGTCTTGCTTTATATTGAAAAATTGCAGATTTAGGCCTAGTAAAATATTAGTTGGGAATCTATCAGACGACTAACGACTAGAACTAATAATCCTATGGAATTAGCAAACGGAAGAATAAAATGAGACATTGCAGTAAGAGCTGATTCATAATGGTGTTAGGATAATCACAATATATTTTGTATGAATAATGTCGACTGATAAATCAGTCTAGTACCTACTTCCATCCAAACTGTCAAATACAGTCTGTCTGGCGCCTTTAACAACATGACCAAGGTATGGAAAGCGTCGGCGTTTAGTGTCGACATGAAATGAAAACTGTTTGATGCGTGTGTTCTGACCTGACCAAAGCCCAAGCTCAGAAAATTACCGCTTTAAAAACAAAGTACTTGGGAAGTGAAGCTACACGCCGGTGCATCTAGCGCAGGCCCATGACTTCCACCATTGCGGAGAGAAGATGCCGAATGCCGTTAAGTATGACAAAAAATGACAGTTGGCCGAAGAGAGCGCTGTTCTTCCTTCCATCAGGATCTCGAAAACGAGAAAGACCCTCTCATACCGTGTTCCGATCATTCGAGGTAGAGCTGATCCGATTTGTATATAGTGTAGAAGTAGTTCATTGAAACAGCGCGCATTTGGAGATCTGCTAGCCTCCTTTTGCCTCTTAGGTAGGTCAAAAAGGGGAGAAGAGATAGCTTTCAAATTGGTTAATATAACATGTAGATATTGGTGGAATTAAATGATTAAATACCACAATAAATGTATGATTCCAATTCTGAATACTAAATTTAAGATCCTTGTATCCAAATATTGATTCATTGTTCCAATTGCGTGGGAAGCGCCATCTTTTGTCGTCTCAAAACTAATTCCATTCTTCCCATTTAGAATCAAGCAATGTCTTGGAATCGTATTACGATGTGAGAAGCCATTGGGAATATATTAATATAACCGTTTCATAATAGACACCCAGTAGAATATTCCAATATGAACAGAACATTCTGATGTGGGATTATATAATAGTAGTATTAATTTTTTTCACATTCTTTTTTTCACACTGTTTCCCGAAGGAAGTAGACAGAGAGAACGGACCTCCATTCGTCTATCCAGTCATGACTATCCAGTCAGACTTCTTTCGCTTCATTCAACAAAATAATGTTTCGCTTGCATTTTCTTCAATTTTTTATACTCCTGGCTTGGCCTTCCTTTAAGACGGAACTGATATGATCTGTCCACGTCATTCTAGGTCTTTCAGGTTTATAGCCCTTTTTTCATTCTGTCTACATGTCTAAACCACACAAATTTATTCATTTTCATTATAGTCACACACTAACATTCACAATCCTTTATAATACTCGTTCTACACCTTATAAATCCGCCTTTTTCGGCATATCCTGCATAAAGATTTTGTTTATATAATACTTAACTATAAATTGATTTCTCATAAAACAAAAAATTCAAGTTACATTTACATTACAAACATACACATATGGCGAGCTACAGAGGACGATAACTAAACCAAAGATCTCATTTCTACAGCATTTTTCTACCAACTTTCAGATTTTTTGTGACCTTTTCAATGCATCTATTGATAACTACACTGGGGTTGACATTTTACGGTTCTACAAAACAATATTTTTTACCTATAGATGAACGTTGTTAGTTTAAAGTGGTTACAATGAAAATCGAAGCTCAATACATTTCACTGGATAAAGACATACATAATAATACATAGACATTTCACCTTTGGAGCGTACCAAATTCATAGAATTACTCAAAGGATTTTTATATTATTGTAAATATTAATGTTCTGTGTATACTTATGAAAAAAAACTAGTTTTTTTTTTTTTTTAAAAAAGGTATATCTGTTATTCTACTGTGAAATATTCCAAGCAGCACTCTGCTAGACTCTCTTGGGGTTTTTTATCCTCGAAAAGGATACTTTTAAAATATGTTTTTTTTTCAAACTGTCATACGATACGATCTGAGGCTTTTAAGTTGTACAATCTCATGACGCAGGAATCAAAAGTTAAAAAGGTTTCACATGAAATATATGACTATTCTCTAATTCTGGAGAGAAAAACCAAAAAATATATGAATTTTTAAAAATAAAACCAAGTTTACAGTATAACAATAGATTGTAACACTGCTAAGTTGGTTTTATTTATAAATAAGTATAATGACTAAGTATTTCAAAGTTGAAAATAATGTGTTTGAAGAAATATTCCAAACATTTTTGCGCAATTTAAAGCTGGTCAATGAATAAAGAATACTGTACAATTCGAGTACATTTAAAGTACTTAGTACTTAGATAATGACTAACACTTATGTTATTTTCAAAGGTAACTTTGTAAGTACGAACGAGGTCGAACAGTGCTCGAAATTCGACCATAACTAATTTAAATTATAAGTTTGAAAATTATTGATGTAGCATTCTCAAAGACTGAGCGAGCCCCTTTTCATAATTTTCTTTCCAAAACAATGAAATTGATACGTCAAATTTTAAATGTTGATAAGTTTTTTCTATTACATACTTTGCATATTTTTCTATTACATACAATATTAATCTATTCTCAATTTGACCACAGATAAACAAAAGAATATCTGCGCCTCTGTCAATGTCAAATACATCGGAGGGTATGTGAGTATCAAAAACGTAACATTACAGTAATGTTTCTTTTATTGATGTAATCTATTTTTTGTGGATTTTTTTTAAATATTAGCATTCGCCAGTCCTTCTCTATGTAAATTACTAGCTTTCCCGACAGACGTTGTCCTGTGGTCCTAACTACGAATATAGAATTCGTATTTCTATGATGATCAATAAATTATCATTTGACCAATATAATTCCGACCGATGCGTCTGTTTAAACCATATATACTTTATTCCCATTCTGTCAATAGCACCAACTATCTAACAACTGATTAAATCCTGTAAAAATTTCAAAATTGGAATAAAATTATATTGTAAAAAGTACTAATAAGGTTGCCTACGTAGAGTTTTCTTTAATTTTCCATGCAAATTTCTCAATCAAAGATCCATCTCCTGACAAAAGCAAACACGACAAAAAAGAATCAGGGAAATCGGTCCAGCCGTTTAGTTTGTGATGCGATGAAATCCGAAATTATTTTTATATAATAGATAAGTGTGCGAAATTTCATACTCCTCCGTCCGCGTAATTTAAAAACAAACCTTACCCCATTTCTGAGTAGGTAACTTGAGGTAGATCTGAAACGGTGAGCACAATGTTGGATGGATAAAATCTTACCGCTTAGGAATAGACGATGTTGAACCAATATGAACTAAATCTCTCGGAATGGTGGAAGTAGCTAATCTTACAAGTACAGGAAAACCCCAATTAATTGTTTTACTTTGTTTGATTTTTTTTTAAATGAATCTGTGCTCACTCAAAGTGAACAGAAATACACTCTTTAACTCTTTGCTGCTTAAAGCTTGTGTCGTGAAAGAGGAAAATGGTCGGCACCTGGTATCGAACCCACGACCTCCGATACGAAACAGTACGAAAGCCGGCCTCGTAGCCGCTAGACTACCAATCACTTCATGTTTTTCATTTCATTCAGCGCTTTTAGTTTTTTTTTTGGGATCCAATGTATATTTATCATGGATGTTTAAAAGCTACAAGTAAGTGTTCTAAAAAAACGAAAACTCGAAAAACATAGCATATTATTATCTTCTTTATAATGTGGGCTGTTGCACTTTCGTCCAATAAAAACGCTTGTCAGTCAAAGGTGGGCGTGTGTTGAACGAGAGATACTGCTCGGTCAAAATTTGAAATGTGGTTAATTCTGAGATTAAATATGTAAATTTGTGTTTTCTTGATTTTTCGTTCATGTCTAAAATGAGTGTTAGACAGGTATAAGAGTAGATTGGGGTCAAAGGTAATGAGATATTATGGGGTTATGAGGGTAAAATTACCTTCCTTTTATTGCTTTAATAAAATGTAATTAGATACCTTACTTACCCAACAAGTGTGTGATAAACACAATATGTGATTGGGATATTGGGATTTCTCTTTCGTGTACATACGTGCTATTGGTCGAATGTACATATGTAATTATGTCGAGCTGCAAAACAAGAAAAATATTAATTTCTGTTATTACAAATTCGAGTGTTTGGACCAAAGGCGCTTGGTGAAATGTGTTCACTGTTCAATCACCGATCTTATTTTGTAAAACCACTATAGTTTTAATATTACTAATGAATTACCATTAACTTTTTTCAAAAGCTATCAATTTCTTTATGCGAAGCTGCTTCTATGAAAGAAAACGATATTTTTGACACTTGGAATCGTCAATATATGTATAGGGTGTTAACATTAGACAAACTGGTATGGTATGAAACCGTTTGGAACATATTGTATAGCTACTCAGAATTTATATAGAGTGCTTCCTGTTTATTTTAGGATTTTTTTTAAATTAGTGAATTCCCAAAATTTTACCTGTATGGCTGTGAGACGTGTTCTCTGAAGGTGAACACAATGAACAGGCTCGAGGCTTCTGATTTGTGATTACATCGCAGAATGCTCAAGATTTCTACCGACTGTGTGACAAATTCGGAAGTCCATAGTCGAGCCGGGGCAGTGCGTGAACTCCTGTCACAAGTAAAAGTTCGCGAAATTTCATATCTGGGACACATCATGCGTGGGGAAAAGTATCGACTGATCCACCTGATAATGAAGGGAAAGATCGAGGGTCGCAGAGGGGCTGTAAGAAAGCAGATGTCCTGGCAGACTATATAGACAAAGAGAATTGACACAGTCCGGAGAAGAACAACGCATCGAAAGAGAGAGAACCGTTGAAGAATGGCAGAGAGAATGGGACTCATGTGAAAACGGCAGATGGACACATCGCCTCATTGGGAACATTAAGCCCTGGTTGTACAGACAACATGGAATGGTAACGTTCAGAATGACGCAATGCCTGACAGGTCACGGTGTTTTTTCTGGCTACCTGAAACGAATAGGGAAGCTGACCACAGGACAATGCGTTTTCTGTGGCGAGGAGGAAGACGACGCGGAACACACTCTATTTCGGTGCAAGAAATGGAATGCGGAAAGGTTGACTCTTGTGACAGATATGGGGGGAGCGTTAGAACCAGAAACCCTCGTGCAAAAGATGTGCCAGTCACTGGATCTCTGGAGGGCGGCAGAGGCCTTCATGGAGAAGGTAATGAAGGCAAAGGAAGATGACGAGCGAAGTGCTCAGCAGTAAAAAGTAGACAGCTTCGCATCTCTGCGGGTAGGCCTAATGGCAGGAACCGAGGTGTGAATGAAGATGGGGGGTTTAAGCCGGTAGGAGTCCGGCACTACCAGGTCCTTTGGGCCAGGTGTCCTATGACGGATTTCCCCCCACAAAAAAAAAAGATTTCCTGGCTGCTCAATATACAAGAATGGACGGGTTTCCGTACTGTGGAACAATTGATTGTTCCTAGCAGCCCAGGACAGAGAAGGATTCGCCGCAGTGATCGCCGACGTTGGGAATACCTGACGTGGCACCAAAATAAGAAGAATTAGTTAAAGTAATCGTGGGTGGACTGTATTTTGATTATACCAACAATAATATTAACAGTAGCCTGCTAAGTAAGCTTCAAAGGGAATTGTAATTTGATAAAATAATAATTGGGTTATTACATTGATTTAAAATTTATTAAAGTTAGGATGGGCTCGAGAAGCAATTCAAGCGTAGGCTCAGCGATAAGGATGCTCCGTAAATAAGGCGGCAGTACAATGTAAACAGATTCAGAAAAGACCAACTTAGAATCTGGGTAGGGACTTTACTATTTCCGCTTGAAACTAGATAGGAAACATATATTAACAAAATGTACGAGAGTACCTACTGTACTTGTACTAGTTTTTACTTGTTCATAATATGTAAAGGGTTGGTCGAATTTGATAAGCTGCGGGGCATGACGTTTTTAATCTTCATAACTTAACCCTCAAGCCAGGGATGTTTTGATCAAACCGTGGCGTCATGGTTTTTAGGTAAATATTCAGCGTGCGTAGGAAATTCAGTTAAGTACCTCAAATATTTGTATTTTGGAGTGCGAGTATTATCCAAAGTTCCTTATGTAAACAGTATATATATTTTTAGGTTTTGAACAATTTTATATTAAGATAATCAAAATTGGAAAACAGTTTCTTCAATCATTGGACAGATAACCTAACGCCAAAGCAAAGTGTTAGGAAAAATTCTTCTTCTTTTTTTATTTGTCAGAGGGTCCTGTTTTTAGGTACTTTTTGTTATTATTCATTTTCTCTTTAAATAAGAGACATGCACATTTCTTCAAATTAATCTCATTGAAACTCCAGAACATCTACCTATCTACGGCTCGGTACTCACTTGCGCACTCACTCCATCGAAAAGTAAGATAATATACTTTTAGAGATTTGTAATCAATAATAAAAAAAATGTTTTTGGCCTATAACTTTAAAATCGGGTCTGTGACTTTCTTGTTTTCGATTCGATTTTTTAGAAAGAATATTTACAAAAAAGTAGCATTTCATGGATAAATTTACTTATTTTATTAGCACATTTTCTTTGATCAAGTGTCAAGAAAACAGATTGCATTATAGCACGGTTTTTACGGGAGATCACTATCAATATCGAGAACGCGTGAGTTCTGGGTAGGTACTTGTGATCAAATCAATACCTGAATAGCATGGGCGACTATTGCCCCACACAGTCAATATGATTCCATTTTCATTTCTTAGTTTTACGCTTATAGAAACTTTTAGACTTGGTTAAATAATCTATATATTAATACGTGAAGGAAAAACTGAAATTGAGAATAGATTAATATTGTTTGTCTTTAAAACCTAATAATAGGAAAAAAAAATGTTCATACCAACATTTCAAATTTGACGTATCCAATATCCATCTCATTGTTTTTGAAAGAGCCCTCACTCTGTCATTGGCAATGGAATCTTAATAATGTTCAAACTTATAATTTAAACAAGTTATGTCTAATCTTAAGAATTTCGAGCACTGGTCTACCCCTAGTAAATAAATAAATAAACCTTCTTAGAAGAAATGGATAAATAAATAAATTCTATTGGGATTAAAGGCTTAAAGTTTCATGGTACGAACATTAGGTAATGCATTAATATTTCACATTTATGTTTGTAGGTAAAGGATACGCACAACCCTTTTCCATATTTTGACACAGCCCTATTTTTTGATGCAGATAGCGAAGAAAAGAAATGGAATTTCACTTCCGCTTCCGGTAGTGTGAATAGAGCCTGAACGGAGTCTTTAAGAGAAGCGTAAAAATGAAGAATATTGTATACCTATTGTAGTTCGGTATTACGTAAACTATTATGAAAGAAACATTAATCATAAAGATTCAGCCATATTCGAAAAAACATTGTTTTTTAAATAAATTTAATTATTTGTTTCAAGATTCATAGTTAACTAATATATACAAAAATAGTCTTCATCATTGAAGGTATATAAAAATAATTTAAATACTTCCTAGAATCCAACAAGAGACACACGATAGTCTTAGGCCTCGTGTTAATTGGATGTGATCGCTCGATTGTGCGATGGTCGTTCAATCGCGCGATGGGAAGTTTCTATATTATGTTCTCAGTTTGAAAACCATCGCGCAATTGAACGACCATCGCTCATCGTATGATCGCGCGTTCACTTTCCAGGTAGGACACAATTTGCAACGGCGATATTATCACTGGAGTGATCTCTTCCATTTAGATGCGCAGTCCGGTCGGTCACTTTTATAAAAGACTTACTAGCTTTCCCGACAGACGTTGTCCTGTAGTCCTTACTATGAATATTGATATTGAATTTGTATATACTTAAATACGTTTTAAATATGTTTGAATGTTAAAAAACCATTTCTGAAAGCTCTAATTAATTCCATCAAAATCTGCGTACCGATATTTTTAATGTCTTATATTATTTCTTATGCTTATTTTCAACTTATTAATAGTTATTCTGATATCTGGAGCGGAGAAGAATCCAATAAATCAAACATCGGATGAATCTGTTCAGCCGATCTCGAGTTATAAGTGTTGGCACTAACCCGACTTTCTTTTATATTTATTTTACTTTTTTTACAAAATTACAATATAACACCATCAGCATGACAGCTTTCGCCTTTGCGCTGATGGTGTTCAAATATTATTACAAATCCAACAAATTAATTTACCATTAAGAAGACACTGAAACATTACAAAACAGAATAGGTTGAACAGAAAATAACACAAACAATGCATAAAGATATTGAAGCATTGCAAGCAAGCAAGCAACAATTATTAAAGATATTGAAGTGTATGTGTACCTATTCACTTAAAAAAAAAAGATTATTTTATAGTTTATAACTAAAAATATCAATTTTATGTTGCCAGCATAGACGGATTAATGTAGCAGGAATTAATAGGCTCACAAAAAAGAAATATATTGTTGGCATATCTCGAACAAATTGCCGATATTGCATGAACTTTTTTATATCTAGGATTCATTGTACTCAAAGTTTTTTTTACGTATTACTATATCTTAGGTAACTATCTTGAAATTGAAAATGTGACGTTGAGAAAAGCACTCTAGCTAATCAAAAGATATATTTAATCGTAAATTGGGAATTTCGTTGATTAAATAATTATTTTCTGAGCTATCCAAAAAGATCTTACAGACAATTTTAAATACGATTAAATAAAAACTCTTCTATACAAAGGTGTCGGCAGAACTTGTAGCATTACGCAGATTTCAGCACCAATTTACCAACTACATAGACTAACCTATCCACGTTCGCTCCCAAGGTAGAGCATGTGGTCGCCACTTGGTCCCTCCATGTACTTCTATCTTGTGCCAGCCGCTCCGCTTCCTCCCAGGTCAGTCCGATACTCTGCAGGTCGGCGCTGTAGGCTCGCGCAATTGTGAGGCACGGTCTTCCTCTTATTCTTGTGCCGCCCGGATTGTAAAATAGGCTGGCGTGGCCTACGCTTTCGGGAGACATACGGAGAACGAGCCCGAGCCAAGTCAGTCTGCGATTTAGGATGACTGAAGTAACGAAGGGCTGTAGTGTTCGTTCTCGGACAGAGTCATTGGTCACAAAATCCTACCACCTGACTCCCAGAATTTGTCGCAGGAGTCTGTTTTCAACGCTGAGAAGTTTCCTTTGCTGAGCCTTTGTCAAATGCCCAGGACTCGCAGCCGTATAACAGAATTGGCATAATACATGCGTTTAATAGACGACATTTGGTTTTGGTGGAGAAATCGTTGGACCTCCAAATCTTTTTCATGCCACTGAAGGAAGAGCTGGCTTGGGCTATTCTTATAGAGGGCTCTTTTTCGCTTCTACCATCCGGTGTTAAATGCACTCCTAGATATTTGAAATGGTCGACGCTCTCTATAGAGTAACTATACTAAGGAGGTCGGTAAAGATTATACTCGAAAGTAAAAAAATGACAATTATTGCCAAAAATACACGCGAAAGCTTATTGCGAAAAATGTTGTGGTTTGGATAAAAAATATCTTGAAAATCCAGAAAAAGGTTATAAAATATTTATTGCTTTTTCCTGAAAAAAAAATGAGGTACTTCGTGTTTAAGAAGGGTTGCAAAGTTGTACCCTCAGAACCCAAAAAGCTCTTAAATATACAATTTAGTAATTGTATGAAGTAAAGTGGTCCTTCTTATGTACCTACCAAGGAAAAACCCTTAGGTTTGACATCTTGTCCTTTTTGTAACTTTTATATCGAATTTGTGTTAGTTCATTGAAGAGTTCATAACACCAGTGACTTTGAGGAAGGCGTAAAAGCGAAATTATGTTTGGGGTTCGTAATATACCTTTTTGAATTCCGTTCCAGATTATATTCATGTGTGTCTGCTTTATTTTATTGATCAAAATTCACTATGAACATTAACTACTATGAAGCTTACCATGTGTATATAGAATCGACTTGTTTGATCTTCGTCTTAATCCTTTGCCGTATCAGGTCACCCCGACTTTGTCGATCACTTCGGCGAAAGCTTCCCAGTCTTGCTCTATCTGGAATAACTTCTAGACGCTTCTTATTCCGACATCCATTAAGCCAATGGATATGTTATATTCAACTAGCTTTCCCGACAGACGTTGTTCTGTAGTCCTAACCAGAGGCGGCCCGTTCATACGTGCACTGCGCCCCCAGAAACAAAATACACAATAAGTGCGATTGAGTTAAACAAATAAAATAATAACATTAAAATATTTCTAAAACATCCATATTTCATTCTTATTCAAAGCGCAGGCGGGAACAACGTGAGAATATATGCGTGCACACATTCTACCTCGCCTATGAAGAACCGAACGAATATGCCCGATAATGTTGTTGACTTTGTATGAAAATTTTCTAAAACGCTCGAAACGGTGCGGTGGAGTAAGTGGGAAGGGCTACTGTAAGAGCGGCAATCACGTATGCGAGAATGAGAGGGAACTGCGACGCGCCAACGCTTTCGCAGGTAATCAGTTCCATACTAACTTTAATATTATATTTTATTTTTTATCCCTTTTTTCGATGTTTTATTAGTTATTCTGTTATCAGGAGCGGAGAAAAATCCAATAAATCAAGCATCATAAAAATCTGTTCAGCCGATCTTGAGTTATAAGTGTTCGCACTAACCCGACTTTCTTGTATATTATAGATATTTGAGCCGCATTGTACTGCTCTAAGGCTGGTTTAGTGTGAAAACTTTTCAAAAACAACGTTCACCATTTATGTAACGGTGCATTTACACCAAACGAACATAGATTCAGATTCATAGATTTTATGAGTTATAAGATATATTATTATTTAAAATTTAAACTGCATCTGAAGAAACTTAACAGAATAAATATAATATTTTTCACATAATATTTTATACATCCTAACTCCCTTAACGCCCCACTTATACGGACTCCTATTTCTTTCGCTTCTTCCAAACGCATAACATTCCGAATACATGCTTTTCTATTCCTTTTGCTCCTGACTTGGCCCTCCTCTAAGACTGAACCGATATGGTCGGACCATGTCAGACTAGGCCGACCTCGAATGACATGGTCCGACCATATCGGTTCAGTCTTAGAGGAGGGCCAAGTCAGGACTAAAAGGAATAGAAGAGCATGTATGCGGAATGTTATGAGTTTGGAAGAAGCGAAAGAGGTTTGTTTGTATAGGAAAGAATGGAAATCCGTACTCTCTGCCTACCCCCTTCGGGAAACGGCGTGATGGGTATACGGGTATAGGGAGGCTACAAGAGCTCTCCATTGCGCCCGCTTTTGCGTAATGTGTATGATCTCCTCCCACAACATGCCCAAATTCCTAAGCTCTGCTTCGAAGGAGCGAAACACAGTGTGAGAGGATTTTCCTTGTCTTCGGGAGCCTGATGGGAGGAAGAACGGCGCTCTTCTCGGCTAACTGTCATTCGGCATCCTTAACACATGCCCCAGCCAAGTCCATCTCCTCTCCACAATGGTAGAGGTGATGGGCCCACGCAAGGTGCGCCAGCGTATAGCGTCATTCGTGAAGGGATGTACCATTTTATCCCTAAAATTTTCCTGAGGCACTTCATTCCAAATGCGGAGACTTTTTGTGCCTGGGCTTTGGTCAGGTGACAGTTTTAAAAAGGATTCGTGTAAATCTAAGTATTGTTCTTAAATAAACAGAATCACCCACAGAAAACTTCGTAGAAAATTAATGCAGATTCTTAGGAGAAATTAAGTCACGTACATGTTTACTTTAGAACAAAAGAAATTTATATATAAAGATGAGCGAGACATTTTTCTATGCTCTCTTAATATGTCGTGTCTCATTCAAATCTTTCCCTTTAATATTCTAATGCATGTTTCAATCTGATGGTGAAAAAATAAAGAAATTGAAATCCACGCCGGTTTGAGCTTTTGTAAATGAAAGACACGAGCTGCCACGCTTCAAAGATCTAGTCGGAAGAAGGGGGATTATAAAATACGTGAAGACATGTGTGGCGCGGCGTTTGAATGATTAAAATGAAAGAAAAAAGAAAAGAAAGAAATAATGTGTAGGCTTTTTCGGTTTTTCGTATTTCGAGATAACGCCGAGATTTTTTCTTTTATGTTTCCGCATTCTGAAAGAAAAAAAAAAAGTAACAGGCGCGCGAAAATAGAACAGGAAGTTTTTGCCAGGAAAGATTGACGAACGGAGAATTATTCTTTTGTCCACTATTCCTTCGAGCTCTCGATTTTTTAATCTAAAAAGAAGACACTACAAGGAATCAGCAAAATGTAGATGTGTTATTTAAGGTTCTGAGTCTTCATTTTGTTGACAGAGGCTGACGAACTTCGTGCAAAATTTGCTCCAATTTCAGCCAAACCTAATATCGTTGCAGATTTACTATGCCCATTTACTATTTTTTAGTTCAGTGAGCCAGCGAGACTATCATATCGTTTACGTTTACTTAAGCACATTTCGAACACTACACTGTCAGTACGTCTCGAATAAATAGTCGTACCCGTTCAAAACCTCTCAAATCGATAACAGTGACAATAATTTCAAGAAAGGGGTTGAAATTTTTTATTATTTCCAAAAGAAAAGTACATAATACAATATTATTTAAATATATGAAATGGAATCTGGACATGGTGTGGGAGGAGGTCATAAACGTTGCGCAAGATCGAGCGCAATGGAGAGCTCTTGTTGCCTCCCTATGCCCCTAAGTGGGGTCTTAAGGGAGTTTGGATTTGGATTGGATATGAAATGGAATATATTGCCTCACTAGACCTAAGCCTGTTTCGAGATAATACTAATAAAAATTGTAAAATAATGTTCAAAATCTCGCTGAGGAGTACATCTCCAGCATTTTAAAAAAAAAAAGAAAAAGCAAAATTAAAAAAAAAAGAATAAAGTATAAAAAAAAAAACTTTTAAACCGTGATTCTCTACGTTTTTCCTCGTTTTGTTTTCTATTCCTTCGCAAATGACTGCTGATCGGTATCAACCTTCGTGTTTTTTCGACCACTATCTTTTCCTTTATCATCAGCCACATCTGCAATGGATGTATGCTTCTTCCACATCACTCTTTCTAGGGCATTTCTGTGTCACTTTCTTCCCGCGACAAGGTTCATGTCATTGGCCCATCTTTTTTGGCACCCCACTCTTTTTCTTTTATCCCACGGTCTCCAGATTAGGATTCTGGGTGCCCATCGCTCTGTTCCTTGTCTGGTGACATGAGCGTCCACTTCCATTACGGTTTACACAGGCATCTCATCTAGAAGCCATAAAATCCTCAGCTCAAACAATTACTTCTTAGCAACCCAGTCTACTATCAAAGTTGGAAATTATTGAGAACAAGAAAGCAACTAAATTTAAAGACTGCGACTGCTGTCATGTATTTGGCGCCAGGATATGAATATATCCATTTTTGTTATTATGTCTACGATTTTTGTTCGGCGTCATATTTCTTCGTTTGTTATTTTGTCTTTTAGACATACTCCTAAAATTTGTCATTCAATGGACCTTTGCGCACATTTAAGTATATGTCTTGGCAGTGAGTTATCAATTAAATATAATTAATCAAGACTTTTCCACATAAGGGAGTGTGAATAACAGACTAGTCAACCCGTCGCGTTGACTCTTTAATGCTGCATTTACACGCTTGCCATGGCTTGGAAAACCACCACAAACACCAACGTGTAAACGAGGTGATTGACTTGGCTTGTATGAGCTTGCCAATGCTTGTCTCGATCTGGGCAAGTGTCGGTTTTTCGACACAGATCAAAGGAATTTACGGCAAATGTATTAAAATACCGACGTGCACGCCAACGTGTAAATGGCGTCCAAGCGTTTGTGAAGGCTTGGAGCTTGCGGTGGCTTGCCAAACCATGGCAAGCATGTAAATGTAGCATAACATGCTAACGCCGGGAGGAAATTTCTCTGTTTCATTTCACATACCTATAATATTAAAGGAAGTCGGGCTAGTGCCAACACTATGATGCTTGGTTTATTGGATTCTTCTCCGCTCCGGATAACAGAATAACTATTAAAAATGGATAACAAATAATATTAAATGAAAGTTAGTATGGAAAAAACTTCCTAACAACAACGACATCTGTGAAAATTCCATAACAACACAAATTTTATTAAGGGACTTGATAACCATTGGTTTTTAAAACATTGGTACGCAGATTTTTGATGGATATATTTCGAGCTTTCAGAAATATTTTTTTAACATTTAAACATACACGTATTTTTGTATAAATTACAAATTAGAAATCAATATTCATATAGTAACTACTACAGGACAACGTCTGTCGGGAAAGCTAGTTTAACATAAATTTCAGGAATCATCCTTCGTATTGTGTGGGTCAGGTAGTAATGATGAATTTCGCATACAACACACTATTTTAATTTGTGTAAAATTGGCATGTCGCGTTTTCTCATTTTCTTTACCTATGCTTTTATTACTTAGGTACCGTTATTCACTTGTTTTTTTAGAACGACGGCTGCCTTCCTCATACGCTTAATTCTTCCGTGTAATATTTTAAAGTTCTTCATTTTTGAAACTTAAAATATAATGTATGTTTATTTTTGTTTGTTTCAGTAATGTGTGGCGTAGGAGTGGAATTGGCTGTGTACCACAATCCTGCTGGTATTTATATATTGTAAGTACCTACTTTTTCTTTTGAAACTTTTTTGACTATCTCACATAACATTTCCTAAATTTGATTATCTTATTATTTAGGGCCGGTCTTAAAAACGGCAGACCAACATACCTCAGTTAAAAAATGATATATTATTGTTGGTTACTATGGTTCCAAATGGTAACTATTAGCTATTGTATATAAGACAGTATGCCGCACTATGGAGTTAAAACTCTTAAAAATCGGTAAAAATTATTTTATGCATGTTTTCGTAATTTTCGCCAATTTTTTTAGGGCAAGTATTCCATAGTGCGCCGTCGTAAATTTTGTCAATACCTAACTAGAATACTATTTTTCATTTAATTGATGCAAATGCAATTTAATCCCAAAGCACGAGCTCTGCTCAATTTTGGGGGTAAAATATACCTATATAAAAAAATATGTATAAATTTATTATTGCGTATATGTGTTTTTAATGTTCTTTTATTTTCTTAATAAAAATATTTGAATTTGAAGAGTCTGGGTACCAGAACTAATGCATTGATCTTATATTCTACCAGCCAGAATGAAGGACAATAGACTTTAAATAAAATAAAATAAATAAATCTTACTCCATACCACTAAAATTTCATTTCACTAAAGTATGCGTGAATTCTGAAACATCAGATTGAATGAAAGTGACTTTAAATGTTCGAATTTTCGAGAAAAATATCAATATGCTTCGATTATTTCTTTTAGGATTTCCAGATGAAAAAAACTAACGTAACAATTATTACATATTATAACAGAATAATTATTAAAAATTTGAAAAGAAAATGCATAAAAAATAATATTCAAGTTAATATGGAATGTATTTCTTGCGACGCCAACGCCATCTATGAAAAGTTCTTTAACAACAAAATGATTGTTTACCTGACAACCATTGACATTAAAAATATTGGTACGCAGATTATTGATGGATTTTTTTCGAGCTTTCAGAAATAATTTATTAACATTCAACAACGTAGGTATTGTATTAATTACAAATTTGTAATGAATATCCATAGTACGGACTACACTGCAGTGTTCCGCAAACGGTGTGCCGCGGCACACTGGTGTACCGTGGTTATCGGTTGGTGTGCCGCGAAAAATAGAGACCCAAGTCTTTTTATAGGCTCATGGTTCGGATTTGGTTTCTGTATTTAAAAAAAATGAATAGAAACACTAGGTACTAATTTATATTAACAGTAGGCAGATAACTGCCAGACATATTCGCTCATTTAAATGAGCTCAACAGAAAATGCATGACAGGAATTCTAATATTCGAACGTCTCTAGACCAAATTTAAAGCTTTCGCGCTAATTGGTGTAGATCAGGCAGGCTGACAATGGTAGGTAGTGGGTTCCTTATGAAATGTTTCCACACGTCATGCCTAACGATTGAGAAAAAGGTGGCGGTATTGATAATGAAACATGAAACCCTTGGAGCTATTAGCAGAAAACTGTCAATTTCCTAAGTGTGACCTGCAACTTATGGACTGAGTACGAAATGTATTTTCGAATGTCATTTCTTTTGGACACTGATCGGACATTAAAATAAAAAATCCAAAGAAGAGACTGAGCCTAAATATCCCTGCGTTCAAAGCATGCTGTTGCAATTCTTAAGCGAATAGCGGTAGGTATAATATGCATTGAACACATGGTTAGGGAAGGGGAGGAGGAAATGTTACGGTACGTTCAATTGGGGGGGGGGGGGGTAAAAATTCATTGATGAAATTTCTTGATTTGGCAGGTGTACCTTGAACACAAAAAGTTTGCGGAACACTGGACTACAGGACGACGTCTGTCGGGAAAGCTAGTCTTATATATAAAAATGGAGAGCTATTTTTGTCGTGTAGGCTTTTATCGGGAGAAGGTTGATTTAGAAGAAATAATTTAAAAAAATGAGTGGAAAATTAGAAAATTTAAGAACACTATAAAAATGGAGATTTATTTCCCGATATCATCGCATCACGCCTAAACGGCTGGACCGATTTCGCTAATTCTTTTTTTGTCGTGTAGGCCTTTATCGGGAAAAGGTTGATTTGGAAGAAAAAAATGCATAAAAATGAATGGAAAATTAGAAAATTTAAGAACACTATAAAAATGGAGAGCTATTTACCGATGTCATCGCATCGCACCTAAACGGCTGGACCGATTTCGCTAATTATTTTTTTGTCATGTAGGCTTTTATCAGAATAATGGCCTTTTAGAAGAAAAAATAAGAAAAATGCATGGAAAATTAGAAAATTAAAGAAAACAAAGAAAGTAGGTAATCTTTTTAGTACTTTTTACAATAAAATTTAATTAAAAAAAACCACCGGCAAACTGAATCGTAATTATACATAACATTGCTATTAAGGAGTTATACTTAATTGAAGTTCATTTTATAAGGAGTTTTGATAAGTTTTAACACAAGGAATACATGATTATATTGAAGAACAAGTAGAATATTTTTTTTGTTTGTTTGAAAATCAATTCTTCGTTTATGGGCTGATTTTTAGAGGATGAGTACATACATATAACGTAAATATAATCTGCATCGTTAATATGTAAAAAAAGCTGGATATTTTTTGCTAATGACCTAGCATTTGTTTCTTTATTGAAAATAAAAATTACTACACTTCCACCATGTTGTAATAGAAGTTAGAAAAAAAATCACAAATACTGCATTAAATGAGCTTTTTAATTATTTCCACTGTTTTGAAAGAGAAGATTTAAGAACGCAATGTTGTGTGAAAGTGAATGTCGAGAACTTGGAAGTATGACTATTTAGGTAATTCATTTAGAAGAGATGCAATGCATGATGATGCATTGAAAGAAGGAAATTGGTTGGGAGAAGGGTTGGCGGTGCACTTAGACCTCTAAGAAGATATCTCTGAAATCGACAATTGATGCACAATGTAATCCTGATACCATCCATGATTTATGGGAGTGAAACATGGACATGGACGAAAAATTTTGAAGTTGGAATAAATGCTGTGGAAATGAGATCACTGCGTAGGATATGCGGAAAGAGACTTATTGATAAGGTGAGGAATGATAATATAAGAAAGGAATGTGGAGTGGATGTTAGTGTAGTGACTAGAATGAAAGTGAATAAAGAAAGAAGGTTTGGGCATGTAAAGAAAATGAACGAAGAGAGTATGACTAAAAGGATATATAAATCTGAATGAATAGGTGCACGCAGACGAGGCCGACCTGGAATGACATAGACCGACCATATCGGTGCCGTCTTACGGGAGGGCCAAGTCAGGAGCAAAAGGAGCATGTATGCGGAATGTTATGCGTTTGGAGGAAGCGAATGAGTTTGGATTGGAAAGAATGGAAATGGAAATGGAATCAGCGTGGTGGGCAAAAAAGTATTGAAACCTCAATGCGTATTTTGAATCGGTACGGAGATGTTCCTTATCGTACTTTGATTAATCAATCAATATTATTTAAACTGAGAAAAATAACTATTAAAATATCGAATATAATGACATACCTAAATTCTTTTTTTTTACATCGATATTATCATCAAATCAATAAAAATTAAAACTCCCTTTGAACTCCACTCAGGAGCAAAGTGAGGCAATAAGAGCTCTCCATTGCTCTCGATCTTGCGCAATAATGACCTCTTCCCACATCACATTAACATAGGTTATAAGTTTTTAATGTCAAAATAAACTCAGACCCAATGAATGCAGTATGCAGGTTTTGCTAATGCCAGTAAATAGTCATTCGTGTTAAATAACTAAAAAAAACGAATTTGAGCTCTGTTGCATAAACCCTAGAGTACCCATATTATTTATTTCGATACGAAGTTCGACGGGTCAGCTAGTATTTAATAAAAATAACCAAAATAATCATCATCTTAGTAAATGCTTATCTTAAAAATACTTCATTCATGAAATAAAACCTTCTTAGAATTTGTCGTTATATAAACCATTCTGAGAACAGTTTCCTTAAAATATTCAATGGTTGTGTTTTTCCAAGTGGGTTACCTGTCCTCACCTTTTCATCAAGAAACATCTCCTTTAGAACCCATCTTAAGAGCTGGTCTAAGGACCTTCCTCTTGTTTTAGCCCGTTACAAGAGTACTTGACCTTTCCCGATTGCTCCGTCGAGGATCCTACGCAGATAAGGAAGACAATACCATCTTATTAAACACGACCCTTGGAAGGAACTCAGGGGCATCCGTAATCTATCTATATATTAATACGTGAAGCAAAAACTTTATACCTACACCTTTTGAAGAAATTGCGCGGATGAAGGAGTATGAAATTTCGCACACTTATAGTTTATATAGAGAAAGAGTGGCGCATGCTAATATATTTTTTTTTAATTATAAATAAAAAATAGATTAAATCCATAAAGAAAACATTACAAACACTATTGTACCTAATGTTATGTATTTGATAATCACACACACTTCGATGTATTTGACATTGACACAGACGCATATATTATTTTGTTTGTCAGTGGTCAAATTGAGAATAGATTAATATTGTTTGTCTTTAATAACATTAAAATTAACTTTGGACATATCCAAATCCAAACTCCCTCTACGCTCCATTAATGGGCATAGGGAGGCAACAAGAGCTCTACATTGCGCTCGATCTTGCGCAATGTTTATGACCTTCTCCCACACTATGTTCAGATTCCTCGAAGGATCGGACATGTGTTAAGGATGCCGAATGATAGTTGACAGAGGAGAGCACTGTTCTTCCTCTCATCAGGGTCCCGAAGAAGAGGAAGACCCTCTCATACTGAGTTCCACTCCTATGGACATATAATCGACATTTCAAATTTGATGTATCCATGTCTTTGTTTTTGAATGAAAATGGTGAAATAGCGCTCGCTCGGTCTTTGACAATGGAAACATACTATATGTTTAAACTTATAATTGAAATTTGTAATGGTCGAATTTCGAGCACTGGTGACCACTAGTAATGATAAAATTTCTCCATGTCTTGGGGGAAATTAAAATAATAATATCTATTAAGTATACAAAATGTTCTTTCGTTTGTGATAAATTTTACTAATTTCATCACTTTATTTTGCTTTTGTTTTTTTTACATCCACCACGCTTTGATTATAGATAGGCAGAGAGAACAGGGGCCTGCTCTTGAGTAATAATTCTATACCGATTTATACATCTCAAAATCGCAGAATGTTACTCCCGACACTCTTTTGACAAAAAAGTTCAATGTCGAGCAATCGCATTTGAAATTGCCGTGTGCGACAAGAAGTGATCTTTTTTTTTATATATATTTTACTAGCTTTCCCGGTAACTTTGTCCGGTATATCTCACTATTTTTTTTATTATTTCTTATGCATTTTTTTTCCACTTTTATCTCTTTGATATCTTATCCAATGGGTAGGTATTTCTATTAGCATTATCTGGGAAGTGTTAATTCAATTTTATTTCCATATATTTATCATCGGTATACAGTTCTTGACAATTCTACAGACAGATCTTTCTTTTCTGACCGGTAGGTACATTTGAAAGTGGCAGAGAATGGTATCCTATCTGCAAAACATTACCTACCTAACATCTTTTTCAGGACTTTTTCAGGAGATAGTAAAATAATTGATTCTGTTAATTTTTTGGAACTTCGTTCGATGGAGTGGCATGTACCTCCACACGGCCGTAGCAAAAGCTATCGCATGGAGAGGGTCCGTCACCCCCCCCCCCCTTAAACATAACAATAATTGTTCCAAATGATTTTGCCATACTCACTTGAAAAATCATTTACTCCAATTATTTGCGAGTTTTGATTGCATCGGATGCTTAGCGGGGGAGGGGGAGGGGGGGGAAGATGGGGGAGAGGGGGGGTGGACCCCAAATCTCCCTCTCCTTATGTACGCTCATGTAGGTACCTATGTTTTTCAAAAGCCCTTGCACCATTGGGAAAATATTTTCCTTTATTGTTTTGTCATAACTTTTTCAATGGACAAACCATCGACAGCACCAGGCGGCAACAAAACCAAGTGCACACCTTCTCTTAACTCTTCAATATCATAATAGTTATTCGGTTATCAGGGGCGTAGAAGAATCCAATTAACCAAAAATCATAAAAATCTGTCCAGCCGATCTCGAGATATAAGTGTTCGCACTAACCCGACTTTCTTTTATATTATAGATTAAATAGCTGTCTCGTGCAGCTAGCTATATAGTTCGTTGACGCTACTAGTCAGGTAGGTAGGAACCTGCGTAGTTTTGTATATAGCTTCTGAAGTATTTTTTTTTTACATTTTTATTGAACAGTGCAATTAAATAAAGTGTTTTACGTACACCGACATTTTGTTGTAGATTATCTAGGTATGTTTTTATTTATTCATCTACTAGCTTATACCCGTCTTGCTTTACGTTTTTGATTCCGATTGTCAGGCTTGATCGGTAGGTAATTAAACAGATTCTAGTCTAGCATCCCATTGCTTAACATACCACTTTAACTGACATAAGCACAGAAAAAGAAGAATGACACTTTTACAATTTTTGTTTTACCGACCTCATAATATTATACGAACCTATTCAAACCACAGAGCTCTCTCTATAAAAACTTGCAAATTATGTCCACAGATAATATAAATATACTGATTATGTCGGTAGGTTCGTATAATATTTTATTTTTTTTGGAGGTCTATAATAATAAAAAAAATATTATACGAACCTACCGACATAATTTGCAAGTTTTCATACAGAGAGAGATAGCTCTGTGGTTTGAATCTTAGCTACATACATTGCCTGCTTTGATATTAATTGGGCAACCCACCCATAGAGGGTGATTTGTATCTGTCAAACTGCAATTTTTTTCATTAAATCTTTATTTATTGAGAATAATAAGCTTTTAATAACATTTATATGTATAACAAATCAATCTACAATTATTTTATTACATTTTCATACCGTAATACCAAGATCCCATTCAACGTTTACATGAGTAATTTTGTTTCCAAAAGTCTTTTTGAGAAATTTGTATGAAGATCCTAAAAAGTACAGTTTTTTTAAATAGCTCTAAATATATTAAAGTTAATGCAGCAAATTGTATTTAAGAACCTTCTCCAGCATTTTATACTGCTCTGGGCATATTAATATCTATCTTAGCATTTGTATTTTGAGCGTGATGTTCACATATACGGTTAAAGTATTGTCAAAGGCAAATAAAAAAAACATTTCTAAATTATTATATAGAGAAGATAATCTACGTAACGTTTGTCATGAATCACAATTTTAATTGGTGAGTTACTCATAAAACCGGCTTGTATCTATGAAAAATAGAATAACTGTGAAAGACATGTGAGTCAAATTCGTAGTGTGGTGATATATTCTCTACACCTACCCCACAATTGACATTTAATAGAATGCTTGAAATACTTGTAGTGAACTATAAGCTCATAATACAATGCTGCGTCTGGCACAAATCGTCCCTCTAGGGATGGGATGCCATAAACATAATAATAATAATAACAATGCTGCCCTTATGCTTTGCAACGACAAAAGTAAAAACTGTAACGCAACGTCTTTTCTCTGGTCATAATCCTAGGAATAGTTGGCAGCAATGTTTACCACTCTTTCTCTCCAGCTATATCTATAGATTCCTTATATTTAAAAAAAACTATTCAAGTAGGTGCATAATTGAAATAATAAAATATCCTGTATATGAAATATTGACTACAGGTACTTATTTCATTTCCATATCTGGATATATCAAACTCAAAATAATCGCCGCAAATTGTTGAAGAGTTCTGCATCTAACTTGACATCAATGGTTGGTGTGTTATAACGTCAAGTTGCAAGTAACAACATCTAGTAGATTATTACAGAGCGGATAAAAATCAACTTGATTATGCAAATAAACTCACCTTCATAGTTTAACAATACTCTCTATTTTGGTGGTTCAACTTAGCCCATAGTAGGATTCGAAACCTACTGAGATACTCACTTGACGTCAATAGACGTTGTATTATTATTATGTTATTTATAGGTGAAAAATTATGTGGCAATTAGGCAAAACTATTTAGTGTCATTTTGAGAAAGGCATTGGAATCAAAACAAAACTACACCAATACAATATAATTTAAAAAAATATATGAAGTTACATATAAGGAAATTTTCAATGGATCAATGCAGGTATATCAATATCAAATCTAGGTATTTCTTCTTATCCTTATTGATAAATGCCATTATCTATTAAAATTATAAAAAAATTGAACCAAAATGTACATAGGAAACAAATTCAAATGTAAGTTATTGCCTTCTGAAATAATTTAAAAAAATATATGAAGTTACATATAAGGAAATTTTCAATGGATCAATGCAGGTATATCAATATCAAATCTAGGTATTTCTTCTTATCCTTATTGATAAATGCCATTATCTATTAAAATTATAAAAAAATTGAACCAAAATGTACATAGGAAACAAATTCAAATGTAAGTTATTGCCTTCTGAAAAATGTCAAGTTGTTCAACGTAGAACCATTTAAATAGTAGTATTATTTATGGGTATGAATAAATGAATGAAAGAATTTTTGTTTATTTTTTGTCCAATCATTATTTAATTCATAAAACATAAAATCAACAATTGAAACATAATATGTATAATCTCAAAGTTTTTTGTTAGATCTAGCAGAGTAAAAAAATATTCTCTTAAACAAATGGAAACCAGAAAAGATATTCCGACCCACCGTTATAAAAAAAACTATTAGTTATTCACTTCTTAACCCAAAAGTATTATATCATTTTTATTCCATAACCGAAATAAAAAATTTAAAGTTTAAATCTGATGCTAGAACACAGAAATCCATACAATAACCTAGAATCCCGACTCGCGTTCAAAAGTGAAGCCTAAATATTGCAACTTTTGACAGTTTGGTTCCCAAAAGAATGTGGTACAGCGTATATTTATTCAGTAGTTTTCTCGTGTTTTTTACAATAAAACATATTTTTACGTTGAAATAAGTGAAATTAGATCATTTTTAAGTTTCTTTATAAATGTACTGTCAAAATTGCCGGCCAAATCGGCTTCACTTTTTACTACGAAGAATATATGAAAATCTATGTGCTAGAAACACACTATTGTGTCAGCTTGTGTTGTGTCGAGCCAGAAGCATTATCGTTTTTATATTTATTTATTTATTTTCTGTCAAAATTAAGCATTGCTCACCATTACAGAGTAATCCTTTGCGGTAATAGTGGTTAATAATATGGTTTAAGATACATTTAGGCTCTATATGAAGCTGATATGCTTCTAACGGGTTGAGAACTTATTTATAGTGATATGTGGTAAAATTGATAAAATCGCTGGCATCCGCAAGACACTGTTATTGATTATGGTCAATCTTCTTTACATCCCATAAGCAGCCATTGAATATTTTTTCAATATAATTGTTTCCCTTCTCAACTAAATGGGAAATTTGAATGAGTTCTCTAACATGGATCTGCAATATAAAGTTTCTGATTTAAAATACACATAAAGAAATCCAAGAAACATAATTAATGAAATTCTTACATAGGTAGCTTACCATATTGTCTTGCAAAAATTAAACCAATGAGTTTCTTTGTTAGAAATGCACTTTTATCAATCAATTTGATCCTTAGAAGTATGTACTGCTATGTCAAAAAGGTGGGATGAAAGCAATTAGTCTCGTTGAAAACACGTTTGCCTCAGGAACCTGAAAAAAATATCAACAAAATAAATTAATTTTGTGATTTCGGTAAGACACTAATTCCCGCCTTATAACATAACTTTACTATTCTGCAATTGTTTTAGCAACTCATAAATGTTTTAAGTTACGGCATAGGCTTACAGATATTTTAATCAATTGATGACTTACCAGTTTTATTTTCATTAAACTCAATTGAAAATAAGGTAATTATATTTTTCATAATCGACGATATCGATCCGAACCTTTTGTTTGACAACAAAATATGACGTATTGGTATAGTGAAGTATCAACCATCCATGGATAACCAAAGATAATAATATAATTCAACACAGTTAGGTACTATTAAATTATTTTATGATGTATATTTTTGATTTACTTATATAATGGTCTCTTAAAATATTTCGACTTATTAAAAAAAATTTAACACACAAAAAACCACTTTAAATGTGAAGAAGAATTATTAAAAAAATCATTCTTATTTTGTTTTCATATTATGAAGCTAAGACAAAAAATTACATATTAAAAAGTTCGTCTATGGTAACTTACTGTCAATTATTGTTATTCTGACAGCCAAACAAAAACAACAGGAATTCTATTTTCAAAAATTTTGTAAGTTTTTTAATATATTGAAATATTTTTGTAAGTAGGTACCTAAGCTATATTTAATTATTAAGATTTTTACCTATCATGAAGTTTTTAGTTGTGAATTGTAAAAATATGGGTATATAAAATATGATACTTTGAAATTGCTGTCTCTCCTGTAACTAAACTTTGACAGATTTTGATGTTTTGTAATATTGTTTTCTAGGCATGGAGTTGCAGTCTATCTGAAATAATAATACCTGATACATTATGCAGTCTAAATGGATTTAATGAAGATCTTAAAAAGGTATAAAAGCTACACTTTTAAACAAATAATACTATGAAAGATTACAAATGAAGGTTTTATGCAGAGCATATCATATCAAATATGTATCTAGCAGTTGATTGTTTTATTCTAATTTGAAGTTCATAAGTAGTTTGATATACTTTCTAAATCCTTAATATTGATTCTAATCAAATTCTCATAACATGTATTTTTAAAACAAATCCCTGAAAAAGCAAAATTTTCTAATGTCGTCTTATATATTTGCAACCATGGCCATGTAATCACTGTATTTTGCTTTCATATATTAATAGAATCGTTTTTTTTTCTAGGTCAGAACACTCAGAACCTTGCAGGGATTTTTGATATATCAAGAAATGCTGCCAAACTTTATATTACCCACCTTGTTTTGTGATGAATATAACATTAAATAAAATAAATTAAAGGTAAGAGAACATAAGTTTGCATTTATCTACATAAGAATTTTGAGCTCGATATAGTTTCGTGATAAATATTATCTAATATATGTTATCTTTGAAGAAGTTTTACGCGTACCTGCATTATATTGCTTAATTTTTATGTGGATAAATCAAGTGAATTTTATTACCAAAATACCTACATATCTGATTCTTTTCCAAAATAAACAGGAAGTTTTGTTTGCTGTCAAATTCATTCTGGTAATGTATTGAGATTAGATGTGTATTTTACACAGTATTACTTAATTATTATGATGTGTGTAAAACCAAATATATTTTTTGACTATAAACATACACACATACCTGACAAATCCATTATCTTGTAAAATAGGAATGTCATCACTTCCTGTCAGATTGGCTCTCTTTCAGCGTTCTGTTTTACCGATCAAATCTACTAAAGAATATTCATACTCATTTCAATTTTCAAATATCATTTTTTCTCTAAAATCTTTATGAAAGAACAATTTTTAGATTGAAATGTATTATGAATTTAATTTAATGTATCTTTATTATTTTTTACCAACATTTAATATGATTTTATCAGGTAGCTACATAATTACTCATCTATCTGGCTACGACAGTTTGACACAAAATGTGGCCATAAATTTTTTTAAATGTGTCAAATAACAAAATGGAGGAAATATTTTTCCAAAATCTTTCTTTAAATCTTTATTTATTGAGAATAATAAGATTTGAATAACATTTATATGTATAACAAATCAATCTCCAATTATTTTATTACATTTTCATACAGTAATACCAAGATTCCATTCTACGTTTACATGAGTAATTTTGTTTCCAAAAGATGGCTTACTGTCGTTTGTGAAAAATTTGTATGAAGATCTTAAAAAAATAAAGTTTTTTAAATAGCTCTAAATATATTAAAGTTAATTTATCAAAGAGTATTTAAGAACGCTCTCTGGAATTTTGCGCGGCTTTTCGCATATTAATATCTGACCTTAACGTCTGTTTTCTATGATTGATGCTCGTACAAAAATATAAACGGACTAAAATATTATGTAGAAGATATATTAATACGTGATGGAAAAACTTTGTGACTATTTTTACGAAAATTGCGCGGAAGGAGGAGTATGAAATTTCTCAGACTTATAGTTTATGTAGAGAAGGGGTGGTGAATGCTAATATATTTTTTTTAAATTATGCATAAAATAATAGATTAAATCAATAAAAAAACGTTACAAACACTACTTTATTTGATACTCACACACACTTCCACAGACTACATCAAATTCAGCATCAACTTCATAGAAACAAATGTAAAATAATGAAAAGCGCCTCATTACGGGCGCAGAAAGCTTTTTTAAGGCGGTATATTAAAATGGAAGGTGGAGCGGGAAATGGCGGATTTGATACTTACACACACTTCTATACAGACGCATATATACTTTTGTTTCTGTGGTCAAATTGAGAATAGATTAATTAATTAATTACTGTTTCTGACACTCCCAAGTGCCTGATTGGGCCTGTGGGTGAAGAAGTAAATAAATAAATTGTTTGTCTTTAATAATAATAGAAAAAACTTTGTACATATCCACATTTCAAATTTGACGTATCCACGTCATTGTTTTTGAAAGAAAATTTTGAAATAGCGCTCGCTCAATCTTTGACAATGGAACCTCAGTAATGTTCAAACTTATATTTTAAATAAGTAAACTTCAAATTTCGGGCACTGATCGACCACTAGTTTTTATAAAATAGTAGACGGGTATCAGCTAGTAATAACACAATTCCACCTTTAGCTAGAGAGCCGCCGTCATCTAATCAAAATAAATTGATAATTTCAGTAAGATTTCATGAACCCTCGGGCTTAGAACAATGGGATTATCTCCTTGCCTGCTAATCTATAAATATTACAACTAATTTAAGTAAATGTATGAATAATTCGTGTTTTAAGCTGGATTTAGTTTGAATCAATCTTCTTTAATTTGTATTGGGCAGAGATGGCGAACC
This sequence comes from Mystacides longicornis, assembly GCA_963576905.1. Classification (NCBI taxonomy): domain Eukaryota; kingdom Metazoa; phylum Arthropoda; class Insecta; order Trichoptera; family Leptoceridae; genus Mystacides; species Mystacides longicornis. The sequence goes on from OY756434.1 coordinate 6,067,500, forward strand.
GTCGCACAGACAGGTATTTAAAGAATCTATGCGGCCAAAATTATATTTATGATATATTAGGTTTTTGATGATGAAAATAAAATAAATAAGACATTTCAGTACATGCACATTTATCTATATCTATAAAACTGAATGTTTGTGTGTGTATGTCTTATAGATTCAAAAACCAGTGAACGTATTTCAATGAAACTTTGGTGATCTATTCCACTAATGTTCGGGAAGGTTTTAGCGGAGTATGAGTTCAATACCACTCCTTGGAGGGTAGTTGGAGGGTAAAATGTTAAAATGTAAAAAAACGTTGATAGGAGTAAGTAATTGTTATATTTGGTAACTAGCGAATATATAATGTTGAAGAAAAAATAACAACTAACGACTCTAAAAATTCATTACTAATGTTCGATTTTTAAATGGAACAAACCACTACGGGCTTACGACCGTCTTCTACTGTTTTCGACATGTTGAACATGTTGAGAATTCTCATGATTAAGAGTTTCGGAGACAAACATTACCACCTAATGGCGAACGTTGTTAACGTAAAGTGATCACACTAAGCCAGCCTTCGAAATAACAGTAGAAGACGGTCGTAAGCCCGTAGTGGTTTGTTCCATTTAAAAATCGAACATTAGTAATGAATTGTTAGAGTAATTAGTTGTTTTTTTTTTTTTTTTGTTTATTACTGCATTCATTCAGTTACAATGTCTGATATTAATGAAAGTCGGGTAATTGCGAACACTTATAACTCGAGATCTACTGAACAGATTCTTTCAATGTTTGATTTATTGGATTCTTCTCCGCTCCGGATAACAGAATAACTAATAAAAAATTGAAAAAAAAATGGGTAAGAAATAATATAAAATATAAAATTTATGTTAGCATGGAACGGATCACCTGTGACGCGCCAACGCAACGCCATCGCGGGTAGTTCCCTCTTATTCTTGCAAACGTAATTGCCGCTCTTACAGTAGCCCATTTCACATTCTCCAATTTTTATACAAAGTCAACATCGGGCACATAGAGGTAAAATGTCTGCGCGCGCATATTATATTCTCGCGTTGTTCCCGTCTGAGTTTTGAATACGAATAAAATATGAATGTTTTGGAAATATTTCAAAATGTTCATATTTTCACTCAATCGAATTAATTATATATATTTTTTATGGGGGCGCAGTGCACATTATGTACATAAACGGGCAACTTCGTTTTAGAACCACAGGACAACGTCTGTCGGGAAAGCTAATATTCTATAAAGTACAAACATTGAATTATTATTATATTATGTTCTCCATTTGTGACCATACTTAGGGGCATAGTGAGGCAACAATAGGAAATTATAATAGCGTTTAAATTAATTTTCAGCAAAAGATATCGAAATTTGGTTTATAAGTACAAAATCATATTTATTGTGTAACTTAATAGGTATAGAAGTGGTTGGTAGCTTAGCGGAGCCGTCGCTGACTTTCATACTGGAGGTTGTGGGTTCAATCTTAGGTGCCGACCATCTTCCTTTTCCATCACTTTGAGTGGGCAAAGAGCTATTCACATTTTATTTCAAATATTAGAATTATATGTACAATATAAAAAATTTAATAAAATAAGTAAGGTAATTGCTGTTTTAATAATTTTAATTTAATGGAAAAAGTGGAATATTATGTAGATCCTTTTATAACTTTTTTCATGGATGCCGTCATAATATTTTGGGAATATGTTTTGTGCATTTTGTTTATTTTGTGTCCTTTTAATTTATTTTTTAATCATTTCTTTCATTCGCTTACCATAAGTTCACCACCCCTGTTTTGAAATAATTTCACGCGAGAAATGAGAGCGATAGATTAGCTGTGGTAGTAATAATATAATAATTATTTACATAGTCCCGGAAGGTTACGAACTAATTGGGATATTTTATATATAAATGTTTAAACAGTAAATCCTGCTATAATAATATAAAATCTCCTTAAAACCAAATCATTGAATTTTGCTACTTTTTTGTTTGTTTTTCAAGTCAATATTTTGGTCTACCCCAACTTTGCGATCACCGCAGGAAAACAACTAGAGATGCGGGTTCGAAACATGCAAAAGTCATAGGATTTTTCGTCATTATTCATCATTTTTAATGATTTGGGATTTCGGGTATTTCGATAAATAATTTGATCAAATAAGTGTTGAACGAATATGTAACACCCTCTAACAATTCTTTAGGTACTGATGTTCGGTTTTTAAATGGAATAAACCACTACGGGCTTACGACCGTCTTCTACTGTTATTTTGAAGGCTGGCTTAGTGTGATCACTTTACGTTAACAACGTTCGCCATTAGGTGGTAATGTTTAAGTCTCCGAAACTCCTAATCATGAGAATTCTCGATATGTTCAACATGTCGAAAAATCTCATGTATACAACTAGTAGATATTTAATAATTAATGAGATAAAGAGATAAAAGTTGGAAATTATTGAGAACAAGAGAGCAACCAAATTTAAAGACTGCGACTTCTGTCATGTATTTGGCGCCAGAATATGAATAGGTATATCCATTATTGACAAAAATAAATGTTGAACGTTGATGTTAACGTCAAATTATCACACTAATGCTCTGTTTTCCTAAGAATGAGCTACTGCTGTAAACAGCGGTGAATGTGTCCGTTTAGAACATTGTTATTATTGCAACCGTAGTAACAAAAAACGTCATAACAATCCAGTGCATAAACCAGCCTTCGAAACAGCAGTAGAAAACGGTCGATAGCCCCTTGTGGTTCAAATTCGTATAAAATACGGTTATTGAAATCTTAATCTAAATAATTTGAAATATTTGGTTCTGCATACAGGAAAAAAAGACTGAAAATTCCCATGCTCTCGGTAGGATTCAAAAAATCATTTGCTGAGAGTACGAAACTGTCATGTTGTAAGATATATTTTTGGATTTATGAAATGTTTGGGACATCTGATGGAAATTTTGCTTTTACAGGACTACAATTAATTTCTTTTGTTGTGTCTTTTTTTTAAATGAATCGGGGCTCTTTTTATTTTGACATCTTTCCCGGAAGGTCCGTGTTTTGGAATATGAGGATGGCTTTTAAAATGATGGAATTTGATTTGGTTTTCAGAATTGGTGCTGCCGTAGTTTTCTTCCTAGAACTAATGTGGGTGGTGACACTCTTCATGGAGCTGTGTACACAGTGAGTATCTCATCTCTTTCCTACTTTTTTTCTATTTATAGTTCTTATCAATTTATTTCTACTACTATTCAGGCTAAAAACTTCAACCTTTAGTAGTTTTGAAACATCTCTAAACCAGTGAAATAAACTATTTCAAAACTTGAATGTTAACAATAGTTTCGCAATTTTTTATGTATTTCGAGGGTTTCAAGGCCTAATCTACGGTACTTGTGTTCCTCCGAGTGTAATAACTTCACATCGTTCATACTTCTAAGTGTTGTCTATATGTGAGGCTTCGGTCCAGTTTGACCCTAAGTATCTCGGTGTCAAACTGGACCGAAGCCTCACATATAGACAACACTTAGAAGATTTAAAGAACAAATTAAAGACTAGAAACAACATAATATCAAAGCTGGCTGGGACTAACTGGGGATGCAAGGCGGACGTGCTGCTCTGGCGCTTGTATATAGCACAGCTGAATACTGCGCACAGGTGTGGGAACACACACCTACAAAACTCAATGCGCATGGTGAGCGGTACGGTCAAGTCAACCCCGCTGCCCTGGCTCCCAGTTCTTTCCAATATCGCTCCCCCCGACCTACGCAGGAAGCAGGTGACTTCCCGGGAAATAACCAAATTGGAGCATAACCCGCAGCTGCCAGGCTATAATGATGTTTTCTCACCACCTCCACTCAGACTACCATCAAGAAACATCATGTGGAGAGAGTTGGCATCGTTTCCGCAGCATTTAACGCTCAATGAGGATTGGAACTCCCTCTGGAGAGAAGCAAGTGTGACAAATGGCCATTTGAAAGAAAACCCTCAAGAACGTGTACCTGGATTTGAACTGTCCCGAAAACAGTGGACCACGCTTAATAGAATCAGGACTGACCACGGAAGATGCGCAGAGTTAATGCATCGATGGGGTTTTTCTCCGAGCCCCGAATGTGAGAATGGTCGCCGCCAAACTATGGGCCACATAGTTGAGTGTCCAATTTTCGGTTTCCAGCGTGGTCTAACTGAAATCCACGGGGTCACTTCTGACGCAGCCAATTGGCTAAGAGACCTTCCATTAAATTTGTAATAGCCAGGTCTTTACCATATGATGCATTAAAAAAAATGTTCATACTAAATGCATGGTTATGTTTAAAACAATGTCTGCGTGAGTTGGACGAAAGCGCTCGAGATTCAATATAAACTTCGTGAAAGTGCAACATATAAATATTTAATTCATAATAATGAACTTTCACTACGTAAATACACAAACCCTCCAAAAAAGTACAAGAAATTATTTATTGTATTTTACTGTCTGGTTGAAAAAATCTTTCAAAGATAATTAAAAATTACAGCTTATTACTTATTCCGCGTAATTTGTTTGCGTAAGCATAGCTGGGTTAAATTGAGTAGAGGACTCCGCCTTGTCTGAAGCAAAAAAATTCTCATTAATAAATGAGAATTTTTTTGTTAAGCAATAGCTTACATTATTTTAACGTCAGAATACCACGAAAAAGGCAACGAAGTTTGGGCCATATAAAAGCGGATTCGTCTTGTTGAAAAACTGACTTAAGTCTATTTTATGTAAAATTTATTTACCTTTTTCTTCATTAGTGTATCTTGCTTTTTATTTTCTTCTGTCCTCATCCACCCGCGGCTTGCAAACCTGGTGACATTGTTTGCGAATATGATGACCTAGAGTCGCCGAAATTTTTTATATGGGTTTAATATCTCTCCACCATTTTTATCATAAGTATTAGACAACACGGTCCATATTCAGGTGCCAGGTGCCGACCATCTTCCTCTTTCACGACACAAGCTTTGATTAGCTTACTGTGAAAGAGTCAAAGAGTGTATTTGTGTTCACTTTGATAAAAATATTATATCCTTATTTCATTGCCACAAAAAAAATAAATGATTGAAAATTTTTCATTTGGTTCATTTTCGTTTTTCATTTCTTTGCAAACTCAATGCACCAAATCATATACATTTTATATTGGTAAGTTAATCGCTGATATATTTGTATGTGTAATTAAAAGCAACACAATATAATATTTCAATAATAATTTATCATTAATCTTGTCAGTTATGGGATTTTTAATCCGCAAATTAACCACATTCTATAATTTATTCATTTTTCAATGAAAAGTACGCGGATTATGCTGCAACAGACCTACAACATAATAATATATGTAATATTTTATAATTATTTTTGAATATATTGTTAATTCAAAATAATATTAATGGTTTTTTATTTATCGATAATACTGCCAACGTTGACTTTTAGAATTTTTGTAAATTTATGATTTTTATTTTTTTACACAAAATTGTCAGTGTTGTTTTGTCATAAATATGAAGAATGTGCCTAGGAAAACTCATTTTCAACAGAACTGTTTCATGAAAAAGGAATCCTCCATTCAACGATACCATTGTTTGTTGCCAACTTCAGACTGAGATTTTAGGGTATGATCAAAGTTTCATGAAGCATTCTTCACTTGTAATCGTAATAAATGCAGCCCTTATGGAACAAAATACACAATTCTGTATAAACATGATTGGATAAACTTGCAGCCAGATACATATACTACTGACCTCTGTGTAAAACCGCTGAAAGTTTGTTGGCAAGGTTTTTACGTGTAGCGCCATCTATGCACAATGGTGAAAAGCTTATCCTTAGAAGAATGATTAATATACAGCGCCATCTGTGCGGCGGCCTAAAAAACTGGTAGTAAAACCGTAGGAGAATACGAGTACAAAACGCCATCTGTGGAAACTGCGTCTCCTAGATTGTCTATGATACTATTTTATGATTTTTACCTAATTATCAGTTAGCTGAAACACATTTTTTTGTGGTGTCTCGTACGAGTATAAAAGCATTGTAAAACCAAGGCTCCGGTCTCTCTTTCTTCTGTCAGCGTGAATTAAACAAGTGCAACTGTAGTTCAGTGTCTCATTTCTACCAGCCTAGAGTGGAATGTTCTTCCAATGATAACAAATAATTGCCAATATGATATAAATGCAAGCGACCTACCAAATATCTATGAGTTTCTTCATAATACTCGTGCTTCGGGGAAAGCATGTTGTCCCAGGTTGAATCTTAAACTTAAGAATTAGGTCACACTGGTTCATTTGATTATAATGTCACATTTGGGGACGGCTGTATCTTGTCCCATTTTTTACAAATATTTATCAACTAGAGACCCACTAATAGTGTTAAATTTTTAAATGTTTTAAACAAACCACTACGGGCTTACGACCGTCTTATAACGATATATTATAGAAGGCAGAATCAGTGTGATCACTCTACGTTAACAACGATCCCCGCATTAGGTGCTATTGTTTAAATCTCCGAAAATCCTGGTCTAATTTTTTTTGAAAAATGGATATAGCCGGGTATAAAAGTAGACTGAAGCATATTTCCATTCCATTAAACGTAGCACAAGGAAAGTATCCCAAAATTTTCAAGAATCACTTCTTTCTTTTTTTTCACCCACATGTAATAACGTTATCCAAGGTGGTTCTGCCGTTTCGACATCATCAATTTTATCTCATTAAGAAACTCTTCACGAATCCCTGCCCGCACGTGGGGATCATTAGTTATCCACCCGAATTCCAACTTATAACCCACCCTAATTTTTCAAACAAATTTCCGAGGTCGTATTCACCAACAACCAACAGATGGCGAGATTAATAATAATCATTATTACTACCTAGTATTAGCGAAATATTTTAATTTCACCCGAATCGGAATTTAACGAACGAATTGATTTTAACGATTCGTTTTTATTTGACCTTTTTTTATGTAAATGGGCCATTAATTGCGGGCTATTTAGATTTATACAATTAAGGGTGTTGTTAAATAGGTTAATTTTGGATCGCCACGATACAAAAATAAATATATTCGGCCATACCCACAAATCAATTTCAAACCACAAACTGCTTTATTTAAAAAATTACGGTCAGTGGAAAAAATAGCTCAGCGATAGAAAATATTACGATCAAGCTGTCATCGAGATAGTTTAACGAATATCGCTAGATTGTGAGCTGATTTTGATCCGCCATATTGGATTTAACGTCAACTGATGGCTGTTTCGAGTATACAAGAACGCTTTTTGTAATAGATACACTGTATTTAAGTTTTCCCCCGTCCAAAAATGTGCTCCCTTTATATTTTGGTCCATTGTATTTTGGTTTATCATTTTAATAATAGGAAATTTAAAAAAATAAAGCAAATATACATTCTCGTAATCATTCGAGAGCTTACAACCATGATTTACCAACTAAATTTATAAGAAATAATATAATGACGTTTTGAAGAAAATATTCAAAGAATATACTTTTTAAGTAGGTACAGAATATATTAAAACTGAAGTGATCAAACATAAGTTAGTTCATTTTGGCTAAAACATAAAGGTTTCGTATGATTTTATAAGGACTTAACTATATTTTGATAATATAAAATAAATAATTAAAAAATAAAATCTGGCACCTATTCTGCACCTACTCGAAATCATTCAAATCTGACACAGCGCATCTTGGATGTAAGTACTCGCGTTGCCCGGCTACTATTTTGTTTGTTTACAAAATTTTGTATAAAATGTCATATTCATACATAACAAACTCGGATTAAATATATTTTTATAAATGAAGTAAAAACTGATCGGTGAGTTATACGTAATCTTACGATTAACGATTTTTTTATAGGCAAGACGGTAGTGTTCTCAAAAACTTACTTCTTTCTTCTTCTTCCTGTTAATCTCTTAATCTAGATCTAGGATCTGTTATATTTTTGGAATCAGCCTGGTTCTTTGGCTGCCGATGAACAGCTCTCTTTGCATCTCTTTGGTGATCTCCCCGGTGGTCTGCGCCGTTCTGGTATTTCCTCCGTTATTGTTTTTGAGAGTCTCTCTGGACCCATTCCGCCAACGTGGTATCTCCAGTGGCGTCTCCTCTCTCTACCCCATCTTACAACATCTTGTTGGATGTTGCAGGTCCTACGGATTTCCTCATTTCGGATTCTATCTCTGAGTGTTTTGCCCAGGATAGGTCTTAAGGTTTTCATTTCCTTTGGAAGGAGACTTTTAGTCTTGCCAAGGTTCAAGGATTAATTTGATTATAATACAACAATTACGGTAGTAAAATAATAAGTAATCCACTTTCACATTGTATTGCCACGTTGAAAAAAATCTCTTCATAAATCAACTTTTTGATTATTATATTACGAGTTGAAGTGATTTTTTCTCACATTTCTGCTGTCCTCCTCACTCAATCTTCTATCCCCATCTACCTATGTAGTTAGTCTTTTCTTTTGGCATTATTAATTGTTTTGTAACACCCCTCTCTTAAGTTAAGGGCAGAATCCTTTTCGTTATTAAACTTGTATTTCAAAAGGGATGTGATATTTCACGAAAATGAAAGAGGATGTTTTAAAATGAGGCGATTATCTATGTATTGTATTTTTTTATTATCTTTATTCATGTACTTTGTCCGAGGGTAGTTTTTTGCTTTTGTATTTTATTGCAATTGTGTAATTATTCTTATATTATTTAAAAACTTTGTCTTTTTATCATAGTTTTGTTTAACTAATCTGTAATATAAAAGAATGTCGGGTTAGTGCCAACATTTTTTATAACTCGACATCGGCTGTACCGATTCTTACGATGTTTGATTTCATGGATTCTTCTCCGCTTCGCATAACAGAAGAACTCGTAAAAATCTTAAAAATGCATAATAAATGTGATATTAAAGTTAAAAATTCTATAACAACATAATTATTGTTTATGACAACCGTCGACATTTAACATATTGGTACGCAGATGTTTGATAGATTTTTATCGACAGTTATGTCCAATCTACATTCAAAAATAGAAAAGCTTGTATTGTCGATTATGGATCGGAAGGATTGGATGTTACTCCGTTGAGCTTTCTCAGGAAAAGGGAGATAAAGGAGAAGAACATTATTTGCAAAGTGATTAAACCCTTTTTCTTGATTACTAATAACGAGCTATTTTTAAGTGCGAGGCACCCTTGAAGTAAAATTGACCTTGGTAACCTAGTGGCAGAGGCGCCGACTTCAGATCAAAAGATCCCAGGTTCGATTCCCGGTCATGTCAGAAATTTTCAATGTGTTTTTTCACTTGAAATTTCTACTCGGGGTTGGAATCCTGTCTCAGATTAGACGGGACCGGTTGTCTGCTAGAGAATGCTTCAAGCATAAAGTTCCGCCGGCTATATTGACACTGTATAGAAGAGTGTTATTTCTTTATTTTAAAATTGTTTGTTATTTGTCACCATACAAATTTATGTCATTTAATAAAAAAGCCATCATCTGAAATTCCAAGAATGATTCTAAAAAGATTGTAGATTGGTTTTTTATGATATTGTTTTCCCTTCAATATTCCCGAAGAGTCTTTTTTATTTAATTAAAAGCATTTTCCCGAATTAATTAATGTTATTATCTTTACATTAATTAGTTTGTTGCAAGCGACGAGAATTCCGTTTTATTATTACTAACGGAGAGGCCTTTTAAGGGTGGTTTCTTAATGACATGATTTTATTATTTCCGTATGTAAAGAACGCTCCTAAAACTTTATTATTGAATAATTTACATTTTTTTACGATGAAGTATGTACTCTTTGGATTGGATGTACTCTATACTAGCTTCATTGCCTGTAAGACGATAAGCATTGACAGAAATAAAAGTGAAAATAAAACTATAAATAGCACGTTTCATTTGCTTTTCCCTTTATCATGAAATTAAGCAAATTCTGACGCTGCAAATTGCACAGAATTTTTTACAAGTAAAATTTTTTCGAATAAACAACAACCAATGATTCAATAATGATGTTCGATTTCAAACAAAATGTAAAAATAACTGCGGGCTTACGAACATTTTCTACCGTTGTTTCGAAAGCTGGCTTATGGTATTCTAGAAATACGATACTGCTATTATAAACAACGATGAATGTGTCAGGGTAGAACATTGTTTGGCTGGGTTGTTACTGAAGCAACCAAAAACATGGCCGCAATAATTTTCATACACTGACTTCTTGAAAGTCGAGGGATCGCTACCTAGGAAACCAATGCATTACGTTAACAACGTCCGCCATTAGGTCGTAGTTCCCGTAAGGGACTTTTGGTTGTACTATACAATTTTGCTTTGGATACGTAACGGTATGGGGAGACACGACAGCGCACCTAACACAAACCCATCTTTATATTCATTATGGAGAGGAGATGAACATGGCTGCGACATTTGTAAAGGATGTCCAGTGACAGTTGTTTTAGGATAGTGTTGTTCTCCCTCTCATCAGGGTCCTGAAGACAATCTTGATGCTTTCGTACTTTCTTTGTTCCTTCGAAGCAGAGCCGAGAATTTTGGAGATGGCGTGGGAGGTCAGTGTACGTGCGCGAGACCGACGTGCTCTTGGTGCCTCCCTATGCCTATATATATAAGTGGGGTGTAAAGGGAGATTTGATTGATTGATTACTACTTATGGTCTAGCGGTTACGACTCAGGCTTTCGCACTGTTTCGTGCGGAGGCCGTGGGTTCGATCCCAGGTGCTGACCATTTTCCTCTTTCACGACACAAGCTTTAAGTAGCTTACTGTGAAAGAGTCAATTTGTGTTCACTTTAAGTGAGCACAGATTCATTTTTATATAAAAAAAAAATTATATAATTTTGTAAGGACAGCGTCAGCGTTACAAACTTATAACATATTTATAAACAAAACATGAATACGATATCAACTTACATATGAACTTAATCTACATAATGATTTAGAAATGTTTGTCTACTTTCTATCGTATATGGGAGCATCACGCTCAAAATACAAATGCTACGTCAGATATTAATATGCCCAGAGCCGTACAAAATGCTGGAGAAGGTTCTTAAATACAATTTGCTGCATTAACTTTAATATATTTAGAGCTATTTAAAAAACTCTACTTTTTTAGGATCTTCATACAAATTTCTCAAAAAGACAGTAACCCATCTTTTGGAAACAAAATTACTCATGTAAACGTTGAATGGAATCTTGGTATTACGGTATGAAATACGGTATTGATTTGATATACATATATGTAAATGTTATTCAAATCTTATAATTCTCAATAAATAAAGATTTAATGAAAAAATTTGCAAAATGATTCCTCCATTTTGAAGTTTGACAGCGGCTTTTATACTTTATAGCACAAATCACCCTCTATGGGTGGAATGCCTAATTAATTATCACACATTAGAGGGTGTAGGGAATGTAGCTAAGATTCAAACCACAGAGCTCTCTCTATGAAAACTTGCAAATTATGTCGGTAGGTTCACATAATATTATGAGGTCGGTAAAACAAAAATTGTAAAAGTGTCATTCTACTTTTTCTGTGCTTATGTCAGTTATAGAGGTCTGTTAAGCAATGGGAAGCTAGACTAGAACCTGTTTAATTACCTACCGATCAAGCCTGACAATCGGAATCAAAAACGTAAAGCATGACGGGTATAAGCTAGTTAATTATAATTGGATTCACCTGATATGAAGAAGGTTATATTATTTTATGATAGATATCAACAGCTGGTCAAAAAGTTTAACTTTTTATACTTAATCGGGGCTCCCCCAAAGTGATAAAAGTACACATTTTTGACATCTTTCTCTCTTGGCAAACTTATTTGTCGTGAAAGAGGTACATAGTCGGCACCGAGGATCGGGATTATGCTATAAATTTTTGCTAGTAAAAAATCAGAGGCTAAAAATACATGAATGGAACCTTTCGTGACTAGATCCACGAAACAGGTGCCTCCTAAATTCAAACTATTCCTCGTGTTATCTTTTTCTGAAATCCCCCGATGTAAATGAAATCCGGTAACCTTGAAAATTGTATTCTCCTCGCCACAAAACCTTCTAGCGATATTGTAATATTGCCGAGTTACTTCAACACTGTCTTATCTCTAAATAATCTGTTTTGATAAAAGTTCAGTTGGGAGCTTTGGTAAATGTTTTATAAGTTGTTTTATTCTAAACAAACCAACAAACTTTTCCATTGGTTGGTTTCATCGTATCACATTTCATAAATTGGTTTTTGAAATACAGAAAAGTTATAGAAAGTATTTTACCGTGATGTTACATCAAGAAAAGTGTAATCAAAAGAAGCGCAGTTAGCTTTAAAAGGTTGCCAAGATTTCCTGTAGCCTTTTACAATTTATAAACAGCCTTTTTACAAATTCTTGCGCTACTGTATATTATGTTATAAGTAGTGTATCATTTTGAGTTGTAAAGATTCTTTTTCTTCTCCATCAAAATTTTATGGAATCGTTCACTGCCGAGTAGGTAAATGTTATAACTTATCCCGTTGGATCCCTTTAGAGACAGAGAAAGAAAACGAGAGCCCTTCATGGCAGTCCGTATTGCCCAATTTAATGACTATCCCATTTCTAAAATCATTCTTCTCTGATTCGAAAGACTATAGAATTTCAATGTAAAGAAAAAGGGAATAAGTTAAAAGAGTGAACACTTTTTGTAAACTATAACCACACAAAAGAAACACGTTTGTTGATCTCGATTTTTCATTGATAATATAAGCTAAGGTCTCAAAACATTTTTTTAAAATTTAAAACTCAAATTTAGAATTCGGGATACCGATATAAAGTTTTTAAAAGCGCATTAGGTCTGCGGTGCCTTGGTCAAACGTTTGCTGTGTTATATGCGAGCAATTTTTTTATTATTATGCACAAACCCTTATATAATTACCTAATTATATAAGGGTTTGTGCATAATATCACTTCGTACAAACTATTTTTGGGCCAATTTATTGACATTGTATTATATTAAACTAATAATTACGCTGTGGATAATAAAAAACACGTGCTTGGAAAAATAGTAGGTACATAATTATATGTAACTGGCTTTCCCGACAGACGTTGTCCTGTGATCCTAACTGTGAATGTTTAATTTGAATTTGTATGTATGCATAGTAATAAATTAATTACCTTTAAACCAATGTATCCGATGCGTATATTTTCCAATCAACTACTATCAAACAAGTATCTGTCAAACTCCAATTTAATTTCAAAATAAGAATAAAATTATATTATTGTAAAGGAAGGTTACCTACTTTCAGTTTTCTTAAATTTTCTAATAGACCATTAAAGGATGACGTCATCTGTCATTAGGTTGGATGCAAAATGGCGGCCATGGCGACACACACACACACCACACATACACAAACCATAGCGATGGGTTTATGTATAAACACACTCATACCAACTCTTAAACTTTTTGTTTATGTTTATGCCTCCCGGCTAATGTCAAAATCCACGTGGCCGTTAATGGTCTATATTCCGCGCAACTTTCGTAATGATTGCTTTAGTAATAGTCCCGCTAAAGCGTCCAAGTTTAAAACTACGTTTTTTTACTCTACACTTGTAATGTGTGCAAAAAGTATTAAATAGATATATTAATTTGAAAGAAACACACAACATTACCTTTTATTGTTTTTTTTTTTTAATTTTCTGCAATTCCTCACAATTGAGTGATAAATTTATTTTCATTGAATTTAATCGAATTGAAAAGCGCAACTGTATTTTTTTTTCTTTTCATCCATATTGAACTTTTAGTACGTAAACACAAAAATGGATATATATATATATATGATCAGTGTCGGCCGATTACATATTGTTGTTTTGTGTGGTTTTATTTGACACCTGCTCTCGGTTAAACGATATAATTATTTCAAACGCTAATTGACACATACGATAGTAGTGTACTGGAGCAGCCAGATATATCTGGAAAATGTAACATCTCGCTAATGAATTTCACCTATTTACATATTTTCGCTATAAATACATGGAATATTCAAAGAGTTAATGTTAATTTAAAATTCAAATTACTTTTGTCAACGCTTCTAGACTTTTTTTTATAAATTCATGAAGCTTTTTTTTTTTTTTTTTCAGTATTTTTCCTTAAACAAGACCTTCGCCCTCATTTGTGCCTGGACTTCCCCTCTACTTTTTATCTGCCTTTTCTTTTTTTTTGCTTTTTGTCTTATTTTATATATTTTTAACAAATTTCTTCTCATTAATTTTTTCCTCTTCTGCCAAAAGGTTCTTAGTAATTTTTTTACAAATGTCATTTGTATTAGAAAATGTCAGACGCAATTTTAAATTTTATACTAACAACACAGGATTGTAATCTTCTAAAAGGATACAATAATCAAAAGTTTTTTGTTTGTTTTTTATATTTTATTTATCAAATCTCGTCCCAGGGCTTCTTTCGAGCACTTAGAATCGTCAAAGTGTGTACATTCTTATAAATAGGTATTTATCATAAAACAATGACCAAAATTACAAAAGAACAAGAGAAATAAAAAAAAATATATAAAAATAAATCACACAACAGAAGTTATCAGTTGAGGAAAATCAAACAGAATCAAAATTAATAGACGAGGCTGAAAAGGTGTAAAGGGCCCTTTTAGCCTCCTGTCAGTAAAAAGTCATATATGTAGAGGACAGGTAAGAGAAATGGTACTAGAACGCGCCATGCCAGTTTACCGTTGTAAAACTGACAGTTTACAAAAATGTGCATAAATAGTCCAAAATAAAGGAACTGACAGGGAAACATTTTTTGTCTCTTAAAGATATTGATTTGTTATCTGAATTGGATTATAAATTGTAAAAAAAGTATAAATCTTCTAAAATAAATCAAAGACGGGTTAGTGCGAACATTTATAACTCGAGATTGGCTGAACACTGAACAGATTCAAACGATGTTTGATTTATTGGATTCTTCTCAGCTCCGGTCGTAAGCCCGTAGTGGTTTATTCCATTTAAAAATCGAAGATCAGTAATGAATAGTTAGAGTCATTAGTTGTTACATATTCGTTAACTAAATTATTGTTTACCTGACAAGAATTAACATTGAAAATATTGGTACGCAGATTATTTTGTATACATAAATTACTAATTCGAAATAAGTATTCATATAAGGAATACTAGCTGGAGAGCTTTTGTTGCCTCCCTATGCCCCAAGTGGGGTCTTAAGGGAGTTTGGATTACATTGAATAAGGAATACTAACATATCAACGTCTTTCGGGAAAACTAGTTAATAATTACAAAAAAAAAATTAAACAAGTTAATTTAATAATAACATTTTCTAAGGCAGGTGAGTAAGTATATCTTTCTTCGAAAACATTTTCTCATTCGCACATAAATTAATACAATAATGAGTAAGCATTTTCCATGACACATTCTCCACCTCTTTCATCTAGCGACTCTCCGCTTTTCCCCTTTTTTCGAGTAAGGATATTTTTTCCAGTGCAGGGAGTCGCAAGTAATTGATACGCAAGGAGGATGTGTAGCAAACAATAGAATATCTCGAACAACTTACTAGGTAGGGGTTGTTTTAGAACCTATAATACAGAAGCCGGCAAGATTAAACCAATTTCATTTTCTCCCGTACAACATTCCTGTCAGAAGGTTTCTGGCGATGATTCATGAAATGAATATAAAATACTTATGTATCGTGAAATAGGCTTTTTTGAGAAAGAGACTGTTCTAACTCCGTACCTATAGGTGAATCATGTAATTCATAGTTTTGTTCCTAAAAAAGTAAATTTTTCAAATTGCATTTTTTTGGTAACGGGTTTAATTTTCCGAAGTAACTAAATAATTCATTGTAATAAATCCGACTAGAATCCTCAAGTTTATCAAATATTTTTACTGTGGTTAAAAAAATTGCGCCGTTCTCGACATTTCAAACAACACAATTTTTTGTTGGGGACTTTTTTTTTTATTATAGACCTCCACCCGGACTCGAGTGATTTTGGGGTTGGGGACTTATACTCGCTTATGGGAGTACTATGTGTATGCGTGACGAACCACCGCGAACCGCGTACTATGGAATTTTGATACGTTACATGCAACGTTACATTGGTTACGTAACCACACGTGTTCAGATGTGTACAGGCCATTTCATGTTTATTATTTTGAACTGCACATATCATTCGCCAAACGGGTGGAGCGCATAAATAAATGAAAAAAAACCATTAATACGGATGAATAATAATTTTAATACAGAGTGGATACAGAATTTAAAAAAAAAATTGAATATTTTTCAAATTATTCTATTTGATATCAAATATTTCCTAAAAAATCTGTATAATGCTGAAAAAACAGGAACGCGAGTTTGAATAGATATTGGGCGGAAATGGATGACTGATTACTTAACAGATAGAAAACAAACCAGAATATTTGGTGATTATACTTCGGAAGAAATTATAGTTGAGAGAGGTGTTCCTCAGGGAACAGTTTTGGGGGCGATTCTTTTTATCCTTTACATGAATGATATTGTATATTATTATGTGTTGCACATTGTAAGATAAAGCTATTTGCTGATGACACGCTTATATTCATAGAATGGAAGGATATAAATTAAGGATTTTGTAAAATTCAGGCTGATTTAAATTTGCTGGCGAGCTGGTTGAATTCTAACAAATTAAACCTAAACGTGAAAAAAACTTTAAGAAAAAAAAAGGAATATTAAAAATACTTTGCAAATAGATAATGAATTGATAGATATTGTAGAAAATATGAAATATTTGGGTGTTGTTGACAGTAAGTTAAATTTTAAATCAAATATGGACTTTGTTTTAAAAAAAGTGAGTAAGAAAATTGTTTTTTTAAAAAGACAAGTGTTAGTTCGCGAAAGTTAATTTTTGGTGCAATAGTGTTGCCGAATTTTAATTCCTGTTCGTCGGTGTTGTTTTTTTTTTCGGGTAAAACAGAGTTAAACAAACTGCAAGTGGCTCAAAATAAGGGAATGAGAGCGGTGCTTGGATGCAGTAGATATACTAGAGTGAAATATAATATGATGGATAAATTGAAGTATTTGAGTTTTAATAAAATGCTGTATTTAAATGTGTTGTGTTTAATAAAATGGTGCCACGATACCTATTGAAAAATGTTAAATATAATTTTGAAATACATGAATATCCCACGAGGGGTCGAGACATGTTTCGTATTGGACTGCCAATGGGTGCGATTACAGAGAGCAGCCTGTTTTATAAGGGATTCAGGTTATTTAACGAATTGCCGCCCCATGTGAGATGTGCACCGAGTATGCCGATTTTCCGTAGGGGTGCATGAAATATCTCCTGGAAAATAATGTGGAAAGTAGGTAGTTTTTGTGACACCATGTATGAGCTAGTGGATAGCTGAAAGAATGAACGTAAGATCGTCGAAGAATTATTGTTTACTGTAAATTAAGGTGGTTTGGGCATGTAGAGAGAGAATGACTAAAAGGATATACAAATCTGAAAAAATGGGTGCACGCAGACGAGGCCGACCTCGAATGACATGGACTGACCATATCGGTACCGTCTTAGAGGAGGGCCAAGTTAGGAGCAAAAGGAATAGAAGAGCATGTATGCGGAATGTTATCGTTTGGAGGAAGCGAAAGAGGTTTGTTTGGATAGGAAAGAATGGAAGTCCGTACTCTCTGCCTACCCCCTTCGGTAAACGGCGTGATGGGTAAAATAAAAAAAGAATATATTATCTAATACTTATTAATTATAAGTTATTTAATGAGCATATTATAACTTTATCAAAAAATAAAATAAAGAAATAATGTAAAAATTACAACACATACTAATATCGATTTCGCTTATGGGGTTTTCATATCGGATAATTTTTGAACCCATGTAATCAAACACTGCAATATCAATGCCATATTATTTTTTACAGAAGAAACTTAACTAAAAAATAAATATAAGAACATTGACAAAGTATTAAAATCTCAACCATTTGCGGTAGCAGTTTTATACGAAATATATCTTGATAGAATTATAAATTATTAAATGGTTTTCTAGAAATAGAAAAAAATATATATGTACAAAGAGTTTCTTTGAATCGATAGCAGGACATAAAAGTACACAATAATCAGGCGATATTGATAGTTGAAATAGAGATATAATAATGTGAAAAAGTACCTTTACCATAAATACGATTGTGACTCTCAGCCTTTGAATATAATAATCTCTTCAGGCTTACTTTGAGATAGGTACTACAAATAATAATATTATTTTTATCAGGAATTAAAAAATGTTCATGTATATTTTCATTTATTGAAAGACAATTCAGTTGCTATATCGTAAACAGACTTTCCTTAGCTAATAAATTAATGAAGATTCGATTTTGTGACTTTTATAAAAAAAAAAACCTTTATTTTTTTATTGCTTTCGTGTGAAATTCGAGATCTTTTGGAACCACACGTTTCCAATGTTTTGAAAATAGGGTGCTGGTCGTTGGGCTTTAGCCCGTTCAAAGGATCGAAAGACATGGATCTAAATTCCTGTGGCTGTTCCAGGATGCAACTCCTCCCAATAGTGAGGGATGATTTTGCTTGTCAATGTGGTAAAAAGCGCAGATCTTTTTTTTAGTTGCTTGCCATTTCAATTTCTACATGAAATCTGTTTTTAATGAGACCGTACTCGTATCTAATATTTCAAAACAGCAGTAAAAATATTATGAATTTGGTTGTCTTGAGTCACATGTTGCCCTCTGTTAATTAATGGGTTGGTCTGAAATTGTCTGCATTTACGTGGCTTGCCCAAATTGTCTGTGTTTGGTTTTAAATGATTACTTTTGAATTTGAATTACTGCAAGACTTTAAAGTACCTTTAAGCCTTGCTGTGCTTAAATATAAGGACTTTATAGTATTCCTGATTCGCAAATAATCCATCACATATTGGACTATTTACCTTACAGACTTTTTCTAACATTGCTCTTTTTCTAATAACATTTTCCTACTTTCAGTCAGTTTTTTTTCATAGTGATTTTCTTTTGTTTCAGTAATAACGAATACACATCGGCGCTCAGGTGCTGGGATGCCGTGGCGTGCTTCAGATCCGACTGGGTGCGCTGTCCGCTCTACACGCCTCCAGCATTAGTGCTGCTCTTCTGGCCCAGGTGGTTCTGGCTGGTGAGGGTCGCCGGAGGAATGCTTTTAACACTTGCCTTATTACACCTAATTGTAGCCGCGGCTGCCAGACCCAGACATCCGCTGCTGCCCAATCAACACCATCATCTTGTGGTGGATGGAGCCAGCGATTGTGGAGGAGATAGGTGAGATATTCTATTGTTCTTCTTCCTTAAGTGCCCAGTCAGGTCAGTTTTTTTTAATGAATCTGTGCTCATTCAAAGTGAACAAAAATACACTCTTTTACTCTTTCACCGTAGGTAAGCTACGTAAAGCTTGTGTCGTGAAAGAGGAAGATGTTCCGCACATGGGATCGAACCCACGACCTCCAATACGAAACAGTACGAAAGCCAGCGTCGTAACCGCCAGTCTACCAAACACTTCGTGGTTTATATAGATAAAGAGTGGCGAATTTTAATATATTTTTTTTAAATTATGCATAAAAAAGATCAATTCAACAAAAAAAATTACAAATACTACTGGTAGGTATTTGATACTCCACAGACTACTCACAAAAATCATCAACTTCATAGAAACAAAAATGTAAAATAAAAAGCGCCTTATATTATTTTTTTTATCATGTTTTAAACTGTTTATTTTACATTGATTATGGTTTTATTGAGTCATTTTATTATTTGCTGTGTTTTTTTAATGTTATTTGTTTGAATTGCTTGTGACACATACAATCTCGTACATATTTTGTTATTCTCAGTAATATTGTCAATTATTTTTTTTTTTATATAATGTTTTGTAAAATCAACATTGTTGCGTAGAATCAATAAAATAAATAAATATTGGGAGCAGAAAGTTTTTTGAAGGCGGTATATTCAAATGGAAGGTGGAGCTGGAAATGGCGGGATATGAATTGAGAATAGATTAATATTATTTGTCTATGATAATAACAGAAAAAAATTTGAACATATCAACATTTCAAATTTGACGTATCCATGTCATTGTTTTTTTAAAGAAAACTTTGAAATAGCGCTCGCACATTATTTGACAATGGGGGTTATTCTGAACATCCGACCCGATCGAGTTGCATCGGATAAGATACAATAGCGTGACGGACAAAAATAATAATTTTGTAATACTAATTTAAAATATTCCACTATATTTTTTACATAAAAAACACGCCTATTTTAATAAACAAAACTCATAATTTGTTATTTCTATCAATAATTATTTTTTCTTATACTTAATATTTTTTTTTAACCTCAAATTGAAATGTAAGCAATCTTTTACATGATATCTTTACTCTTAGATAGAACTTTTATAAATAATTTTCATTAAAATTCTTCCAATTTTTTACCAAATAACACTCCAATGAATTTTTGTGCCATTTTTTACACTGAAATTAATATAAGATGATTAAACACTAGTAAAGACTTGGTTGGATCGCAAGCGACAGCGAAATGGGCGTTGAGTAGACATCCGATAGTGTTGCGACGAATGCAACCGGTTATCCGATGTTTCATTCGAATTTGACTTGTAAATAGTAAGTGCCTGTACAAAAAGTTGGATCCTACGCGACACTATCGGGACGCACACAACTCGATAGGATCGGATGTTCAGAATAACCACCAATGGAACGTTATAATGTTCAACCTTATAATAATTGAAATAATATTAATATTTTTTGTTTTTGATATTGTGTTTGTCTCTCATTGCTCAGCGCAAAGGGTTTGTACCTGTTATGCTGAGTAATGATTTTTTTGATTGTATAAAAAAAAAAAAAGTAATGGTCGAATTTCGAGCACTGGTGACCACTAGTAAAGATAAACCCGCCATACATCTAACACTCTTAGAATTTGAGACAATAATGGTAAGATCCTTGTAGACAGCTGAATAAATAGTACCTACATTATGTATGTCTCCGAGAGGACTCCCTGTTATGTTATTGAAATCGTTGGTGACCCAGCGGTTACAACGTCGGCTTTCGTACTGCGGACGTCGTGGTTCGATCCCAGGTGCCGACCATCTTCCTCTTTCACGACACAAGCTTTCGGTAGCTTACTGTGAAAGAGTCAAGGAGTGTATTTGTGTTCACTTTGAGTGAGCACAGATTCATTTTATTAAAAAAAAAAAAATGTATATCTCAAATTATTTAGTACGCATAAATACAACGTTTTTATTTTTTTTACTTTTCTCCGGATTTTTTACTCGCTACATCTGGAGTTCCATTAATACAATTTTATATCGAAGTTTTACCGCATAAAAATAACATTTTATTAAAATTTCTACTTTTAAATATTATATAAATTTTACTATATTTCTGTCATTAAATTTATCAAAGATGATCTTTGATCGTGGACGAACATCAAAGAGTTATTTTAGAGAAGTTTTAATGAGCATAATGTTACAATTCCCCTTTTGGACTTCAGACTTTGGCACAAACAACAACAGTATCAATGCATCATATCTTTCTACACGAAACATCTGTGTGTTGTCATGTATTTTGTAAACAAACGTATACCTAATAATTTTAGCATCATATTTATAAAATTTCATTGAATATTCCTATTAAAACCTATTTTATTCCCATTTTAAACTAATTCAAACATGTTTTTAATCAATTTCTTAATCATTTTTAAATTTTAAATAACTGAATAGAATAAAAATAATTGTACTTACAGTTGATTGTGTTCCATATTATGTTGATTTTATGATTGAGTGAACTCATTCATCTCTTGACAAAGGTTTTGTTGCAACATTGATTTTCATTTGTTATTTGTTTTTATATTGCATCATATTTTAATCTTAAATTTTAATCTTCATGTGATGTATGATTTCTTTTGGATCTCATTAATATATATTTTTGTTCTTGTACCGATTGTTACATGTTATAGAGTAATATAGTGATTATAAATGTTTTGATTTTACATGTAAAAGGCTTTCAGACATTTATTCTATAAATAAATAAAACGAAATCTGGATGATAAACTCAAAATGAAATAAGAATGAAGGTCAGAATAATGTAACTCTATACAGAAAAAGATGACAGATGATCAAATGAAAAGTGCAAATGTAGAAGAAAATTTATCGATGAAAATGATGATTTTGCTTTCGTCTTGTCTATGTTGGCGGTGATTATCACAACAATAAAAAGTAGCAGACTAAAAGATATTGTGGATAAGTTTGTAGAATTAACTATGAATTTTAATAAAATAAAGGTTGTGCCCCGTGAGGTTGCCGGCTAAGAATAGCACCTCTGCTCTTTTTGCTGGTTCTTCGAGCATCCTGTAAGAGGCAGGAAATCGAAAAATCAGATCGTGACCGTGAGGTTGACCACCTCACGTCCTTAAATCTCAATTGGTCAGAAAAGGCACAATGAGCCTCGGACGCCTTCGAGCGCAATGGAGAGCTCTTGTTGCCTCCCTATGCTCCTGAGTGGGGTTTAGGCCTCCCGCATTGTGGGTTGCTCTGGGGGGATCCGTGGCGGACTTGGTTTGTGTGGGATCGGCTTTTCGGTTTGATTACTTCGATCGGGCTGGAGGGTCGGTTTCGTGTGGATCGGGTTTGCTGCGGATTGGTCTCCTCCGGGCTGGCTTACGTTGTGCGGGGGGCCTTAAAGGGAGTATGTATGTATGTATGTATACACAAAAGATTAGGTATGCACCTCAATGATCATATTTAAACGATACAGGCCAAAAACCAAACTTAAATAAGTTTGAAGATGGAAGGTTTACTCCTTTACGCTGTGATGAATTCGGCAGAGACTGTGCTACTGCACTTGCTCAGCCTCGTCCCATATGCAAGTGCAGTAGCACAGTCTCTGCCGAATTCATCACAGCGTAAAGGAGTAAACCTTCCATCTTTATATTGTTTCCTGTGAAAAGCTGATTATCCCTTTTTTGTCTTTCGAGGTGCATGTTGTTCACATGCATTTCGTGACAAATCTTGGGTTTTCACTTCCAAAGTTTATTTCACCAATTCCCAATCAATTTTTTACTATGTTGCCAATTGTTGCCGTTTGACTTTGTAAAGTTGTTGTACGACTGATACCACTGGGCTACCAACCACCAATTTTATATTTCTAACCCCTCATAAAAAAAAATCATAGCTTTAGTTTTTTTTAATGAATAAGTTCTCACCCAAAGTTAACACAAATACGCTTTTGATATCTTTCACATAAAACAAAACATGAGTAGTGATAGTGGAAATGGTTGGCATCAAGATTCGAACCCACGCCTTTCAATACGTACTGTAATGTACGTAGGTACGAAAGTAGCCGACTGATACCACTGGGAGCAACCAGCAATTTTATATTTCTAACCTGAGTTTTTGATTAGGGTGCATTTAAACCAAACTAATATTAGTGGCCGACCTGAATGTAGAGTACCTGTATATTATTTACTTGATTATTGATATGGAAACTAATCTGGCATCGCCCACTAATTAGTTCTTGCTTGTTTTTGTTTCCATGGTGTCTAGATTCGGCTCTATGTTCGTTTGGTGTAAATGCTCCCTTATGCTTGTAAATGTTTGAGAAAGAGGCGGTGATGTGCTTAAAGGCCTGATTGAAACGTTAGCGGTTAGTTTGAGAATTCCGAAGTACTATATATCTCTTTGAAAATGTAAATATACAATACTGAGTTGGTCGGATCGATGAGTGTGATATTTATGATTTCCCAGAGATTTTACTGGCGCAAGAATGAAAATACCAGCGTAAACAAGATTGACATTGAAACTATTTTCTCTCCGTGTGTAATCTATTTACGTGACGAATAACTTTCACTTCCAACTGATAATGTGTTTGTTTACTTCTTCTTGATCTATAAGTTCTATAAATTTATTAATAACTAGCTGACCCGTCACACTTCGTTCAACATCTTCGTACAATAATTCCTTCCAAATATCTGCTTACTTTCTTTTAAAGAAAAATTCGTTAAACAAACAAACAAAAAAAATCAAACTTAATTCACCTCTTTTTATCCACTTATCCCGTTACGATTTTCAATCAAACTAAAATTATATAATATTTTTATCCACTTTCTGCGATTTATATTATGTAAAAAATATTCGCTCAAAGTATATTTGAATGTAAAAAAAAATATTTCTCAAAGATTGAAAATAAATCCATCAAAAATCTGCATACCAAAATTCTTAATGTCAATTGTTGTCACGTAAACAATAATTTTGTTGTTATATATTTTTTCATAGATGGCGTTAGCGTCGCAGGAATTCCGTTCCATACTAAATTTAATATAATATTTTATATTATTTTTATCCATTTTTTTATTAGCGGAGAAAAATCCAATAAACCAAGCATCATAAAAATCTGTTCAGTCGATCTCGAGTTATAACAGTAGAGATAAGGTACTAGCTTTCCAAATACGATATCCTGTGTTCCTTACAATGAATATTGAATTCGTATTCGTATAAGTTATAACAAATTGATTACATTTTAAACCATATGTAACTCCAGCCAATGCATCTGCTTTAAACCATATATTTTACATCCGCATATAGGGCTTTATTTTTATATATTGAAATTATAAAAAATAATAAAAAATGTTCTTGAAAATACACTTTACGACGTTCAGAAAATTATCGCTTCATCGGATATAAATTGATTTCTCTAGCAAGATCACCTCTCTAGCTTTAAAATCTTTAGTGTAATGGTGCCTTTGGTCAGTAGACCGATCTCATCCACTCGAGACAGGATGCGAAGTTTCAAATGAAAATGAAACTCTGACCCAACAAGATCCAACCTAGTACCCTTTATACAAGTTTCGAAAAAAAAATCATATAAAACGATCGAATGGTTGGATCATTTGATGTTAGAACACCATTTGGACGCTAATAAGCGCTTAATAGCGTGCAACTAATTGCAAGACCTTATCTGACCTTAGATAATGCCGAATCACTCGAAAACGAGTGCAGAGCTGAAAAAAAAAACTTTGGATAAAACTCGCACTAGCCGACAGGATGTTCAGAAAGCAATGATTAGGTACATAATGTACACAACAACGACAATGTTTGGAAAAATAAATAACAAGTAGCATACAAACACCATACAGTACACATTACATACCGTCATACATTTAAACATGATGCATTTTTGTTACTTGAATCAGTGCCAAATTTTAGAGAATAATAAATATTAGCTGGGGAAATCGTCCCAACATCGGACACAAAAGTTTAAGTTTAAGACTAGCCAAATATTACTTTGCTAAAAAGGGTTTTGCATCAAAACAACCGTTTTTGTCAGTTTTTTTACTTGATTAATCCGCGAGTTCGTAACATACGAACATAATTTAAGCTAGGTAAGCATGATTTTTGAGTCATTTTCCTTTTCTGGAACAACTCTAAAATTTTTCTCAATCCATAATTCAAAAAACTACAATAGTGACTCAGTTGCGGAAAAATGTGAATCTAAAAATAATAATTGAAATTTGTCTCATTTACTTAAAGATGATTTATCTTTAACGTTTAAATGCCGCTGAAGAAAAAAATTTAGTTTAGTACGAACTAAACATTTTCGTATATATCGTAAATAGCGTGTGTTTATACCAAAATTATAAGTACCTACTTTCTTTTATCGTTGTTATCGGACACCATTGGAACAACGAGCAAGAACTTATAATTAATGGGCAATGACAGCTTACGCGCGCCAAAGTTGTTTGGTTCTTTCCCGTTGTTTCCACGGTGTCCGTTTCAACGATAAAGAAAATATATCTACTCTATTTTCCAGCTCTGAGTCTATGTTCTTTAGGTGAAAACGCACACTAAAAAGGAACATGTTCTATTTTCTAAAAGGGCAATACTCGAGAAAATCAACATGAAAAAAAATATTCACCGCCATCTTCCGTAGACATTAAGAAACAAATCTTTCGTTTGTGAACTTTATCAGATTATTCGTCATAAAAAAAACTTTTTTATTCATTTTTATGAGCAATATTATAGTATAAAAAAGTAATTTTATTATAAATATTGTTTTATTTCTCTACAAGATCCTTTAAAAGCGAATAATAATATTTTTATATAGGTCGTAAACGTAATACGTGTTTTTAAATTCGAGTTAAACCTTTCGTATTTTCGCGTTTACTCAAATCTCTGAAAATATTTTTTATTATCTTAGCGAAAATAAATGTAAGTATTCAAAACGGCCTTATGCCGAGAATTTGAAAGATGATAATAGTTTAAAAACCAAAACCTCGATCAACAGTTCAATTTATAATAAGTTATTATTATACTACTAGCTTTCCCGACAGACGTTGTCCTGTGTTCCTGAGTATGAATATTGAATTCGAATTTGTATAAGAATAAGCTTTTTACCAATGTAATTTAGATGCAACTGTTTCAAACCATATATTTTCCATCGAAATTCTCTCAATCGCACCAACTATCAAACAACTGACTACAGTTCCTGTCAAACAATAATCTAATTTCAAATTTTCAAAATAGGAATAAAATCCAAATCGTTGAAAGTACTAAAAAGGTTACAATCTTAGAGTTTTCTTTGATTTTCTAACTATACGCGCATTATAATTTTTTTTTCATAAGAATTTTTTCCTGATAAAATCCATCACAACAAAAAGATAATTAGTGTAATCGGTCCAGTCGTTTAGCAGTGGTGCGATGACCACGGAAAATAGCTCTCCATTTTTATAATATATAAGATTGAGTGTAGAATACTCGCAAACAAGGAATACATCGATAGACACGACAACGTAGCAAAATAAAATCACTGAATTCTATATCTATACAGGGTTACAGGGAAAGTCGTACTGAATATTAAAGGACGTTATTCTTTAGGTCATTTCTGATGGATTCAATTCTATAATATGGTGTCCGAAACTAAACCGTTATGGAGATATTGAACTTTAAAGATTTTGAAAAAAAAATCCTTTACTTTTTGCCATTTAATGGATTTTTTCGGATAAGAGGTCCTAGGGTCCGGGTTTTTTATGTATCTAGTGAGAGAACGTGTCAATTAATGAAAATGATTAACAAAAACTGAACCTACTACTAACAGCTTAAAAAGACAGCTCGACAAAGGTTAGGATTATTAGATAGCTTTGAAACGCTTTTTTTTAAATGTATGGAACTTGTTCTGCAAATAATTTTAATAACTTCTACGTCTCTTTAGCTATTCAAAAAGGTATAACACTTGCTATAAAATAGGCAAAACATTACTATTTTTGACTATTTTTACAAAAATCGCGCGGACGGATGAGTATGAAATTTCGCACACTTATAGTTTACATAGAGAAGGAGTGGCGAGTGCTGAGTATTTTTTCAAAATTATGCATAAAAATAGATTGAACCAATAATAAAAACACTACGCACATCACTGTATTGCTATGTATTTCATACTCACACGTACTTCGATGTATTTGACATTATTTGACACGGATGTTTGTTTATCTGTGCTCAAAATGAGAATAGATAAATATTTTTTGCATTGAATAACCATACAAAAAACATTGAACATATCAACATTTTAATTTTTTTGACATATCGATGCCATTGTTTTGGAAAAAAAAATGTGAAATAATGCTCCCTCAGTTTTTGACAATGGAATCTCAGTGATGTTCAAACTAATAATTTAAATTAGTTATGGTCGAATTTCGAGCATTGGTCGACCACTAGTATAAAGTGATAGACCCCCATACTACGAATATTTAAACCAAAGAACGTCTTAGATAATGAAAATACCAAATTACACTGGGATCGCGACGTTATATTATGGTTTTGTTCATTATAAAGAAATTATAACGAACAAATTCATACTTACTGACCACCGAAAATAGGACACGCACCGCCTCGCATCAATGTATTCACGATGAAAGGGATTTGTCATGCAAAGTTATTAATATAAGTTGGAAATTAAGACTAATTATTGTTATGGTTTAAAGACGTACCTAGTCACTATTTTTTCTTCCCTTTCCCCTTCAACAACTAAATAAACTAAAAATGTGACATAAAATTGTGATTTTTGTTCCGAATTCCGCTTCTATATTGTAGTGGGTAGAGCATTGATGCAGTGGTCAGCTGTATGCGGACAGTCCTCTTCATACAAACATTTCAGTTGGATGATGTATTATTGAAGAGGGAATATTATACGGGACTTTGGAATTTGCCCCCTGATTGTTTTTATGATTCTCAGACAAGATTTTCCTTTTATAGTTTGTGACTATGAATAAACGACATACTATTTTAGTCAGTTTGACTTCTTTCCATCTCATCATTGTACTTTTATCAGATGGAAGTGTATTTTATTTAGCTTCCTAACTAAGATAATCTTCTTCTTTTCATTAATTTTGGCCTCGTGGCCTGTAGTTCAAGAGGTGGGGTTGGCCTTTTGCGAGGTCGATTCACAGCTATCCTTCCACGTTTTTCGTGGTTTGCCTGAGATAGGTATTCAATGGGGTTGGATGTGAAATGCCTTATGAGTGATTCTGTTAGTCAGGGAGTCCATTCTCCTCGCGTGTTCATACCAGAATGTTCTTCGAATTCACCTGTTATCTTTTTCCTTTTGCCTTTTTTATACAAACTCATGCAGCTAGAGGCAGGGAGGCCTTTTCCCAAATGATAGCCAGGTCGGGGGGATTTGATTGGGTTCCGAAGTGCCTTGAAGAAGATTGATGTTCTGCAGGTCGTTGGTTCGATTTTCCTCCGTATGATACAAGTTTTTTTGCGTAAAATATCTCCAGAGTATATTATTGTTCATCTTGAATGTAGTAAATCATCTTAATTTTCAAAATATCCACTAAAAGTGTCACTCTTTTCCAAGAAAAAAAACATATTTTCGCCATTTTTCAAAGCATACTTTTTGTGGTAAGCAACTCACAAAAACAGTAAAAATACTTATTTAGATTTGAGTAGAAAACTTTGTCATCTCTTGCATTGAAATAACAATAGGAAACACGACGTCGATTCTAAGTCAAAAACTTTACCAAAATCATGAACTCTCCCGAACTTCCTTTAAAATTATGTTTAGATATTATGAAGGGATAGTGGGTTGATAAGGTGGTGAATATATAGGGAGAAGAGGTTGAGAAGATTTTGTACCGAACTCCCAAGTGTTTTGTTTATAACATTAGTTGGGAGTTTTTAGCATGATAAAATATGGGGAATGTTCCCAAAGCAGCGCAGCAACACGTCTTAATGATACGTTTATGGAAATTTATCCCAAAATAAGGTGATAAATGTGTTTTCGTTAAGTCAAATATATAATCGATTCCGGTTTGGCAAGACACGCTATTGATTTGTTGAGAAAAGTCTTGTTTCTGTTTAATGGAAGCATGTTTCTTCGATAAATGGTTCGACAGTGTCCTATTTTTTTACACTTTATAAAAAATGTACTACGACTTAAAACCTTTAAATAAGTATCCAACATGAAAATATAAATAAATTAATTTACACTTTTCAAATTTTTTGGTTTATGAGAAACACCAAAAGAACACAAACATTTTTTTTTAAACAAAAACATACATTCTCCAGTCCTCCAATAACAGGTTTCTCACATAGTTAGGTAGGTATAATCGAAGTCTCTTGAGAAATTAGAAAGGTGTTAAAGGTGTCGTATAGCCGGCGGAACTTATTGCCTGAGGCAATTTGTTCCAGTCAGCTATTTTTAATCATGTTTGAGTTTAATATCCTTACATTAATTAATTTATTCCTATACAGATATGTAGACTACTTATTGGCTTTCAAATGAGATTAATTGAAAGAATATATGGCGCTACTTGAAGAGAAATTAAATAAAAACACAATGTATGATTTTTTTTTATTTCAAAATTTTAAATGCCCCTAAAAGAAGAGGAAGAAATTCTACCAATATTTTGACATTTTCATCGATAATTTTTTGTCTTTTCTTTGCACAATTAGTTTGATTAAGTTTCTAAATAACACATTGTACCTATATAAGAAACTTATATTGTATACTAGTGGTCTTCCATTGGGTCGAAATTCGACCAAAACTTACAAGACATATTACTGCTACACAACTTTCTTTTCTATTGAGATTGTATACTGAGCGAGCGCAATTACACAATTTTCTTTCAAAAGCAATGGCATGGATACGTAATTTGTAATGTTAATAAGAACAAAGTTTTTTTTCCATTATTAATCAAGAAAAAAATATTTATCTTTTATCAATTTGATCGCAGATAAACAAAAATATTAATGCGTCTGTGTCAATGTCAAATACATCAAATACGTCAACTGTTTGTGAGTATCAAATACATAACATTACAGTAGGTAGTGTTTGTTTTGTTTTCTTTGTTGATTTAATGTATTTTTTATTCATAATTTTAAAAATATATTAGCATTTGCCACTCCTTCTCCGTTCGCGAAATTTTCGTAAAAAGGTTTACAAAGTTTTTGCTTCACGTATTAATATAAAGATTATTACTGGTGCACACATTAACTGTTACATAATATTATTGTTCCAAATTTCTCCGTAGAAACACCCTTTGTGTTTGTCAGTAAAACTTCTTCCTTACGGTTAACTTCGAGTGTTTTGTTAATGCCCGTCCCCTAACTAAAATTTAACCACGAAGATAACCAAGGGTAAAATTATTGTACCTACTTCCGGAGTTCTAACATCAGTACCTTTTTTCTTTTGTTTCAGATATGACGACCTAACGGAAGTGGTTGACGACTCTCTACCTTCGTCCGGAAACAACAACACATCAAACCGCACGACATCGTCAACAACGACATCGCAGACGGGTGACATTGACGAGAAACAAGACGATGTCATCATAGAGATATGACCCAGACAAAATGGCGGTCATAAGAGAACGCCAAATATTCGCGAAGCTAAAAAAGGTGAAGAAAGAAAAATTGAAAACGTAGACGATAAAAATAAAGGAATTGCCGGCAAAGGGAAAATACCCATCGATTCTGGGCATTGGAGCGAAGAAGATAGTGATGAATTTGGTTTCACGTAAAAGTCCTGGCCCAAGGTCGGATTGAAATAAGCCTTCGATTATTCTGTACTCTTTTCAAAACAAACCATTGATTTAAGAAATTTAATACTTACTTCTTCAGTCAAAAAATCAATTCTTGTATTTTCTTCAGATAGATTATTGGTTTAAACTCGAATCGATCTTTTAGTATCAACCTGTTCTGATGCCGTTGTATTCTGAATTTCGGACAGATTAATTGGTCTGAGATCGAAGCAATCTTTAAGTATCTGTTTTGCCGTTGTATTCTGTATTTTGAATGCTGATTTTATACTATTTGATACTTTAACTATTGTACTTTTTGAAATTTAAACTTTACAAAAATGTATTAAACTTGCATAAATATGTATCGTCTTTTTCCCATGTAAAAAGTTTTTTTTTTGTTTAAAACCTATTTAGAGATTTGTGTTTAAAAAAATATTGTCTTGATTCTTGGAGACCTGTTCATTCATAGTGATTCTCAAAGTGTTTGCCTTATTTGTGAGTGTTTTGCCCATGGAACCAATCTACAAACAAAACAAAAAGCTTGAGTAATAATACACAATTGTGTTAATGGTTATTTCATGACTTCTCTTTGATTAGCTAACGCAAACTCTCACCACTTTTTACAAAGGTCGCCCTAGACCCCTATTCTGTAGCAAGTGTAGAGTAGTCACTTGAAAAAAAGTGACTATTCGGCGATACATTTTGTATGAAAATCGTCTATATGCGATTCTCGCATTCGATACGTATAGACGTTTTTCATACAAAATGTATCGCCTAATAGTCACTTTTTTCAAGTGACTACCCTACACTTGCTACAGAATAGGGGTACTGAACTGCCCGTTCTCACTTGTTTTGTGTCGGATCCGTGAAAATTTCGTGAGCAGTGGTGACTGAACATTGTATATGGAGCTGTTTACATCTAACCAACAACGGAAAGCCGGCGAAACTTATTGCCTGAATTAGTAATTTTCAAAAGTCAACCGGTCCTGTCCAATCTGAGACAGTTTAACACCAGGTAAAGAAATTTCAAGGGAAAAAAAAAACATTTAGAAAATCTCTGAACCGACCGGGAATTGAACCCCGAAGTTCACGCCTTTAGCACTGGGCTACCTATGTCGGTTATTTAATGTGTCATAAAATTGTGGGAACAGAAACAACGACATCCGATTAATATCGGATACGAATAGTGGAAACGGGAGGTAATTGTGACATTTTAAATTCATGTACATAATAATAAAAAATCAAATTCACTTTATATCGCTTGACTTCCCCGTGAATTTGGGGTTTTCTTTTTGAATTGGTTTTCCAATACACATACATCAAACAATTCACACTCGCACGAACATAATTTAAAAAGGTATTTTGGAATATTTTTCTCTCTCTCAATTCTTTGATAATAATATATTAAAGTGTGATGAAATTTGGAGGCTGTATGAATAAAGCTAAAAAAGAATTTAGTTATTCTTTTGAATAATTCAGTTAGATAAGGAGAGAACCGCTTTGTTTAGCTTGAGCCGAGCAGGCAGGTATACGGGATCCATTCAGAGCCAACCCTCTCACGCCCCATTAAACAGGGAATAAGGGTAGGTAGAGCTAGCATTCCACCTGTACGACCCACGGGATACTTTTTCTGGGTCACTGATGTTTAGTTTATCTACTTCCTTAGAAACTTAATTCTAAAGACCAATCATTGACACGGTTTGTTTGTTGAGAAATTTCTCAACATTTGTACATGTTACTCACATTGAAGAATGCAAAACTTTTTGAAATCAGACCTTAGGACTCTACCCACTATGCTATACCGTACCATGAACCTGCTAGGAATTTATAAGCAAAAAATGTTTTTTGTATTGAAAAGTATGATACTATTTCATTTCCAACAAAACCATCGCGTGCCAGCTTCGAGTGTCAAAAAATGGAGAATATTTTGCTGGTACTGATAAGGTACCTATGTGCAATGTGCATGCCACGTGAAGTAGCCACGCAGGCATCATCGGTGCGCCGGTGAGTCTACGGGTTTTTAAACGCGTATCATGACCGTTGTAAACGCGCTGCTGTAATGCACTGGGTTTCTAGAGAACGGTCCGTCGTCTGACAAGACGGCGTCTTTCAAAATTATACGACAATGTTTTTTGTTACTACGGAAACAACATTGACAATGTTCTCAACTGACATATTCACCGCTGTTTAAAGTAGCGGCGTATCCGTAGGAAAACAGACCATAAGTAAAGTCATCAGAAATAATAAAAAAAAATCTACTATGTAAGTGCCGGACATAATAATACGGGTTGCATTATACTGGTCGTTTACGCCCATCATACGAGTTTCATACGCGTCGCTTACGAATATAGAACGCCATCGATCTGTTTCAGTGGGCATAGTAGATCGTATCGTTGCTCTTCGTGTTTGAGTTTGTCCTGTCAATGGCTCAACAAAATAAATTTTAATTTTTTACAAATGAACGAAATTAATGATGGCATATCTTAAAAAATCTACAATATAAGCGGATGAAAGAGCTGAATTGAAATAACCAGCGCTGTAGCGAAGATAAGGCCCACAAAAATGGATTAGCTAAAAAAGTTTTTGATTTAATTCATGCATCAATGATTTGGTTGGTTCTATAATATAATGTAAGACGAAAATGTTTGTCACATGTTCTCAAAGATATTTTTTACCCTTTTGTTATCAATTTTCTACGAACTATATACAAATCATCTCAACATCAACAGGACACAATAACTGAGAACCTATAATATTCAGAACGCTCCATCATTGTTTTTGTTGGACAACCTTGTTAGTGTTCATTGGTGTAAGATGGAAAATAAGTGGTCGCGAGGTGGTTGGTAGCCCAGCGGGGTAGCCGGCAAATTCATCGCGAACAATTCAATGTGAACAATTCATCGTCAGTACAATTCATCGCAGGTACAATTCATCGCGAATACTTTTAGAATGCGATTCGATTCCGGGCTCTGGGTTTTTTTTATATACCTAACTCTGTAATTATTTTTGGTAAAACTTCAGTTTAGTCACTCCTAATGATTTCGAGGTTATTTTATATACGATTTGAATAGGTTATGTTCAGGTTGGAACGTAGTTTAAATGGGGGGTTTTCCTCTCCTCGAGTGATAACACGGTAATACTCCAGCGTATGTCAAAATCGCCGCCATATTTAATTTATAGGAGTGACTAAACTGAAGCTTTATCTTATTTTTAGGTCATAAACAATTTGACAGTTTACAATATAGATTGATGAATTGTACCTACGATGAATTGTACCTGCGATGAATTGTACTGACGATGAATTCTTCGCGATGAATTTTCCAAGACCCACCCAGCCAGCGGTTCAGTCGACAGCTTTCGTACTTACAGCGTTACGGGGGTCGTGGGTTCACAACATAAGCTTTGCAAAATGTCAAAAGTGTATGTGTGTTCACTTTGGGTTAACCCACATTCATAAAAAATCAGAGTTGTGTACAAGAAGTCCGTTTGCTGCGTTTTACCCCTTTCAAAACAAAACATTGTTTTTGCTTCTTGTTTCAACCTCTTATAGCCCTTAATTTATGATGAACTGTAAAGTATTTAAATATTTCTTTGTATAACTTTTCATGACATTACTTTTTCTTTTTAAAACTAAATTTTTAATGTGTTATGTAAAGATATATTTTAGTCTATTTAATATACTTATTACAAAGTAATAATAATTATTATTAGTGATTATGTAAGAATTTTATAAAAGAACACTTATGTACAATTTGTATATAAATATTATAATAAATTAATTAACTTAAAAATATCGTAATAAATTAATCTTTGAAAAATGCATTTAGCATTTCTTTAAGACGCATTATTGTTTTATTAATCCTTTTATGATGATATTTCCAGGACACAACAATCTTCAATCAAATAACTGTCATTTTACTATTTTCCAGGAGTTATAACAGTAATTGGGTGGCATCTATGGGTAGAATACATTCAGATTTTGCTTTTTTATCAACGATGATATGATAGATTCAAGGAGGCGCAGTAAAATTCAAATTGTTTTTTGTGATATACTTATTGTAAAAGCTGTTGTATATTTAAAAATAAAAAAATAATAATAATAAAAAAGAAAGTAGAAAAAAGGAGACAGGGAGATGGTCTAATGGGCGAAATGTGCGATCTGGAGTACGCGGACGACCTAGCGTTGTTCAGTACGACAGTGGAGGAATTACAGCGCAGTGTTTCAAGACTCTTTTCGACGAAACAGCACGCCTTTGCCTTCGAGTCAATGCCAGTAAGACGGAGCTCATGGCGAATAATTCCTGCCCCAATAAACGCCTACCGATAACCATCGATGGTCACCAGGTCTCCCGGATGGATAAATTTAAATACTTGGTAGCAATCATTACCACCTCTGGCGACTTCGGGGCCGAATTCCGATGCGTATCGGTATGGCAAGGGGCGCCATTAACAACATGACCAAAACATGGAAGGCGTCGGCGTTTAGTTTCAAGGCGAAATGCAAACTGTTTGATGCGTGTGTGTTACCCAACTCCCATTCTACTGTATGGGTGTGAGTCCTGGCACTTGACTAAAGCCCAGGCACAAAAAGTATCTGCATTCGAAACGAAGTGCCTCAGGAGAATCTAGGGTATAAGATGGTATCACCGCATCACGAACGAAGCTATACGCCGGCGTACCCAGCACAGGCCCATCACTTCCAACATTACGGAGAAGAGTTGTAGGACAGTTGGTCGAGGAGAGCGCTGTTTTTCCTCCAATCAGGGTCTCGAAGACGTGGAAGACCCTCTCATACCGTGTCCATACCTTCGAGGCAGAACTGAGGGAGTTGGACATGGGAGGAGGTCATAAGCATTGCGCAAGATCGAATACAATGGAGAGCTCTTGTTGCCTCCCTATGCTCTTGAGTGGAGTTCAAAGGGAGTTTTGATTTGATAGGTTCAAAATTATATACAAAAAAATATGTTTGCTCTAATAACTTAAAATGTTCTAAAATATCTTAGTTTCCAGCCTCTTATTACAGCTTTGCGCCCCAAACAGTAATTGAACAAAGGGAACATTGCTTTATCCAACTGGAACTATTTAATACAAGGTATAATTTAATTCATCAGGGAATATTTGGTTGGAAGATTGTCCCATAAAGCTTCGCCGGTAGGATAGGAAGATGTTTCATTTTCTCTCACGGTAAAGGGTGGCTCTACGAGGATAATGAAATGTAAGTGTTACATGTCAGGGGAGTGAAAAGGGTTTTATCCCTTCAATGAAAGAAAACCACCTACCTATATAGCAGCTAATAATATTCTTAACCATCTTAAAACTAATCTGTGATTTCTCTAGAATTTTTAATTAATTAAAAAACTTCTTTTAGTAGATTTTATGTGAAACGAGTCTTTGTAATACATTCATCACAATATTTCTTGTTATTTTGGAGATAGATATGTAGTTCTGGCCCAAAGCAATATGGCATAAAATAAAGAGAAACATGTTGTATGAACGGGAAATTGATAAAAGAGAGACATCTAAGAGACGAGGGAGAAGGTATGTGGAAGATCAAGAGCCTATCGCGAGGAAACCTGGGTATACAAGGAAATATATTTGTTCACTACGTCTTCCAGCTTTAAGCAGGGAGTACGCAGAAGAACGAAGAAGATAAAAGGAGATGTATGTAGATCGCAAGGTGCTCTTGCTAAAGGAAAACAACTCAGCAGTGTTGTCACAGCTCTAGATAATCCTAGACAAATAGGCCTATTCCAGCTAGATAATTTCTCTTTTACAGTTTAATACATTTTATTAGCACCTTTAGGCTAAGTCTGCACTAACAGGTTGTGTGCTTTGCGCCTGGAATAGAGACTATTGACACATCTAGTAACCGCATGTTTTTTCTTTGGTAGACACTAACCGTCTTACTTATAAAAAATTCGTTAATCGTAAGATTACAAAATATAAATCACTGATCAGTTTTTACTTAAATTATTAAAAAAATATTTAATAGGTACGCGTTTGTTATGTATGAAGATGACATTTCATACAAAATTTTGTAAACAAACAAATAGTAACTGGGCAACGCGAGTGGTAACTACCAATATTCGCTATGTCAGATTTGAACGAGTTATTGATGAAGAATAGGTACCTTATTTTTTAATTATTTATTTTATATCAAAATATAGTTAGGTCCTTATTAAATCATACGAAACCTTTATGTTTCAGCTAAAATGAACCAATTCATGTTTGATCACTACAATTTTAATATTTGTACCTACTTAAAAAGTATTCATTTAGTATTTTCTTCAAAACGCCATTATATTTCTTTAGTTGGTGAATCATGGTTGTAAGACCTCGATGATTACGGGAATGCAATATTTGCTTTATTTGTTTAAAATTTCTATTATCAAAATGAAAAACCAAAACAAAATGGACCAAAATATGAAGGGAGCACCTAATTGGACGGGAAAAAAACTAAAATACAGTATATTTATTACAAAAAACGTTGTTGTACACTCGAAACCATTGTCAGTTGACATAAAATCCAACAAGGCGGGCTAAAATCTACAGAGATCAGCTGGCAATCAATCGATATGGGTTAAACTACCTCGACGACGACTTGATCGCAGATTTTCTACCGCTGCACTCTTATTTTCCACTGATCAGAGTTTTTTTAATATAGCAGCAAGTGATCATGCGTTCGATTCCAAACATCTTAGAACGTAAGTAAAATATTCACCAGGTTACTAACTAGAATCTAGGCATTGAGCAGTCCATCTGTGAGTGTGGACTTGGACTTCTTAGTCATTGTAGTGCTGTCTATCCATTCCAATTTTTATATTACCCTTTCATTATCTTCATTTGGCGAAAAAAGCGAAAAAAAAAATCAATTTGTTTACGAAAATGGTTGTACTACCACAGAAAAAATGGCCTTATTTAGAGCTTAAAGCGCAGAAAATTAATTAGAAAAAAGCTGCTTTTAAGCCCCGCATATATTAATCTTTGTGGAGGAAACCTGAAACAATAAACGAAGCCTTAAGCAAGTACCCAAAGAAAGAAATTTTTACCTTTTTGTCGTTCACTGAGCACAACAAATATGGCACATTGGGTCCTATATGGTACTATCTGCGAAAAATTATTAAAAAAAATATTTTTTTTTTCGGTGAAGTTTGAAATTGAAGATATCAAATGCTTTCAGGTCCGAGAAAATTAATGAAATATGTTAGGTACAAGTGTGTAAGTGTAGGTATGTATAATAATACAGCTTTAAGAGATATAAGGGTTTGTCCTCTTTTCTGCGTCTGCTTGTTTCCCACAACTCCCTTTCTTCCTTTCCTTCGGCTACTTCTGACCACACGATAGATTTAAAACTTCCAACTGAAAAAAAAATCATCACTACTTTGAATACAAAAATTAATGTAGCTTTTTGTTACATTTTTGCCTCTTCGCAGGTGATAACATGTCCATAACATCAATTTTATTGCTTTGACAGTTCACTTTAGAAGTACATGGAAAAATGACAATTCTAGTATGTCATAGATTTTTATTTAAACTACCTAGATAGAATACTCTTAAATATTTTTAAAGCAAAAAAGTGAAGCCTCATTGACAGGCGATTTTAACAGTTTAGTAGGCAAAACGGAATCATGTAGTGCCTAAGACATTTACAAAGAAACTTAAAAATGTCCAATTACGCTAATTTTATAGTAAAATGGCAATCCAACTGTCAACATTGCAATATTTGAGAATCTCTTTTGAATGCGAGTTGGAATTCTTGGTTAATGTAAAGGATTCTGGTAATGTCACTACAGAATGACTGTAACAAATACTGACTGATCTAAATTAAGAAAAGTAAATCAATGTAGTAAAGTATTCATATTTTTTTTTTTTTTTTTTTTTTTTTTTTTTTTTTTATTTATTAGATCAAAAACTAATTATTACAAAGTTAAGGTACAATAATGAAGTCGCGCCAAATCCATACAAATGGATTTGTCGGCGCGTTCTTCTACAGAAATAAAAACAATAATAAGAAATAGTAACTTAAAACCTAACCAACAGCAGCAAACATAATATTATTCATAATATAAGAAGAATGCCACATTTTTTATGCTTCAAAAAACTGAAGTGTTAGTGCCACACGTATAACTAACTCTCGAAGAGCCGTAGATCTGACATATTATGTACAGTTAGTACAATTTCACTTTTCAAAAAGTTGCATCAGTATATACGACCCTATTGATCCAGAGGTGCGATATATTATACATTCATATTTCATAAAAGTTTCATGTGTTAATCTGCATACGATGTTTTAGGTCGGTAGGTACCTGGTTACCAACCAACAACACGAGTAGAAACATTGCACGCCATTTTTCATATTTTTTTCATTAATTAAAATGTCTACCTTACTTCCTACATGTATGAAACATGGAGTTCAGTTGATACATCGAACTGAGAAGAACAGTGCAGAACCGAGAGGAGTGGAGGAGAACGAATACACTCGTACGTAATCTAAAACTTTTACTATACTACGTTCTTTTGTTACTATAAAAAAAAACAAATAAGGGAGCGAGTAGGTACGTATCTTTTTTAGTTTGAAGACCTCCATGGTTTTGGTCTAGGCAACTCATTGAATTTATAAGAACGTTCAAGGACTACAACACAACTGTAATGTTCTTACTTACTAAATCCACGTTCACTCCCAGTGTGGAGCATGTGGACGCCAGGAAGTTCCTCCAAGCCTCTCTATCTTGCGCCAGTTGCGCAGCTTTATACCAGCTTAGTCCAGTCTCTTATAGAACCGCAGTGAATGCCCGCTTGATTGTTTTTTTCAGCCTGCCTCGCCTTAATATTGCCTCCTGTAATGTTCATTACACGTATAAATTGTAATGAATTAAAAAAAACCATATCATTTAAATGGTTAAATCTTCAACTGATTACTCTTAACGTGCTCTAAACAAACAGTGCCAACTGTTTTTATATTTTCTGAGTATTCGATCAACGATCGCAAATGAATATTTTCTGAGAATTCGATCAACGATCGCAAATGAATATTTTCTGAGAATTCGATCAACGATCGCAAATGAATAACTTTGAAAGGTCGTTTATAATCCCCCAAAATATCATAAAAATCCAGATTGTACGATACATATATGGCACACCCGAATAAGACATGGTCCGGTATCTCCACAATACTCCACACCTAGCCCATGCTCGCATGATATATGGTTGTTCTGTTTCATAAGACCTATAATGGCACCAAATAATGCAGAAAATAATTACAGAAAAATATATAAAGGCACCTAGTAACACTTTTGTAGAGAAATAAATAGTAAAAGCTAGTAACATAAATGCAAACTGGCAAAATGTGAACTAATGAACTAATCATAGGAGACTCGCAGAAGTTCACCTTTGAAGCACTCAAGCTTTCCAAAAAACAAATAAGGATCCTAACGAGGACCTTAACAGGACACTGCAGACTGCACAAGCATATATCCATAATTAGACTCTCAGACACTCCAATCTGCAGATTCTGCTACGAAACACCAATTCACATCCTCACATCAGTCGTACACTCGGTGGGCCACTACTGAACGCTGAGAAGGTAAGACTGCTCGCACCTAGGCAAATTGTGAGCTACATGACTCACATAGGCTTGGATAACGAGTTGTAACATTGAGGGAAGTCACAATAGACCTACTCTGGTCGCAATGACACAAAGGGTAACTTGGTCCCTTAACCTTCTTTCAAAAAAAAAAAAAAAGAACATAAATGCATAGGAAAATGTTGTAGAGAAGGCAAAATTATTGTAGAGAAGGATGTAATAGCATCTAGAAAAAATTTGCAGAGAAAGATGAAATAATACAGAGAAAAATATATGGGGATCTAGAAAAACTGTTGCAGAGAAATAAAATCCTAGTAACATTGCGCAATTCTTCCTCCAATCTGGGACTCAAAGAGGAAAAAGAGCCTCTCATACCGTGTTTCGTTCCTTCAAGGCAGTCCGAGGTATCTGGACATGGTGCGGGAGAAGGTGTGCAGTGGAGAACACTTGTTGCCTCACTATGCTTCTAAGTGGGGTCAAAAAGAGATAGAGATAATTTCATTATTGCAGAAAAAGAAGAAATGAAACGAAGTAAGTACAAAATATTCCAAGAAAGATATTATTACTGTTATCAAGGCAGATTTTATTCTGCTGTTGTATCCCTATCCCATGATTGCGATTTAAACTCAAAAGAAATCAATTCCGCCTCATGGAAAAAGTTTTCTCCCTCTAAGTGGAATACTTCTCAAAGCCCTTTGTCTTGGATTCTTTTCTTTTGAAAGTCTCCCCAAGACAAATGTTTGTCTTTGATTAGCCGAACCACCAAAGTCAAACATACAACTTTATCACCTTGTTTCAATTTTTAAAGTGTCTGAAAAAGTTTTTTTTTTTTTAACCCAAGATCTGAAGGTTAAATATCTCGAGAACTTTAAAGACGCTGAATTTTATCGCTTTCCATTTTAAAACGAGCCAAATAATAATAATATGAACATTTACATTTAATTTGAAATCTAAATGATTCTGAATATGAGAAAGGTGGTGAGGCAAATACGAAGACTCTGGTATGCTCAAGTGAAGAAGTTGGACTACCAGACAAAGATTTGAATAGACATCTGTATGTTAATCTTGCAAGACGCTGCCACCAGTTATAAAAATAGCAAGTCTCTAGGCCTTAAAATAAGAAAAATAAAAAATCTTTACCTAGTAACTAGTTATGGATATTTTAGCATACACGGTGTAACGGTTTACGGCCGGTTTCATAAAAAATAAAGGAGACTTTAAACTCCCTTTAAAAAATAACGGGTTTCATAACAACAAAACGACATTTAAAACCGACTTTTAGCTAAAGTACCGTTGTTGATTATTATTTTTAGTTAAAGACGACTTTAGATAGTTCAAATTTTTACCACCGGAGGTCACAAAGATAAACATTTTGTATGCGGTGACACTGTGGACAAAATGACTAAAACAGGGCGGAAAACATAGCAAAACGGGAAGAATATTATTGTTTACAGATTTCGTTTACTAATTCATAAACCATAATAATAAATTAACACAAAAAACGCCACATTGATGCTCTATTAAGAAATGAAATTGACAGATCAACAGAAATTCCGCGAAAATATTAGTAAACAACCTATGTTTTCCATAGATTTCCATATTAACACTACCAACTGCTACCGTCTTTAAAATATTTTTTTGACATTTCAAATTTTAGCTGGAATATTTTTTATGAAACGCGTCAG
Organism: Mystacides longicornis; assembly: GCA_963576905.1. Classification (NCBI taxonomy): domain Eukaryota; kingdom Metazoa; phylum Arthropoda; class Insecta; order Trichoptera; family Leptoceridae; genus Mystacides; species Mystacides longicornis. The sequence goes on from OY756434.1 coordinate 6,109,772, forward strand.
CTTAAAGGAGTCTTTACATTTTAAAAGGAACTTTAACTTACAAAAATATTCCAATTTTCCATAAGAGATCCAAACCTCAAATGACGAATTTACCAAAAAATAACGGGGACAACTAGGTTTGTTACAATACGACATAATATAATGTATGTATGTAAAATGTTATCCCAATTCCCTGGAACAATTTCAATGGAATGAAATAAACCAGCCTTTGCGAAAGATTTACGCGATATTCTGCCTACCCCGAAAGGGTGGATTTATTCATGCGTATTGGGGATGATACACTTTATAGATCCGTTCAAATATTTTGAATATTTATTTTTTTGTGATTTTATTATCCATACTAGCTTTCATACACCTATTGATAATTGTTTTTTTTTATATTTTTTAAAAACCAATCTGGGCTCAATCACAGTGAACACAATTATACTTTTGACATCTTTCACATAAAGCAAAGCTTGTGTTTTGAAAGTGGAAATGTGGATTCGAACTCACGATCTTCAATACGCTGTACGTACAAAAGTCATCAATTGACGCCACTACCCTACCAACCGCCTCCCTTACATACTTTACGAGAATGTTATATCAAACCAAGAAAAATATTTAAATCCTATTCTTGAAGATACAGTCCTAAAGAAACAATTTCCCGGTGTGCATGACTGTAGAGCTATATCTTTAGAAGTTGATCCGTTCTATCAAACCTGTATAGGGTTATTCACGGAATGTAAGTCAAATATTTGAGGCCCTGTCCTAGATGGTCGCATGATCGTGCGATTGCGATGAACGCGGACGCCCTGTTCAAACATATAACATTGTATGAACGTGTCCTAACTGGGCAGACGGACAGACGTTAATTCGATCGTCCGATCGGTGCCTTGTTTGAAATGATCGTGCCTCCCTTATATTGCTCTGTTGCATCGATAATAATACGACACCTAAGTACTTGCCAAAAGTTCTTACTTACTAACATTCATATTTATTTGTTTGCGTTGTCAAGGAAAGTGGACGTGCGATCATACCATTAGCTAGGACACACAATTATTTATCATCGTGCGATAACAAATTTGTTTATGCGATCATCGCAATCGCATGATCGTGCTATCATGCGACTAGCTAGGACAGGGCCTGAAAGTTAAGGCTGCTTTTCACCAAAATATCCGTTTATTTGACTTTTTTAAATCGCTTTTACTTAATAATTCAGCGAGTTCTAAACATATTTTATTTTTTTATTTATTTATTTTATTTCCCATATCAATAACATGAGTACAAAGTACAATAGAGTAGATAAATAAGTACAATAGTCAATAAATAGAGTACAAAGTAGCTATATAAATATATTTTTTATTTTGGGATTTATTATCTCACTAGGCAGATAGATGCCTGTGCCGAGATAATACTTTTTTTTTTTTTATAGAAATACTGGAATAGTACTTACTAGACTAAATCTAATAAAATATAACAAAGAAAATAATAAAGAAAAACCTTAAATAAACTATACTTTTGAGACTAGTTGCATATACGAAATATATATGAACATATGAAACTGAATTTACATTTTATTGTAGAATGAACTTTAATTAATTATGTCGTTTAGTTAGTTTGGATTGCTTTTTGAGTACTTTTCTTTTTTGCAAAAGCGTCTGCCAATTTTTCAATCAATATTATGTAGCTACGTAAGTTGCGGAGAATGTGAAAATTAATCTTAGTGCTAATCGGAGTTTGGAGCTGATAATGGTTGGAAGAGCTCCGGGTAAAAGACCACGGGGCAGATCGCCGATGCGCTGGACCGACCAAATAAAACAAAACAACCACGCGACGACACTGTATAGAGAAGTACCTACATCTGGTAGCAGTCAGAACATCCTAAAAAAGCAATTGTTCGAGAAAGAGTTCATGATGGCCACGATCCTCAGTAATGAGGACGACGTCTGGTAAGATAAATAAGAGTTTGTCTCATTTACTTACTTAAAAATGATTGCGCTTTTTAGCGTTATAAATCCTCAAGAAAATTATTAAGTTTATTTCGAACTAAACGATTCTAAATTTAAAAAAATAAAACGAAATCATTGTCTTATTTCTAAAGTTGGTCCAAATTTGCCTCGTTTTGTAATCATTGTTACACGTATTGCTGATTTTAAATTTAATAGGAAAATACTTGTATTAACATAGTGAAATTTTGTTATGATGGTTGAAAATAAAAACTCAAGTTTCACATCTGTCATAATGGATGGCATTCATTTAGAGTGATCGCGAATGGGGGACTTTTTTTCAAATAAAACTTACCTTACCAGTCGTCGTCCTCACTGCTGAGGGTCGTGGCCATCATGCACTCTGTTGTGGACCATTGCTCGCCAGGATGTTCTGTCGGCTGCCAGATGGACGGCTCTATGGAGTGTCGTGGTGGGAATATTTTGCTTTATTAAAACTAGACCTTATAATAATTCCTGCTAAAAGACAAAAATACATAATATGTGAGTTGGAACATAATATGTTGTTCTATGAATCTATCGGCTTGTTGTGACTTTGAAAAACATACATGTCTATTTTTCTTTTAAAGAACATAATATTATTTTCATACAAAAATAAAAAAATAATTTTATGTAGGTAGTTAGGTAGGTATGTTAAAATATATTTTTCCAAGGGAAAAGAATTTTCCGAAATGATTGTGAGCTTATTGAAATTTCTACCCGGGGAACCTACTTCTGTCTCAGATTGGACGGGAATGGTTGACTAGAAAAAAATGCCTCACGCATTAAGTTCCGCCAGCTATAAAAAGCTGCTAAGGGTAGGGTAGCCCAGAACTCATAGTATATTATAAAAGCCAGAAGACAATTATTACCGTCTCTAGAACATTATATTCAATATTAATCGGTACTTTACAGGGGACCCACTGAAGTTACGGATCTCAAATTTAACGTGCTTGTGTAGGAGCATAAGACCAACTCGTATACCAAATTTTATGAAAATCGATTTTTTTTTTTTTTTTAGCCCTTTTTCTAGAGCAAGTGAAATTTTCTTTGGATACTTTAAGAGGGTTCCCCTGAAGCTACAGATCTCAACATTTTACTGACTCATCTAAATCGAGGGGCTAACCGTTCTACCAAATTTCAATCAAATCGGATAAGAATTACCATGAGTTATGGGTGCGCACACATTTTTGCATTTTTGGAATCTACACCCTCGAAAACGTCGAGAAAATTAATTTCAGCGATATCTATTTTTTTTTTTTTTTTTTTTTTTTTTTTTTTGAAATCCGATCACAAGACTCATGTATATTCCATATAGGTACTATGAGTAATACTGACACTTTTGTTTAGAAACGAGTTGATTTATTTCTTAACTCGTACAAAATTTACAAAATTCCTTTGTTTAATGTTTATGTAATGTACCTGCTTACCTAAATCTCTATTTAACTTCCTTCTTGTAAGAAAGTGCTTGTTAGCTTGGTGGTTACGTAGCCGACTTTCGCTCTGTTTCTGGTCGTGGGTTCGATCCCTGGTGCCGAACATCTTCCTGTTTCACAACATAAGCTTATTATTTATTTTATTTGCTTACTGTGAAAAATTCAAGAGTGTTGTTAGACGTGGTTATTATTTTATAAAAGAACTTTTTTAGGTATATCAGTGCCCAAAACAAACCCACGTTAGGGGGCGTCCATTAATCACGTGAGCCCAAAAGGGGGAGGGAAGCCTGGAAAAAAATCACGAAAGATCACGTAGGGGGAGGGGGGTATAGTGAGAAAATCACGTGCATTTATTTTTCTGATGAATTGCAAGAAAAACAGTTGCATTTTCAGAAATTTTTAAAATTTACGAAAATTAAAATCATAAGTTTCGTATTTTTTGCTACTTAAAAAGTACATGTGAATTTCGAGGGGGAGGGGGGGGGTATCCTGAAACATCACCAAATATCACCAGGGTGGAGGGGGGCTCTAAAAAGTTGCAAAAAAACATCACGTGATTAATGGACGCCCCCTTAAAGAAAGATCCTGTTTGTCCTAAACTTATCAGCTACATAATAATAATAATAAATCTTTTTAAAGCGGAAAATTGGTCTGCAAATGAAAGCTTATAGGTAGAATATAATGACAAAATACTCAATACATCCCTTCGGTATAGATATACCTAGGGTTTAAGGATTTTATAAGGGGTGGCCGGATATTGGATTAAATCGTTTGATAAAACGATCAGTGTCATTTGAGAACATTTGGGAATAGTATGGAAAAGTTCCTTGCTTGTTCGAGTACATGGCTTGGATGCCTCGATATGTACAAACACAGATGGAAATAAAAATACAATAGGACCCATTTTCAAGAGCTACCATTTAATTTTTTTTTACCCATCACGCTGTGTCCCGCAAGGTGTAGGTTTATTTTTTTACAAATTTTATAATTTTTTTCGTCAAAATCGAAAAGAGTCATCTCAATAATAATGATCAAACTTATCCGCAGAAATTTAATAATCGGTGATAACTATCACATACAGGTTGGAAAAGTATCGATTACAAAAACAAACGAACTTTATAAAATGTAATTAAAAACGAATGAGAAGAGAGGTGGATACCTATCCATTTCAATTCGTTTTTAAGTATGATCCCGTAGGAATAGGAAAATGAAATTTACAGGGTAGATACAAAATGAAATAAGGAAGTTTTTGAAAAATGTTTGGGAATTTTTTTTGTGAGCTTCTATTATTAAATCGCCCTCAAACATTATTGTCAATTTTTAGATTTGAATATTTTTGAGATACAACATTTATTTTTTAAGCTATGGTATCAAATTGGATAAAACAAATTATCACATCTAAAACGATTTTGAAAAAATAATGAAGGGTGTATCTCAATAAATAGCGTCTCTGTGACCAATTATATCGTGACAGTCAGAATTTTTCGAAAAAATTCGAAAAAAAATTATAACTCGAAAACGACAAAAAATCGTACAACATATAATGAGGTTTTTGGATAGCCCTAGGGGTCCTCTATCCCTGGTTTACGGATTATCCATACTTTTTGGGACACCCTGTATATACGCGCAATTTGGTTGACTTTGTATGAAAAATTTCCAAAACGCTCAAAACGGTGGAGTAAGTGAAATGGGCTACTGTTTGAGTGACAAATACGAATGCGAGAATGAGAGGGTGCAGGTGCATTTTTACTTAATTTGAAAATGTAATATTAATTATGTTTAATACCGCTACCTATCGAAATAAATTACAAACATATAAACAAAGGTAGGTGCTCTTTAAAATTATTCATACATGAAAATAAAAATATATTATCTCGCGTAGTAATGAAATGGAACAAGACAAAAATATAAAGTCGAACTGCAATTCAGGTCGGATCATAAAATTTTAATGACGATATCTTGTACGAGGCTCTGAGTATTCAAGAGTAGGACCCTTTACAATTTAAGATGCGAGGCTTTGTTTGAAGATCTTCATACTTAAGCAACGTATATACTTACTACATTTACTATGTATGCTTGTTAACAGTTTGCTTGTTATTTTGTAATATAATTACTTATAGGAATATTCAGGAGATTATATAAGTCATAAAATATGATGTCAGAATACTAAGAACCTAAATGCTATTATACGTATATAATATCTTTCTCAAAATTTTGAAGGCTGGAAAGCGACTGTTGGAATCTGTACATACTTCCTTTGTGACCCCATTAAAGACAACAAGAGCGCTCCACCGTACTCGAACTTGCGTTTTAATGACCTCATTGACCTCCTACCACACCATGTCCAAACACCTCAGCTTTTCAGGAACGGAACACGGTGTAAGAGGGTCTTCCTCGTTTTCGGGAGTCTGATGAAGATAACCGCATGCACTCCTCCATCAAGCGTCATTCGGCATCCTCAACACATGCCCAGCCAAGGCCGTCTCCTCTCCAAAATGGTAGTGATGGGCCCGCGCTGGGTGCGCCGACAACTTCGTTCGTGATGTGGACGCATCATCTCTAATATCTACCCATAATAATTTTTCGATATTTTTTTGTGCCTGGGTTTTAGTAGTATTAATTTTTTATATAATAATTTGGTTGCCTTTGTATGAAAAATTTCTAAAACGCCCGAAACGGTGGAGTAAGTGAAATGGGCTGCTGTAAGAGTGGCAATTACGTATGCGAGAATGAGAGGGTGCAGGTGCAGAAGACAATAATTGTTGTTAGATTTTTCAAAGATGGCGTCGCATGAAATTCATTCCATACTAACTTCAATATTATATTTTATATTATTTCTTATCCATTTTCCAATTTTTAATTAGTTATTCTGTTATCTGGAGCGGAGAAGAATCCAATTAATTACACATCGGAAGAATCTGTTGTCTCAGATTTGAATACGAATGAAATATGGACATTTTAGAATTAATATTAGTTTATTTTTGTTTCTGGAGGCGCAGTGCACATTATGCACATAATATGAACGGGCCGCGTCTGGTTAGGACCAAAGTGCCCACAGGACAACGTCTGTCAGGAATGCTAGTAATAATAATAAAAGAGATAACATTCGAATCGAATATGAATTTCAGAAAATAATTTTCGTTTTTATATGTTGGGTAGACCAATGTAAAGATTTTTTGCCAAAGAACATGGTTATTATAATTATTAACTGTGGTCAGCAACGTTCTGTCTTTGTATGATATAATATGTTCAATCACCACCCGATCTCTCTATAGCCTTGATTTACGTTTTAGAGCTCATTTCAACATAAAATAGAGACATGATTGGTGGCCTAGTGATTCAGAAATATTTCAAAAGCGTATATTGTTTTAAGTTTGGGTAAGCCCATATTAATTTCTTAAGAAATCCCCCTCTTGAAATGAAGACCATTTAGTAAAAAAATCTCCTGTGGGCCTAGACAAAATACAGTTGGCGATCGACTACAAACGAATTCTTCGACAATGTAGAGTAGGAAGAAAATTAGCTGTCCACTTTTTATATTTTTATATAAGTGTCATTGCTTGGTTTAAATAATTGTTTACATGTTCCAGTTGACAGATAATTTTTTCGCACTATACATTGGCGAAATCTTCGTTTGTAGTCGAACGCTAGTTTGAATTTGTCTACGGGGGCTGTTCTCTCTTTATATCTAGGATTGGTTTACAGCAGTGATGTTTATATAACTTCTTACCCATTCTTTCCTATTCAAAGTCCTCGTTTAAGGAACAAAACACAGAAAATGTCTACATAAACCTTCTTTAGGAACCCTGATCATGCTCAATATCAAAGTAGTACGTTGCGAGCTCTATGAAACTGACTGATGTGTTACATTGGCAGGTTGCCACCCCTTTGACGACATCATGGACTTATTTGATTGGTGATTGATGTCGTCACTCTGCCGCCTGCTGTGGTAGCTCCATGGCGTAAGCCTCTACAAAGATAAAAGTTAGCTGTTATACGAAATAGATATGTACCTAGTGGAAAATCGGAAAATCCATTATCAACATAGGAAGAAATAAAACTTACTTAACCCATATCAGCCCAATCTACTATATAGTATGTCAGTTTTAAAACTCGTGTAAGTACAAATTGTAAATATTTTTTGTTGTATTTTGTAATTCAATAAACAATGGAACCTAGTTCAGGTAGACGAACAACCCAAAATAAGCTAACTGAGCTTGTAAAAACATATTACACCAGCCATTTTATGTGGAACAGAGCAACGTGCTGTTGTTGGGAAACCATGCTCGATATATAAAATTCTATCAGACATTCGATTTGAACATGTTGCACATTTTTTATTCACAACATTTAAAAAATGAGTTTGGAAATGTGCATTCAAAGGGAGCAAATCTAGGCCCGCCCAAGTACCTATGCTTAAAAAGTAAAAGTCGTTTATTTATCAAGTTTTTTATTCCATACCGTAAAATTAATCATATTGTAATATTTATTTAAAAAATGTATGGATGTGCTTAGAAATAAACAAATACTAAAAAAAACAATATGTTCATTTTTTGTACTCACATCTGCCCAATTATTAGTATGTGTGAATACTAGCTTTATCATGTTATTTAGACATCATTTAAGCATAACAAAAAACGGAAAAATCACAAAAAAAGAAATTTGGGCAGATATGGGTTAAAATGTCCTAAGCTTTATAATAAATAATCCAGTTAAAAAGTATCAGAATGTAAATAAAGAAAGTTGCAGGTATCCGTCTCTTTGTGTTTAGCAAACTACACTTTGTTGTTATCCCCTCGTTAAAAACTCTTTCTCTCACCCTTTCTTCCACTTTCTTTGATGTGGGCGGCTGGCAAAGTTTAAGTTGTGAGGTCGCAATATCCAGCTTGCGTAATTAAATACCCATTCCTTAAGAATTATACAGCATGAAATTGACCTTCAAACTCATCACCAGATGGCGTTGGAAGCATTTAGTAATGGTCCAAAGTCCAGTTATTTTTTGTATTTGTTTACAATACTGACAACAAAACATGGACCTTTAGCCAGAGCGAGTATTTTGCAGATTTTTAAATGTGCTGCTACAGATGCTAGGGATCCATTGGTCGGATCATATCACAAATGACGAGGTACTGAGTATAGAGCTAGAGAAAAAAGGCAGCTATTAAAAATCTGCCTAACAAATATGTTCTAAAAGGATAGGTTATAACTACAGGCACCTGGGTCTGCTCTTTACCTAACAGGGTATGAAGAGACTGGACAGTGACATGGAGGAGTGGAGGAACAGAGTTAATATGCTTGATTCAGCCTTATCTTAGGATTGTGACTTGTAAATGATTGCTTTGGAGGTGGCGAAAGAGGGATAATCCTCATTGTGAGTGTGAAGATGTAAACAGACGGACAGGCATTTGGTTGAGGAGTGCCAAATTAGAAAGTTCTCGGGCCGCATCCAGGACATTCACGAGGCGAAACCGGAGGCGATAGCTTGGCTTACAGCACTGGAGCCGATATTATGGGTGCTTCTGACGACACAACTTGCATGGACGAAGAAGAAATCAATCCAAATTCCGCACGAAAAGTAAACTAGGATCTTCTTCAATCAAATGCACGTCTCCCAAATTATTCTTCAACAAACACTATGCTTTCTCGTCTGTTCGTCTTGAAAAAACTTACATGTAAACATCACTACAAATTTTCGCAACCGAGCTCTGCTACCATGGCATGTTCCCTATTTTCAACATCTGGAGACATCAAAATATTATCTTCAATTAACATTGGCTGGAAACATTCGAAAGAAGAAGTTAATATATTTTTTGATTGCGTACATTTTTGACAGGTAGTGTTCTTCAACGGGGTCACAGAATTCTCAAAGCTCCGATAAAAATCCAGCTTAGTAAATCAATGTTTTAAATGAAAAAAAAAGTGACACTTATGCTGAAAATATACCATCATAGAGGTGCGAGTTGGATTTCCATTTTGTCCCCTGACTCCCATACATTCCTCATTATCCCGTTCATTCCGAATCAGACAGAATTAACTAAATATTATGTATTAGGGCATACTGGACTCCCAGTAGTTTGTTAAGTTGATTGGAATTAATAATTCTGTTTGTCTAATGATGTCTGGAGACTTTGAAAAGGGTTTAATGAATACAAAAAAAATAACTCGAAAAATATTCGAATTTATTTATAACTAGCTGACCCGTCGAACTTCCTCTCACCTTAGAATAATTAATAAAATATTGTAGGTATTATATTGAAACATAGCTGAATTTCAACGTTTGATAAGTTAACTCTGCGAAATTAACTTTTTAAAGCCTTTCTACTCTGTTTTATTTGCCCTTAAAAACCCACTTAGGGGTAAAGGGAGGCAACAAAAGCTCTTCATTGGGCTGGATCTTGCGCAACATTTATGTTCATGATTGGGGGTACTGACATCGAGGGACTGACTGAAGAAGAAGAAAAAACATGGGTACGAAACATGTCTTTACCGAATATCTAATACGGGATATCACGAGACAATATTCATATATTAAAAAAAAGTCTTTCAGGAAAGCTGGTCTAAGTTTTGAAATTTGGAATCTTTTGTATGCAATCCAAATTTGCAAACGAATTCGCTAGGTGCACCATAGGTTTACCATCTTTCATCTATGGAAAAGAATTATCGCATGTCTTCTTACAGAATACACTTCCTTTTTTTTCTCTTCATAAGAACCTTGTATGACCCTGTACCCCAGTACGAGTCTAATAATATAATTTCTCGCGTGTGTGGATAATGTGTATCAGCTCCAAACCAGCCAGTCACTTAATAATGTAAGCCCTGGGGCCCCAATCCCATATGATACGTACTTAAATATTAATTCATTTAGCCGCCGTTCTGAAATACGGAGCGCGCTTTTCAGAAAATTATTTCATTTATTTTCTAACACACGAAGGGGAATAAAAATACTTTATAACCTCGCAGCTAAAATTTAAATTATTTATTAACGGTGCAAAGGAAATGGTAAACCGGTAATCGTTTAATAACTTTTTTTTATAATCCGCAACCATCTTATTCTGAACCATGACCTTTCTCCTTTAATATAGACATAGCAGGGTCCTCAGTCAGAATTATAAAATGGTTTCACTTTGACGGTTTAGCGTGACCAACTGTCAAATTTAAATAAATGGATCCTCTTTGAAATTGGAATAATATTTTATCATGTCATCAGCGACTTTTTGAACGAGTGAATGGTCTGAGAGCCTCTCACGGAAAGTGGAAGTTGGCTCCACAGCCTAGCAGCATGAACGGTAAATGAGTCAGTGCAGAATCTGGATTGCTGTGGAGGAATGAGTAACAAATTATTTTGATCAGATCGCAACAATCGCTCGTGCGAACTGAGGAAGGTGAATCTCTTTTTTAGGTATATAATTAGGAGAGAAAGGGTTATTAAGTACAATTTTGTACAACAAACAGAGAGTATGCACTATGCAGGTCTCTTCTCTCTCGCATGGTTACCCATTAAAGCTGAAGTCTGTATTCTGAAATGTGATCATATTTTCGTATTTACTTGTTAATAACACCGTCACAATCCGCTTCTTCAAAATATAGATTTTTTTGTTAGTTTTCACTGGTGACCACGGAGCTGAGCTCCCGATACGTACCGGTATGGCAAGTGGTGCCTTTCACAACATTACCAAAATTTGAAAAGCGTCGGCTTTTAGTGTCGAGACGAAATGTAAGGTGTTTGATGAATTTGTGTTGTCCATTCTCCTGTATGGGTGTGGGTCTGGCACCTGACTAAAGCCCAGGCGCAAAAGTACCTGAATTCGAAATGAAGTGCCTCAGGAGAATCTTGGGTATAAGATGGTACTAACGCATCACGAACGACGCAAACAGCGTAGACCCATCACTTTCACCGAATGTTAGTTTGCTGAATAGAGCTCTGTTTTTCCCCATCGGGGTCTCGAAGATGTGGAAGACCCCCCTCATACCGTGTTCTGTTCACTCGAGTTGGACATGGTGTGGGAGGAGATCATTAGTATTGCGCAAGATCGAGCGCAATGGAGAGCTCTTGTTGCCTCCCTATGCCCCTGAGTAAATTAAATGGGAGTTTTAATTGATTTGATTATTATTATTATTATTAGTTTTGGGCAAGCAGCCTAGGCTGACGGGCCCAAATCAATGTCTGTGCCGTCTGTCGCTTTGAGAAATTCGTCCAATCTGTTCTTGAAAGCATTCACCGTTGATGCCTGTATTACAATCTCAGGTAAACAGTTCCACATATTCACCACTCTATTACAGATATTGTACTTACTTGTTTGTACCCCTTTTGTAATACAATAAAATGATTGGTTTTCGTCATTTATTTGTAAAATATTTCGTATGGGCTAAGAGTGTTTCAACTGAAATAACGAGTAACGTACGAGCATAACCATTTTTTTCTTTGACTAAAATAATACACATAAATAATATGTACCCACATATTATTCTCAAAATATATTAACACCATATGAAATAACGTATGGGCTAACTTCGATAAAACGTGCTTTAAACGGACAAGAAAAACCGTTCCAATAAACGAAATCTTTTAGAAAAACTTCGACGCGAGCTACTTTTAGCCTCGGTAAAAATAAATCTTACAAATATTGAAGTCATAATGGTCAGTGTAGGGGTGGGAAGTTGAGAACGTAGGAACATCTTTTAGGAAGAATTAGTGCGTCGTTATGCCCGCATGATGTATGTAGAAGATAAAAAAAGGTTTAACAAAATCATATATATCATACTACTTTTAAGTGGAGAGCTTTTTATTCTAGCAATCGTCTCTAAGAAAAATTATCACCGCAAATAGTGTGACGGTTGATTCGAATTCGACTTTACCTAGAACAATATATTATAATCTATTATATAAAAGAAAGTCGGGATAGTCCGAACACTTGTTAAACTAAGAATTGAATTTAATTAAAGGTATTGTAGTGTAATATTAAGTTTATATTTATCATGTACATAGAAAGAGAACACGCCGACAAATCTTTAATATTTGGCGTGACTCAATTTGTTAAATTTGTAAATATTTAGGTATATTATGTTTTATATTTACCTAAATAAAAAAAGATCACCTAAACAAATTTTTATGGTGTTTGGTTCATTGGATTTTTCTCCGCTCCGGATAACAGAATTACTTATGTGTATTGAAAAATGGATATCAAATAATATAAAATATAATATTAAAGTTGGTATAGAACGAATTTCGATACAACTACGCCATCTGTAAAAAATCTATAGAAACACTATTTTTATTAATGTTGTACAATTATATTAAAACAGTCTTGAATATGAACTAATTTATTTTAATAAGAAGTAATGCCAAGATACCAATAAAAAGCCTTTTCTAGAGGTGACATATTATTGATTTTTTTTTAAATAAAAGAACATTTATTGTGGCATAACTATAATAGTTGGACATATGCTGTCGCAATACTTTTTGTAAATAATTATGTCTTCTACAAAATTGTGGTACATTATTTTATTCTATCATCAATAGTTTTCACAGCGTTCGCGATAAAAAGAATACTTCAGGTAAAATTTTTACACCTTGGGTTACATTATTTGAGTTTTCGTAGGTTACCCAATTTTTTTGGAAATTAAATATAGCCTATGTTCCCGGAGATAGCGTAGCTTCCCAAAAGTGAAAGAATTTTTCAAATCGGTTCAGTAGTTTTGGAGCCTATTCGATGCAATCAAACAAACAAACAAAAAATCAAATCTTTCCTCTTTATAGTATAGATAACTGTCGTTTATTTTCAAACAATAGAACTCACGCATCACCACATAGATATGTTTTTGTGTGATCCGTGGGGAAGAGTTAGGTAGGCGGCATTATTCGATCATGCAAACAGTTAGTGTACTGGACTATTCTAATAATCTTTATTAGATATATCTTATATCTAAAGGGTTTAATCAAATTATTTATTTTTCTACATATTGCTGTTATCAATAATTTTATATATTATACTGTAAACGTCAGTATGTGTGATATTTTTATTACAATTCTTACTTAAGAAAATTACAAGAAGCTGTTTATACAAGTAGTGTATTGTTTTACTATATTGCATAATACAGAACAACGTTATTTAGCTTCGTTCTATATTGGGTAATTTTAGCGAATGTATCCGAACTTTTTGTTTTTTTTTCGTCGTACTTACAACCAAATGTCAAGATATGCCCCAAGCTCTTACAGCTAATGAAATGAAAATGGTACTCGAACGCTTTGTGAAGATTGGGAAATTTCATTTCAGCAAGTTTATAAGATATAGTATTTACTAAATTTCATCAATTTTTTTTCATTTTGACTTTCTAACCCCGCAAGGTTTCGTGCATGGGGAAAAGTATGAATCACCATTTGAGGGTGGCACCGTTGTAGTAAATGCTTCAATAAAGAGTTTTCTTTGGATAAAATAAATAATATTCACTTTTAAAACTAGTCGTAGTGTGCAATGTGATAACCACCACGCGGGTCCTCAGGCAGCATCATTTGTACAGGACACTAACAGCGAGAACAAGTAGTATGATGACGACATCAGCCACCAATCATTGCTGCTTGTACATATCGTCATCCAAGTGGCGACTCACGTCAATATATCGTCACACACAGTTTTTTACCGCTTCTTTATCTGTGGACGACCAATTAACAATACCCTATATGATTGAATGATAAATATACATATATATACAATGTTAAAGAAAGAAATAATAAGGTATATTAGGTAGTACATAGTGGATGATGAGGTGTTGTGCTTTGGCGGGATTATCGTTGAGGGTGATCTCTGGCATCCGACCAAAGATTTTGCTTTTGCTTTTTTACTTAAGCATTTTACTTTTTTTCTATTTAAATTTTGTCTATTATCCTTGTTTAGATCCTTTATTTCGCTAATACTTAAATAAATAAAAATAGTTGCTACAGGTCTACCTTGGTACGGGCTTTGCTCAGTTAGGTGGATTCAAATACTTGTAAAAATTATTGTAATGCTATTATCTATGAATAAAGAAAGTTATTATTATTATTTCAAATCATTTATTCATTAAATCACAATATATTATATGAAGTATACATCATTGTAAAAAAAAATTAATAAAAATAAATTAAAATTAAATACAATGCTATATACTAAATATAAAAATATCGGTATTATCTCTCATGATACATCACGATGTAATGTAATCATGAGAGATCTTCGAACTACAGAGAAAGGAACCTTCTTAACATCCTACATGAGGACAACAGAACTGCCTTTTGGATGGCATATCTGAGACCACAACAGATGCCAAGTTTCCCTAGATTGTCTTTAAGAGACTTAGGAATAACTCCATTCGTCGATATCACTATAGGTATTATGTGGGTGGTTGGTGTATGCCACATATCCTTGATTTCGTGAGCAAGATCAAGATATTTAATTATCTTATCCTGCTCGGCTTTTTTCAAATTTTCGTCATACGGTATAGTGATATCCACGAGATACGTTATCCCGTTCCTACGATCAACCAATACAATGTCCGGACGATTTGCGTTAATCGTTCGGTCAGTTTGTATTGGTATATCCCAATACAACTTTGTATTACTGTTTTGCATTACCGAAATTGGGGTGTACCTATAATAAGGTACTTCAAGATCGAGCAAACCATATTTCAAGGCAAGTTTTTGATGAACTATTTTAGCCACATCGTTATGTCTGTGCAGATACTCAGAACCACACAGGAGAGAACACCCAGACAAAATATGTCTGAGTGTTTCTCCTGTTTGGCCACATGCACGACATTTATCAATTATATCAGGTGTTTTAATAATATATTTTTTATAATTATTAGTGACGATGATCTGGTCTTGTATTGCACAGACAAAACCTTCTGTTTCGCTAAATAGTTCACCAAACCTCAACCATCCAGTCGAATCTTCAAGACTTACATGTGATGAATTTAAAGTTTCGAAGAATCGACCGTGGAGAGACTTGCCTTTCCATATATCAACCCGATCTTGTACCCCAATTATCGGTGGTGAAACAGGATTTGATAAATTTAAGGGCGTGTACTTCAAATCACACGCAATGAGGTCTTCATAACCCAATTTATTCCTTGATGAGATAAAGTAAGATTGGAGGAGGTTTATCTCTTTGTTATTCATGTTTTTGATGTTTAACATGCCTCTACCACCAATCTTCCTTGGTAAATATAATCTCATCAAGGAACATCTTGGATGATGCATCCTATATTGTTTGAGCAAACTACGTACCTTTAAATCCATCTTGTCTAGTTCCGTTTGGTTCCACTTAATGATTCTAAAAGAATACAAAATTTTCGGTACAACCCATGAATTAATGGCCATAATTTTATTTCTCCCGGAGAGAAAACTTTTCAAAACTTTTTTTAATCGTTTAATAAATTCATTTTTAATGTTATTTTTAATAATTTATTATTATTATTATTATTAATTTGAACTCACCGTTATCTATCTTTTATGGAAGCATCTTATGATATCACGAGCGGTCTAATTTCTTTCATTCTTCTTCCTTAATCCACTTCCTGGGCTAGATATTAATCATATCTCCGTTTCCTCCCGAAAAGCAATGATTGACCTACCTCACATATTCACCTAGTAGAAATCGTTTCGTGCGAATTCAAGTTTCGTTACAAGATGTCCGGATTTTCTCCCCTAAAACAATATTTACTCGGTTCTTACATTCTACTATTACACTATTGTCATTTCTCCCCAACCGACAATCACAAGTGCCCTATAATCTTAACAACCAATCCATTGTTATTTTATTGAAATTCTTTAAACTGTTTTCCATCATTTTATCTTATTGTGACAACGAGCGTATAGAAAGGAGGCCATGTAAACAACTCCGAACTTTACGAAATAAATAATAAAGTTTTTGCTTACGCAGTTCTAAGCTCTTCTCTCATAACATCTTACTTCGTCATCACTATTGTGAAGCACCTACTAACTCGCCATAGACACATGCTTGTAGCCATAGACAACAAAAACGTCAATTGTGAGATAAACGACTGGAAGTACTAAAAGTTTCCGTAGGCGCACCAATCGGATTAAAAACATGTCTCTATAAGAAATGACTTATAGTAATGAATTGAACAGCTTGTTTTTGTCGTTTTTCATTACTTATTTATCTAGAAAAATGTATAAGATATTATATTATTATAATCATAAAAATCTTCAAGATCATTCTTGGAATCCAACATACTTTCGACGTTTGAAAGTTTGATTACATTTCCCATAACAGCACATACCTACGTGGGTTGGCTTACAATGCGCAAAAGACTTTTGAACTTCATGTCTCATCCCTGACTCTGACAAATCTCTCTACCACAGTCTTTCCCATATTACTTGAATGAAAAATTTCAGTCTCAGCGACTCATGGATTCCCATTGCGATCAAGCAGCGAGCGTCTTCTGGACATATCAGCATACAGTTCGTTCTTTCACATATCTTTCTTTAACTACTGCTGTGTTAGTCGTGGTGCTCGCTGTTGGAACAGGCTCTCGTCGGTGGTGAGGCTGGAGGAATCGTCACACTTCTTCAAAAGACTGCTCAAAAAGCATTTGATGTCTTCAAATGCATCGAAATCCTTTTTTCTCATTCCAATCCTTAAATATCCTCCTATCCCCTCAGAAGTTTGCAGATTTAATTTTGCTTTTTTTTCTTCTTTTTGTTTATTGTCTTACAATTTGTCAGTAGTTTTGTATTCTACAAAATAAGATGTTTTCTTATTATTAAACGCTATGTTCTAACTGAAAAGAAAACGGTTCCCTTTATTTAATATAATGTTTTATTAACTGTATCAATCTGTAGAACATTGTTGTTCAAAAGTTGTGTAAAAGTATGTCATTTACGTCATATATGTAGAGCATAAAACATAAAAAATAAAAGAGACGGAGGAATTCGAGAAAGTTTCTGATCGATTGGCAATGTATGGCTTTTTAAAATTCAAACAGGAATATAAAAAATTTAAACTCAATTTTATATAAATGTATTATGAACGGGGATGATTTGAAATGAATAAAATTCTGAGGTAAAAACAAGGTAGCATCCCACGCACAATATTTACAGTACATATACTCCCTCTGACAAAAAAGAACACGACAAAATATGATAGAACAAGGATAAAAGTATACGACAAACCATAAAAGTTTGTGTATAATTTACTTAATTAAAATCTTTCATTCAATTTTTTTTGGTGTATAAGATCTGGGAATACGAATAATAATAATAGGTAAGATCGATCTTTTTTCATTTCGAGAGACGCAGAGGATTTTTTTTCAGCCGAATCCTGAAAAGTCTTGTAATATGTAAGTAGTGGGAAAGCTCTAAACTGTGAATCAACATTTTAAGCAAGTATGGGAAGCGCAATATACCACCAAAGATAGCTGTGCACCAAGCCCCCAAAAGAACAAAAAAAACCAAACTGAATCTCGACAAGATTGTTTTATTCTCTTTTGTTCTTGATCTTTTTTGTTGTACCTATTCTGTTTGGCGGTTCTCTTTTTTTGTTGTATACTGTTTTATCCTCTTTCTGTCTTCTTGCCCGTGTTCTTATTTCTCGTGCTCTGATTTAATGTGTCATTTTTGCGTAACCTCTTTTTGTCACGCCATATTATTTTTATCGTGTTTTTTTGTCTGTTCAATCGTTATTTTGTCTTTTTACTGTTTTCTTTTTCTCAAATAAGAATTTGACGTGTCCTTTTTACGTATTCTGTTTCACCTTCTTTTTGTCGTGTTTTTCTATTTTGTCGTATTCTCGTTCATCCTTTCCTCGTTTTGTCGAATTCTGTTTAGAACTAGACCTCGCTTTATACATACGTCAATCATCAAATTGCTCCGTGGAATATTTTCCCCATCTTTGCTATTATTTCATGCATTATTTATGTGTATTATACTTACCCATACTGTTGATGTTTATTTATTGAGTGTAGAGATAAAGTATATATTTTACGATGTTTGAACAACATGTTCAATATCTGATGTTTTCCAATCTATTATTAAATCATTTTGGGATGTGTATACCTATGTTTAAAAATATAAAATGTACTCACCTTGGATGAAGATTATTGGGTTGATTTAGAAAAAGGTTACTAGGGTGTATGTATGATCAAAGCATAATGCAATCATAGGGAACTAAGTAATTAAGTAGAGGACTAATGAGAAGGGTTACTCCCCAGAATAATGTCAGAAAAATCGTGCTTTGCAGAAAGACAATATAGAATATGGTGATTCTAATCAATTTAAAAAGTGAAAGAAATTTTTGTTCTTAGTTAAACCACGTTTGCTCACAATGTAGATACAGCATATGAACTGCTGCACCATTTTTTAAGGTTGATTTAAATTTAGATTTCGAGCTAATACTATCATAGTATGGCACATTATTTGTTTTTTCCATTTTGCTCAGTATAGGTATTTCGTAGATTTGGACGCTTAGGATAACACGACATTCCTTGGTGGACCCTGGCCCTGAGTCTTTCCTCCACTTCTAACTTCTGAAAGACGCCGACCTCCAACTCCTTAGTCTTATGACGCCAGTATCTGTGTTCAAACCATACATCCTCTGTAGCTTAGATTTTACAGCTCTTCTACGACCTTCGGAATGTGTGAGCCTGTCCTTATTATGTGTGCAGACCTGCGTAATCTAGCTTTTTTATTATGTGTATGAAGTCGGTATCCCTGTAGAGATCATACAATTTTTGGTTGTATATCTGACGCCAAACTTCTGCCTGGATTTCTGTTCCATAGACTTTCCGAAGGATCCTCACTTCAAAGACCGCAAGCTTTCGCTCATTCTTTTTGCCGAGCACCCAGGTTTTGGAGGCGTTTGTCAACACTTTCTGGCCGTATGAATGTTTTGTATAGCACTGATTTAGTTTTGCTTTCTGCTGATCAGTCCATAGTTACATTGACTGGTAGTCATTCTACTTTTTTGGATTTCCTCATTAATGTTGTTAAGGTATTCGAACAGACTTTTTCAAATTTATAGTGGCTTGAATCAAATCAATCAAGAAGCTTTTAACATTAATAAAAAATGAACTATGTGCTACCAGAAACATTGTGTATTAAATCCGGTAGAAGGTAGTTATTTGTGTCAAACGACATACAAAAATACAAAAGTTATTTCATTTATGTCTCATTTTATTCATCTCGTCAGGCGCAAAAGCGCTGAAAGTTTAATAAAAACAATACGACGGAAATAGCAGAAACAATTATCTTGTTGTTTTTGATTTCTCGGCTGAAAGTTTCAAGAAAAACAAAACCATTGAACTTGAGGTGATAAATTTCAACTTATGGAAAGAAAGCAGAACAATAAAACATACCTACATAGTAGAAAACTAATGCTCTGTTTACCTAGAAAAGAAAAGCGAAGGCAGTAGATATACTTTGAAACTATCACAAAGCATTATATGCTTCTCTCTTTCACTACCTATAGTAAAATAATGAAAGCGCGAAAGAGACAAAATGAGATTGATGTTAGTGTCATTGAGCGTAGCTTGGATAAACTAGACGCCCATTGAAATAAAGTGCATGAACTTGAAAAAAGTGAATTCAAAACCTTTTGACCTTTTTGGTTCGTTTAATTTTTAGAAAACCAGTATATATAAGGCCCTTCGCACACGATGACGATATGTTTATACGCTACGTACGACGCCGCGTTTTCGAAGGCCCTTAGTGAGAAAATTGTTCAAGTGACAAATTTTCAAGCGAGCCTCTGCTATCTCTGTCTTACTCTTCTGAAACGCAGTGTAGAATAAAAAAAAAAACAAACATAACTCATTATTTCCTCAAAATGAAAGAAAAAATCCCTTACTTTAGAGACATTTTAAGGCATTTCAAGATAAGTGGAAAAGACATTTAGAAACAGGTACAACGGATTCATCAAGCTGATTATAGATATTTCAACTGGGCAAGAACCGCTTTTTATACAAATTCTGGACGAATGGATGAAAAACGCTACTATGGAAAATCAAAGTGATATGGAACGCAACTACAGAGAGATAAGTTCCAGGAAGTACGAAGGTATCTTTGTAGGAAGATATCAAAATCGTTGGAGTAAAGGATATACAGGGTGGAGCAGAATGGTCTCCCTAGTTTCAAACACTCACTGTAGAGCGTGCAGGTGGGTTAGCGGAGTGGGAGTAATAACGTTAGGTGGGGGAAGCGACGCCATTTTTATTTCAAGTAGTCGCCATGCAGTGGTCCGGTGAGCATCGAGGCTTTGTCGTAGAAACGTTCGTTAAAAACAATGATAGTGTGGTGGCGACGCAGAAGGCTTTTCGTAGACTAGCGTTGCTTCTCCCATCTAACGTTGTTGCTACCACTTCGCTAACCCACCTGCGCGCTCTATTACAGTGAGTGTTTGAAACTAGGGAGTCCATTCTGCCCCACCCTGTATTATGTAAGATGGGCTATGAATGTAATATGTCCATAATTGTCTTAGGTAATAATAATTAGATTATGAGCATACTGCAGCTAATCTTCTTAGATGTTTCTCAAGGTATGTGTTTAACAAGAGAGTCAAGGATACAAAGACGGAGGATTTAAGAACATTGAAGTTTGTTTCTAAGTGGAAGCGTGAATACAGAATGTAGTTCACACCAAGTTACAAAATATATTAAGCAGTTTACTTTGATACGCTTTCTTGCAAATCCGTATGCATCCTTACAGAACCATGGTACTTTGATGGAATTCACCTAAAAGTTTAACAGAGACTCAGTTTACTACCCTTTTAAATTAAGAATTAATAAATCTATGTATTTATTAAGGTGTTCATAATGGTTTTGAAACAAAAACTCCATGTAACACAACAAACAATGGAGAGAAGGGTGTTAAACATTTGTATCTTGTTTATATCGCGGATTGAAGTCTGGATTTTTCCTAGTAACATAGGTAATCACACCAATGTATTGGGAAATAATCTCAACAGACAATGAGTCTATCAGATTTTGAGAGCAGAGCAGTGTGCTTATAACCACGTAGGTATGCTAGGTTAAAGGCGCTTTCTACTCCTAGGAAACATTCCCTGTTCTCTGATGCCAATTATTGTCATTTCGTTTAAATTTGTATATATACAGTGAGTGGGGAAAAATTTGAAATATTTCCCAACTCACTGTATACTATATAGTACGTACCTAATAGAACAATTTGAAATATATCCTAGGAAACATTTTCTGTTCTCTGATGCCAAGTTTCAACGAAATGACAATTGGGAACAGGGAATGTTTCCTAGGAGTAGAAAGCGCTTTTAACCTGGCATAGGTGGTTGTAAGCCCACAGCTCTGTTGTCTAAGATCTGATAGACTCATTGTCTGTTGAAATTATTTCCCAATAAATTGGTTAAACATCTATCTGAAAGGCAAGGAGAAGCGATAAAGATATTGGAATCGGACTTGAGTTTCAAGAGTAGCCCACCAGGTCGGAAGAAAAAGTAAATTCTGAAAAATTCGGCATGTTCATCACACTAAATTTGTACATAAACCTAACATTGCGTCCACCACTTAAATTAACACATGGGTCATATTTTATGTGCAAGCGTAAGATAATAATAATATAACATTATTGCATTAGAATATTTTTTATTTATGTTATTCCTAATACCTACATAATGATAATAAATTTAACCCGGACTACGAATAGAATATTCCTAAACACACGCAGAATACATAATTAATATTTCTTCCAGTCTCGTTTCGTTTATTTATGTATTGTTTTTTTCCATTCTTTCATTCTATTGTTTCTTGTCTTAACTTTTATTTATTCCCCGACTTTCCTACATAAATCTTCTCTTTCTTACAAAAACAGTCCAATATCCGATATCAATTAGTTCGTAACGACTAATATTATTGAATGAGTATACAAGCTAACTCAGATAATATTATATATTAATATAATAGTGATTCAACAACATGACCAAGATATGGCAGGCGTCGGTGTTTAGTGTCGAGACGAAATGTAAACTGATGTTTGATGCGTGTGTGTTGCCCATTCTCCTGTATGGGTGTGAGTCCTAGCACCTGACTAAAGCCCAGGCACAAAAAGTATCTGCATTCGAAACGAAGTGCCTCAGGAGAATTTTGGGTATAAGATGGTACCACCGCATCACGAACGACGCTATACGTCGGCGCACCCGGCGCAGGCCCATCACTTCCACCATTACGGAGAGGAGATGGGCATGGCTAGGACATGTGTTGTGTGGACGTGTGTTGAGGATGCCGAATGACAGTTGGCCGAGGAGAGCGCTGTTTTTCCTCCCATCAGGGTCTCGAAGACGTGGAAGACCCTCTCATACCGTGTTCCGTTCCTTCGAGGCAGAGCTGAGGGAAATGGACTTGGTGTGGGAGGAGGTCATAAGCATTGCGCAAGATCGAGGGCAATGGAGAGCTCTTGTTGCCTCCCTATGCTCCTCAATATGAGTTCAAAGGGAGATTTGATTGATCAATATTTGATTGAAATAATAATTATTTGATCATCATTTGAGTTTTCAGCAAAATTATTCTATTTAACCTATCTCAGCGTGTATCATAAAACGAAGGCGGAGAGAGAAGACTATCATTATAGAATAGACATTCGGCATTCAACATTTTGTACTGCCTGAAAGAGCGAATATAGGACTTAATGAAAGCAGATAAATAAAACGTAAATTAAATAAGCTTCAGCCAAGACCATAGCCAGGAGGGGGTTCAAGGGGTTTTCATCATCCCCTCCCCCTGATGAAGTTAAAATTTATGAAATCAGCATTAGAACAATCTTGACATTATGTAATGGTATAGAACCATACAGCAAGGTCGAAGAGCCCCATACGTACAACAGAGATGAAGACTCTCCACTCCACCCCATTGCAGGAACAACACTCCGGGACAGAGTAAAGAACACAGATATTGGGAGAACCTGCGATGTCCAGGATGTTGTGCGATATGGTAGATCTAGAAGACGTTTATGGAGAGATCACGGAGACAGCAGATCTTGAAAGGTTTATAAACATAGAAAATGACTCTGTAGCAATTTTAACAATAGTAACAAAAATGGATATAATAATCATATCCTGGCGCCAAATATATGACAGCAGTCGCAGTCTTTGAATTTAGTCGCTCTCTTGTTCTCAATAATTTCCAACTTTTTTCTCTATATTTCATTAATTATTGGATATCTACTTGTTGTATACATGGGATTTTTCGACATGTTGAACATGTCGAGAATTCTCATGATTATGAGTTTCGGAGACTTAAACATTACCACCCTATGGCGAACGTTGTTAACGTAAAGTGATCGCACTAAGCCAGCCTTCGAAATAACAGTAGAAGATGGTCATAAGCCCGTGGTGGTTTGTTCCATTTAAAAATCGAACATCAGTAATGAATTGTTGGAGTCATTAGTTGTTACATATTCGTTAAGACTTATAGCAACTGTCTGACCAGGCAGACCAACCAAGCTAGCTAGAATAGCCAATAAAACAGCGAAAAGGGATAGAAAATAATATAAAATATAATATTAGAGTAAGTATGGAATGGATTTACTGACAACAACGCCATCTGTGATAAATTTCCTAACAACACAATTTTTATTTTCTTGAAAACCATTGAGTTTCAAAACATTGGTACGCAGATTTTAGTTAGAATTTCTTTCAAGATTTCAGAAATGATTTTTTAACATTCTTACATAATTTTTAAACGTATTTTTGCATAAATTACAAATTAGAAATCAAAATTGATAGTTGGGACTACAGGACAACGTCTGTAGGGAAAGCTAGTTCTATATAAAATTTCCATCTTAAATTGTTTGCAGTTTTCTTCGTTTCAAAAGCTTCCCTCGGTTCAGAACCGATTCGAGCATTCTCAAAATTTTCTTTTTTTCTTTGATAAAGTCTTTTTTCTAAGCATTGATTTTTAAGTCTTTAAATGGTCAGCATGATTAGATTTTTTTTGTCAAATTATTTTAAAAACACATCACACACTTTCGTCGCAGAATAAACCTTAAAGACTAGCAACTACATCTGCATTTCTTTATCGTTTTTCGGAAACTTAACATTCCGAATGGGGAGTCGAAATTAAATTCTAAGTATGAGCGGTCTTTTGAAGAGTCAACAATTTAATTTTAAATTACTTTCTGTACCACTATGAATTAATTAAACTTTTAACTTCTTGGATTAAAAAGTAATATTTCTCTATTAGATTTCCATTTACTATAAAACTTTATAAAATGCTAACTTCAATTATTCTAAGAGTCCTTTTTAATTCGAAAACTTTGAAAATAATTTCTTTCCATTACTTTTAATAACTGTTAGAACTGAAGAAATGACAAGATAGATAAAGAAAGTCCGTTTTAAAATTCCTTTGCGGTTGAAAATAAAAATTAACAACGATATTTTTTTTTTCAAAAATAATTTCACTATCTCGAATCAACATTATAATTATTTTCTTTGTGGAACTCATAAACGGGCCATAACTTTGTTGAAATATTTGACAATAAAAATGTTCGATTATGTCCCGGCCAGCTTTGAAATATTTGTATTTGGTTTCTAGCTTTTAAAAATCCTTTAAATGAAAAAGAAGGAAAGAGAGAGAGAGAGAGAAAGTCGTTCGAATAAAAATGTCCCCGTCCTTTTCATACTTCCGACTGGACGCGGAAAATAAGTTAATATTTAACTCTCATCCTACAGTAACTAGCCTTGAAGAGTAATTTTTGCTAATTAAAATTGTTTGTGATGATTTTTTTGACGCTGCGACTAAACATTTTCTTCCCTTCAACGTTCCTTCACCTCCATACTTTAATACAAAAATGTGATATGAAATTTTGAATGTTTTGTATGTAGTACGTACGTTGCCGATAACTTCTTCTTCTTCGCCCTTTGTCCCATTATTTGGGGTCGGCTCTCCTTGTCCTGTTGCGCCAAGATTTTCTGTCTAACGCCATCTCTGGCTCCACTTCACTTTCTTTGATGCTCGACAACCATGTGGCGGGTGGTCTGCCTGGTCTCCTGGCTGGAGTTTCAATGTCCACGGCTCTCTGGATCATGTTGTCATGTGGTCGTCTCATAACATGCCCATACCATCTAAGCCTGTTTTCCGTTATCTTTTCGGTTATGGGTGCGACCTTGAAACTTCGTTGTCGTTGCCGATAACATGAACTAAAATAGGTACTTGAAATATTTTTAAGTACCATCCATCCATGAGTAAGAGATGCGTAAGTGCGTCGATTGCTGGAAATAAAAGGAAGACCAAGATCTGGAAATCGGATAACCTCGTGTTATTTGTCACGTTTTTGCCAGAATTCACTCGATTTTTCAAGTTTTGTTAAAGCTGTCCAAAATAACATTTTTGAAACACACCTACTTACATAAAAAAAACACAGTCACATAAATCATCTTTACATTCTGTTCTTTTTCAGAGAGATAAAAAATATAATTAATGTGACCAATTATCCTGATTTTTATCCGAATGGCAACACCGAAGAAAAACAATAAAAAAAAAACGACGTTCATGACGAGGGGGAGTGGGGGGGGCGGTATTTTCGTTTCGTTTTAATCGCAATATATAAATTATCAAATTATCAAACAGTGTAGGGAGGTTGGCGGAACTACAGCCAGACGGCGCCACGACGCATTGGGATGAAGGTATGTATGTTCAGGGGGTTGATTTAGGGAGGAAAACCAACTTTGGGTGGTCAGAAACTGAATCCAACGGAACAATGAATTTGGGATTAAGTTTTTGCTTGTCAACTTTGGAAAGATGCAAAAAAATATCCTACGACCATTTCTTTATGTATTCCTTATAACTAGTGGTCGGCCAGTGCTCGAAATTGGACCATAACTTATTTAGATTATAAGTAAGATTATGTAACAACTAATGACTCTAAAAATTCATTACTAATGTTCGATTTTTTAATCCCACATGGTTTGTTATAAAATTTATAGACTAAAATACTCGACCAATATGTACTATGCTTGAATTTTTAGATATAGACTATGAAATTGCAAAAAATAAATTTTTTATTGTGTTTCACAAATCATGAAGTTGAAAATTTTACGGGATGGAGTCATACCTTAGTAGCTACATAGAAGCTGTTCCTAGAAATACGTATAATAAATCCCAAAGTAAACAATGATATGTAATGTTGGCTTTAAGAGTGATTTACCGCGTCGTATATTCAAAGGAAAATCATGAATATTGTATGTAATTGGCTCAACGCGTGGGTGGGTCTGCCAACACCTGTATTCCGCAACCTCAGTACGAAGAAGACCCGGCTTAACTGGCAGCTGAAGAATCATCTTCATAATGTTGATAGGGTTGAAACTACCACCTCGCTTCTACCCCCAAACGCTACGTTCACACGGAGACAAGCCGGATCTAATTCTTGTACGATTCGGTTAGGTTTCAATATTTTTACATCATAATTCAGTTATGAATTTTCTTATGTTGCCTCATAATGCCTAAAATACCGATGTTTATCTAGATATTATTCTACGCGGAGCCGTGCATAACCTTAGGAAGCGTTCTTAAATACAGTTTACTTCATTTACTTTTAATTTAATAGGATTTAATTTTTTTTTTAAACATATATTTGATACTCACACACACTTCGATGTATTTGCCATTGACACAGACACATATCGATAGGTATTCTTTTATTTATCTGTAGTCAAATTGAGAATAGATTTATATTGTTTGTCTCTAATAATAATTGAAAAATCTTTGCACATATCAACATTTCAAAATTGACGTATCTATGTCATTGTTTTTGAAAGAAAATTGTGTAATAGCACTCGCTCAGTCTTTAACAATGGAACCTAAGTAACGTTCAAACTTATAATTACACTAGCTTATACCCGTCTTGCTTTACGTTTTTGATTCCGATTGTCAGGCTTGATAGGTAAGTAATTAAACAGGGTCTAGTCTAGCTTCCCATTGCTTAACAGACCTCTATAACTGACATAAGCACAAAAAAAGAAGAATGAAACTTTTACAATTTTTGTTAAACCGACCTCATAATATTATACGAACCTACCGACATAATTTGCAAGTTTTCATAGAGAGAGAGCTCTGTGGTTTGAATCTTAGCTACATTCCCTACACTCTGTGATAATTAATTAGGCATTCCACCCATAGAGGGTGATAAAAGCAGCTGTCAAACTTCAAAATGGAGGAATCATTTTGCAAATTTTTTCATTAAATCTTTATTTATTGAGAATAATAAGATTTGAATAACATTTATATGTATAACAAATCAATCTATAATTATTTTATTACATTTTCATACCGTAATACCAAGATTCCATTCAACTTTTACATGAGTAATTTTGTTTCCAAAATATGGCTTTCTGTCTTTTTGAGAAATTTGTATGAAGATCCTAAAAAAATAGAGTTTTTTAAATAGCTCCAAATATATTAAAGTTAATGCAGCAAATTGTATTTAAGAACCTTCTCAAGCAGTTTGCACCGCTCTGCGCAGATTCATATCTGACGTAGCATTTGTATTTTGAGCGTGATGTTCACATATACGATAGAAAGCAGACAAACATTTCTGAATTATTATGTAGATAAATAAGTTATGGTCGAATTTCGAGCACTGGTCGACCACTAGATTAAGTAAATAAAGATAGCCACTTTTTGGAAATAAAATTACTCACGTAAATATTTCATGGATTCTTTGTACCTTATTACAGTTTGAAAATTAATGAAAAATATCATCATTGAATTTGAAAAACAAATAAATATAATTCAAATTTATTTTAATTACCACGAACGTTTCGTTTTCGCCGTTTCTTACGCTGATAATACCATTTACGTCCATCGCTTTATTAAGTTAGACGAACCGCTTTCTTGCAAAAAACCTAACCTTAACACTGTGAAATACCATTCTGTTTTTTTTTGCCGACGCTCCAAACCGAATGCAGTGAGAATGATATACGATAAAAATCCGATCCGACAAAACTTGACTACGTGTGAACACTGTGAACGTAGCTTTAGTCAAATCTTTCCAAACAATAACCATATGTAGAGATTACCTTTCAGGGTGTTGGTACTCTTGAGAAAAACAGAATTTCCTCCACGTAATTAAGCCTTTTTGTTTAATTAAAACAAGGTTTTCGCAATTTTGAAATATGTCAGTCGTTTTAAATATTTCTCCAACACTTCAAGTAGGCGGTAGCCGGTAAATTCATCGCGAACAATTCATCGTCAATACGTCAATACAATAAATTCATCGCGAGTATAACTGGGTTTTTGAATATAACTTTGTATTTTTTTTTGTTAAAACTTGAGTTTAGTCACTCCTAATGATTTCGAGGTTATTTTATATACGATTTGAATAGGTTAGGTTAAGGTTGGAAGGTAGTTAAAAGGGGGGTTTGGGGAGGGGGTGGAGGAACTCTCCATACCTTCTTGGACACCTCCCCGAGTGATATAAGATCAATTTTTTACTGATGTTGTTTTGGTCTTGGTATGATGAAATTAATTTTCCTTTTGTTTTTTCTTTATTTTGTTGGTTTTTTACAACTTGGATTGAAAATAGCTTCGAACGATTAATATCGATTCGATTAGTATAATTTTAAATTTATCGTTTTTCTCTATATTTTTATTCTTTTATCAGAAATTGTTACATTTTATTATTGTCCTAATTTTGTGTGTCGTTGTTTTTCAATTGTGATATCTGCTACCATTATTTTTGCAAAAATTTTACTCATATTATCATTTCCTCATTTCATATTATTATATTACAACGTTAAAATCCTCAATTATTGATTTTCTCTCTGAATTTATTGAGAACTTGTTGAACATTGTTTATTGTTATATTTAAATTAATCATTTTTATTGATCTTTAATAACAGGCACAATGGTGCCGTATGCATGTAAATTATTTAATAGTTTTTTTTTTAAATCAAACACCGGCATTAGATGCTTAACTTGCCTCTTCATAAATTTAATATGAGGTCTAGGATTTTAATTGCTCAGAGGATTGTAAATGACTTCAAGTCTTTAAGTTGTTAACCAGTTATTTTGATCACCGCAGAGAAAGAGTTTAAAACAATAAACAAAGTTTTAAGAAAACTTCTAGGCAAATAGTTCGAGCACTCAACCTCATTATCAATTCATGTCTCGGTTTTTAAAAATGCAAGTGATTTAAATAAAAAGCATCGGAAAGCTTCGAGAAGCGATACCCACTCAAACTTTTCGAAAGTTCAGATTAAAAAAGTTTCCTTTAGTATTTACGATCTGGGAGGTTTTTTTTTGAGAACGGTGTAAAAATATATATTTTTTCAAAGAAAATAACCGAAAGAGTTATATCAAAATAATTTGATCCAAAATAATATTATAATAACGTAAAGTTGGGCGATGGTTCAATCTTTTAACTGGTAAAATGGCTTAAATTTGTGATGTACCTACATCTGAAGAAAAAAAAACACGATCAAAGGTTAGAGTTCTAGTTTAAAGGGCTTAAATAATTTGAGTGGTTAGAGTTCTAGTTTAAAGGGCTTGAAAAATGGAGTTTAAAGTTCGAATATTACCTCATTATTTCTTTTGTAATGCTCAAAAACAGGTATTTTTTAATAAATTTGGTAGGTTATTTACGGAAACCTTACTGGTGTTGCCAGTGTCAACCTGTCCTTTCCATCTCATTTTTTCCATCAAATTGTTGTTACCCATTTTTTGGTTCCTACCTTTAGCTAACCAGGATGAGTGACAATAACAATCTTCAATAAGAAATCAACCGCATCGCACCGCTAATCAAATCATTTTTTTATATTCATTTTAATTCGTTCTAATCTTCTAAAATAATTAATAATAAAATTAACCATCCGCGCCGCGTTTATAATTATAAATTGTGCTGTGTTTTTGTTTATGTTTTTGTGTTCAACAAGGAAGAGCTGGCCAGCAGAGGGAGATCACCGTGGAGTTAAGGTTAGTCCATCTTCCAGATCCTTTTTCTTTCCAGCTGGTCACACCACTCCGCCAGCACAGCATGCCACGCATATAGATACAGTCCACGTTAATCATTTAATTTATAATTAATTAAATTTTATCATTTATTTATACCGCGCCACCCCATATTAATGGTCCTTCGAGCCGGATTTATGGTAAGATTTTTTGGTCACTTATACCGGATTTATGGTGAGCCCCTGTGGCAAAACTCTTTAGTGTAAATCTCATGTATTCTCATTTTAATTCTCATCTGTACATTCACCAAGTTTATTGAAACATTGCAGAAACGGTAATGTCATTGTCCTTTTGATTTAATATCACGCATTAGAAGTACATATGAATCCAAAGTGAAGTTCGTGTCAGTCACGTCACATATTATCTGATATAAACTTGCTTATAATTAACTTGAATAAGGCTTGAATATTCAGTTATATTCATTGTGTTAATGATAGGGTATAATTCTTGTCGAGTCCGTTAATCATTTGACAAATTTTTTCATTGAACAGGCAATAAGTATGAGGAAAAGTTTAATTTAGATTTATAACATACAATAGTATTTTTTAAATAATAATTAATATTATTAACGTATAGCGCCATCTATATTTGAATAGGCGAAGTGGGTTTCTTTGAAAAGTCAATAGTTAAACTTTGATTTGGAAATTCACGTGCTTCTGTTGTAGTTCCATAGATGGCATTGGTTTGAAAACTTAAAAAATTTTAATGATTCATAATGTCATATTTAAAATTTGAAGTATAGGTAATATCAGTGTATTATCGAGAATTTAATGGGAAATAATTCTGTTACACTTATAAAACGGATAGAGTTATTTAAGAATCCCAATTGCTTGGAATATTACCCATATAGATATTGACATAACATTTAATATTATTTATATACCAAACTACGCATCGATCGCATAAACTTGTAACTTGGATATAGGATAGTCATACTTGCAACAATTGCATCAAACTCTTTATGTAAAGTTTTACGTCATACCTATGTCGCTATTAGATATATTAAATTTAACGCTTTATTATTATATTTCTTTTTCTTCTCTTTGTATACATTTATAATATAGGCAATTTAAGGCTTGTTTTATGTATACTTAAATTTAACGCTTCTTATTATTTCTCTTTGTATACATTTATAATATAGGCAATTTAAGGCTTATTTATGTATACTTAAATTTAACGCATCCTTATTATATTTCTTTTTAGGTACTTCTTTTTTTTACATACATTCATATAGGCAACCAAATGCTTATTTATGTAAAGTGAACTTAAGACATCTTAATTGAGTTTCACGGTTTCTTATTTATGTACCTTCGTTCATAAACGAACATAAGCCCGCGTAGTTTATAAGTTGATAACTTACTCAGTTTACTCAACTTGTCTTGCATCTATTTTAATTGTTTATTTATATTAGGCGTTCACAATGGAACGTATCAAATTATTAGAAGCCAAATCTAATTCACTTCTCTCAAAGGTTGGTGAGTTTTTTGAGAAGTCAAAATTGACATTGAGTCACGGAACTCGGGAAACAACTGCTTTCATCTCAGACACTTTCTCAATTGATGAATTGAAGAAAGATATAGTTACCGCATTGGATGAACTTGTACTGTTAAAAATTTCGTACGATAAAACGTATGAGCCAACGTATGATAGTTTAAATACTTTAAACAGTCAGGTAAATGCCATTAAATTCAAACGGTCTCAGTTGTTGACTGCAGACCAAGTGTCAAATGTAAATACCTCAAATCAATCAAAAGATAATAAAATTTCTCATATTAAATTACCGCCTATTCAAATACCATGTTTCGATGGTAAATTAGAAAATTGAATAGAAATCGTTTTGGGAGCTCAACTATTTCCACATATTTTATTGAGTGGGAAAATTGAAATACCAGGTTTATCACCGCTTATTGAAACTACACTGGGATATTTGATAATGGGTAGTATTTCGAATAAAAACTCAAAACCTCAATGCTCTACGACTGTCACCCTTGCCACAGTTTCGCGAGTGAACCACGACGATGATACATCTGTATCCTGCAACAATTGTGGAAGCTTGGAGAGAACTCTGCATAGGTTTTGGAAGTTGGAGGAATTGCCGATGGTTGAGGTCGCAAGTCCTGAGAGTGTCGCGTGTGAGTCTGCTTATCAGTCCTCAGTATCTCGTGAGTCTCAGGGCAGATATACAGTGTCCCTTCCTTTTTGTAAAAGTCCAAGTGAATTGAGTGATTCGTTCGCTATAGCTCAAAGACGTTTAGTTTCACTAGAACGCAAATTAAATATTGATTCTCGATTGCGTGAACAATATAATAATGTTATTCCAGATTACATTAACAATAATTATCTGGAAGAAATTCCATCTCATGAGACGGATGGATATTTTATTCTTGCTGGTTTGTTAGTGCTCCTGTTTGGATTGCTATTGTTTGCTGTGGCAATAACCGCTTACCAAAGATTAATTGTTGAACTGCCGTTGTTGTCGAATATAAAAGTACCGCGTACACCAGCTGGCTGCAATGTAAATATCGTAGCCTTCTGTGATGCCAGTTTAAAAGCTTACGCCTGTGTGTTGTACTTACATGTCAAAGATGACAAGGGTAATATTTTCATAAGTTTAGTGTGCTCAAAATCAAAGGTGGCACCGTTTAAGGTGATCTCACTTGCCCGCTTGGAGTTGTGCTCAGCCCTGTTATTATCCAAATTAGTAAAAACTGTTTTTGATACGTTCAATCCACTTTATGCTATATACAACATATACGCGTTTTCGTATTCCATGATAGCTTTATTCTGGATAAACTCTTCACCGCACCGCTGGTCTATTTTTGTATCTAATAGAGTGACTCAGATACAACATAATCTAGATTGTAAACACTTTTTTTATATATCTGGGATCGAAAATCCCAGTGACTGCTTATCTCAGGGATTGTATCCATCTCAATTGCTGGAGCACAGTCTTTGGATGACAGGTCCAAAGTGGCTTCTCAGCCAACCAAATTCATGGCCTATCAAGCCGTTTACACCTATAAGTACGGATGTACCTGAAGCAGTTTCTACTGTTTTGACTTCCGTTATGAAAGATCCACCAACTCAATAATTCATTTTTTTATACGAGTTTTATAAGTACCTCTTTAATTTTTATTAAACCGCATTAGTAAAGTAAATATTAGGACTTGCATATATGAAGTTCACATCTCGTATTAATTTCTATAAATTATTATTATAGTTCCGATATTATGGTCACACCACTCCGCCAGCACAGCATGCCACGCATATAGATACAGTCCACGTTAATCATTTAATTTATAATTAATTAAATTTTATCATTTATTTATACCGCGCCACCCCACTTACTGTCTCTACAAGATCAAAAATATTTCAGTATCTGTCTACTTTCGCACAGAACCAACTTTTTTTATTGTAATTAAATTTGAGAAGTAATTTTATAAATTTAAACCACATTGGGCCAACGACCGATAAGGACTGCTGTTTCGTTAGCTGGTTTTATGTCCTGTTTTGAATACGCGTTTTGATAACGTGGGTGACGGTCGACACATTTTTTGTTAACGTACTTTCTATAAAACAATACCTATCTGATCTCTCTTAGGGGCATAGGGGGGCAACAAGAGCCCTCCACTACGCTCAATCTTACGCAGCTTCAATGACCTTCTACCGCATCATGTTCAAATCCCTCAGCTCCTACTTCGAACGAACGGAACATATATATTTAACTAATGTTCCAAATTTAATTATTTAACTTCTTTCTATATTTATCTATATATATACCAGTTACAGACTACTTACTTAATTATAGAGACGGGGATTTCTTCTGTTTTTTTTTCAAGTTCATATAGTTTTTTTTATCATTCTCTCCAGCAATAGAGTATAGTAATATTAAACGTAGGTAGGTAGGTACTTAAAAATGTGGTATTTGAGTCTGAAGCGCTCCAATAGTGTTTTAGGTTTGGTCGTTTCGCTCCCATATTCACAGTCGAACGCCACGGGTATTTCATTACAAGATTCTCTCACTCGCCTATTAAGAGACAAACCATTTCCCCTTTATGACTCATTGTTATTCTACAGACAGAGAAGGTAAGACGCGTTCTTGTCCGTTTCACATCGTTCTGAGCTGAAACAAATAGTCCCTACCTGAGTTCGGAATTACCCTAATTAAATTAGTCAGGGAAATAGCGACGAAAGACTTAATTAATTGACACAGCTAAATTTCACCATAAAAACAGTCTGTTGGGATATACAGCGGCATGCAAATAAAATACAAACTTTAAGATAAGTCGTGTCTTAATAAAATATATCTTTAATTATCATTATAGTTTTTTCAATCCAAATCTAAACTCCCTTCACACAACACATAGGGATATAGGGAGGCAACAAGAGCTCTCCGATCGATCGTGCGCAATGTTTATGACCTCCTCTCACACCATTTTCAAACCCATCAGCTCTGAGTCGAAGGAGCGTACTGACTCGTCTTCGGGACCCTGATGGAACAAAGATCAGCGCTCTCCTCGGCCATCTGTCATTCGGCATCCTTAATATATGTCCCAGCCTAATCCATCTCCTCTCCATAATGGTAGAAGTGATGGGCCTACGCTGGGTGTGCCAGCGTAGGAGTGACGTTTGTGATGCGGTGGTACAATCTTATAATTAATGCCAGGACTCAAACTAATATAGTTTTCTCATAAATACTTTTTACTCTACATAGATTATTCGTTTCTCGTACAAGAGTTAAGTCAATAATAATATAGAAAAACATTCCTATTATGTATATAATAAAAGAGTACTTTTTCCTTGGTCATGGCATTTTACATGAGCAACTGTATCGATTCCGCAAATTCTGTTTTTGTCGTGTTAGCCTTTGTCAGATAAAGGCTCTTATGAAGAAAAAAAGTAACTAAGAAAGTTGCGCGGAAAAAAATTGGTAAATTTAAAAAAATAAAAGTAGGTAACCTTCTCAGCGCTTTTTACAATATAAAAAAATCTTCGATAAACCCCATAATATATCCTGAATGTTGTTTTAGCACATGGCAATGGTCTTGAGAATGAACAGAAACAAAAGGTCGGTATTACAGTCACAAAAGTCAATCAAGATAATTCGAAACGTGATTCTGTAATTAGATTTCAATGGTATTATTGTATCGAATATGTCGATTGTTTGAATCTCACAGATATGTCGACATTGCCACAACTACGAAAAAAAATTAAATGTAAAATTTACGGTAAAAAGCTATTTTCATTTGTTTCAATTGTAAAGCTAGACGGGGAATGAGATAGAAATCGATTGCCCGATTTGTACTGAAAAAAAGACATATTATAATAAAAAGAAGTTTAAAATAAAACAGTCTTAATAGTGACCGTAATAAACAAAAGCCATGTCCTAATGTACCAAACAGGTGCACGGGCATATGTTCAAAATAAAATAAATTAACACTTCTCTATAATACATACACAGGTGTCAGTATAGCCTGTGGAACTAATTGCCTGAGGCAATTTCTTCCAGTCAACCGGTACCGTCCAATCCGAAACATGGCAACATCGGTAAGAAATTTCAAGTGAAAAAACACTCAAGAAAAACTGTGACCCGACCGGGAATCGAACCCGGGACCTCGTTATCTGAAGTCCAGGCCTATACCACTAGGCTGCCGAGGTCGGTACTAGGTACTACCGTTTCAACATAGATGAAATTTGCCAACAAAAGTGATTGCCGAAACTACACGGATGGCATAACACTGATGGCTGTAACTACCAATTTAGATGACCAAAAATACCAACTGAGATGGTCGAAAGTGCCAATAAAAGATGAATGTTAGTGCCAATAGGTAACGTTCGATGGTTGAAAGTATCAGAACATAATAAAGTCACAAATACATATACTGACTTTAAGTACTAATACAAACGACCCTAAGTACTAATACAGATAGCCGTACAAATGACCGTAATGAGTAAGTGTTGATAAAGATGGCCATAAGTACTAATACAGATAGCCGTAAGTAAGTATTGATACAAATGACCGTAATGAGTAAGTGTTGATAAAGATGGCCATAAGTACTAATACAGATAGCCGTAAGTAAGTATTGATACAAATGACCGTAACGAGTAAGTGTTGATATAGATGGCCATAAGTACTAATACAGATAGCCGTAAGTAAGTATTGATACAAATTACCGTAATGAGTAAGTGTTGATAAAGATGGCCATAAGTACTAATACAGATAGCCGTAAGTAAGTATTGATACAAATGACCGTAATGAGTAAGTGTTGATAAAGATGGCCATAAGTACTAATACAGATAGCCGTAAGTAAGTATTGATACAAATGACCGTAATGAGTAAGTGTTGATAAAGATGGCCATAAGTACTAATACAGATAGCCGTAAGTAAGTATTGATACAAATGACCGTAATGAGTAAGTGTTGATAAAGATGGCCATAAGTACTAATACAGATAGCCGTAAGTAAGTATTGATACAAATGACCGTAATGAGTAAGTGTTGATAAAGATGGCCATAAGTACTAATACAGATAGCCGTAAGTAAGTATTGATACAAATGACCGTAATGAGTAAGTGTTGATAAAGATGGCCATAAGTACTAATACAGATAGCCGTAAGTAAGTATTGATACAAATGACCGTAACGAGTAAGTGTTGATATAGATGGCCATAAGTACTAATACAGATAGCCGTAAGTAAGTATTGATACAAATGACCGTAATGAGTAAGTGTTGATAAAGATGGCCATAAGTACTAATACAGATAGCCGTAAGTAAGTATTGATACAAATGAATGTAATGAGTAAGTGTTGATAAAGATGGCCATAAGTACTAATACAGATAGCCGTAAGTAAGTATTGATACAAATGACCGTAACGAGTAAGTGTTGATATAGATGGCCAATACAAAAACAGAGATGTACAAATGAATCAAAAGGGATATCTCGTCCAGATTGATGATATCTAACGACACCTTAATGATATTGAATATTAACCAACATGCATGATTGCGCTGGCTTTAAAAAAAGGTGAACTATAATATTTGGGAAGCTAGGTCCTATAGGCAAGAACAGTGTGAACCATGTAGCTATCAAATAGCCCGAGTCCCGGCCCAGCTCAAGGGTGTTTGACGTAATAACACATAAAGCCAAACTGTCCTTTAAAGGCCCTCGAGGGTTAAACTTGTAATTACATTACCGGCTGCCTCGCCTACACGCCCTCTACTCTCTCTGGTTATGATATATTATTAGGAGGTATGTGAGTATATTATAAGCTGTGTTTGTGTGGACAGGATTTACCCAAAGATTTCGATAACGTCGCACACAAAAAGATTTGGGGACAAAAGTAACTAAAGACAATCCCAACCAAAATTCAAATTTCTTATATATTTACTGAGATAATCTCTAATATAAATTAAAGTCGGGTTAGTGCGAACACTTATAACTCGAGATCGGCTCAATAGATTCTTCTGATGTTTGATTTTTTGGATTTATTGGACTCCGCTCCGGATAACAGAATAACTAATAAAAAGTTGAAAAAAAAATGGTTAAGAAATGATGTAAATTACAATATTTAAGTTAGTATGGAGCGGTAACCTGTGACGCGCCCACGCCATTGCGGGTAGTTCCCTCTCATTCTCACATACGTGATTGTAGTGCAGTAGCCCATCTCACTTACTCCACCGCAAAATTTTCATACAAAGTCAACAATATTATCGGGCACATTCGTCTTAGCACTTACTTCATAGGCGAGGTAGGGTGTGTGCGCGAGCGCATTATTGTCACGTTGTTTCCGCTAGAGCTTTGAATACGAATGAAATATGGATGTTTCAGAAATATTTGAATGTTATTATTTTATTAACTTAACTCAATCGAATTAGTTAATTATTTTGTGGGGGGCGCAGTGCTTATTATGTTCATATTAACGGGCCACTTCGGGCTAGAACCACAGGACAACGTCTGTCGGGAAAGCTATTATGATGGGTACAAGAATCTATAGACATACTTAGAACGTTGTTTACAAAACATGTTCAAAATTTCATTTTTTTAAATTCGAGATAACTGCAGTCTGAAACTTTCCGGTCGTCGATGTTCCCGATATGTACTGTGAAATAACAAGCATGCACCCATCACTTGACCAGCACAAAGATTCCTAGATGGTCCATAATTTACAAGAAATGTGTACAGACAGCTTGGAAATATTTGCATTCGGTGCCTCGTTTTCAAAATCCTTTAAAACTACAAGAAGGAAAGAATTGGTAATAGTATGAACGACTAAAAATGGTGCCGCCTTTTTATATCTACGACACAACGAGTATTTAATTTAGTATTATACTCGCGTCTAAAGGGCACTTGACCAATGTAGTAATTAGAACGGTGAGTTTTCTTTTTAATAAATATCCGACACATACTTGAAAGGATTTTAGCCTCTTAATATTGCTTTAGTTAAATTTATAATAGTATGATTGTGCATGTGGACAGGACACATTTAGCTCTCCGTTGTGATAAATCAAAATTTCGGTGCGGCTTCCAACGCGCCCCTGGGGGCGAACGGAAAGCGGGCTGAAGCGGTTTCTTTTCCGTTTGAGTTGAATGGACATTGGACATGCTAAAGGGATTTTATGTTTCGCGCTCGCTACATTAAAAAAAAGATCTCTTTTTAATAAAGATATGTGCGAATAATCATTTTATTAAATTTATTTTTTATGTTCATTGCCTTTTTTGAAATTCAATGAATATGTTTTAATGACATTTTCTAAACCAAGTGACAATGAATAAGCATGAAAATTCTCAAAATTAATCGAAGTTCTTTATAAGTAAACTCTGTGATGCATTTATTCACCCTGTGCTCACTCATGGCTATGTATTTACTAAAAGAAATTTGAATAAATTCGCTGTGAGTCATGATAAGGAGAATTCTAGGATATCATTACGTTACAAGAAGATTAATACGTAGATAAGAAAGGAAACAGAAGTTACAGAAGAGGTTCAGAAAGGCCATCAAACAAAATAAGAGTTGGGCTGGTCATGTGGCCAGAAAAATCGACACTGGATGGACCAAAAAAGGTCTATAAGTGGCGTCCTATATAACTAGAGGAATAATAATTGGCAGGCCTCAGGAAATGTGGTCTGAGAAGAGTTGCAGGGGTCGGATGGATGCGGCTGGCACAGGATTAGAGAGCTGTGGAAGTCTCAGAGAGATGCCTATTATGTCAAACAATAGACATGAGAGGGCTGACGAAAGAAAGACATGAAAAGATAGGTCTTTGGTCATTGGTCAAGTTGTGTTGATTAAAATGATCCTATAGTCGTCAAGTTGTGTTGATTAAAATGATCCTATAGTAGTTAAGCAATTAAGTGCTTATTGTAGTAGTCTCTATTGAGAGATGCAAGAAGAGACTGAAGTCAAAGACTCTCACCAACACTCTAGGGTCTCCAAACACGGTCAGGGACCACGATATTGGGAGAATCTGGGAAGCAATTCTGGGGAGTTGTCAAGACCTCCGGCAGATTATCCAAGAGACGCAGGCGTTAGAAGTGGACATCTGCGTCCTATGAAACGTCCTATGAACAGAAGTATCCGAAAGTAAACTGGAATAAGTACCTATAAAAGTATAAGATGAAAGGAAATTTGTAATGATTTTAGGCCGAAACGACTTTAATAAGGTTTGTGTGACATTTTATAATACTTAAAGTAAGGAGTATTAACAGGTTACTATCGCTTGAATAAATAATTATCGTGTTTTATAATGGCGAAGGATAAATAATGAAACAAGCCTCCAGCAATATATTTGGTAATTGGGAACAGATTCGTGTTTAAAAATTCTCATTTACATAAATAATTAATTGGGAACACACACACACTCCTACACCCACCAAGCTGAAAAATAAATAAAAATTTATCATGTAACTCCCGTGTTCGGAATTCGTTTAATTATTTCAGAGTTTCTAAAGCTTTCATATTGAAAAGTTTTCATTTTTTTAATCCATCATGCCGTGTCCTGTAAAGAGTAGGCAGAGAGAACGGACTTGCACTCTTTTCTTACCAATCGCACATCTTTCACTTCTTCTATCGACATAAAATTTCTCATTCAATCTTTCCTATTTCTCATCTGGACCCCGTTTCACCGTCATACTTCTCAACTTTGCAGATTTTCAAATTATACCATCGTTTTTGTTCTAGAGGAAGAACAGTTTTGTTTCACCTATATATTTCTACTATAGATTAAAAAATTTTTTTTTTTTTTTATCATAAAAAAAAACATAACTTTACGAATCAAATGAAAAAATGTTTACTGCACCGGATAGTTGTTCCCTCTCATTCTCGCATACGTAATTGTCGCTCTTACTGTAGCCCATCCCACTTACTCCACTTATTCGAGCATTTTAGAATATTTTCATACCGAGTCAACAAAATTATCGGGCACTTTAAAATGTGCGCACGCAGCATCGGTACTCCATAGACGATGCATATATTCTCGCGTTGTTCCCGCCTGAGCTTTGGATACGACTGAAATATTGATGTTTTAGAAATATTTCAATGTTATTATTTTTACTCAATTGAATCAATAATGTATTGAATTAAAAGAAACACAGTTGCACTTTCACGATATTTTATTGAGGCTCGAGCGCTTTCGTCTATCTCATGTAGACATTATCAAGAGACTAAAGATACATAAAATTTAAAAAGAAAAATTGAAGACATGGTACAATATTGGCAGGGGAAGATAATACTACTACCAGATGACAGAATTATAGTAGTATTATCAATATCTGCCAATATTGTACCATGTCTTCAATTTATTTTTTTTAATTTTATGTATCTTTAGTCTCTTGATAATGTCTACATGAGATAGACGAAAGCGCTCGAACCTCAATAAAATATCGTGAAAGTGCAACTGTGTTTGTTTCAATTCATTATAGTGAACTTTCACTACGTAAATACAAAAACCTTACAAAGAAAAAAAAATCAATAATGTATTTTTGTTTCTGGGAGCGCAGTGCATATTACGCACATATGAACGGATCGCCTCTGGTTAGAACCATAGGACATAGGACAACGTCTGTCGGAAAAGCTAGTTTCTTATAAAAATAGTTTTTAATTCCATATATTATGTATAACACTCGCAAACGAGTGAAGGCTTAAAAACAATTCCATATAGAAAAATGCGTGCAGTTAAATAATATCCTTGAAAAACTTTGTCAACGTACCTATTTCTGGGTCAGCTTGTACTTTACATATTAAAAACCACTGATTAAAATACTCTTTTTTCTGTGTCTATGCTGATGTCATAAACAAATCCATTTTCGAGAGTTTGAAAAATAAACAATAATAATTGTACTACATCTGTGCTTTATTTGAAAAAAAAAAAAAAAAAT
This sequence comes from Mystacides longicornis, assembly GCA_963576905.1. Taxonomy (NCBI): domain Eukaryota; kingdom Metazoa; phylum Arthropoda; class Insecta; order Trichoptera; family Leptoceridae; genus Mystacides; species Mystacides longicornis. The sequence continues at coordinate 6,151,506 of OY756434.1, forward strand.
TTTTGTTTCAATTTACCCCTCCCTCTATCGCCACCATCCCCAATCAGTGGCGGAAAACAGACCCCTCCTCACCCCACAATGGTTTTTGGTCGCATGAAAATAATAAAATAATGTCCTGGTGAGAGAATTGAGAATGACGAAATTGTTATTGTGCGTAGATTAAATTAAACCCATCCGCTCTGGAGAAAATCTTTTTAAAGGTAAATGGTGTGTGGCACAAAACCCAAGCTTTTTCCACCGAAGAATTAAACTTAAAAATAAGCTTAACAATAATGTATGCATTAATTCGCGAAGGATAAAAATTGTGACCATTTTTACGAAAATTGCGCGAACGGAAGAGTATGCAATATCGCAAACTTATAATTTAAATAAGTTATGGTCGAATTTCGAGCACTGGTCGACCCCTATTTAATATTAGAAATATTAATTAGACAGCAGAAATATTAATTTATTACTTGGACTATCTTCTAATAAATTCTTTCAATGAATTGATTTCCAGTTTTCTATGAACGTTATATAATAGGACATTGACGTTCTAATTGCGATGTTAATACAGGTCATATTTTTCCCAATAAATCTTCTTCTAAGTGTTTGGGCGGGTTTCAGAAATGTAGAATCGTACTAATAATTTTCTACAAATATATACAGGGAGTCCAGTTCATTCCTGACAATTATTTGAAATTTGTGGTTAGTTGTTTTTTTCATCTTGTGTTTAACTCTTTTATTGCAGAGAGCATTTTTGGGACACCGAGCTACAATTGTCGCAACACTTCTTTGAGTATGTTTCGGATTGGCAATTCCTCATTGGTTTGTCATACCAGAGTCACTGGTCATTCTTGGTCGTGCCAAAAGCGCCTTCTTCTCCTGCCCCTGACCTCCACCTCCATGTATCTTCTTCCTCTTTCAATAGATCCTCTGGATCAGTTTGTGCCGCTTTGGGGTCTTTTCCTTCAGAGAAGTGCGACACATGAATGTTTTTTCGTCCGACATTTCGTTCTGTACATTTCAGTTTCTTTCCTATTTGATGATTTCTTCCTGCGCGTCTTGCGGATTGTAATATTCCTTATGCAATGTGTTTCCGATAATGCATCTCAGTGTCATCATTTGGGAGGTTCTCAGTCGGGACTTTTTTTATAGCAGTGTTCGGTTTTGCCTCCATTCCGTAGGTAGCTATGGGTCTCCTTTTTTTCTATTCATATATTCAATATTATTAAGAAACTCACCGGAACTAAATGGGGAGACCAATACACTAGTATATGGTACAACTCAGCACACGCGGGGCGGATAATGTGGCTATAAATGAAACAGCCAGAGTAATATCTGGTTGTTTTAAACCAACACCCACTCAAGAATGGAAATATAAAATTCCCACCTAATAAGAAGCTGAGAGAAAGATGCAATAAAATGGCCCCAAGCTCCTGATTCCAGTGCCGACTGAAGTCGAGAAAGTGCTTCCTGGAAACAAATACCCCCGTGGTCGGCTCACCTGGAACTCGACGGCTATCTCCTCACACTCACCCCCTGCAACAGAAGCCGATGATTCCACTACCTAATATGGAGAGCATTAAATCGATTAGAAACGGCCCTCTCATATTCCTACAGCAACCTCAAGAGGTGGGGTTACAGGGAGGATGACATACAGAGTGTGGTGAGGTGCAGAACACCAGCATCTCTTCGCATGTCTCCACATGGTAACGACATGCACGCAGAAATATTCAGCGACAGCGAATAACAGTGGTATACAGTATTGGGGGTCACGCATTTGATGATGTCCGGATACGGAAAGTATATCAGTATTCATACATATTAATAAAGGATTTTTTTATTATTTTTAAGCACCATAGAACGAGACTGGCTGTATGCCGGCTTATATCACAGTGAAGTTGTGTCCCGAATTAGTCGTATAAATCATGTTACGTAGGACCTTCAAGAGGTATCGAGTACTTCTATCCTTACAACTCCTTCGCCCGAATAAACCTACATTTCATTGTACCTACTAATATCTATGTATTCTTGGATTTCCTATATCAAGAGAGTCTTATAAAGGTCAAATGATGATATTATATTTTAGAGTCCATTTTTTGTTAGTACGAAATGTACTTTTTTGTTTATTCATAGTTTTATTCAAACTATATTTTTGACAATAATATATCAACATTTTTATGTTTTGGAAAAATTAACTATTTTTTAACTGTTTTTTATTTATATATTTATTTCTTTGGTTACCGGTTTCGGCTACCAGCCATCATCAGACCAAACTTAAAACTAATGTGCACAGATGACAAAATATTGTGACTTACAAATTTTAGGTATTGTGATGGAGGGGAAATATAGAAAAAATAGTGAATAATATATCAAATTTAAAGATATAATAAATAAATATATTATCTAAAAAACCAGTTATTCAAAGCTGTAAATAATAGTAAAGTCTTCATAGCTGATGCAGACTATTAAAGTTTCTGAACTCCAGCTAGTTGAGAAATGGATTATTTTTGTTCGATTGTAATCTTAAAGAAAGGGGATTAATTGAGATTGTGCATTTATTATATTAAATACGAAAAGGTTTAAGTGAAAATATAATAATGCTAAATAAAAACCTCAATAAATAAAAATGGAGCCCTATTTTCCTTGGTTATCGCATCACGGATTCGGCTCATTCTTTTTTATCGTGTTTGCTTGTGTCAGGAGAAGATGCCTATGAAAAAAAATATGAAACTTTAGAAGAAATAAGAATATTAAAAAAATAAATAAAGTAGTTTTTAGAGTTCGAAATTAAATTTGTGTTGGACAGAAACATTCAATTGTTAGAAAGTTGTGCATTTGACGAAATGCGGATGCAGATGCATCGGTCGGAATAATATTGTTTCAATACGTGATTCAGAAGTAATTTTTTTATAATACAAATTTATGCAGAGATATCTGTTAGAAAGTGGTGAGAAAAAAAAGAAAAAAACGAGGATCATGTATTTACTTACGAGATATGATTTTTTATCTGTGTAGAACATTATTAAGCGCAATCATGAATAAAACTTCAGCAAAAAATCTAATTTAGTACGTAATAAATGTAGATAAAGACGCAATTTAAGTGCAATTTTTGAACTGTGTAAAAGAGAATTTTTTTTATATAAAAATGATATTTTCATGTGGGCGCCCTAACACAGGACACCGCCATTCCATTTCCTTTTAATACGAGCTCCTTTTTAGCGGAAACTCTTTTATATTTCCCTCCGCCATGAGGACACTCAAGGGTTCTTTTGTGTTGGATGTATTTTATTATCTACGACCACTTTTCTTTTATTTTTCTCATACGCGATCCATTAAATCAGATTTATTTGGAATAAAATAAAGGTTACACGAATTTGTAAAAACAAAATCTGACAATTTAAAGAGGACCATTGATTGATCTGTGGTAGTGATAGACTAAATAAACACCCTGGGCCAGCAACAGGATCTATGCTCTTCGACGCCTTGAACATGGTTTAGTATAAACAGCAGCGCTACAGTTCTCTGAACATTGGAACTGTGTGCTTCCAGCAAGCTCCTAAGATTCCTACGGGAGCAATCAATAAAAGTTCAGTTCAGTTCAGTCGTTCCTTATGGGTGGTTTTCCTAAGAATGCGAAGTTTCAGAGAACGGTGTCAGTAGAACGTTGTTTAGGTATTTTGTTACCGCAGTTACAAAAAACATTGTCGTTATTTTCAAAAATGGCCGCCGTCTTGTCAGTGTCAGATGATTCGTGAACGCTTTCATTGATAGCACTGAATTATTTTATTTATTAAATCTACCTATTCTTGCTTTTTAGTTTCTTTGTTGGGTTACACAAAATAAGATCCAACTCCATCTGGAGAAGTGAAGATGACGAAATTTTAATAGATTTCGTACGTAACCATGAAGCTATCCTATAATGTTTTAAAAATAAAAAATACAGAAAAACGCAGATGAAGAACGGTAGGTGACGTGTATTAGGGGAAATATACAAAAAGCACCTTCTGTGCTACAAGATTGATATAAATTGTCTTTTCCCATACGATATTCATCCTCCTCTGATGCCTGGTCATACTCCAAACAAATAACTAAAGCAAAATCAAGATCATTCATTTTCACGTTCTGACACAAATTGACGTTTGAAAAAAAACGGAGAGAATAATACGTGCACTGCACTTTCCAAATGTCACCGTAAAGACCGCCGTCGTAAGCTTCCGTAATATACGGCCGCTGAAAATGGCCGCTCCCTAGGAACCCATGCATTAGTGTTTCTACATACATACCTACATAATTAAGCTATCGTCTGAACCTTAAAAATAAAAATTCATATAAATCTACTTGCATACAATATAGGTAAAATAGTTTTTAAAACATTTTCACCCGCTGAAAATAGTATTGTCTCTACTGTATTGTATGAAGACATCATCTACCAATAGCGTTGCTTCATGATGTCGATACCCGGTAGCAGCCTGCCACATCCTACAATGCCGCACAACCATTAGTCCCTATCAAGTCTTCATAGAGCCGACACAGAACACGCACCATACATCTCGCTCACTTCTATTCACTTAAACCACGACCCCAAACAACCATTACTTTGAAGATGAGAATGAAAGAAGAGAAACCCGAGGCCATTGGTTGTGACTTGTTGGGTCCACGAAGGAAATTGTTTTTCCGATTTGACTTGATTCATTCAATTCTGCTTGGCACCTCAACGTAGGTGAAACACTTTGACCAAAAACTCTAGCAATATGTGCATTATTTGTTGTGCCATAACTTAAAAACACATAAGTATATCTATATGGACCACTTCTCTTAGACTTGTAGTCCAAGTTTTGAAGCCATATAGGACCACACTGGAGTGTGGTCCTCACTTTGACTCTGGAGAGTTTTGATTATATTATTTTATGGATTCCATAAATCGTCTATTTAGAGGCTGTTTTCTCCTTTTGAAACTATGAATATACATACATATAGCATTATAAACTGTTTTGTAAATTATAAAAGTAGGTAATAATAATATGAGGAAATAAATCTGTGATGAAAGATTCCAGTAATGCTAAGCGAGCGTGATGCATTTTTGATGTGCCAACGCCTGTTCAAGGTTGTCTACTAACTAAAGAATATTTTTTATTATTATTAAAGTTGTTAGTAAATGGGTGGTAGGAATATAAATATTACTTTTTGTGGTTAAGTGTCTTAAATAATATTGTGTATAGATTGAGTAAATGATAATCTACCGTATAAGCTGTAAGATGTCATATCCACATCTTTATGTTTCATCAATTGATCAAATGTACGAAAATGGGCTTTTGAATGTTACCAGCCACTTTTTAATAATAAGCTTAATAAGAATAAGAATGATTGGTAGGGGGGTATTTAAAATTCTGCTCTTCAACTAAAAAAAAATGCTCAATTAAGAATAGGGGGCTCTGAAAGAAAGATAGGGTTTGGTGGGTTTCTAATCACTACTGAGGAGAAAGAATCAAGGCAGTTTAATACATATATTATGGCTCCTCAGTGGAAGCAAAAGAAAAATCAACATACAATATCAATTTACAATAATGGCAAATCAAAATCTTCGAGTGTGAGAATTGTGATACTTGTGATATTAATTTTCTTATAATAACAAACAATCAATTAGGTTAAGCGATAGCCGGTTCGCCCTTTCCCTCCCAATCCACCAGAGTTTGTGATCTTTTCTCTGACACTTATTATCAAAAGGAGGGCATCTACTTCTTTCTTCTGTCTTCTATGAGCTTCCGGCTGCTCGAAAATCAAGGGGTTGCGGACACTAATAATTAATTTTACTCGGCGGGAGGGCTTTCGCTTTTTACAGACATATAAAATATAAAATTACTGACCTTAAAAATATCCTAGTGACGACTACCTTTCTGAGCTCAGAATCACTATTAACTAACACTATAATTCACTCGAGTCCTCTCTGTGGGTCCCTCGGCGTCTTCTGTCCTGTGTCCTCACGCTGGGTCCTCTCTGTGGGTTATCCAGGTGCTTCCGTGGTTGGTCAGTTCCCGTCCTGTGGTGTCGTCTTCTTCTCAGAAGTCCAGTCCAAGTCTTCCTGCAAGGCTGGTGTCAATGACGTGGCAGTCTTCCTTCCTTCAATGACAGCTTCCTGTCGTCCTCCAAAAGTGGATGGCTTCTAATCCTCGCTGGGCGTCTCAATAATATCGTGGTCGTCTAATATCCTTCCGTTGCGTGCAGTGTGCGTAGATCCGTGTGTCCAAATTACGAGCCAACAGAGTCACCGTATAAGGGCTAATGTAATAGAGGCTGACGGCTAGATAGCGAATAAGAGAATGAGAGCGGCGCGCAGCCGTTCTTAAATACATCTCTGAAGCGCGTCCTTTCTCCTTCCGGGGTGCAGTGTGTAAGTGAGACGTCCGATATCTTCATCCTTGCTTTTTTTCTTACGTGTGCGCTAGGAAAAAAAATCTTAACCCTAGGTACATACATTTTTATCTTACGTTACAATTATCCTATGTACTCTACGTTGCAATAATTGTCATGTACCTACTTACTTAAAAACCATTCTATCGATCATTAGTTATTTATTCTGATGACGACACTATTTAATTCTAACGTATGACCAAACATTAATACCTACTATGTAACATTATCGTACTTGTCTACCTACGATCTATTCATTCCTGCCTGAGCATATATTTATTTGGAGACAATAATTCATTCTAATATCAACATACCTACTACCACTCTATCCAATCCGCGAAGTCTCTTCTCTATCCAACCAAATCCATAACAATATTTTCGCGCCAAATCTTGTTGACGCGCATCCTACCTATGTACCTAGCTTGGGTTCTTCCAAGCCTTCATAACATCTGGGCTGAACGGTTACCCTACGTGTCGGGCCGGCGATGGTCACCTATTGTCTTTACGCGGACCCGGGACTGTCTATTGTTTTCAGGGTAGCTAGCAGCCACTCTCGTCTTGCCTACGTACCACCTAACTAACATATGTTGTCCAGATATTAACTAAAAATTACCAACGTTGCATCTATCTCCTTGTGTATACCTAGCGCGTATCCTGACATATTCCTAAGCCATTGTTTATCATCTAAAACATCCCTACATCTGCAATCCTACGCGATACTCAACCTATGGCGACTCAGAGATTCTCAACCAAATATCTATACAGCAATTTTGATTCACCAACTAACTAGCTCATATCAAGCTGTCTGTCGAAAATTTATGTTTTTACGTCCATCCGATTGCAGGAACCATTCTTACGTCATTAGGACTTTTTGGCTTTCAACATTTTTCCAGATAATCAGATTTGGAAGTAACGACGAGAGCACTAAACTTGAGAGCATTGCAATGTAATAACGTCAGTTTACGCATTCAATACATAAAAATTATTTGCATCTCATAGCATACATTATTTTGTCATCCCCCCCATAGAAGACATCTGCCCCCTATGATGATGACTAAATTTATTCGTACCCAAAATTGAAAGCGTTTCACATGATAATTATTTATGTACCGAAAAAAAAAATGCAAGTGTTTCTTGGGTAAGGGAAGGGGGTTATTCTGAAAACTCACTGGGGGGGGGGGGAGGGGGCTAAAACATTGCAATAAAGTATCATGTTATAATAGACGAACCTTACAGGTTGTTAAATCATTATAATTGGATATATTCAAATTTACACCGATAAAAATACAGATACCTACCTTTTACCGAAATTGCACAAAGATTTATTTTGAAAAAAAAAAATAATGTTGATTTTATTGGGAATTGATCCGTTTAACAGCCAAGACCTTTTCAGAATAAAAATAACGTGAAATTGTTTTAGTATGCCCGGGGCTTTTAAAAAAGGCGACATCTTTCTGAATTATTACATGATTGTCGTTCCGAGTATTTCCGCTTTCTGAAAGAACCATTCGAAAGAGACATTTACATCGGTGACGACGGGACGTTGTAGGAATATTAAAATATTCGCCATGAAAGAGATTATAGATGCCCTAACGCGCACCATATCCTTGAATTGATTTAGGATACAATAAGTAGATATGAAAATGTGGAGGTTAAAATCCTAACTGAGATTTTGGGTGCTTTGAATCTTTGAGGTTCCACGTTGGTTTTATAAGGAGTGAATAAAGCTCTACATTTTGCACATCATTGGGTACGTTTACACCAACAGTTGTACTAATAGAAACTGCGTTATAACACAGTTATGACGTGAATAATTATTCCGAAATAAGTCGCTTATACCACGCGCTGCTTATAATCATCCCTATTCCGTGTTATAACTGTACTGCTGAATAGTTTGGCAACCTCACATTTATCAATGAAGCTTGTGGTTGTTCCATACTACGGGGTTGATTTCTAACAATTCCGGACGAACCCGATTGGACCTTCGAGAAAGTTAATGTGCATAATATTGCGAGTATGTACGAATACTCGATTCGATTGATTGACCGCTCGAACTTGTTGCAAGTTTTCCTATGTTAAGTGTCAAAATATGAAGAGTGCAGTGGTAGTTTGTCTCATTTTAATGAGACAAGCTACTAATTTACGTCGATATTACTTCTTTATACCTGGGGGTAGCCAGGAATAAATTTGGCATGGAAATTATTCCTGTTATAGCTTATTCCTTGTTTTATTAGTAACACGTTTGCGTATTCTGCGTGTATTCGAAGAATAACGTTCTATTAGTACGGCTGCAAATGAATAAAGTTCCAGAGTTGGATATGTACTTAGTATATTTTCTTGATCGTTGAACATATAAAAATAATTCTGACGCACGTAAACTGTCATTGGCCATTCATTAGTTTCTCTTCGTTGTGTACAATATCAATGATAAAAAAAAGTTTTCTCTACTGCTAGCTAGCTGTAATGCTATGTTCTTTTGATGTAAATTATAAATGTATACACACGAAATCACGAAATCCAAAACATCCAAGTCCTGTAGCTCTGCATTTTAACAGACCACATTATAAGTGGGTCTTCCTCGTCTTCGGATGGGAAGAAAAACAGTGTTTCTACGACCAACTGTCATTGGATATCATTTACACATGACTCAGCCATGTTCATCTCGCTCCATACTGGTACAGGTGTACAGGTAACGCCTGCTTCGTTCGTCGCAGAATTCGTGATTCGATGGTACGTACCACCTTATTATCACAAATTTTTTATATAGGCGCTTTTTTCGATAGCGAAGATTCTTCGTGCGTGGACTTTAGTTAAGTTCCAAAACAAAACATTTCAGTATAGCCGGCGAAACATATTGTATTAGGCACTTTTTTCTAGTCAACCGGTTTAACCCAATCTGAGACAGGCCAACCACGGGTAGACACTTCAAGTGAAAAACACAACAAGTATATGACCTAATCTTGAATTGAACGCGGGACCTTTTTATCAGAAGTTAGCACTACACCGTTAGGCTACCGAGTTTGGTGATATAGCTGACTAAGGTCACCGGTGCCAGAATCAAGGCACCTAATGGCGAACGTTGTTAACGTAAAGTGATCACACTGAGCCGGCCATCGAAATAACAGTAGAAGACGGTCGTAAGCCTGTAGTGGTTTGTTCCATTTAAAAATAGAACATCAGTTATGAATTATTAGAATCAAAGTTATTACATATTCGTTAGAATCAAAGATGACAAAGATAAATAATATGGATGAAAACACTCTAAACAAAATACTTAAAAACACTTGAAAATCAAAAAGATGTTCCAAGGAAGTTTGTGAGGAACTTAGCCTATTGGAGTATTTTAATGAAATTCCTAACTGGATCAAGGAAATAACAATAATAACATCAAATTAGATTTAAATTTAGTTTCCGTTTGAAACGAAAAGGACGATAAAATCCAATTCAATTTATATCTGATTATCAGGAGCTGTTGTTTGTTTGTTTGTTAGCGCTGAAATACTTCCACGGAATAAAGGACCGATACCAGGAAAACTACGCCGTAAAATTATTGTCCTTACTGCGAGCCATATGCGAGAACTTAATTCGTATCATTTTTACAAAAACACCAACAATTATTGTTCAAAATTGAAAATTCGATTCGTTATACAAAATCTTTGGCGATACTGTGAAACGCACTTTTCCTAATGCGACACTGTCAGTTGTCACACAGATTGATTAAAAAAATATCAACTTGTTTAATTATTATTGAGAACCATACAACAAACTTCGAAACCTACTTTTCTTGATACTAGTGGATACTCGGCCAGTGCTCGAAATTCGAGCATAACTAATTTAGATTATAAGTTGGAACATTATTAAGATTCTTTTGTCAAAGACCGAGCAAGCGCTATTTCACAATTTGTTTTCTTTAAAAAAAAATGACATGAATATGAATACGTCAAATTTGAAATGTTGATAATATGTTCAATGTTTCTTCTTAGTTTATCTAATACAAAAAAATATTAATCTTTTCTTTTCTTAATTTGACTATCATTGATAAACAAAGATCTGTGTTAAATAATGTCAAATACATCTAAGTGTCTGTGGGTATGAAATACATAACAGTAGTGTGCGTAGTGATTTATGACGTTTAATACATACATAATTAACATGTGACACATCTCGATGGAGGTCAACTTAGTTTAAGGTCATAAATTGATTCTGTTTCTACTTTTAATGTATAGTTACCCTCTGTAATGTGTTTTGTTAAAATAAATAAATAAATAAATAAAAAAATAAAAAAAATTAAAAAAAATATTAGCCTCCGCCCCTCCTTCTCTATACAAACTATAAGTGCCGAGAAATTTCATACTCCTCCGTCCGCGCAATTTTCATAAAAAAAGCCTCAAAATTTTTTCCTTCACGTATTAATTTATAGATTACTGGCATATCGATTGGTTAAAAAATATCATTTGTTTAAATATTTGAAAACTATGTAACTGTAAAATCCACTTTTTCCTGAAACGACACTGTCACACAGATTGATTAAAAAAGATCAACTTGTTTAAATATTTGAAAACTATACAACTGCGAAACCCACATTTCCCGAGCCAAACTCTGGTAGAATTTAACATTTTCGAAACAACTTCAACGAAAACTAAAAACAGTTAGCAAACATTCGTCAGTGTTACCTACATACAATTTTATTATTACATCGATAAAATTTTAATGGTAAAGCCTCTCCATTTACGATCACTCCATCCGTCCAAATGGAGCGATGTCACTCCATCCGTCCAAATGGAGCGATGTCGCTCCATCCGTCCAATTGGAGCGATGTCACTCCATCCGTCCAAATGGAGCGATGTAGCTCCATCCGTCCAATTGGAGCGATGTCACTCCATCCGTCCAAATGGAGCGATGTCGCTCCATCCGTCCAAATGGAGCGATGTCACTCTTCTTCTTAATTTAGGCCTTGTGGCCTGTAATTCAAGAGGTGGGGTTGGCCTCCTGCGAGGTCGATTCCCAGCTATCCTTCCACCTTTTTGGTGGTCTGCCCGGGAGGCGTCTTCCATGGGGTTGGCCGTGCAATGCCATGTGAGGGAGTCTGGTTGAGTTCATTCTCCTCACATGTGCATACCAGAATCTTCTTCGTTGCCTTCCCCATCTTACTATGTCCTCGACCTCGCATATTTCCCGTACCCTCGTATTTCTGATGTCACTCCATCCGTCCAAATAGAGCGATGTCACTCCATCCGTCCAAATGGAGCGATGTCACTCCAAAAAATTACCGTTAATGGGGAAAAGTGGATGTGTGTCGGATAGTCCAAAAGAAATCGTGTCAAGCTATTCGACACTCACTCCAAAAGAATCGTCAAAAGGGAAACTCGAGGGGATGTGGTCCAATTCGTCACATGATTTTCAGTGTTAAAGACGTAGTTTAACTTTGTCTCATTTTGTCATAATCTTTCCTATGAGTATTAAGGGTCTAGGAAAATTCATCGCAGGTACAATTCATCGCAGGTACAATTCATCGTGGGTACAAATCATAATTATTGTCAAATTGTTTATGACCTAAAAATAAGGTAAAGCTTGAGTTTAGTCACTCCTATAAAACAAAGATGGCGGCGATTTTGACACACGCTAGAAACCCCGTCTTTTTAACTACGTTCTAACCTTAACCTAACCTATTCATATCGTATATAAAATAGCCTCGAAATCATTAGGAGAGACTAAACTGAAGTTTTACCAAAAATAATTACAGAGTTATAAACAGGATGTCTTTTTTTTTTGGATTTAAACTTTTATTAAATAAATAAATGTACACAAGCAAACAGAAAGATACAATAAGAAACTTATTTACATAATATTTTACACAGAAACAGTGCAACAAATGAGCGGAACCCGTTAAGTCATTTAAATGACTTGTCAACAGGTACCGCTCACTTCCACCCTCAGTTTACCGCATCATAATATCCACTTACATATCTATTTAATACTAATAATTATACTATGGTTTGGTTATACATACACAGTTTTATTTTTACACAGCCAATCCCTTAGCAACAATTTCAATTTTCCAATATTTTTACATTTTTTTATTTTCATTGGCAATGAGTTAAACATTTTCGGAACTAAGCACTCTAGAGAGGCGATATGGAAAAAATGTTCATATGAATATCCCTAGCAAGGTCAGGATATAAAAAACACGCGTCCGTCCTATTAATTATGATCTATGGTATAGAATCCAGAGCCGACACTGTCCGAACCAAGAACCTCCTTCGTACGAGTGAGATGAAGATTCTGAGAAACATCTCCAGAAAAACCCTTCGCGATAGAGTCAGAAACACAGAGATCCGAAGGATCTGCGAAGTCGAGAACGTTGTAAGATGACACTGTTCGCGATGAATTAATTGTTGGCGATGAATTTACCGGCTACCGAGTACTAAAATAGTGAAATTTAGTTACCTATAATAATTGAAAAACACCTCAAGTTTAACACCCTGTCATAATGGATTTCATCCATTTGGAGTGATCGTGAATGGAACAAATGTTTGTGAGTGATCGTGAATGGGGGCTTAAAATAATTTAGAAGCCCAGAGATTTACTGTATAAATAAAATTTACTGAGTGATCTGATCCGATTCATTAGTTTATTGATTGAATTTTAACTATACGTACAGGAAAAACAGTTTTTAAAACCATTTCAAATAATTTTGTTTGAAAAGTACTTTAAATTTAATTTGGTTGGGATAAAATTGCGGTTGAATTAACAAAAAACTGTGCTAATGTTAAATAAGTATTTTATTAACACAGATAATAATATCAATCATTTATATCGTGTATGTATCTGTTATTATATTGTTTTCAGCTTGGTGCGTAAGTGTGTTTCTAATGTTTATAAGTAACTAGGTACTGATTAGTAGGTACGTTTTATGGCATCTGCTTTTTGCCATGTTTACTATTAGTGTTTCGACAAAAACATCGTGTCCATCTTCAACATATCAACGGCAGGAAAATAATTTTTACTAGAAATTACAATGACATGATCGGTAGTAAAAAAAGTCGGTAGTTCTTTCCTTCCCTTGAAACGTTATTTTTGAAATAATTGATATTGTTGCATGATTATTTTATTTTCAAATAAATTGCGATAATCTCGTCATTTCAAACCAGATTGTGGATATTTCTATGTCATCCATTGTGTTATTTTACAAGTCATAATAATTAATAACTACCTACTATAATACGTTTCACTCAACGTTTCACTCGATGGTCAAACTCTTCTCCATAATTTCCACCCAAAATACCTTGGTGTGACACTAGATAGGTCGCTCACCTACAAAAATCACCTTGCCGGTGTGGCGGCTAAGGTTCGGTCACGAAATAATATTATACAAAAACTTACTGGCACCAGCTGGGGAGCACAGGCTGATGCACTCAGAACCTCCTCTCTGGCGTTGGTGTACTCGGCCGCAGAATATTGCGCCCCGGTCTGGACAAACAGCACTCACACTAGTACCTTAGACGTACAACTAAATCAAACCATGCGTCTGGTGAGCGGCACGATCAAATCAACACCAGTGGAATGGCTTCCAGTTCTTAGCAACATTGCGCCACCAGAACTACGTAGAAGGGAAGCTACTCTAAGGGAATGGACCAAATGTTACGCCTATCCGGAACTGCCCCTCCACCAAATCATACCATCTGATCACTCCATGCGCCTAAAATCCAGGTGCCCTTCCTGGAAGCTAGGTAATGACCTTATTGAGCGGGGCTATAATGTTGAACAGGTTTGGCGGGAAAAGTGGAACGACCAAAATCCCGACGTTGGACAGCTTGTCCTGGACCCTACAGTCAGACAACCCGGGTTTGACTTGCCCCGCAGGCAATGGACAACCCTTAATAGGATTCGGACTGGTCACGGTAGATGTGGACACCTTTTACACAAGTGGGGTAAAAGGGATCATCCCCTTTGTGAATGTGGCCAGATCGAGACTGTTGGACACATTGTTCTGAGCTGTCCCATTAAAAAATTCGAGGGATCACTGGAAGAGATCAGCAGCGTGACACCTAGGGCACTAGATTATATTAAGAATATTGACGCGGAGCTATAGCTCCAACAAACAAAGGTCGCGCGCATACGAGAGAAGAAGAAGACTATAATACGTCATGTAAGTGAATCAATGATGTTTCAATAGAAATTCATTCTCACTTGATGAATATTTTTGACCAAAAACGCAAGAACGTTTCTATTTGGCCGATTATGGTTTCAAAATATTGCTGAATATTCAGGGAAGGTATAGGTGAGAAAATCCGTAAAATTACGAGGAAAATAAAAAAAATATGTTTTTTTTTTCATATAAAGTGTTCCTATCCTTTGGATTAGACATGTTCAAAACACATTCAAAACGTTTTACAGTAATCAAAAAGGGGCTATCTCAGAACAACACATTCTGAAAATAAGGATATACGTAATTACGTACATCCTGGCGCCAAGTCGGCGCCGTCTGTATTTTGGTCTGCAGCAAAGATCTGCATCTCTCTCCGTCCAATTCAGATCTATACAGCCATCTTCAGTCGTCGGAGGCATTGAGCGTAGCTCATATTCTCATAAATTTGCATAAAATATTACAAATATACTCTCGGTTTTGTTTATTTCAACCCTTTTTTTCGATACAACCGAGCAACACAAGCGACGCGCAATCATTTCAAACAAGGCACCGATCGGACGATCGAATTTACGTCTTTCCGTCTGCCCAGTTAGGACACGTTCACACAATTTTATATGATTAAAATTAAACACAGTTGCACTTTCACAAATTTTTTATGAATCTCGAGCGCTTTCGTCCGACTCACGCAGACATTGTCAAGAGACTAAAATAAAAATTATAAACTCAAAGAAAAGTATGGTACAATGATGGCGGGAGAGGATACTATAACTAACAGATGACAAGATATTATTATTATTATTGTATACATATTTTTTAGGCTAGATCTTAAGAAATTAAATAGTAGGTATCAATGGTTAACCGAACCACCGGTTAACCATTGATACCTACTAGTTAATTTCTTAAGATCTAGCCTAAAAAATATGTATACAATAATAATAATAATATCTTGTCATCTGTTAGTTATAGTATCCTCTCATAAAAAAATTGTGAAAGTGCAACTGTGTTTAATTTTAATCATCAAAATGAACTTTCACTATGTGAATACACAAACCTTACAAAAAGTACAATTTTATATGTTTGAACAGGACGTCCGCGTTCATGCGATCATCGCAATCGCACGATCATGCGACCAGTTAGGACAGGGCCTAATAGAATTGGAGGTCCAACAATTTCTCCACCAAATCCAAATTTCGCCTTTTTGAACGCATATATTATGCTTATTCTTATGTTTGTTATAAGTTACTTTTAAGGTTAAATTGTAACTTAATAAAATAAATAAAAAAATATTCTATTATACGATAGCGAAAAATTTTTCTAAGTGAATGGTTGTCAAAAGTTTCGTCAGATTACGTTTAAAGATTTTCTCGCATTTAATACATTTCTAAGTGAGTGATTATTATCTCTCTTTACCTCTGGTCAGGGAGATTCAGTGTGATTGGAGGTGCTGTTGGATGTTCAGTGAGTCCTTCCAAATTGTTTATTTCAAATTGTATGTGACAGTTGTTCATTTTTTACAATATCTGCCATAAAGTTTATTATTGTCTGGCATCTGAAGACTTGGCCAATTGCGTTGAGGCTGAGGCTCCGCCATATTTGTCTGGTTGACCAATAAGAAATCACAAAAAGTTCCGACGGCCTATCAGATTGCGACGGACTGCTTGCACGGTTGCATACCACCTGGCATAAAGTGAGCCATCTACTTACTGAGAAGTTAAAACGTTTGAATAGTATCAGGAGTGACTTTTACTAACTCTTTTAAAGGACGATACATATCTTATATTATGGAAACGAGAATGAAAAGAAACACAGGTACAAGGTTGCTGAATGGAAAAGGTGAAGTTAGATCTGCTCCTTCGTCAAGGGATTCTTCCCCACATGCTAGAATTGTGGTGGAATCGACTCCATCTTCAGGGGGGGTATCTTCTGCACCTGGTGGTGATGGATCTTCTGATTGTTCGGGTAGAAACTTGGACAAAATAGTTGTCTTATGTAACAAAATGATTGAGTCGCAAAGTATAAATGAAATGAAAGAGCTTGCCAGAAAAGTCCAAAGAATGGTTTTGGTGCAGATAAAACTGGGCGACTGTGGTCAGGCTCAAATGATGTCTGCCTTCGATGAAATAAGGACACAGTTAAGTGAGCAGGGCAAAAAGATGGATGACATACTTGGAAGATGTGGGGATTCCCAGAGGTATATGGGCGTGAGAGCTGATTCACTTTCTTATGCGCAGATTGCTGCAGGGAAGGGTGTAAGAGACGAAGCCCATTCCATGATTGTGTCATCTGCGGACTCATCAAAGTGTAGCAATGAATTGGAGGGACTGTTTAAGAGAACCATCAACGTGAAGTCGCTGGGTGTGGGAGTGTCAGCGGTTCGACATGTCTCTGGACAAAAGAAGCTGCTGGTATCTTGTCCATCTGTAGAAGACAGAGATGTCATTGTGCAGCAATTGAGAGCGGTGGCCAATAAGGAACTGAAGGTTGAAGAAGGGAGAAAAAAGGATCCGTTGGTGGCTATAGGAGGAATCATCAAGTGTGTTAATGAAGAGGAACTCAACGAATGCTTGTTCTCTCAGAACAAGATCAAGGAGAAAAATCAGAAATTGAAAATAAGGTACAGGAGAAAACACAGAAACTCGCTGATGTGCACAGTCGTCTGCTCCTGCCCTCCAGCGTTATACAGCGATCTGCTGAAACTGGGGAGAGTAAATATAGGTTATCAGAGACTGAGAGTACAGGATGAAAGTCCACTTGTCAGATGTTACAGATGCCAGCAATACGGCCACACTCAAAAGGTATGCCGCAATGACGAGATATGTGCACACTGTGCCGGGGAGCACAGGTCATCTGATTGCAAAGAGGGAGACTCCAAAAGAATATGTATAAACTGTAAAAATAGGGGTTTGGAATTCTCACATGCGGTCTTCGATAAACAGTGCCAAACTAAACTGATTATGGAGGAGAGAGCGAGATCAATGGTGGATTACCCAAAATTGTGCTAAAGTTCTCACACCGGGATTCTTGGATGATATTGATGAACTGCAGCCTATCGTGACTTCTACCGCATCTTGTCCTGAAGAGTGCAGAGACTTCATTCAAAATGTAAATCTTAAAAAAACTTTAAAAATAGTACATCTGAACATTCGTAGTATCAATAAAAACTTTGATATGTTTGTCTTAGAACTCAGTAATTTGAAGATAAATTTTGACATAATAGTGTTGAGTGAATGTTGGATAAACAGTGATGTTTATATTCCAAAACAATTGTTAGGGTATACAGAGTTTCACACTGTGAAAAGCTTTAATAAGAGTGATGGTGTTGTTGTTTTTGTAAGGGATGGTGTGCAGGACGTCAGTGTTTCTGAGCGCTTGATCTGTGGTGCAAACTGCCTGGAAGTATGTGTGGGTTTGGAGACCGTTGTTCTGGCGATATATCGTCCTCCGTGTTTTGGTGACCTTGACTCATTTGTGCTTTCCTTGAATGATATCTTAACAGACATAAAGACACGCAGGGTATCAATAATAGTGGGGGACATCAACGTGGATATACTCCAATCCAATGCAAACGTTGTGAATTATCTGTCAATGTTGGGAACACACGGATATTTGTCTGCAATAAACGCAGTGACACGGTTTGCTTCAGCATCCTGTCTTGATCATATAATGGTAAGGGGTAATATGGATGTCACCGCGGTAGTCTACGACTGTTCAATAACTGATCATGGTATGACTATGATGCAGTTGCGTGATAATACCTGTGTTTCGGGGGATTCGGGGGACAACGAAGAATTTTTCGTATATGATTATGCTGGAATTATGGATGGGTTAAATCAGGAAAATTGGGAGAACGTCCTAAAATGTCAAAATACTGATGAAGCCATGAATTTATTTTTAAATGTTTTGAAAAGCCATATAACTGCCAATCGTAAAATAAATAGGTGTAGTAATAAAAATAAGTATAAAAAATTAAAGCCTTGGATAAATTTTTCATTAATAAGTCTAATAAGAAAGCGAAATAAACTGCACATATCTGTTAAAAAATATCCCAACAATGAGTTACTTAAGACTCAATATGTTAAACTTAGAAATGTGTGTAGGGCGGCAATTGACCAAGCAAAATATTCTTACTATGGTAGAAAAATTACTGCAGCGGGTAGAAATATGAAAAAAGTTTGGGAAACTGTCCGAGAATGCACTGACACAGGTAAAGCTAAGGGTCTTAATATTGAATGTGTTATCGAAAACAATGATAAGATTCTTTACACAAAGAGTCCCGAAAGAATGGTTGATGCATTTAATAAATATTTTTGTAACATCGGGCATACACTAGCTTCTAAAATAATGAATGAAAATTCTACTAATGAGGAAAACTTGTCAAGTAGGATAGATACATTGAAGGGACCTTTAAACTCATTCTTTATGGCACCTGTTGCTGTGGCGGAGATATGTGACTGCATCACGGCACTTAAGAGTACGGCATCGGCGGGGGCTGACATGGTTACTTCAATTTTGTTGAAAACATGTAAAAGAAGTGTGGCAATTCCACTTGCATATATCTACAATCTGAGTGTAGAGTGTGGGGTTTATCCTGAATGCCTGAAACATGCAGTTGTCATTCCGGTATATAAGGGTGGGGAAAAAAAAGAGTATATCGAATTATCGTCCTATATCTATTATAAGTACAGTTTCCAAGGTCTTTGAGAAGATAATTGGAGAGCGGATGAGACGATATCTTGAGCGGGGGAGATTTTTTTCCTCCAGTCAGTTTGGGTTTCGGCCGGGATTAGGTACCCAGGAGGCTATTTCAAGATTAACGGGCTCTATAACTTGTTATTTAGAAAATAAAAAGAAATGTATTGCAGTTTTTCTCGATTTGGCTAAGGCTTTCGATACTATTTCCCAAAAGATACTATTAAAAAAGCTAGAAGCTGTGGGAATAAGGGGCCTGGCTCAAAAGTTTCTGGCAAGTTACCTCTCTGGTAGGACACAGGCAGTTAAAATAGGAAATAAACAGAGTAACCAGGAAAATATTCGCTTTGGAGTTCCTCAGGGTAGTACGCTGGGACCATTGTTATTTATAATTTATATAAATGAGCTCTGTAATATGGATGTTGGTGGGGATATTGTAACCTTTGCGGATGATACAGCTATAGTTTTCGGAGACTCGACATGGACTGAAGTCTTTAAGAGGGCTGAGTTTGGTTTGAGTCTGGTTAAGAGATGGCTCAGTGAACACTTGTTGACAGTTAACGTAGATAAGACTAAATTCATGCCATTCTCTCTCACGGCTGCGGGTGCTCTGAGGGAAACGAAATTATTGAAGATGCATTCCTGTATGGATTTGATGAATGATTGTGTATGTCCGCTTATATCATCTTGCAAAGAAATAAAATACTTGGGGTTAATCATAGATCAACACTTGAGATGGGATGCGTATCTGGGTGCACTCACTAGCGTCTGGGGAAATTACTTTATGTATTTAAAACACTACGAAAGGTACTTAATGAAACTAGTATTAAATCAATATACTTTGCGTTGTTCCAGTCTGTTATGTTGTATGGTATTGAGAGTTGGGGCAGTACGGCAAGCGTCCACCTGCAGCCTATAAACGTTGCACAAAAGGCAATCCTACGTATCATGGGTGATGTGGGATATCTAAGTCCTTCTGACCCCCTTTTTAGGAGATTTAAAGTTCTCGATGCTCGACAACTGTATATACAGCGAATTATGGTCCGTTATTTTGGGTCTGATGCCTTGGTGTCTCAAACGGAGGGGCATGGGTTGAGGTCGCTTGCGCATGGAGTGAGGAGACTGCCAAGGATGAAAACTGCTCTGGGGCAGAGATCGCCGGAGTATCTGGCTCCAAGGTTGATGAATAGATTGCCAGGTGATGTTAAAGACTGCGAGAGTGTGACAGTGTTTAGGAGACGCTTGGATGAATGGTTGCTGACGAATGGAAGAGAGAGATCACGGTTCGAGTTGTTCAGCGTGCTGACGTAGTGCATATCTAACACATGCAAAACTTTGCCTCGACACAGGCACAAGCCTAGTGAGGCAATATTTATTTAAGTTAAGGTTTAATTACAAATTTTTGTATTTTTTGATAAATTTGATTTGTATTTTCTTTTGAATAAAATTCATTCATTCATTCATTCATTCATTCATTCATACGCCTGCGAGTCCTGGCATTTGACAAAAATGCTCAGCAAAGGAAACAGATTCCTGCGACAAATCCTGGGAATTAGGTGGTATGATTTTGTGACCAATGACACTGTCCGAGAAAGAACACTGCAAGCCTTTCGTTACTTCAGTCATCCTTAATCGCACGTTGGCTAGGGCACGTCCTCCGTATGTCCCCCGCAAGCGTAGGCCAAGACAGCCTATTTTACTATCCGGGCGGCACAAGAAGGAGACGAAGATTGACCTTACCATATACGAGCGTACGCCGTAGACCTGCTGAGTATCGCACTGACCTGGAAGGAAGCGGAGCGGTTGGCATAAGACAGATCGATCTCGAATCTTGATCAATATTTTTCTCTATTAAGGATCCGTCTATCTTTGACCAAGTTTACCCAAAGTAAAGGGTAAGGGACTACTCCACCATCTATCTTCTTCGAAGATCAAACTTTTGATTTGTTTATCGTTTAAAAAGGTTTTAATCCTATAATGTAGTGCTGACTATATAATTTATTTAGCCTAAAACGATATTTAAATTTAAAAAATATTAAATATGCTCAAAGAATTATAAAGATAACTTCAACTTCAAGCACAAATTATGTCCAGTACTTATAACGAAATTTTCGCAATAGTTTCATTAAAATAATGTATTCATTAGTTTTGAGTTTGAACCTGTTTATGATATTAAACATTTTTTAAACAAATGAAGATGTTCCTCATTTTAAATATCGAACAGTTTTTCCCGTCCTATCTTAAAAAGACAAAAGCCGCGTGGGGCTAATAACTCACACCTTCCCCTAAAAGCTAAACCTTATTCTTATCAACGCATGAATGTTTACCTCGTGAGCTTTCATAATAGGGGCGGGTTGATTCGTGTTAGCGCTACATCGTAACGACATTCCACAATAATAACTAGCAGCACAACCTTTCGGATTATTATCATGAGAAATAAACACACTCAACTTTAATACCATGTACATTGGTGACCATCGACGGTCATCAGGTCTCCCGGGTGGATAAATTTAAATACCTGGGAGCAACCATTACCACCTCTGGTGACCTCGGGGCTGAGCTCCCGATACGTATCGGTATGGCAAGTGGCGCCTTTAACAACATTGCCCATTCTCTTATATGGGTGTGAGTCCTGGCACCTGACCAAGGCCCAGGCACAAAAAGTCTCAGCCTTTGAAATGAAGTGCCTAAGGAGAATTCTGGGCGTAAGATGGTACCACCGCATCACGAACGACGCTATACGCCGGCGCACCCATCAGCGTGAGCCCATCACCTCTACCATTGTGGGGAGGAGATGGACTTGGCTGGGACATGTGTTAAGGATGCCCAATGACAGTTGGCCGAGGAGAGCGCTGTTCTTCCTCCCATCAGGGTCCCGAAGACGAGGAAGACCCTCTCACACTGTGTTCCGCTCCTTCGAAGCAGAGCTGAGGGACATGGACATGGTGTGGGAGGAGGTCATAAACATTGCGCAAGATCGAGCGCAATGGAGAGCTCTTGTTGCCTTCCTATGCCCCTGAGTGGGGTGTAAAAGGGAGAATTGATTGATTGATTGACATTGGTGTATTTAGATAAGTATTAAAATTTGAGGAATAAGCAAAGTTATCCGTGCTGTAGGGCCGAGGTCGGTTGTTGTATCTTCTCGATATTTCGCCCATCGCTGTGGCGGTCTTCCTCAGGAGCGGTGGTTCTCCTCCTGGGGACGCTGGGGAAGCCGGCCGTGAAAGCCTATCAGTAGCCCTAGGATAAGTTTTCGATGATCGAATATCGAAACGATCATCGAAAGAGTTTCGAAGTTTTTAATTTAAAAGGTTAATCCACCGCATTTACAGTCCACGAAAGTCATTTATACCGCGCAAATCCAATGTCATTGACAACTTATAACTCGAGATCGGCTGAACAGATTCTTCCGATGTTTGATTTATTGGATTCTTCTCCGCCCCGGACAACAGAATAACTAATAAAAAGTTGAATAAATGAATAAGAAATTATATAGAATATAATATTAATGTTAGTATGGATCTGATTTTCTAACCGGTACTGCCACCGCCATCTGTTGGAGAAATAGGGAGATGTCTGGTAGATTGATATTTTGGTAGAAAGATTCTATAGAGCAATGTTTTCCCTATGTTTCCACAGATGGCGGTAATGTTACCGACATTGTAATTGTATATTACAACCACATAACTTTTGATTTTTTCACAATGAGTAGTCATGTAGGTATGTTAGCTATGTTATGTTACCCAGCAATATTTTATTGACTTTAAGGCGGGATGAAGTTCGATGGGTCAGCTAGTCTAATATAAAATCTCAATATTACTTAGTTATGGTCAAATTTCGACCACCCGGCGAAAACTTATAATAATTAATTATAATGATATATTTTTTGTAAATGTTTCCTTGGTAGGTATGTGTCACGTGGAAAACTTATCCTTAAACTAAAACACCCTAAAGAATGTTTTAACCTTCATTCGCTGTCTTCTCTGAAGAGAGGGTGGTGTTTATGTGTAGACAATGTGAAGGAATCAGCCCCACTGCTTGTTAAGCTCGCGTGCCGCGTCCAATCAATCAGGTTTGGTTTATTTCATCGAGAAACTTCATCAGATACTAAATTATCGGAAGTCATTATCGTGTTAAGGTGGTAACAGACAATCTACATCAAACAAGTTGGTTAAAAAACATTAAAGCATGGTTATTCCTGACGCTTTCTTAAGTATTCTTTGATACTAAAGTTGCTACTTTTCAGCAATTGGTATTTTTGAAATTAAGAAGTGGCGCTATTTCGATGCGGATACTTTTGGAAGCTTTTCGTGACTAAAAAATCCGTTAATAAGTCTAGTTCGATACTAAATTGGTATTCCTGACGCTTTCTTTAAGGCCGCCGAAAAGACGGTTACTTGCGATTTGACATTTGATGATAAGATAGCAAAAGTGTTGTCTTATTTGATCAAGACAACATTTTTCCTAGCTTATTTGAATAAAATTTCGGCATTAAATATTAAAACATCTAAATATTATTGAAAAAAAAATCTTTTATGCATTTTTTAAACGTCAAAATATAATTTATAAGTTATTTGGTATAGTATATACGGTGATCAACCGCGGATCCAGGGGGGGGGTTAGGGGGGTCATGACCCCCCCTAGGCAGGCTTGAGGCTGTAATCTCAAGTAGGGCAGTGATATTTATTAATAAAATCTCTATTTTGCTAGCATAATTATAATTTCAAGTGGGCCATGACCCCCCCCTGGAGCAAAAGTACCATACCTATAACAAATTTAGGAAATAACCTTTTTTTTTTTTAGGAAAAGGGTAATTTCCAGATACCAAATTTTTAAGATGACCTTTTTTTTACTTTGTGACCCCCCCCTGGTGCCAAGGCTGGATCCGCCCTTGACGGTGATCCAAAATGTTTCGATATAATCTAATTAATAAACTTTATCTGAACATTTTTAATGTAATAATGAAACACAAGTGAATATTTTGAAAGTGCGCCACACAAGAATAATTGGCGGGACCGGACAACACTTTTAGCGCGTAATTTCTAACCTCAAAAAATCGTGACGTTTATCGGTTTGCGCGCAGTTCATCTCTGTGTTTTATTGAAATTTAATGTTTTAAATACATTAAAATGAAAACAAATCAGTGCTTTGGTGTAGCCTGAAGACGTGAGGGATATTATGTTGCAGTTAGCAGTTCACAAAATTGTTATTTATTTACGAAAATGTAAGTCATACTATTCGTGTATAATTTGACATTACGTAGTTCATTTCGATTATAGTATTATGTGTAAAACTACATTCAAATGGCAATTTGATTACGCTCTATGGCTTATAGAATACTTTTATTTATTTTAGCAATGGATGAGCTCACCAGATTGTGTAAATATGTAAGGGCACACATTTAAGAATACCTATAAACAAAGTTGTAATTCAAGAATTTGAGACTGGCCAAGAACACCATTAGGTCAAGAAAAGGAGAAAAAAATGTATGTATACCTTCATTCATTTAACCAAGTGTTATGCATTAACTTGTGGTTTGTTTAAATAACAATTTATGAAGTATTATACTATATTTCACGACTCTCATTCAAATAAAAACTTACATTGTGAATCTGTTTTTTCTTTACCATATTCCCTTCTTTTTTGGGATGACATACTTTGTTAAGTCCCTCATCATCATCAACACATAAAGATGGATAGAATTGTTTTTGAAGGAAAAATAATTTAGGGTGAGTATAATGAGTTGAAGGTAATATATCATAATTGCAAACAGCAAAATACAATTTACTTAACCTTGAAGCTTTTATTTGCTTACTATATTGATAGTAGAAGTTGGTAGCTTAGTGATGAATCAGCTGACTTTACATTCTTAAGGTACTTGAGTTCGATCCCTGGTACCTGCCTTATGTTTATAGTTATGCCCGTCATTCAGTTGTAATAGCAACGCAGGGTGCTTTTGTTGAATCATTTCTGAATGTAAGACAAACGGATGGTCCCATATAAATCAATCGATTCTCCCTTTTACACTCTTCTCAGGAGCATAGGGAGGCAACAAGAGCTCTCCATATTACAACTCAAACGGGGCATAGATTTTTATGTAGATATAACTACCTAAATGGATTGGAGAACTATATTTTTTCAAAGCAAAAAAAGAGAAGCCTCATTGACCTGCAATTTTAACAGTTTGGTAAGCAAATCGGATTGTAAAAAGAGATTTAAACTTTCACAAAGAAACATAAAAAGTACCAATTGCACTTATTTTAAAGTAAAAATTATGATTTAAAGCAAAACATTAGAAACAAACATAGGTATCACACACCGCGTATTTTTAGAACCAAGCTGTCGAAATTGTAATATTTTGGCTTCACTTTGGAATATCGAGTCGGGATTCTAGAAGAGAATTGTGAAATTATTAGAGAATTATGTTTTTTTCATCACGCATCAGCACTTAATCATAACGGATAATTCATAACGTTTAATTTCTAGGTTAGGGAAAGCTTGTTTATAGTCCTGACAGTTGTCAATAACAATAATCAGTATAGCCAACTTTGAAATATCAAATTTTCTTTTAAAAGATGATTTAAATTGAAATAATTTTACAAATAATTAAATAAATGTAGTAATTAATTGACATTTTTAATATTTTATGTATTTGTTTTAAAAAATTTCGTTAAAATTAAATATTTATAGCAATAATATCAAAATAAGCTGAAACCATAGACAATACGATAAAAAATACAATTATTGTTAACGGGCCGTTAAATTTAGTATCCGACAAGATTCAAATCACAAAAAAGAATCGGATTAAGAAAGCGTCAGGAATACCAAATTTAGTCACGGACTTTTTAGTCGCGATCTTTAGTCTAGTATTAGTCTCGAATAAGAAAGCGTCAGGACTCAGGAATACCCCTGCTGGTATCGTATATTCTAGAAACGAATGACAACTAATTGATGCTTTTACTTAACTTACCTTACGGCCGGTTTCATTCATAAAAAATAAAGCAGACTTTAAACTCCCTTTAAAAAATAACGGGTTTCATGACAACAAAACGACATTTAAAACCGACTTTTAGCTAAAGTAGCTTTGTTATTATTTTTAGTTAACGTCGACTTTAGGTAGTTCAAATTTTTACCACCAGAGTTCATAGAATATTTTGTGGCGCTTTCTCTGTCACAAAGATAAACATTTTGTATGCGGTGACACTGTGGACAATAATGACTAAAATAGGGCTAAAAACATAGCAAAACGGGTAGAATATTATTGTTCACAGATTTAGTTTACTAATAATTCATAAACCATAATAATAAATTAACACAAAAAACGGCACTTTGATGCTCTATTGAGAAATGAAATTGACCGATCAACAGAAATATTAGTAAACAACCTATGTTTTCCATAGATTTCCATGGTAACACTACCAACTGCTACCATCTTTAAAATATTTTTTTGACATTTCAAATTTTAGCTGGAATATTTTTTATGAAACGCGTCAGCTTAAAGCAGTCTTTAAATTTTAAAAGGAACATTAACTAAAGTGTTCTTTTGAAGCTTTTTATGAAACCGCTGTTTGTTAAGACCACTTCAATTAAGCTTACGACCGACTTTAATTCGCCGCAGTTCCAAACCATTCGAATCTCAAATTAACAAATTTTAGGTGAAAAACTTATACAAAATCTCTGAACCGACCGGAAATGGCACCCAACCTCTTGGTCGGAAGTCGGCGCATATAATATGCCTTAATGATCCCTAGGTCCGTACAAGAGTTTTTTTTATTCATCGATCGGTATAAGCGTTCGAGGTTAGTTATTAGTAATTCCATGTGTCCACTCCAGGACTGGAAACCGTATCCCTACCTGTCTCAAGCAGAGATTCTAGCCACTGGGCCAACCGCTCCGACGAATACATCTTCGTAAATAGTGTAGGTGGAAATTATGTAAAGTGGTAAAAACACTCCAGATAACTATCCGACATTTGGGACTGTAGGTACCTAATTAATGGGAAAAATTATTAATAAAAAAAATACTCACATGATTGGATAGTCTAAGGCTCAATTTATAATCAGTATGGGGAGGGGGTCTTAGCAGACAGGACAATGGCGTGACTCTAATGGGTGTTGTCCCATAAACTAGAGGATGCCATCCCTTGACATGTTCGTGACAACGAGCTGCCTTCTCCCTTATTACCACCAACATCTCTAATGTATGATTTACCCTGATATTCTACCATAAACAATGGATTAGTTTTTTTTTTCTAAATATAATGATGAGTTTTCGTAGAAATCTTTTCACCAAATGACGGAATTCTCCGACCGTTTTTACTTGGTTTTTACGTTGATTTTCGATTCGATGCGTAAATGATAGCTGTACGAGTAGGTTCCTTGTGTCACCCCTACACAAATATCGAATTGAAAATAATTCTTAATTCAAATTCCCTCTATTAGTTCACACTTCTTCCACCGGGGCGTTAGTTTTATACAGAACGCTTTTTCGTAACGTTCTCTCGTTGGCAGGTTGGTTGACTGCCACAAATGATTGTAGGTACCTGAAGTTTTTGTCTACACAAAATTGACACTACTTACGCGGTACCAACTCCATTACACACATATGTGTATGTGCGGCCCGCGGGGAATTGCTGAGTTGGTGGCGTTATCTGGTCATTCAATCATTTAATCTGTGTTAGTTTGGGCTATTCCATAAAATTATTTTTCCTATCAAGAAGCATGATGAAAATAGCTCGATCAGTTACATAATTTGCCATTGTTTATATCTCAATTTTTTTTTATGTGAGTAACTAAATATTTAATCTGGAAATAAGCGACTTTAGCTTAGCGATATTCATTCAAAAGCAACAATATTTATTTACATTGGCATATTCGTTCATCAGTCGCAACTAGGGAAAGCCTGTCATAGGGACTATTGGAATTAGCTTGTGAAAATGAATAATTATACTGAGAAAGTCTCTTATAAATGAGAAGTATTTTTGTCTTTCAAATACAAATACGCCTTAGTTACTGAAAGTTCAGACGCATCTCTAATCGATAAGTTCTCTCATTTTCGCTGGCTACCCTAAAAGGTGAGAAATTCCATTTGGTTAGAGTAAGTAAATGCACGATAATGAACATTTTCTTATTAAGTAAGTGTAACGTCTTTGTTATGCAAACTCCCTCTTGCATTTTAAAATATTCATTAAATTCCACAAGGCGGATGCACAGTTTGCTTTTAGAACCAATCTCTTATAGAATTCTCAGCGATAAACTTTGTATGAGTGGAAGAATGGAGATAGAAAAATTATTAAGAAAAAAAAACAAACAATACCTTTGTGCTTTGGTTGTTTATTTTTTCGTTATCTATTATAAACCGTTAGATGTAGAAAAATACATCGCAGTATTTCATATTATTATAATGATACATAAAGAACGGACTTCAACCTCCCCTGCACGTAATCTCTACGACAGGAAGTGAAAACCTGTAGCGGACCAATCTCAACCCGCCTTGACTGCCCTTGACATCGTGGTATAATGTCACTCAAAGTCACTGTCAGATAAGGCCTTCTTCACTAGTGAACGAAATGGGATAGAAAGAAGAATAATTAAAAAGTTAAACTTAGTAGAAATAATAAAGTTTGTTGTCTTTTTTTAGTGTTTCTCACAAAATAATGAAAGTAATGAAAAAAATATATATATACAAATGAAGTGGTCGGTAGCCTAGTGGTTACAACGCCGGCTTTTGTGCTGTCTCGTACTGGAGGTCGTGGGTTCGTTCCCAGATAACGATCATCTTCCTCTTGCACGATACAAGCTTTAAGTAGCTTACTGTGAAAGAGTCAAATAGTGCATTTGTGTCCACTTTGAGTGAGCATACAAAAAAAAATAAACATTCGAAAATATTTTTTTTTTTAATAATTAGCCCACCCCTGATACACAACAATATATTCACAACGTCATTAAAGGAGGCGTTGGCATTGCTCGCATATAAAAACTATATTATTCATATGTATAGTATCGGTATTCGTTGTTATGGCAATTATTATGTCCGCGGGGAAATATTATATCATCGAAATATGTGATACTTGATCAGAGGTTCTTAGTTTCAACTGTTGTGTGGCAAGAAATGTGAAATTATCCGCAGCCATCTCTGAAGCAAAAGGATATTGATTGACTCTTTGCAAATGACGATGATTGATTCGAAGATTCACCCTTTTCTATTCCTGTTTGTTTCTTTACATTACTTGTTTGAACTTCGTATTATCAATTTTCTGTATGCTATATTCAATAATTAATTATTGTTCATCGCACAAAAATACGAGAAATTTAAAAGGGAGTAAATGCTAGTATTTTCATAAAAAAAATGTAATGATAAACAAAAGTAAAAGTAGATTCTTAACCCAAGAACTTTTATCTTTGATCGATGCTTAGGTACTTGTTTGGTAGCCCGAAAAGTGTGTCGGAGGGGGTGGAGAAAACACGATAAGGGTTGATACCCCAACTTATATTTTATTACTGAAACATAATAATATTATTATAGGGGTAAATTACCTGTAGTTTAATGTATGTCAGCCGAATAGTTTTATAGTTCATAAAATCTCAAAAGTTTTGCGGGGTGTTATGAAGGTATAACCTAAAGTAGCCTGACTATATGTAGGTACATTCTTTCCAAAAAAGAGCGAGATGGTATCCAGAATATGGACAATATTAGATATATAAAAAGACAACGTATTGTTATTTACACTCAGTCAAATGACGTATAATGTATTTTAGATGGTTTCTATATTATGAATTTTGTTTTGACAAGTTAGAGTGCCCAACTTTGGGTCTAGAAATTAGATAAAAAAATAAATAAATAACTATATAAAATAAAAAATAAAAAAAAATCAAGTGCATTATACAGACAATGCGTGTAAATGCGGTTTTTAACGCGTGTTTCTAAGTATTTAAATCATATTTTACACCATGCATATTTCACACTTTTTCCATAAAGATTTCCATTTTGGAAGATATATCTTTTTTAGGTAGGTATGCAAATTTACAACGCCTCATAGTGATTGTCGTATTTCGAAGGGATTTTAATTTGACCGCCAAAAAAATAGTGAACGCTTTAACGTATAAAATTTTTGAAGTGGTTGGTAGACTAGCGGTTACAACGTACTGTAACTGTTTCGTGCGGAGGTCGTGGGTTCGATCCCAGGTGCCGACTGCCGACCATCTTCCTCTTTCACGACACAAGCTTTGTGAAGCTTACTGTGAAAGAGTCAAAGAGTGTATTTGTGTTAATTTTGACTTTTTGTGAGCACAGATTCATTAAAAATAAATACTCACAATTTGACATTGATTTACTTAAAAAAATATACTGCGTAATATTATAGTTACAGCATTTAAAACAAAATTTTATGTCACATTTTTTTATTTATGAAGTGAATGGACGTTCCGAATATGAACCGACAAAGTCTAAAAAAATCAGAGTACCTACCTCCAAGATATTCTAAATGATATCCTTAAACATCATATCAATTTGTCTAACGTTAAATCGAACATCCAATATTTTTCGTATTTTTAACTTATTTTAAAATGGATAAGAAATACTCAAGATTCGATAATATTTAAATATTATCGAAACTTTTTTTAGGTATCTCTGTCCATTTTACTTGCGAACTTTGTTGTAAAACATAATTGCCAACATTGCGAGAAAATTGATACAGTATTTCTTATCCACTAAATTTTGCATAGACATATTGAAATGTATGCAAAACGCTTTGAAAAAGTTTGATTAAATTTGGAAAAAAAAAATATTAAAACCGAAAATGTTTTGTAAGTATCTGCATATTGATAAATTCTTCTTAGCTTTAAAATTTGTTCGAACGAGGGACATAGACGAAGAAGGAATGGGAAAAAAGAAAGAAATTTGTGAGGAGGTTGAATTGAATTGTAATCGATTAAGTAGAAAGTGAATACTGGGAAATAAATATAAAGAAACCTTTCAGGAAATACAATTTAATACTGCTGTAACCATTTCGGATAATTGTATTACGATTTGATTTTGCTTTCCAACATTTTATTTTCTATTTTTGTGTATCCGTAATCCAGGAAACCATGCCATAAAGGATCACAGTTTTCATGAGTTTTGTAAGAATGTTAAGTTAACAGAGATTTTGAGCAAAACGTTTCAACTCACTATAGGTAATTTGCAAGAAAGAGAAACAGGGAATCTGAAAAATGAATTGATAAGGACAATAATTAATTATTAAGATTTTTTTAACTTAATATAATGGTTAACTGAAATTTTTTAAAGTTTTATGATATCGATCCTAGTTTCACTGATTTCTACCGAGGAATTTTATTTGCACCGTTCGAAATATTGTCGTAAGTATTTAATTATTGTTCTAATTTTAAATTTGGTTCTTAATATGACTTTTTTAAATATGTTTTGTTTTGATAAGAATATTTGTTAAGCTGTTCTCTTTTTGAATTTCAAAATAAAACATTTTTTTAAAATAAAGTTGTAGCGAGATATTCTATACTGCGTACATTAGTTGGAGGGAGTATACAATGACGACCGCGAAGGTGCGAGTGAGATAGAAATATCACAGGCTTCGTCACGCCGGGAACAAAAAAATGATAGAACAGAATTTGGTCGGACACGTAGACAGATAGTTGGTACGAGGCAAGCAGTGTAAGAGACAATTGCTCAGCATGTCTCAGACACGAAAGTCATTAAAAAAATTTAACTTTAAAATGTGATCCCTACATATTGAGGGCTAATTTAAAGTTTATTCTGTTGAAAAGTCATTTAATGTTAGTGCAAAACCAAAGATGGAATCCGCAACGAAATAAGGTACGATTTCTTCCGATAAAATTGATTTCAAATTTATGAATTGTAACATTAGTCGACAAAAATAAAATAGTCAAGTCAATATTAAATATTAAGTATATCTGAATGATAATTTTCAGATATGCGGTTCTAGTCTCGGGGTAAAAAATACCTGGTTATAATTTCTGTTTGGATAAATAATTTTCGGATGGCTGATGTGGATAAATATATTTAGTTGGAAGAGAGGAACTATCAAATTACGGCAAATATTCAAGACTCCGTCGAGTCTTGTATGCCTAAATATTTGGATGGGGAAGACAGAAGCTCCCGGGTTGTAAACTTCACATATATTGTCAAAGACGGATTATCTTGATACTTACTCCATACGTGTTGAACAGTCGACCTGTGGGTAGGTCAGTTCAAGGGTGAACAAAAGGATTTCAAGGCGAATTCTTGGGAACCAGTAAGAGAGGAGGAAAGTTTGGAGGTTCAGGTCGTGTCCCTCAAATTTAGCAATGAAACACAGCTGAGTAATCTTTTCTTAATTTTTTTATTGAAAATAGATCATGGTATGCTCATATTCAAATCTGTAGTTTAAATATTCTTATAGAATTTAATGATTAAAGAAGGCCTTTTATGTAAGGTGATAAAAGAAGTTGAGGGAAAGAAAGATGTAATAAGTCAAAGCAATGACAATATTTTACTGTAGTTTTGGAAATTATATAATAAGATAACCTGCAATTATTTGCAGAAAGATTTTGTAAAGACTTAATTAATTTTTTGTTATTGGGATTTATGTAGTTTACAATGCTTATTGAAAAAAAAAAAAAAAAAAAAAAAAAAAAAAAAAAAAAAAAATATATAACAACTAATGACTCTAACAATTCATTACTAATGTTCGATTTTTAAATGGAACAAACCACTACGGGCTTACGACCGTCTTCTACTGTTATTTCGAAGGCTGGCTTAGTGTGATCACTTTACGTTAACAACGTTCGCCATTAGGTGGTAATGTTTGTCTCCGAAACTCCTAATCATGAGAATTCTCAACATGTTCAACATGTCGAAAAATCTCATGCATGCAACAAGTAGAAATTTAATAATAAAATGAAAAATAGAGATAAAAGTTGGAAATTGTTGAGAACAAGAGAGCAACCAAATTTAAAGACTGCTTAAAGAATGCTTATTGATTGAACGAATAAATTCAGATTTTTATGTGAAACCCATGATATTTATAATTGTAAATACCTAACACTTTTCAGGACATAAACCTAGTCGTTACAGCTCACCCCCTGTAGAGTCTCAAAGTCCGTGGCATAGTATTGTATGAGAGCAATAGATAACGGTTCCTGTCTTTTTTGATGCTAAAAGGAGAGGCAGAGCTTCCTTGCTTAAGAGAGAGCAAGGGAGGGTCGAGCCCTCTTAATATAGTAACACTCAACGTTACAAAATGGCGTCCAACGTTTGAGGCATCAGAAAAGACACAAAATCGAGTTATCCAATTTTTTCTTTTTGTTCTAATTTATTAATTCAAATTCTCATTTAATTTTAAGCTAGTTTTAAGTCTTTTAATCAGTTTACTTTTGTATGTAAAAGAAACAGTAGTTGGGTCATTTAATCATTTTTGAAACAAAAATTTGTTACAAATTTTTTAAATATTATTGTGGGTAAAAATTTTTCTGCTGAAATTTACATGTACACTTGTACAGTGGGTAGAGAATTTTTCTGCTGAAATTTTATAAGTGTGGGTATGAATAATTTTTTATAAAGAAGTTATGGAGGCAACAAAATAGTAAAGTGTTAATACATGAAAATATTTTTTTTTCGATGGATCAAATGCTGATCGCAACTTTTTTTTGAAAATAAAAAAACCCAAGTTACGAAAGTTTATATGAAACCCAATGTATAAGACATCTATATGGAATATAATCTAATATACTCGATTATTACTATGTTCTAGATCCATGTTATTGAAGTTATTAAGGTTTTGGCTGGAATTCTTTCACCGCGAATGCTGTTTAAATTCCTGAGACCACACAGATGTGCGAACAAAAATTTCTAGACGCTAATTAAAGGGAACAAATATGTATGCACGGAGAAACTGTTTTACACTTTAAAGAAGAAAAACAAAACCGCAAGTTGATGTTTGAATTAATCTTTATTTTCTATTACAATTGAATAACA
The DNA here is from genome assembly GCA_963576905.1 of Mystacides longicornis. Taxonomy (NCBI): domain Eukaryota; kingdom Metazoa; phylum Arthropoda; class Insecta; order Trichoptera; family Leptoceridae; genus Mystacides; species Mystacides longicornis. The sequence continues at coordinate 6,185,725 of OY756434.1, forward strand.
ATTCTGAATATTTTACTGATGTTTAGTAGACTTTCCTTTTTTCTACTTCTACTGCTCGTGATAAGAAAGGTTAGTAAGAAAGAACTAGTGGTCTGAAAGAAACGTTTGCACATTTAGATTTTATATAGAATAAATTTTTTTTTTAAAATGAAAGATGGAATAAATTGAAGAATGTCTCCATTTTTATCTTTGTGTTGTTTTGAAGTGGGGTCTATCGAATAGACATAGCCGAGTATGTTGAACATAGCGAGGTGGTAGTAGTAAATTTTTGAATAGGAAGCAGCGACACTGCAGTTAAAAGGGTGAAGTCGTCGAATACGAATAGGTTGTCGAATACGCGTGGCCATAGCGAGATAAGTACACAGCGGACCTTTTTATGAATTCGTTTCTTATTGATTGCAAGTTTGTAGTCAAGAGGTTATGTATCGTGTTTGTTTACATTTCGTCAGGTGCGAGAAGTAAATTTAATAAATCGTTCGTGCTGAGTTTGAAACCTGTTTTTTATATTGAAAAGAATATTACGCAGGCGCGTGAAATCTTTAGCGAGGTCTAGCGAGCTTGAGATATTTTAAATTGGGAGCGCAGGAGTTTACGTTTTTGTTTATGTGCCTTGTAGTAATTTAAGTTGAAGAGAATTATTTTTTTCCTTGTAAAATATATTTATTAAGGTAAAAATTAACTTTCCTTGTTATTGATAGTTAATGTAAATAAATACCTAAATGCGTAGGGTAAAGATAAGTGTTAGCCACTTTGATGATACACTTAAGTATCATTTGTTAAACCTTTTTAGCAATTACTTTAGGTTTTTTATTCAGCTTTTGAACACGAAAATTTTATTGTATAATTAGGTAGAGGCAAAGAAGGAATTTTTTTTTTATTTCAGTTTTGGTTAAAATTTACTTTGGTTTACTCGGGCTTGGAAATAGATTTAGTTTAGTATTTTATAATTTTCTTTTCTGGTGAAACATCAGCCAAAATGGACAAAGATCCCTTAATTAAACTTAGCGTACCTAAAGATGATGTGGAGTTAGCATCAACATTATCGGACGGCGACGGTATAAAATATCAAAATATAGATTCGGAGCTACCGGAAACGGTGAATGTGAAACAACATACAAGGAAATCGCCTTCATTTAAGAAAAAGGATATTAAACCGTTATTAACGAACCAGGAGAGTCAAGTTATATCAAGCGGCGTGAGTCGAACAAAAGATGTAGATCCGAGGAAATGGAATATAACTTTTTCAGGAAATACCGATCCGCGCGATTTTTTGACGCGTGTAGAAGAATTAGCTTCAGTATATAATGTACATTTAGACTCTTTAGTTAGGTACATGCCTATTCTTCTATCAGGTTTTCCTTTAGTTTGGTTTAGAGCAACAGAAATTGAGAGGCAATGGAGAGACTTTAAGGGGAAATTTTTGATACAATTCGAAGGCACTAATAGGCAAAGAGAATTAAAATTAGAAATTATGTCGGAAAGGCAGAGTAATGGTTCATCGGCAAGCGAATTTATTCTAGAACTGGTCGCGAAGAATAAGTTACTCGATTTTCCAATTGACGGTGAAGAATTCATAGAAATTATTAAGCAGGGATTGTCTGATAAATACGCAGGTTTATTGGCAACGACTAACGTAACTAGTACGCGGGAATTGATGAGCGTGTGTGCGAAATATGACTCATACGTCAACAAGAAGTCTTCCAGATATAACGCGGGATCCGGAAAAATTATGGAACTGTCAAATGACAATATTACGTGTAGCCAAGTAGATCAACATTGTAGTTCCAGTCGAACTACCGAACGGGTGAGAAACATCTGTGTCGTGGGGGATTCGAAGGGAAAGAATGAATTTCTTTACGGAAATCGTCAGCCGAATTCAAATTTCACGAGCAGAAATGGCTCGCGCAACGAGCACTTAACAAGTAACTTCGTGAAACGCAACGGTAATATACGGTGTTTCTATTGCAATAAAACAGGACATAAACAAGTAGATTGTTATAGCCGCCTCAATTCGACAAAACTGAAGGGGAACGCAAATTTTACTAATTCCGAACGCGAAATGAAAGGTAGGAAGGATTCCCAAACCGATCGAGAGAAAGATCATATTGTTGAATAACTGGACAATCTTAGACTGAAAAGATGTAAAAAGGAAAGAAAAGGTGTATTAGGTAAAATATATGAATATTTAAGATAAGCGTTAGGGTATAAGCGGTAAATTTAGGATAGTGAACTGGAATTTAAATAGGAGAAATAGAAGTAAGTGGTCGGTAAGTTCTCGAATATTTGTAACCCAAGGGGGTGCATGAGAAAAGACTAGACCGCGAGGCAGTTATAGATATGTAAAGACGCAGCGGGCGTCATGGGTCAACGCAAGATATGAGGCCGAGTTGTTGTGTAGGTTTGAGACAGGTCATGCTGTGTGAAGAAGGTTACAGAGAAGGGGACGTGCGTTACACTTCGAGTGCGGTCTCGTTGAGGCAAGATAGATTGATACTTAGACATCACCAGAAAACAGAGGGATAGGCTGGGTTGGTACGGACTAGGCTGAGGACAAGTCAAATAAGATATTATGTTTTCAACGTGATGGTATGTGAAGAGATATATAAGTGAATGGAAGTAAATGCATGGCCCGGGGATGAATGTGGAATTAGAATGAAAGAGGAAATAAAAGTTTGAAGGAAGTGTGTTGAACATATTGAAAATTTGTATGGATCCAAAGCTGAGGCTGTCTAATGTGTCTGACTTTGTAAAAGGTAAAGGTGGCCTAGTGAAATGTCTAGTATGAAAATATACACAGCGCAGTAGGCGTGTGTTACGGAGTATATGATGATAGTATTAATCGAGCAGTAAGAGTGGAAAGTGGAAGGAGGGTGAGTCTGCTTATGATAAGAGAAAAATCGGTGTAAAATTTCCACCTGAAAGTTTCGCACATACTGTGGCCGAGGGAATACAGTATGAGTAGTGAGGATTTAAAGTCATAGTATTAAAAATTTATTAGTTTAAAAAAAAAAAAAAAAAAAAAAGGGAACATATGTATAATTTAAAGCTATTTGTGTGAATTAAAAAATTTAAATTTAGAGATTTCTGAGTCAATGCTTTTGTATCTATTAAATGAATGAGCCATGGGTTACCTTGTCTCATGTAAGTGCGAGTTATAACTATCATTGTTCATGTAAAAAAAAAAAAAAAAAAGGAAAAAAATTTTTTGACTCTTGATGATCTGTCGCCGCTTAAGTCTATAGACTTAACGTGCCATGTAAATACTCAGTACACTAGTATAAGGTCGTAATGATAAGACAAGTGTAATATAGTAGTTAAGTTATAATTTAAAGAGTAACCAAGGAATACTCTTACTGTGTATAGAGAGCGAGTTTGGGTGACCGAGGCAGTTAAGAGGTAAAATTTAAGAAAATGCCTCAAGTATGCGAAGGAAGTTGTTTTTTTCCATAGAACACAAGGCTTTTGTTATTTCTCGCATACTTAAGTTTATTATATTCTAAACAAACAAAAATTCTATGGTGGCGCCTGGGTTACGTTTCATTATAATGAAACTAAAATGTACGAATAAGAACGTACGTGTAAATTTGAGCTGTTGAGTTAGTCGAAAGGACACCCAAAGTCAATCTCGAAATTGAAGTTTAGATATATACTGTATCATGTTATTATTATTGAATTTTTTTTTAAAACCTTTGTTAAATTTTCAAAGGAAAATTAATGTCTTAATTATGAAATCCATAGTAAAAGATGGTCCGCTAATGGGATGTGTTGGTTATGAGTAATTTCTTGTTTTAAATATAAAACTTTCTAGATAATAAGTTAGGTGTATTTGTTTATTGAGCGTACCATGAGACAATAAGTTCGTTTTTTTTCTTTCTTTTCTTTTATGGAGATGAAAAATGGAAGCGAGGGAAAAGTAGTCGATTCGGCTATTCGGAGGGAGACGGTTAGAGGGAAATATTTTGTGTATACTCAAATACACAAAAATTTAATTGGGAAGAGGGGTATTGTAGCGAGATATTCTATACTGCGTACATTAGTTGGAGGGAGTATACAATGACGACCGCGAAGGTGCGAGTGAGATAGAAATATCACAGGCTTCGTCACGCCGGGAACAAAAAAATGATAGAACAGAATTTGGTCGGACACGTAGACAGATAGTTGGTACGAGGCAAGCAGTGTAAGAGACAATTGCTCAGCATGTCTCAGACACGAAAGTCATTAAAAAAATTTAACTATAAAATGTGATCCCTACATATTGAGGGCTAATTTAAAGTTTATTCTGTTGAAAAGTCATTTAATGTTAGTGCAAAACCAAAGATGGAATCCGCAACGAAATAAGGTACGATTTCTTCCGATAAAATTGATTTCAAATTTATGAATTGTAACATTAGTCGACAAAAATAAAATAGTCAAGTCAATATTAAATATTAAGTATATCTGAATGATAATTTTCAGATATGCGGTTCTAGTCTCGGGGTAAAAAATACCTGGTTATAATTTCTGTTTGGATAAATAATTTTCGGATGGCTGATGTGGATAAATATATTTAGTTGGAAGGGAGGAACTATCAAATTACGGCAAATATTCAAGACTCCGTCGAGTCTTGTATGCCTAAATATTTGGATGGGGAAGACAGAAGCTCCCGGGTTGTAAACTTCACATATATTGTCAAAGACGGATTATCTTGATACTTACTCCATACGTGTTGAACAGTCGACCTGTGGGTAGGTCAGTTCAAGGGTGAACAAAAGGATTTCAAGGCGAATTCTTGGGAACCAGTAAGAGAGGAGGAAAGTTTGGAGGTTCAGGTCGTGTCCCTCAAATTTAGCAATGAAACACAGCTGAGTAATCTTTTCTTAATTTTTTTATTGAAAATAGATCATGGTATGCTCATATTCAAATCTGTAGTTTAAATATTCTTATAGAATTTAATGATTAAAGAAGGCCTTTTATGTAAGGTGATAAAAGAAGTTGAGGGAAAGAAAGATGTAATAAGTCAAAGCAATGACAATATTTTACTGTAGTTTTGGAAATTATATAATAAGATAACCTGCAATTATTTGCAGAAAGATTTTGTAAAGACTTAATTAATTTTTTGTTATTGGGATTTATGTAGTTTACAATGCTTATTGATTGAACGAATAAATTCAGATTTTTATGTGAAACCCATGATATTTATAATTGTAAATACCTAACACTTTTCAGGACATAAACCTAGTCGTTACAGCTCACCCCCTGTAGAGTCTCAAAGTCCGTGGCATAGTATTGTATGAGAGCAATAGATAACGGTTCCTGTCTTTTTTGATGCTAAAAGGAGAGGCAGAGCTTCCTTGCTTAAGAGAGAGCAAGGGAGGGTCGAGCCCTCTTAATATAGTAACACTGAACGTTACAAAGTGTCCGATACGATGTTTCTCATTTTATAAACCATCAATATAAAAAAACTAATATGGTGTTAATTTGAATAAAAAATAAATAAAAAATATTAGATACATATATATTTAATACTTATCCTATACTATACCTATACCATATCTAGGTATATTTTTTTAAAAAAAAATAATTTTATTTTACTTCGCAAATATAAAACGTAGTATAAACCAGCCATTTTCACATTACTACAATTTAAATTTGTTGATGTCCAAAATAGTCACAGAATATAATGTGCAATATAATGTGTTATGATCGGTTGAGGCGTTCAAAAATCTGTTCTGAGAAGTCTCACAGGTTGTTGTTGAAAGAGTAGGCTTAAAGGTCCGAAAGATAAGAAACAATGGATATGGTTTTTACATAGTTAACGCGGCGACAGTTTGTCCCTAACATAGTCTTTTGTTTAATTTTAAATCACAATATTCTAGTGAAACGGGTTTTTTTGGATGCTTCGAAACACCGTAGATAAGGGTAGCTCTTTAGTGCATGGTATTGTTTGCGAATTAGACGAATGAAAAAAAAACCCTTGTAATAAAATATGTTTGTTATGATAAATAGAATTGTTTAGATGGTATTATGGTTATTATCAAACTAGGTATGTAGTTGTAACTGTAAACGAACATAAGTAGGTATGTTGTTGTTCTATAATAGACTATGGTTTGAACAAGACTTAAATACTGAATAAATAATGTGTAGAGATTATAATGTTGTTTTGAAATGATAAATTATAACACATATGCTTAAGGAGTAATATAAGATATTATAAGACTATTAGATTAATTATTGATTAAGGCACGTTAGTTTAATTACTGATAAGCATCTTAATTAAGATGGAATATACCTGTGTGTAGGTTAAGAATTACCTAAGATAGAATTGATTAATGGCCAAAATTTGTAATAAGATTAATAATAATTAATATTAAGAGAATTATTAAACATGTCTAGTATATAAGATTTTCCTATATTCATAAGGTTGTAATTAATTTTAAGAATTAAGCTTTCAAAAGATTATTATTAAGAAATGTATTAAATTAAGGTTTATGAAAAACGTAGATCATAATACTAACCTATCAGTTAAGATGAAAAATCATGTATAAAGAAAAGATTTATTGATTACTAGGTATGAAGATTCATACGGAAAGATATGTTATAATTATATTATCTTATTATATGTTTCACGCGCGTAGACATTTTGTAGTGGTCACAAAAACAATTACCCTGTCTCCCTCGCACACTACATCACAGGCGCCTCCACCAATAAGATCATCCTTTGACTCCATTTTTTCCCCCTTCCTTGTCCTGACTCCGCCTCTCGGAAGCTTTCTTAAAAATAGCTGTATGGCAAGGCGAGCGCTCATAACACGCTAATACGTAGTTGCACGCACATTGACTTACGCTACTAACGGTTGCCTGAGTTGTTTAGAGTTTTGACGTAGTGTTTTGATTCGACAGTATATGTAGATTTATTGTAAAATAATTAGTTATTCGGTGAAAGTGTAATTTCGGTTTATTTTTGGAAATAAGCGTAGAGTGGTGTCGGGTATACTGTAATCGCGTAGTGACGTATTAAAATTAAACAAGTAGAGATTAATAGTTACATCTAGTGATTGAGTTTATTTGCTAGTATTGTTTAAATAAATAATAGTTGTTGTGTAGTGATACCAAATTGGATTAATTGGCTGGTTGCAGTAGAGGTTGAGTATCTTGGTTTACTAACCATACATTTTGTTCATACCCAAGTTCGTATTATCTGAGGATTTAAATTTTACTTGTTTTGTGTTGCAAGTTACACAGTCGTGTAACCATTAAATTAAATTCATTAGAAGAGCCTCTGAAAGGATTACTCAGAGGGGTCAGGGAGGGCAGTCCTCACACAATACCTCCCACGGGTTTTAGTATACTAACCGAAGTAGTTTGAAATTTTTCTGTTTGTTTCGCTTATAGGTATTGCATAATATTTTCATGTTTTTGTCTCCCGAGCCCTATAGGCGTAACAACTTGGCGCCAACGTGTGTTTAGTTATATATTAAGCATTGACGAATTCACCCTGAGACGAGTCTTCAATTTTTATTATTTTTATAGTGAATTTTATAGAAATTTCGAATATTTGAACACGTGGAGACGTCGCGGTTTATACTAGAATCCAATAAGATTTTTCTTACTATCCGTCAATTTCATTAGTTTAACCCTTTGAAGACCGTAAGGTTTCTAGAAATAAATTTAAGCATTGAAGTGGGTTTTATTATCAAAAATGATGTATCATGATAGAAAAATATAACATAACTCGAATTTTTTTTTCAGAATTTTAGAAAATGATTGGGAAGTATACTTCCCTACGGTCCTTAAAGGTAACTTTATATTGAAAATTGAGTTATGTTTTGGATGCTATTTTAACTACTTTTATGTCAAAATTTACAATATTTTCAAACATAAAAGATAGAAAATGACTTTAACTTGTCATTTATTTTTATATAGTAAGTATATAATACATATATTATGTATATTACTGTTGGGAATAGGAGCCAAGAAAAAAGTTTTTTTGTTGAAGAAAAATAGATATAATACCTAAATAGCTCATTGCGTTCACACTTATTTTGTATGTTATGGATCCCCTGGTCAAGAATCATGACAGTTGTGAGATTTTGATCATGCACTTACACACCAAACTGAAAAAGATATCCATTTGATGGCTTGGCCCCATAACAATTTTTGAATACCCGCTGGGCCATCTTTTATAAATTTATGGGTATTGTTTATGTTATGTATACTTTTTGTGATATAGTGGCCATTGTATTTCAGCACATGTTTATCAATTGACCGAGTTCTATAATCGTGGAGGCTTGAAAAGTTGAAATAAAATCCTATATTATCCTTCTAAAGTTTTTTCTCAAAAATCTTAGGTCACATAATTATAAAAAAATGTGAAACATATCAAGTTTCTTCAAATATTCCCTAGACATGATGTTTGCTATAATGTGTACATCTAGACAGTTCTCCATCGTTGACTAGAAGTTGCCAAGTGCTGTTGTACGACATGATTACGTATCTTTTCCATCCCTGTTATCGGATATTAGCTACTAAACTCTCTAATTATCATAAATTTAAAACATTATGTACCCTTTTATTGCTATTTCAATCAATAAAATTAGTCTACATACATAAAACATTAAGTATTTTGAAATTAAAAACTTTTAATAAAAACATAAAAAGTACCTTTATGGACCATAGGGAAGTATACTTCCCTTTTGGAAAATTGTATTTTTTTCCACCTTTGTCAATATTTTGGAATAAACTTTTGATTTCTACACATAAAGAGAAGGCCAACTTATCAAATGATGAAAAAAAACACGAACAACACAGCATCGTTACTCCCATAATACCGCAGAAAAACCGAAGTTTTTTTAGATGAAATTTTACTTCTTCAACGTAAATATTTTGACACTTTTAGTGATACTTTATTACCGGTTTTAATAAATAACGATGAATTCAACCTTCCATAACAAGTTTTGTGTTATATAATAAATTAAATAAAATCCTAAATAGAAAAAAAATCAGTTAATAGTTTTGGGAAGCATGCTTCCCTTGGTCCTCAAAGGGTTAAATCCTATTTTAAAACATCGACAAGTAAAATGATTATTTTCAATTGGTTCGAGTTATTACTACGTGTTTGTAAACTCTTTATTTTCGCGGTGGTCACGAGAAATGGGGCTGCATCGGCAGGTTCGTTAGGCGTTGACGAAACGCCACCCATTTCGTCACATGATGATGATAATGACCATAATGTGCCACCAGCTGACACATTCGAAACGAGGGATAGAATTGATACAAGGCCACAGATCGTTTATGTGAGAGATGAAGTTCTCAATGAGAACTTCTTCTTTAGCGGGTTACCTCAAGAATGTCCGAAGGCATTTATCGCGGATTGCCAAGAGTACTTTGCTCTTCGGAACATTAGGGAATCGGAGAAAGTCAGGTTGGCTGCTCTGAAACTTCGCGGTGACGTGAAAACCTGGTGGACTAGTCGCGGGAATGGGTTGCTGAGATGGTCGGCCTTCAGCGCTCTTTTATTACAACGGTATGGGATTGATAATAACAGACTAGCATTGACTGGCCATTTACTCTCACATAAACAGCAAGAGAATGAGTCTGGTTCTTCATTTTTGAGTAGAAAGACAAAAGTTTATGACCGGGTTTATGGAAACGGCGTTATTTATTCCGCTGAATTTGCTTTCCACCTATTAAATTTGATGCTGCCACGTTACACCAATGTTCTGCGTAGGGAATTCACGAAAGAGGACATTACGTTTGACAGTTTGGAGAACAGAGTCTCCGAGATTGATTTTCCGACGGAACTGGTATATCCAGTAATAAATAACGAACCGGCACAAACTTCACATCAGCCTCAAAGGCGAACTAGCATTTCGTGTTATAACTGCAACGGGCAGCATGTACAGAGGAATTGTCCATTGACTAGGAATAGGAACGATAGGACTTTTGATAATAGGAATAGCGACGGACAATTCCATAGACAGGGAAATAATAATAATAGTAGGGGAAATTTCCAGTCAGATAGGCAAAGGTTTAATAATTATCAGTCGGGTAGCTTTAGAAACTCAAATAATAGTAATTTGAATCAGACAAATAATTTTGAAAATAGGGGTAATCAAAATAGAAATAACTTTAGAATGGACAATAGGAATCATGATCAGAACAGGAACAATAATAGACGGGAAAGGAATAACTTTGATAATGGTCAGGATAGGAATAGAAATACGTTTAACAATAACAGGCAGGATAGTAATAATTTTAACAATAATCAGTCAAGGAATAATAACAACTGGAATAGAAACGGGCAAGGACAGAATAGAAACAATTGGAATCAAAACAGGGGTTTGGTAGGCAAAACGGAAACCAGAACGCTAATTTAAACGCTCAAGGCCCTGGACGGAACGCCGGATCAAAGCCGTCTCAGGGCAATCACTAGAAAACGGATTAGAACATAGGGAGGTTGAATCAGAGTTACGACCGACTATTCAACCTGTAGCAAAGGTCCTTGATAATAATGTGAAGCTCAGGTCTAGAAACATAGTTTCTAAACCAATTCCTAATAATAATGAAACGTTAGATGAAGTGTTAGTATGGGAAGATACGGGCGATAGTAGTGATGGGCCAGTCGAGGTTCAAGCGTGGTTACATAGTGAAGGTAATGGTAAAGATGTTGAGCGCGATAATTTTAGACTTTTGGATTCAAATCCTGAAGAAGTAGAGAGTCCACTGTTAGATAATAGGTATCTATTATATTGTAATATGACAACACAATAATTAGTTTTTAGTCTATGATTAAACTTTGAATAATTTGAATATTTAGAACGATTGGTTTTGTAATAAAAAGAGTGTGTTGTAAAAAATGTGTAGCTGAGCTTTTAAAAATAAATATAAAATTAAGTAAACTGGATATTATTTTACCACCAACAAAAAACTATAAAGATCAATTAATTTTAACATGGTAGCAGAGATTCGTGGTTAGTTCATTCGTTGGCGGTAAATATAAAAAAAAAAGTAAAAAAAAGACTTGTGTGGCGCATGTGACAGTGCGTGTAAAAATATTAAAAATTAAAACTATAATTATTGTGATAATAATTGTTAAAAGTAAAATGAATAACAAGGAAGAAAATGAGGTGGAGATTTTACGAGATGAGAATTCCTTTGAATTATGGAAATTTCAAATAGACATCTGTCTAAAAGCAAATAAACTGTATGATATGGTGAGTACAGTATATAAAGAAGGCGAATTAGATTTTCATAAAGATGCGAAAGCACAAAGTTTAATAATTAAAACGACGGATAAGAAAAATCAGATATATATAATATCATGCACCACAGCATACGATATGTATCAGAAACTGGTAACAACTTTCAGCAAAGAAAATGAAAACTTAAAAAATGATATGTTACAAAGATTTTTCAACTTCAAAATAAATAGTTCAATGTCACTTAATGAAAATATAATTAACCTAGAAAATATTAGATTCAAATTGAATAAAATGAAAATGAATTTCGACGATGACATGGTCATATCAAAGATTTTAAGCATACTTCCAGTACAATATAATCATTTCGTATCAGCCTGGGAATCAACATCTAAAGTGGAAAGAACTCTTTCAAATTTAATTAATCGTATAAATGCAGAAGAACAACGAGTAAAATTGACAGTCGATGAAAAGGAAGTGGCATTTTTTAACAAATCAAAGAGAATGATAACATGTTATAAATGTAGAAAAAGTGGACATAAAGCAATAGAATGTAAAAATAAAAGTGACCAGAAACGCTGTTTTAAATGTAATGGGGAAGGACACTTTGCGAAGAATTGTAACAAGGCATGTAATATATGTAAGAAGACCAATCACTTAGAAAAAGACTGTTATTTTAGAGAGAGGAAAAACAACATGAATAAGAAAGAAACATTTTTGGCATCATCGGAATTAGAAGAAAATAAAATCAAATTTATTTTAGATAGTGGAGCCTCTTGCCACATGGTTAATAATGAGGAATTATTAACATCTTTAGAAGAAATAAAAACAGAGATATTGTGTGCCAATAGAGATAAATTATATTCTGAAAAAAGGGGGAAAATAAATGGAAGATCATGTGATTTTGAAAATGTATTATTAGTCCCAAAATTGTCAAGAAATTTGTTATCTGTTGGAACTATAACAGACAGAGGGGGTAAAGTGGTGTTTAAAAATAATAAAGTTGAAATACTGAAGAACGGTAAAAAGATATTAGAAGGCAATAAAAATGAATCTGGATTTTTTGAAATTGACGTTATCAGAATGAATGAAAATGCATTTCATACTACTGAAGACTCTTTAGAATGGCATCGTAAGATGGGGCACATTGGCATGGATAACATAAAAAAATTGACAACTTTGAGCAAAGAAATAAAACTAAACGTAAATACATTAAAAAAAGAGATTTGTGAAATATGTGCTAAGGCTAAAATGATTAGACAGCCCGAAAGAATTAAGATAAATACTGAAAATAAGATTGTAATACCAAATGATTTAGAAAACATAAATAATGAGGAGTGTGTGACTGAAGAACAAATAGAAATCCTAGCTGAGTCAAATGAAAATGAAGAAGAAGAAACTCGAGAGACAGAGACATACATAAGACCAAGAAGAAACATAAAACCGCCTGCACGATATGAAGAGTTTGTAATGCTAACCTACCAAGAAGCAATCACCGGAACAGATAGTGAAAAATGGAAAGAAGCAATAGATGAAGAGTTGAAATTATTGTATGAAACTGATACTTGGGTGGAAGTAGAAAATAAAAACATAAACAACATACTAGATACAAAGTGGGTATTTAAGATTAAGAATAATGAAAATGAGAAATCTGTGCAGTTTAAAGCAAGATTAGTAGCAAAGGGCTTTCAACAAAAAACAGATTATGACCTATCAGAAATTTATGCACCAGTAGCAAAATTGTCAAGATTTAGAATCCTATTAGCAGTCGCAAATGAATATAGAATGATTGTTCAACAAATGGATGTTAAAAGTGCATTTCTTAACGGAGACATTCACGAAGAAGTATATTTACATAAACCAGAAGGAATGAAGAGAGATGGTAAAATATTAAAACTTAAAAAATCTTTATATGGGCTGAAAAGTTCACCTAAAAATTGGAATAACAAATTAAATGATGTTTTGTCAAAAGAAAAATTTATTAGATCTCAAAATGATTACTGCTTATATACAAGAATTAATAACGATGAAAGATTATATATTTTAGTATATGTTGACGATATTTTAATAATTGGATCAGATATAAATAAAGTTGAAAGTATAAAATATATGTTGTCAAGTAACTTTAAAATGAAAGATATGGGTGATGTTTCATGTTATCTTGGAATTAACATAAGTCAAAATCTGAATGAAAATATTATTGAAATAGACCAGAAAAGATATTTGGAACAGATGTTGGAAAAATATGGTATGGATCAATGTAAACCGATTGGTACACCTATGGACCCTAACACTAAACTGGAATATTTTGAAAAATCAGAAAATATTGATTTGAGTCTTGAAACCAAGTGCCGTCAATTGATTGGATCATTAATGTATGCAGCCGTAGGGAGCAGACCAGACTTATGTGCTCCAGTCAATATTCTAAGCAGATTTCAGAGTAAACCAAGTAAAGAACTCTGGAATGCTTTGAAAAGAATACTCAGATACATAAAAGGTACGCTGGAATTAAAATTAGTGTATGAAAAATATAAGAATGGACCCAAACTGGTGGGATATGTTGATGCAGATTGGGGGCGGGATACAGAAGATAGGAAATCGACTTCTGGATACATATTTAAGATTTTTCAATGTGCAGTATCCTGGTGTTCAAGAAAGCAGACATGTACAGCTTTATCATCAACAGAAGCTGAGTACATCGCATTAAGTCAAGCTATTTGTGAAGGTCTTTGGATAAAAAAAATATTATTAGACTTAAAACTTATGCAAGAAAATGAACAGATAGTTATCATGGAGGACAACCAGTCAACAATATGTGTAGCAAAAGGAACGGAACAGAAGAGATTAAAACATATAGACATAAAGTTTCATTTCATAAAAGATCATATTGAAAAAAAGGAAATTGACATAAAATACATTAATACGGAGTTGCAGGAAGCTGATATATTAACCAAACCAGTTGGAAAGAATATCCTGAATAGATTGTTGCCAAAAATTGGAATGATTTGATTATTAGTAATATGTTGTGTTATATATTATTATAGTGTGTTATAATTTGAGTAATAAAAAATTATTGTGTTGAGAGGGGGTGTTAGATAATAGGTATCTATTATATTGTAATATGACAACACAATAATTAGTTTTTAGTCTATGATTAAACTTTGAATAATTTGAATATTTAGAACGATTGGTTTTGTAATAAAAAGAGTGTGTTGTAAAAAATGTGTAGCTGAGCTTTTAAAAATAAATATAAAATTAAGTAAACTGGATATTATTTTACCACCAACAAAAAACTATAAAGATCAATTAATTTTAACATCCACAACGTAATAGAGATAGGGAAAGGTTATCAGATGTAGATTTAGATGCGATAGAGTTTTTTGAAGAACCGCAGTGTGTAGCTATTGTAGATTCGGGAACGCCATTACTCCCGCGTATTAGAATGTCGTTTAATAATATAGAGTGTACAGCTTTGGTGGACTCTGCGTCTTCGTATAATATTGTATGTAGCCGATTAGTTAGAAATTTGCGTAAGCAACAGACCCATATTGACAGATTATATTTAGCAGAACAAGGTGCTTACATGGAGGTAACGGCTAGACTTGAGACAAATATTTTAGTTCAGGGTATAGAGGTTATTTGTGAGTTTTTAGTCGTAGATAAGCTTAGGGATGATGTTATTCTCGGAGTGCCGTGGATGACGTCACAAAAGTGCGTTATAGATTTTCATAGGGGTTGCCTTCATTTCGGTAGAGTAGAAAGAGTGACGACGCATTTGATACCGGTACGTGGGGAAATGAAGTGTGATGTCGAATTGCCAGAGCTGCAATCCGATATACCTCGCGGACACCGAGAGAGTCTTATAGGTATTTTAAATGATTTTAAAGAGGTATTTCTTCCATATTCTGGCCCTGCTCCGCTACAACCTCACGAGATTAAGCTGAAAGATGCACGCCCGATTCGTTTACCTCCGTATAGGCTCTCTGATGAGAAAAAGAAGCATCTCTTGGCCCAGCTGGAAGGCATGCTGGCTGATGGCGTGATCGAAAGCAGTAGATCATGTTATAGTTTTCCGGTAGTTATGGTCCCCAAGCGAGGGAAGGATGAATATCGCTTTTGTGTAGATTATCGTAAACTCAACGACGTCACTGAGGACGAACCATCACATTTACCCATTATTCATGAAACGTTAAAAGATTTAGGTAACGCGAAATATTTTTCGTCATTTGATTTACAGAAAGGATATTGGCAGATCCCAATGTCTGAAGATTGTAAACATTTAACCGCTTTTTCAACCCCTGACGGAGCTTGCTATCAATTTAGAGTTATGCCCTTCGGTTTGAAAGGTTCTCCAGGAACATTTCAAAGAATAATGAGTCAAGAGGTCTTGGCTGGATATCTACGCGATTTTTGCCTTGTGTATCTCGATGATGTGATCGTTTATTCTAAAGATTGGGCTTCACATATGTATCATCTGAGACTAGTTTTAGAACGGTTGCAGCAGTATAACCTGCGGTGCGCTTCAGATAAGTGCAAGATCGGTACCACAGAATTAGAATTTTTAGGTCACGTAGTTTCGGCTAGTGGTAACCATCCCCAGAAGTTACATGCAATCTCCATTGCAAACTTCCCAGTGCCTACTTCAAGAAAGAAGTTGAGGTCCTTCCTCGGCTTATCGAATTGGTTGCGCGAGTATCTTTATCGTTTTGCAGAGATAGCAGCTCCATTAACTGATTTGTTGAGCACGAAGAGGCCATTCAAATGGAATGCCTCAGCACAAAATGCAATGGATAGCATTAAAATTGCTATAAGTAGGCCACTCTCCCTATGCAGGCCAGATTTCGAGAGGCAATTCGTATTGCAAACAGATGCCAGCAAGTTCGGCGTTGCCGCCGTTCTATATCACGAGCGACCTGATGGCGGTCGTGATATTGTCTCTTACGCTAGTGCTCGTTTTTCTGATGCAGAAAAACGCTGGCATTCGAACGAACAGGAAGCATTCGCGGCTGTTTGGGCGATAAAGAAATATCGTCAGTATTTGGAAGGTACACATTTCATCCTACGTACAGATAACAAGGCGTTGACATGGCTAGAAAGGGTTAAAGATGAAAGAGCTAAGTTAACTAGGTGGGCATTGTTATTACAGGAGTTTAATTTTACGTTAGAACACTGGCCAGGTAGGAAAAATGAGTTACCTGATTTCTTGTGACGCTGAAGATCAGCAGTCTGGAAAACTGGCAGATCGTGTGCGTGGTGCACAACGCACCGATCTACGGTTGTCTCGAATGATAAACCATTTGGAAAGCTTACTTTCTGCCAACAGTCCACCAACAAATGCCCGTGATAGCCATTGGTTGGAGATATACAAATTAATTGATGGTTACTTATATAGACAGGTTAGCGGACAATCAGTTCCGAAACTGATCGTACCGAAATTTATGATCCCTCACGTTTTAAATTTTTATCATAACAGTAGGCATGCTGGCCACCCTGGTGAAAGGGAAACGCTTAGAGCGACTCGGAGATATTTTATCTGGCCAGGCATAAATAGAGATGCGAAAAGGTTTGTCAAGAGATGTATGACTTGTGCTCAAGCGAGAGCGTTACCAAGTCGTCCACGCGCGCCTTTAGGATCATCGGTAGCACAAAATCCTTTTGAGATTTTAGCTATTGACTTGATGGGCCCATACCCTAGATCAGCTAAGGGGAATACGGTTTTATTAGTAGTTACAGATATGTTTACAAAATGGGTAGAAGCATTTCCTATGCGATCGGGGAGAGCACCACAGATTGTAGGTTTGTTAGAGAAAGAGATTTTTTCACGGTATGGGTATCCTAGGGCTATTCTCTCAGACAACGGACCACAGTTTAGTCACGAATCTTGGAACTCGGCAATAGATAGGTGGCAATGCCAGCATTGGACCACAGCGATTTACCTACCCCGTGCTAACATAACAGAACGCCGAAATCAAGAGTTAAAAAAATTGCTCCGTGTTCACCTATTAGGGCGTGAACACAAGCGTTGGGATGAGCACTTAAGCTCAATTTTAGAGTCAATTAGGGGAAGACGTAACGACGCGTCGGGAATGACTCCAAGCCAAGCTCTATTTGGCTACGAAATTAAACGACCTGGCGAATGGTCGTCGGTAGCCCCAAATACTAAGCCGGAAAGATCAAATAGATTAGATATAAATAAAAATATTCGTCATTATATACTTATTACCATTGAATGTATTGGCGCCCTAGAAGGTTACATTAAGTTAGTTTACAGTTATTTAAATAACAGATTTTGAACGTTTAAGAGGGGGCGGATGTTATGATCGGTTGAGGCGTTCAAAAATCTGTTCTGAGAAGTCTCACAGGTTGTTGTTGAAAGAGTAGGCTTAAAGGTCCGAAAGATAAGAAACAATGGATATGGTTTTTACATAGTTAACGCGGCGACAGTTTGTCCCTAACATAGTCTTTTGTTTAATTTTAAATCACAATATTCTAGTGAAACGGGTTTTTTTGGATGCTTCGAAACACCGTAGATAAGGGTAGCTCTTTAGTGCATGGTATTGTTTGCGAATTAGACGAATGAAAAAAAACCCCTTGTAATAAAATATGTTTGTTATGATAAATAGAATTGTTTAGATGGTATTATGGTTATTATCAAACTAGGTATGTAGTTGTAACTGTAAACGAACATAAGTAGGTATGTTGTTGTTCTATAATAGACTATGGTTTGAACAAGACTTAAATACTGAATAAATAATGTGTAGAGATTATAATGTTGTTTTGAAATGATAAATTATAACACATATGCTTAAGGAGTAATATAAGATATTATAAGACTATTAGATTAATTATTGATTAAGGCACGTTAGTTTAATTACTGATAAGCATCTTAATTAAGATGGAATATACCAATGTGTAGGTTAAGAATTACCTAAGATAGAATTGATTAATGGCCAAAATTTGTAATAAGATTAATAATAATTAATATTAAGAGAATTATTAAACATGTCTAGTATATAAGATTTCCCTATATTCATAAGGTTGTAATTAATTTTAAGAATTAAGCTTTCAAAAGATTATTATTAAGAAATGTATTAAATTAAGGTTTATGAAAAACGTAGATCATAATACTAACCTATCAGTTAAGATGAAAAATCATGTATAAAGAAAAGATTTATTGATTACTAGGTATGAAGATTCATACGGAAAGATATGTTATAATTATATTATCTTATTATATGTTTCACGCGCGTAGACATTTTGTAGTGGTCACAAAAACAATTACCCTGTCTCCCTCGCACACTACATCACAGGCGCCTCCACCAATAAGATCATCCTTTGACTCCATTTTTTCCCCCTTCCTTGTCCTGACTCCGCCTCTCGGAAGCTTTCTTAAAAATAGCTGTATGGCAAGGCGAGCGCTCATAATACGCTAATACGTAGTTGCACGCACATTGACTTACGCTACTAACGGTTGCCTGAGTTGTTTAGAGTTTTGACGTAGTGTTTTGATTCGACAGTATATGTAGATTTATTGTAAAATAATTAGTTATTCGGTGAAAGTGTAATTTCGGTTTATTTTTGGAAATAAGCGTAGAGTGGTGTCGGGTATACTGTAATCGCGTAGTGACGTATTAAAATTAAACAAGTAGAGATTAATAGTTACATCTAGTGATTGAGTTTATTTGCTAGTATTGTTTAAATAAATAATAGTTGTTGTGTAGTGATACCAAATTGGATTAATTGGCTGGTTGCAGTAGAGGTTTGAGTATCTTAGTTTACTAACCATACATTTGTTCATACCCAAGTTCGTATTATCTGAGGATTTAAATTTTACTGTCGTGTAACCATTAAATTAAATTCATTAGAAGAGCCTCTGAAAGGATTACTCAGAGGGGTCAGGGAGGGCAGTCCTCACACAATACCTCCCACGGGTTTTAGTATACTAACCGAAGTAGTTTGAAATTTTTCTGTTTGTTTCGCTTATAGGTATTGCATAATATTTTCATGTTTTTGTCTCCCGAGCCCTATAGGCGTAACAAATGTGTATAATTTGCCTAATGATATAATAACGTGTGTGATTGGTTTTGTTTGTATCACTCTTTTGTTTTATATAAAATTATCTATCATGGTAGAGTCAGCAAAATTGTCTGTATATAATAAATCTAGTGTGACTATGATAAGATCAAACAATCGAATTATTTTTGTATTATTTTGTAATGTTTCTGTAAAGAACCTGTTGACAAGGCTTGTAAAAGCCTTAACAGGAACAGGACTTGTTTTTATTATTTTAATGAATAAAGAGCATAAAAAAATATATTTTGAAACGAATTTTTAGAAGGTATAGTGTAAACCCATACACCATGTTAGAAACAATGAAAGTATGGAAAATCGCTAAATTTTATTGTTACTTTTTTCCATATACTTGGCATTGCATCCATATTCGGATGATAATATTCAATAATTAGAAAGAATGCGTGTGAAATGGTTTGTCAGTAGAAAAATTAGAAGAAGTTTGTTAGGATAGAAATGGAAGAGGAACCTTTTTGCCTACCCCTTAATGGATTCGATATAGGTAGTTTAATGGGTAAAAAAATATGATGTTTGTGTAATATGAGGAATTTTCATGCACTAATTATTTCTTTAAGTAAAACAAGTAAATTCAGTTAAGTAAAACACTATTTTTTTAGATTAGAAGTAGGTAGTGCTCCAACAATTTTGTCTGTGTTTTTATGTCGTAGTGTAGACGTTCGTTTCTTTAAATTAAAATCAATTTGCAAGTAGATGACACTGATTTGTGCTTCGTTTAATCCTAACGAAGATGGCCGAGTCTAACGTATTCTTCAAAACATACCAAGTTGCCATTTTTTATGTTTTGCTATGGAGAGATCTGTATTCAACACCTAGTCATATTATTCTAGTTTTCCTTTTACTTATTAACGTTAATTCCTGTACAAATGCCTCCACCGTCTGCTATAATGGTTTTCTTCATGCAGGTCAGCCCAGCATTTCGCCTGATATCAACTGTCTATCTTAACTGTCACCTTCCCAGTTTTAATTTCGAGAGTAGGTATGTACGAATCGGTACGAATATTTCCGAAGGTCGATTTCATTGACAGCTTGGACTTGGAATTCAATACAATAACCTAAAATCCCGACTCACGTTCAAAAGTGAAGCCGGAATATTCCAATTTTGACAGTTTGGTTCCCAAAAGATCTTGGTACGGCGTATAATTTATTCAAGTTTTTCTCGTGTTTTTTATTGTTACAACAAAACGTATTTTTACGTTGAAATAAGTGAATTTGATGATTTTTAAGTTTCTTTATGAATGTTTACATCATCGGTTATGACTACCGTACTGTCAAAATTTCCGGCTAATGCGGCTTCACTTTTTTATTATGAAAGGATTTAGGAGTACTCCATCTAAGTAGTTTTAGCTATATACAAAAATCTATGGTTGCAACCTCGAGTTTGTTTTCGTAAGTAAAGCGTCAAAATATAAAGAGTGCAATGGTAGTCTGCCTCATTAAAAGTCCCTCATACTACTTCTTTATACCTGGTTTTAGCCGGGAATAAAGTTGGCATGGAAATTATTCTTGTTATAGCTTATTACTTGTTTTATGAGTAGCGATTTTGCGTATTCTGCGTGAATTCAAAGAATAACGTTCTATAAGTACTCACGGCTGAAAAAGTTTATGTATTTTTTAGTGAATAAGAGCATTGAAGTTTAATAATCTTAGTCGTGTGTAAAATAAACGTATGCATGCTGGTATAGTTTAGAAACACCGTTGAATAGAAAAAACTAAAAGGATTTGCATAATCAAATAGGTGCGATAAAAACGAACGTTAGCTCAAAGCTTTAGAAGAACAAACTAAGCTCAGAAACGCTGCTTCAAAATGCTATATTCAATATGCACCCTTCAAAGAATAATGATTTTAAAACTCAGAACACGACTTAAAATATAGAAAGTAAAGTCGTGTCGAAAAATAGTAGAGTCACACAAAATCTTTCTGAGAAAAAACGTCTCCAGATAGGGTTTCTAAGAAAAAGTTTAGTTCGAGCCATTTTTTTCGTAAATAAGGGGGATGTCTCGTTATATTAATTACTTGACAAATCTTAATATTCGAATTACAAGAATTTTCGGCCACATTCAATCGATTTTCCATACATTTTCTTTTGCTATTGATTGATTTTTAGTCGAAATTGGAATAATTAATTATCGTGGACGAAAAATTGCCTGTTTGACGGATGGTTCTGATTTTGAGCTACACAGCTTCAGTATAATAGACATTGCTACTTCTTTCAATGAAAAAAATAAATAAATGAAAACTGAACATAGGTAACCTTCTTAGTGCTTTTGATACTGTATTATAAGTTCTATTTTTGAAATTACTTTGACGTTTGACAACAGTTGTGTGATGGTTGGTGCGATTGGCAGTGTGTGACCTGTAAACAGTGTAAACATGGATTGAAAAATAATTATATTCTTTAAATAGTTGATTTATCTATAATATAAAAGAAAGTCGGGTTAGCGCGAACATTCGACCTCGTGATCGGCTGAACAGATTTTAAAATAGTTTAATATTGAATGGTTAAGTTATTATGGAACGGATTTACTGACAAGAACACCATCTGTGAAAAATTCCATAAGAACACAATTTTTATTTTCTTGTCCACCATTCAAATGCAAAACATTGGTACGCAGTTTTTGGACAGAATTTCTTTCGGAAATAATTTTGCAACATTTAAACATACAATTTTAAACGTTTTTGTATATAAATCTCAAATTCGAAATCAATGTTCATACATAGGTAGTGTCAAAAAAGCTGGTTTATTGTAAAAACTTTATCATGATAAAACACCTAACCTTAATGTGAACTGTTTTATGTCAAAAATTTAAATAAAACTACAGGATTTTTAGAGTTAGATACGGCCTTCTGAAAAGAGTACCTAGCTAAATCTTAAATGAAAAAAAAACAAGTATTTTGTTGATGAAGGGATTTTCTTGAATGCGTTGCTTTTTACATTTGTCTGACGGACCTATTTACATAACAACCCTCGTAGAAAAGTGATTCATGCATAATCTACCTATACCCGGTTCACAACCCTTCCCAACATTATGTTTTATTTTACTGTAGGTATATAAAAATGTACAGAATTGGCAAACAGTAAAGGTTTTTTCCACCGTTAGTAAGTATTATTAACACAGTTTGTATCTTCGAGATCTTTTCTTCGATCTCTTCGAGAAAAAAATCGAAATATTTATGAATTTTAAGGCCTTATTTAATTTACTAATTCCAAATCATGAGATCCTTCAACATTTTGAATATATCCAAAAATCCCATGGCTCCTGCAGGACTTTACCGCAAATCCCTAGCAGCTATAAACAGAGACTTTATTCACTGGGCTAGCTGACCGGATACTGATGTAAGCTTTTTGTGCATGTGATGAAGAATTTTTCTAAAATTTATTTCCATTGTTGCCTTTCACTCGCACAATTCGCTTGATCAAGTTTCAACATTTCAAAACAACAAAGCCATCTGTGAAAATTCCATAACAACACCATTTTTATTTACCTACTAGCTGACCCGTCGAACTTTGTATCGAAATAAATAATATGGGTTTTATGGTTTTTGCAACAGAGCTCAAATTCGTTTTTTTTAGTTATTTAATACGGATGACTATTTACTGGCATTAGCAAAACCTGCATACCACGCTCCATTCATTGGGTCTGAGTTTATTTTTTCATAAAAAACATTTAACCTATGTTAATATGGTGTGGGAGGAAGTCATCATTGCGCAAGATCGAGTGCAATGGAGAGTTCATATTGCTTCATCTTACTCCTGAATGCAGTTCAAAGGGAGTTTTAATTTTGATTGATTTGATCTTAATATGTAAAAAAAGGATTTAGGTTTGTCATTATATTCGATATTTTAATAGTTATTTTGTTCATTTAAAATAATATTGATTGATTGATCAAATTACGATAAGGAATATCTCCGTACCGATTACAAATACGCATTGAGGTGTCACTGGCTTTTTTACCCATCACGCTGATTCCCGAAGGAGGTAGGCAGAGAGTATGGACTTCCATTCTTTCCAATCCAAACTCATTCGCTTCCTCCAAACCCATCACATTCCGCATACATGCTCATAAATTTCTTTTGCTTCTGACTTGGCCCTCCTGTAAGACGGCAACGATATGGTCGGTCTATGTCATTCGAGGTCGGCCTCCTCTGCGTGCACCCATTCTTTCAGATTCATATATCCCTTTCGTCATTCTCTCTTCGTTCATTTTCTTTACATGCCCGAACCTCCTTTCTTTATTCACTTTCATTCTAGTCACTACACTAACATCCACTCTACATTCCTTTCTAATATTATCATTCTTCATCTTATCAATCAGTCTCTTTCCGCATATCCTACGCAGTAATCTCATTTTCACAGTATTTATTCCAACTTCCAAATTGTTCGTCCATGTCCAAGTTTCACTCCCATAAATCAGGGATGGTATCAGGATTGCATTGGTATTTTCATGGGTATTTTATTTTCTTAATATTTTTTATTCCTTATCAATTTTTCATTTTTAATAGCTAGTAGCCTATTCGGGACGGAGACGAATACAAAAAATCAAAAACCATGAAAATCGGTCCAGCCGAAGTGGCCCGTTGATATGTACACAATGTGCACTGCGCCCCCGTGAAACAATACAAAATTAATTCGATTGAGTTAAGCTTATAAAATAATAACATTAAACTATTTCTGAAACATCCATATTTCATTCGTATTCAAAACTCTGGCGGGAAGAACTTAAGAATAATGCGCTCGCGCACACACCCTACCTCGCCTATTACCAACACAAATGTAGCGTGCCCGATAATATTGTTGACTTTGTATGAAAATTTTCTAACGTTCGAATCGATGCGGTGGAGTAAGTGGGATGGGCTACTGTAGGAGCGTTTGCGAGAATGAGAGGGAACTACCCGCGATGGCGTTGTGGCGCGTCATAGGTAACCGTTCCATACAAACATAAATATTGTATTTTACATCATTTCTTACCAAGTTTTTAAACATTTTATTAGTTATTCTGTTATCCGGAGCGGAGAAGAATCCAATAAATCAAAAATCAGAAGATTCTGTTGAGCCGATCTCGAGTTATAAGTGTTCGCACTAACCCGACTTTAATTTATATAGTAGAAGATATGTCGGTTAAAAAATAAATCATTACCGGTTATCTATTGAATCTTTCTACCAAAATTTCACTACTATTACGATAGATGGCGGTGGCAGTTCTGTCTGACAATGCTTTCAATACTAATTAAAAATGTATAATTCATATCATTCTTATACATTTATTCAACTTTTTATTAGTTATTCTGTTATCCGGAGCGGAGAAGAATCCAATAAATCAATCGTGCGAAGAATCTGTTCGGCCGATCTCGAGTTATAAGTGTTCGCACTAACCCGACTTTCATTTATATAGTAGATCTGACTACCATTGAGTTTCAAAATACCGGTACGAAGATTTTTGATGGAATTTTTTCCGAGCTTTCAGTTTTTTTTTTAAACAACAAACTTATTTTAAACCTATTTTAAAATAACAAATTTGAAATCAATGTTCATATAGTAAGGACTTCTATTAGGTACTTACAACAGTGGGGCTAGTACGAGTTTTATCGAAAACTTATTGCACGCTAATAAGCGCTTATAAGACTGCATAAATAGTGTTCTAAAATCTAACGATCGAATCATTTGATCATTTTAATATGAAAAATTTTCGAAAATTCGGTCATCGAAAACTTATACTAGGACTGCAGGACAACATCCGTCGGGAGAGCTAGTTTTCATTAAAAATCAAACAGCGAGCAATAATAAATAATAATAAATAACAATAAATAATAATAAACAGCAAGAAATATTTAATTTTAAAAATAACCATATTAAAGTGTTTTTATTCCCATTATACGTAACTGTGAATAAAATCAACACAATAAAATGGAATATGTCATTATTAATATGTTATATGGATCAAATCGCTTCAGGCGTACATTACATTTCCATTTCGGTTCCATTGTCTTCAGAGGGCTTCAACTTCGTCAATAACTTTCATATTATGGACGCGTACATAGTTTCAACATAACATGTAAATGTATTGCTATTATAGTGGGTACTTTATGCCAAATCACTCGAAAATGAGTGCGGGGCATGATGAAAAATAGAACACTCTATCAAAAATGTCATAATTAAACAGAACTATTTAATGTATAAAATATACAAAGTTTATGTCACGGTGTTTATTGTCACACTCCTCCGACTTTACTTTTTTTATGTATTACTAGCTGATCCGCTCGTCGAACTTCGACATAATCCCAAAAAAAAAAATTACTTAGGTATTGCTTGAATTAAATACAGTTTATGACATAAAAACTGAATTAAATTTAGCTAATAATTTATATCATTATGTATTTAATTATTGTTGATTCGGATGAGGGATAAAGTTCGACGGGTCAAAAGTTTGTAATAAAAACAATGAATTCCTCTAAAGATGTATAACTTTTTAAAAAAATCCAAGAGATGGCGGTGTAGTAGTTAATAAATAACATGTGATATACGTTACGATATTCTATATTATGTCGTTGAAAGAATAGACGTCTATCCAAACCATAATATTTTACCGAATTATTATTGTAAGAAGATACGGTTGATATCAGTTTGTTGGCTTGAAAAAATGCATTTGGCTATCGACTACAAATTACAAACGAATTCTTCGACAATGTAAAGTAGTAGGAAAATTTATAGTCCACTTTTAAATGGACTATGGAGAGCCCTTGTTGCCTCCCTACGCCCCTAACTGGGGCGTAAAGGGAGTTTGTATTTGGATAGGAGATATTTAAACCGTGGGGCTGTCGGCTTAGAATATCACCTTGCTGGTTTTTCGAGCATCCAGTAAGAGGCAGGTAATCGAAAAATCTGATTGATGGGGGCTATGGGATTGAAAACGTCACGCCATTAAACCTGCATCGATTGCCCATTCTCCTGTATAGGTGTGAGTCCTGGCACCTGATCAAAACCCAGGCACAAAAAGTATTCGAAACAAAGAACCTCAGGAGAATTTTAGGTGTAAATGGTACCATCGCATCACGAACGACGCTATATGCCGGCGCACCCAGCGCGGGCCCATTAGGTACATCCACCATTACGGAGAGGAGATGGGCATTGCTGGGACATGCGTTGAGGATGCCGAATGACAGTTGGCCGAGGGGAGCGCTTTTTTCATCCTATCAGGGTCTCAAAGACATGGAAGACCCTCTCATATCGTGTTCTGTACCTTCGAGGCAGAGCTGAGGGAGTTGGACATGGTGTGGAGGAGGAGGAGGTCATAAGCATTACGCAAGATCGAGCGCAGTTGAGAACTCTTGTTGCCTCCCTATGCACCTGAGTGGAGTTCAAAGGGAGTTTTAATTTTTATTGATTTGATGTTAATATGTAAAAAATAGAATTTAGGTATGTCATTATATTCGATATTTTATAAGTATTTTGCTCAGATAAAATAATATTGATTGATTGATCAAAGTAGGATAAGGAACTTCTCCGTACCGATTCAAAATGCGCATTGAGGTATCAATACTTTTTTAACCCATCACGCCGATTCCCGAAGGGGGTAGGCAGAGAGTATGGACTTCCACTCTTTCCAATCCAAACAAACCTCTTTCGCTTTCTCCAAACGCATAACATTCCGCATACGCAAGCTCTTCTATTCTTATTGCTCCTGGCTTGGCCCTCCTGTAAGACGACACCGATATTGTCGGTATGGGAATTTTATTTTCTTTATATTTTTTATTCCTTATCACTTCATTTTTTAAATAGCTAGTAGTCAATTCGGGACGGAAAAGAATACAACAAATCAAAAACCATGAAAATCGGTCCAGCCGTTCTCCAGTTATAAGTGCTGGAACAAATCCGACTCTCTTATATATTTATATACCTAGTAGATTTACAAATCAGAAAAAAAAATACAATAGTAATGTATGACAGTAAAGAAAAATAAGTATCTCAAAGAATTTAGTAAGTCAAGCGGTATCTATCTTTTAGCAACTGTGCAAAGGTGTAGAAAATAGCAATTGAAACACAAATACGAACCAAAGGGCGGATGCATCTCGAAAGATCTCTTCCAGGAAACCCAGATCTAGACTAGTTAAAGATTTCAGGAAAATACATATTCTATATCATATTACTTGACTTACTTATCTAAACCGAGTTCATTTAAAGTTGAGCGAAAGTATTTCCAAACAGTTTAATGTGCATGCTTACACGAATATAAAAAATGAAGATATGAATAAAAAAAACAATAAACAAATAAATGTAAAAAAAAAATTCGTCATAGTAAATTTTTTACATTTTTGATATATTTCCTATTTACACGCTTGCGTGCTATAAATATTAGGAGGTAGGTACTATGACTTACGTTTTCGCTGATAAACTTAACGTATTTTATCATGAAAATAGTCAACTTTTTTATTTATTTTTTAACGTTTTAACGCATGCAACACGTTTTTTTAAAGGGTGTGTTTTTTAGTAACCGTCAACGTTTACTGTGTTCATAATAAAAGTGGTTAAAATTTCTGAATGTGGAATGAACCACTGCTCAACTTAGGTTGATTCTTAGAATATTAAGTCGGCAGCCATGTTTTGCCTATTTTCGTTGCAAGTGAGTGAAAATTTTGATCCATGGCTCAACCACCCAAACTCGGATGAAGTGATCCTTGGTTGAACTCGGATCTACGATTTTTTTTTGAAATAAGACGATGTTTTAAACCTAAAATTTTATTACTATTTGATTGACAAAATGATATTCGAGTGGAAACGGGTCAATGGTCATATTCTTATAACTAGAATGAGGTTCCTGCACTGATCGAAAGTTGAAGAAGAGATAAGAAAACTTCCGTATCTCATTCGCGAGAAGGAAAATGATGCAAAAGACTGCACAAGACAGATAATAAATAAAACTAGGTAGTGGTGGCCCAGAGGTCGACATTCGTCCATAACTAAGTGATATTGAGATTTTATTTTAGAAATTAGAACACTATGTATAATATGCTATTTTATAATAGAACAATATATCTTGACCTTTGATTAAGTATAGAGTTAAACAAAAATATCTAGATATTTTTTACGCGGTTCATCTGGTTAATGACTACACGAACTTCCTACATTATATTACAAGTACAATGTACAAGGTGTTTTCGTGTCCGAAACACTTGGCACATTATAATTCTTTTATGAAAGTTCATAATCTTTATCGCGAACAAAGGATTTTTTCGTAATTTCCTCTTTTTTACCAAAGAACTTTGTGAACCAAAATGATTAAACAGATTAGAAATAAGAAAAAAACGAGTTTCTAAAACACGTTTTGTAATACCGCGAAATTCATGAGAGATCGGCGTTTTTGGAGGGATCATGTGCATAGGATGAACCCTTCAATAATAGCCAAAGCGGCAATGTTGGAGGTTTCTGAGAGATAGACCACCCGGACGACTGCCTGAGAGAGGGAAAAAGAGCTGGACCTTGCCCTGTTCTATTATATAAACAAGAAAAAGAGAAAGAAGAACAAGAATTCATGCCACATATCAGCGTGGTATTACAAAGTTAGGACTTGTCTACCAGGCAACCTTTCTCTTCCACTCTAACGTCCTGTAATACCGTACAATTTTGACCCGACAGAGCGGTGAAAGAACTTCAAGAGGTCGCAATAATTGTCCCGTTCTTTAGATAGGTAAGAATGGAGAAGTAAATGGTTGAGCATCATGGAGGTAAACCTATTCTATATCTGTGACCAGAGAGAGATAAAAGAGGATATAGCGGGTTTTTGTTATTAATCCTATTTGTATTGCATAATATTATGATTGTGGGTTTACATATAAATTGTATTAAATATTCGGTTTTTGGTTTTTAATTTAATTAAATTAGTTTTTGTTTTTTTTCTCTCTTCTTTCTTCTTTGTACTGTTGATTTGATTGATGTTTGTTGGACCAAAGAGTGTTGTGACTGTTGAGTTAGGCTTTGTTTGTGGACTGTACGTATTTGAGTTGGTGGTTGTGCTGTTGTTCGTGTTTGTATGTTCCTTTTAATATTCTTTTTTTATGAACTGTATATAATGTTTGCCCTAGTAGGCTTGGCCTATTTGGGCAGCAGTTAAATTTGTTATCCATTATCATTGTATTATTATGTATGAATAAATAAATAAAATAAATAAATAAATAAATTCAAATCAAAAGTAATATACACTCGAGATTTCAAGAGACAATGACCAAAAAAATTATATGAATTTGGAAAAGAAAATTGAGCAATTTGGGACGAGTCGTTGCACTTTCGTCCAATATAAAGACGCTTGATGATTGTGTGATAAGCTGGTGAGACATACATACTATGGACTATGGGGAATTCGAATAAAATGGCCGCGATCATTGGAGTTTACGTGGCGCGAACAACTGAATACTGGAAATGAATTAGTTTCGATGTGTCAACTATCTCAAATAAAATATTATAAACGCAATTTGACAGATATAATAACTTTAGTCGACAACTCAAAAGGGGTATGATTGCGCGAATGTAGTCATTCTCTCCAGTAATAGAGAATAGATATAACATTAACCTAGTCTTGTAAGACATGCAGTTGTACTAGGAAACTCGGTTTAACATTATCTGTATGTTTTACCGTTTACGTAGAGCTAATAGAAATCCCTGTAGACAATAAGAGCAAGAGCGCCAACTATTTTGTTAGCTTGAATAATAGTCTGTGGTCTGGACCAATAATATTCTCAAAAGCGCAGCTCTCTTCACCATGGAGACAATGCAGCTTACAACTATCTACTTATCATTATACTGTAGTATGGTCATCTCAATGGCTATCATCTCTAAACCAATATATATAAAGATGAAATGTTGTTCGTTAAAACGTGAACACCTGTGGAACAAAAAATATATTTTTTCATTTGCTTTCCCAATTTGAAATTTCTGGAGTTGACATTGTACATTTATTTTTTCCACACGAACATCCTCTTAAGAAATTCATTTATAAAATAAAATACTACAAATTTAATGTCGTGCAATCATCGCAATCGCACGATAGTGCGTTCATGCGTCCAGCTAGGACAGGGCCTTAAAGGCAAAGTGTGCCATATGGAATTGCTAAATCTTTTGATAATGTATTATTACGTACCTTGAAAAAATGTTAAATAAAAAAGCCGTCAAAATGAACTTAACAATTAATGATATTTCAAAAATGTAATCATTCTTTTACAAACATACTATTCTTTGAAATTTTTGAAATTTGATTATTCAAACTAGCTTTCCCGACAGACGTTGTCCTGTAGTCCTTACTATGAATATGATTATTGATTTCAAAATTTGTAATTTATAAACAAATACGTTTAAAATTAATGTGTGAATGTTTAAATATTATTTCTGAAAGCTCCAAAAATATTCCATCAAAAATGTGTGTACTTCCCAATATTTTTAAAGTCAATAGTTGTCAGGTAAAGAATAATTTTGTTAAAGAAAAAATAACAACTAACGACTCTAAAAATTCATTACTAATGTTCGATTTTTAAATGGAACAAACCACTACGGGCTTACGACCGTCTTCTACTGTTATTTCGAAGGCTGGCTTAGTGTGATCACTTTACGTTAACAACGTTCGCCATTAGGTGGTAATAATTAAATCTCCGAAACTCCTAAACATAAGAATTCTCAACATGTTCAACATGTCGAAAACTCTCATGCATGAAACAAGTAGAAATTTAATAATTAATGAAAAATAGAGAAGAAAAGTTGGAAATTATTGAGAACAAGAGAGCAACCAAATTTAAAGACTGCGACTGCTGTCATATATTTGGCGCCAGGATATGACTATATCCATTTTTGTTAATGTCTCATATTTATTGCCTATTGGCTTTGTTGGTGCACAACGTTCTAATTATGTTTAGATTCTTGTGACCTTTTTACCTTTTTAATTAATGAAAAATAGAGAAGAAAAGTTGGAAATTATTGAGAACAAGAGAGCAACCAAATTTAAAGACAGCGACTGCTGTCATGTATTTGGCGCCAGGATATGACTATATCCATTTTTGTTAATGTCTCATATTTATTGCCTATTGGCTTTGTTGGTGCACAACGTTCTAATTATGTTTAGATTCTTGTGACCTTTTTACCTTTTTAATTAATGAAAAATAGAGAAGAAAAGTTGGAAATTATTGAGAACAAGAGAGCAACCAAATTTAAAGACTGCGACTGCTGTCATGTATTTGGCGCCAGGATATGACTATATCCATTTTTGTTAATGTCTCATATTTATTGCCTATTGGCTTTGTTGGTGCACAACGTTCTAATTATGTTTAGATTCTTGTGACCTTTTTACCTTTTTAATTAATGAAAAATAGAGAAGAAAAGTTGGAAATTATTGAGAACAAGAGAGCAACCAAATTTAAAGACTGCGACTGCTGTCATATATTTGGCGCCAGGATATGACTATATCCATTTTTGTTAATGTCTCATATTTATTGCCTATTGGCTTTGTTGGTGCACAACGTTCTAATTATGTTTAGATTCTTGTGACCTTTTTACCTTTTTAATTAATGAAAAATAGAGAAGAAAAGTTGGAAATTATTGAGAACAAGAGAGCAACCAAATTTAAAGACTGCGACTGCTGTCATGTATTTGGCGCCAGGATATGACTATATCCATTTTTGTTAATGTCTCATATTTATTGCCTATTGGCTTTGTTGGTGCACAACGTTCTAATTATGTTTAGATTCTTGTGACCTTTTTACCTTTTTAATTAATGAAAAATAGAGAAGAAAAGTTGGAAATTATTGAGAACAAGAGAGCAACCAAATTTAAAGACTGCGACTGCTGTCATATATTTGGCGCCAGGATATGACTATATCCATTTTTGTTAATGTCTCATATTTATTGCCTATTGGCTTTGTTGGTGCACAACGTTCTAATTATGTCTAGATTCTTGTGACCTTTTTACCTTTTTAATTAATGAAAAATAGAGAATAAAAGTTGGAAATTATTGAGAACAAGAGAGCAACCAAATTTAAAGACTGCGACTGCTGTCATATATTTGGCGCCAGGATATATCCATTTTTGTTAATGTCTCATATTTATTGCCTATTGGCTTTGTTGGTGCACAACGTTCTAATTATGTCTAGATTCTTGTGACCTTTTTACCTTTTTAATTAATGAAAAATAGAGAATAAAAGTTGGAAATTATTGAGAACAAGAGAGCAACCAAATTTAAAGACTGCGACTGCTGTCATATATTTGGCGCCAGGATATATCCATTTTTGTTAATGTCTCATATTTATTGCCTATTGGCTTTGTTGGTGCACAACGTTCTAATTATGTTTAGATTCTTGTGACCTTTTTGAAATAATTTGGTTGCTGTAGAATATTTAATAGATGGCGTTAGGCGTCGCAGGATATCCGTTCCATAGTTTTTAATATTATTTCTTTTGCAATTTTCAACTCTTGATTAGTTAGGTATTCTGTTATCGGGAAAAAAATTCTATAAACCAAGCATCATAAAAATCTGTTCAGCCGATCTCCAAGTGTAAGCACTAACCCGACTTTCTTTTATATTATAGGTATAATTGCTATAAATTTCAATATTTTTTTTCTTATGATGCAACAACGCGCCCGTTTCCTTCTAGTAATGTTAGGTACCTATCTATATGGAAGCTTTCTGTGGTTGAACTGTTTATCTAGTTCGCGCTTGGTTTATCCACTCCAATCAATACTTTAGGTACCTACTTACTTTTATTTTGCAAGATCATCATCTTTTCATAATATTATTATAAAGTCTCGAAGTTGCCAACCTTTTCACTGGCACTTAATATTCTGCTTTATACTAAGATGGATTTGATATTTTGTGTAATAGATGTATTGGAATTTTGTATTTTTGGATGTTTTCCAAATTCCAGTTTTCCAATGATGAATTGGACAGGATAAACCGTTAGTTTTACACAATATTTGTATTGTAATTGTCCACGTCATTTGCCGTATATTTAATTTTGGTTTGTATTGTGACAAATCAATAACTATTCAACCAATACACCTAATTCTGACCGGTTTATTTATTATTTAACGATGTTTACAGGTAACTTTCTTACAATTGCACCAACTGTCAATTAACTGACAGATGTCAAATGCCAATTAAAATTAAAAAAATAGAAAAGTATTAAGAAAGTCCGTTAGTTTACCTTTTTACTAGCGGAGATTCTGTGTCGTCAATTTGGGTGGCTGCATTGTCTAGTTAAAAGCGATCTCGTCAACTCATCGCCCCTCCTGGGTCAGGCTTCCTACCGTACACTGGCTCCTAGTCCAACTTCTTCCTTTTCTTATTGAATATAATATTATATCACGGCATTTAAACAATGTTAATATTTTTAATTGATCTACTGGATGTGGCACATGCGGTGGACCACCATCTTTTTTCTTCCTTCCAAAATATAACCCCGTCCGTGCTGCTCGGCTCCTTGCTTGGTCTGACCGCGAGGCCCCCCACCGTTCGGCTATTTCGGCCAGGTGCGGACCACGACTTCTCGTTTCAAATTTTCTAATATTCTCTGACAGAACAAAAAAAATAATAATCAGTGAATCACCCAGCCGTTTATATTTATTGTGTTTATAAGAAGATCGTTTTTCTCGGAAATTTTTATACCTATTACTGTTCAAATCAAACGATCTTCCATGTATTTAATTAGTACCTACCCGTTAAAGATAATGGGTTGTTTTCTTTACTCTTTTCGCCACCAGGGGCAGCACTGACAAACAGGGTCTAATAGAATTCAGTGTTGCCTACGTGGGCGATTTATGTGGTCGTGGGAATGACCTTTTTTTTAGTGAACTTTCATCTCACTTTTCATCTTTCCAGATACCAAATTCCATCTTTCCAGATACCAAATTTTCAGTTGGGCTATTTTTTGTATGAAAATCGGTGATATTAGGCCAAGAGCCGTTAGTAGAAACACTGATAGAAATGTCAAATTTAGGTTTGGCTATAACCACGCTTAGACAATTGTATACAAAAGCGTGTAGGAATTTGTTGTAATAACTTAACGTGCAATAGTCCCTGTTCATTTTGAATATATTTATATAGGATATACTGTACAACAAAACTGAGAAAATTCAACAAGACACCAACTATACGCTTTCGAAAAGAATGAATGACATATTATGGAATGAATTTGACGTTAGACCCTTATTAGGTATGCTGCCATCTGGTGGGAGTTGTCGGAATATCCCTAGAAAACACCCCATTCCATTAACAGCATGTTATAATATGAGTAAGTACCATGGTATGTTATAATATGATTTTCAGCCAAGTGCTCGACGAGTCGAGCCACGGACCGCTTACATATGTTATAATATGAGCAAGTACCTAAGTGGAATACATTAATATGATAAAAAATTTAACTCGTCTTTGCAAGCAGGACAATATTACCATGTCACAGAATTCAACACCACATCGTTCGTTATAAAGAAGAAAATCTTAGGCCGTCTCTACACCGTGGCCTATTCATCGCAATACACTACAGAATCGCAATCGCAATACAGCCATCACTGGCCATTGCTGAAAGAAAGTTCACAGAGCATTGCTGTATTGCGAAAACCTTACGTCGCGGTCGTTAAACCATGCATTACAAACTCACTCGAAAACCATCCATTTCGTTTGAAAAAAAATAAAGATACTAGGAAACCACAATCCATACCGATTAAAACAGAAAAAAATGTTTCTACCTTCTTCTTCTTCATCCATGTCCGCTCCCTAGTTGGAGCATATGGACTCCACAAGTCCTCGCCATGCGGTCCTGTCCCCTGCGATTTCAGCAGTCGCATCCCAGTCAACACCAACGGCCTGAAGGTCAGCTTCGTAGAGCCTTTTAATTGTTTGGAGGGGCCTACCGCGTCTTCGATTGCCTTCTGGATGGTAGTTGAGACTAAGACGGGTTATGTCCTCTGTAGGCTTCCTGAGTACGTGACCCAGCCAGGTCAGTCGGCGGAATCTTACAGTGGTAGTGACCAGTGGTTGACCTGTTAGGTCCCTGACAACTGTGTTCGGCACAAAGTCATTCCAACGTATGCCCAGCATTCTTCTGAGGCACTTGCTCTCGAATCCTGCTATGCGGGTGTTTTGAGCGCATGTTGGGTGCCAAGATTCACAGCCATAGAGAAGGACCGGTAGGACACAGGCATTGTACAGTCGGACCTTAGTTCTGATGCTGAATGTATTAGACCTCCAGACCTTCCCAAGCTTGCTGAACGCCGCTCCAGCCAGTGCTAAACGCACAGAGAGTTCTCTTTGCATGGTGCCATTTTCTTCTATGTGGGCACCAAGGTACTTGAAGTACTGAGCATCCTCTATGGGTCGGTTGTTCAATGAAAGCCGCGTGTCTGCGTCTGCAACACTACCATTTTTCATACAAACCGTTTTGGCCACATTTATATTTAAGCCCACGGCGGCCGATTGCAGCTGAAGACGTCCCAATGAAGAGACAAGATCAGCCACGCTTGATTCTATTAGAACCGCGTCATCAGCGTATTCCAGGTCACATAGTCGTGTATCCGACTGCAACCGAATTCCCTCGCCATTCAAAGTAGATAGCCTTAGAATATAATCCATGAGTATCACGAAAAGGAAGGGGGCCAGTACGCAGCCCTGACGAACTCCGGTTGTTACTGGGAACTTCTCAGTGGTGGTTGATGCTAGTCGCACTCTCGATTGGCTGTTGTGATGCAGTGCTTTGATAAGATTAACTATCTTTGGTGGGACTCCATACAAATCCAGCACACTCCACAGTGTTGGTCGGTGGGGGCTGTCAAAGGCCTTCTTTCTACCTACTTACATAATATGTACATCTTTGGCCCCATTCAAAAGACATATCATAAACTGGTCTCATTTGAAAGATAACAATGTGAACATGGTTTAATCCAGTGTTCCGAAAACTTTTTGTGTTCAAGGTACACCTTCCATATCAAGAAATTTCAGGGACAACTATGATATTTTTTAGACCCCCCCCCCCCCCACGAAACACACCGTATCATCCCCCCTCCCCTAAACATCCATTATCTATTGTAGGTGTATACCTACCGCAATTCGCATAAGTAGGTTGTGGAAAATGGCAACAGTTTTCTACTAATAGCTCCAAGGATTTCATTATCATTACCCGCACCTGGTATGCAATGAATCGGTAGGCATGACCTATGGAAACATTTCATAAGGAACCTACTACCTATCATTGACAGCGTGTCTGATCTACCCCAACTTAGTGCGAAAGCTTTCTATTTTGTTTAGAGACGTTAACATATTAGAATTCCTGTTTTGAATTTTTTTGTTGTTATTTACCTGCTTTTTATACAAGTAGTTTTAATACTCATTCTCTTCTTTTGACCACAGAAGCCAAATCTGAACCATGGGCCTCTAAAAACACTTTGGTCCCATTTTTTCGCGGCACACCAACTTATGACCACGGTACACGCTTTGCGGAACACTGGTTTAGGCAATAGTAGGTTTATGACATAAAAACTGAATTAAATTTAGATCATAATTTATTGCATTAAGTAAAAATTATTCTTGACTAGCTTTCCCGACAGACGTTGTTCTGTGGACCCATTGGTCCTAACCAGAGGCGGCCCGTTCATATTATGTGCATGATGTGCACTGCGCCTCCAAAAACAAAAATAAACTAATAAAATAATGACATTAAAGTGTTAATTCTAAAACGTCCATATTTAATTCGTATTCAAAGCTCAGACGGGATCAACGCGAGAATATAATTATATGTGCGCAATTTGATTGACTGTATGAAAAATTTCTAAAACGCCCGAAATGGTGGTGCAAGTGAAATGGGCTACTGCAGAGTGGCAATGACGTAGGCGAGAATGAGAGGGAGCAGGTGCAGAAGACAATAATTTTGTTGTAAGATTTTTTTTAAATATGGCGTCGCATGAAATACCTTCCATACTAACTTTAATATTCTAATTTGTATTATTTATTATCCCTTTTTCAACTTTTTATTAGTTATTCTGTTCTTCTTCTCTCGTATGCGCGCGACCTTTGTTTGTTGGAGCTATAGATCCGCGTCAATATTCTTAATATAATCTAGTGCCCTAGGTGTCACGCTGCTGATCTCTTCCAGTGATCCCTCGAATTTTTTAATGGGACAGCTCAGAACAATGTGTCCAACAGTCTCGATCTGGCCACATTCACAAAGGGGATGATCCCTTTTACCCCACTTGTGTAAAAGGTGTCCACATCTACCGTGACCAGTCCGAATCCTATTAAGGGTTGTTATTAATCCTAGTTATTCTGTTATCCGGAGCGGAGAAGAATACATCGGAAGAATCTGTTGAGCCAATCTCGAGTTATAAGTGTTCGCACTAATCCGACTTTAATTTATACAAAAGATTCTGATGTGGGATGAAGTTCGACGGGTCATAAGTTTGTAATAAAAACAATTTCTCCATAGTTGCGTAACTTAAAAAAGACCAAAGATAGCGGAGTAGAAGGAAATAATTCACATAGGTAACAATATGAAACATGTTACGTGATTGTATATGTGATTGCAAGAATAGACTTCTAAAAACCAAAATAATTTTTCCGAACAATCATGATAAGATTCCGATTCTACATAATATATATTTATCTTTCCATGTGCACAAAAATAGCTGGCGATGCAGACCACTCTGCCAAAATGACTACGCTGTCAACACCCTTGCCTTTGTAGTGGTCTGTCGTAATATTAAAGAACCCATCCCAGTGTACGAGGAGCTTAAAAACACCGTATATGATCACGTGAAGACACCGTAATAAGCGTTATGTACGCGAGCTATAAATCTTATTAAGTGTTTTCGTATTCATGAAACATTTTATTAAATTTCAAAACACGCCTAATAATTTTAACAACTACCCGAAATTATTATGATAATTATATTGAGAGCTCGTCGAAATTCATCTGACTTCCGGAAAAGGCGCTTTTACTTGAATATAAAAATGTAAATGTAATATAATAAGAACGTGCACCAACAAAACCAATTGGAAATAAAGGATATTAACAAAATTAAATATATTATATTCATATCCGAGCGACAAATACATGACAGCAGTCGCAGTCTTTACCTCCATAGAATTCGAAAAGCTCCATCGGAGGAATGCACGTATTGCAGTGCAAGGGAAGACGACGCCGAACACACACTGTTTGTGTGTTCTAAGTGGGACGAGGAGAGATCTAGAGTTGCAAGGGATCTGCAAATGCCAAGATTCCCTACACCAGACACACTAATTGGAGAAATGCTGTCGAGGAGGGACATTTGGGGAAAGATGTCAGCCTTTATGGAATACATAATCAGAACCAAAGAGGCCGATGAAATCCGCGGCCAGCAAGACTAATTTTACCAAGACAGTCTGTGACCACGGTAGGCCTTAAAGGCAGGAACGTGGTAGCAGGGGAGGAGGGGGTTTTAGCCGGTAGGAGTCTGGCACTACCACAAGGGTATCCATGAGGATTTCCTCCTCATAAAAATAATAAAAAATAAATAAAAAGAGTCGCAGTCTTTAAATTTGGTTCCTCGACTTGTTCTCAATCATTATTTCCAGCTGTTAGCTCGCATCTCATTAATAATTATTGGCCGGTTGGCCGTTGAACTGAATAAAATAATAAAATACTAAATAATAATAATAAATTTCTACAGCTGTAAATATGGGATTTTTGACATGTTGAGAATTTTCATGATAAGAAGATTCGGAGATTTAAGCATTACCACCTTATAGCAAACTTTGATAACGAAAAGTGAACACACTAAGCCAGCCTTCGAAATAATAGTAGAAGACGGTCGTAAGCCCTTAGCCGTTTGTCCCGTAATGTTATTAAGTAGAATTGAGGAAAAACATACCGTTTAGTAAAATTGAGAAAAAATGTTATCGTAATCGGTATACCGTGGATACCAAATATGCCCCCGCACCCCCAAAAGAATATAAGTTGAAAGAAAAAATGTTCTAAAACAAAAGAGTAAAGATATGAAAAAGCAAAAAAAAAAAAAATAGGTAATACCTACTTCTGAGCTCACCCAAAGTGAACACAAAATACAATTGACATCTTTCACATAAAGCAAAGCTTGTGTTGTGGAATCGGAAATGAATGGTCGGCACAGGGATTCGAACCCACGCCCTGACTATACAAATATTTTTTCATGAATAAATTGTGGTGAATTGGTAGCCCAGTGTTATCAGTTCACAGCATACTGAAGGTCGTGGGTTCGAGTTCCGGTGCCGACCATTTGCAATTTCACAACAACACAAACCTAAAAATTCTGATTTTATCAATCTGGTCGCGTACAGTATAAAAGCGTACCTATACAAATTTTGCCGTCCTCGTAGTAGGGGTTCTCGTGGCGGACCACCCCTCCGCACCCCCTTCAGTACGCCACTATATCTGGTACAAACAGCTTAAGAGAGAATTTTTCTGATACATAATTAATTTTCCTCTTTTCACAACCCACTCAGGGGCATAGGGAGACAACAAAAGCTATGTTGCGCAATGTTTATGACCTCCTCCCACAACATATCCAAATCCCTCAGCTCTGCTTCGAAGGAGCGGAACACAGTGTGAGAGGGTCTTAAAGAATGACAAATGAAATTTGTTGTAGTCATTTGTAACAAACCACACATGCACGTGCAGTCAAACTTTGTTAGTATTATTTTGTTCGTTAAGAAAAACTTTACTTTGAAGTTATTCGCAAGGCAATTGAATGAAGAAGTTGAAGCAATGGAGCCGTTGAGGACGTAGAATTGCTTTATCTAGTTTTGCTCTGCTTTGTGTCTCAGGAGGATAAACAACGCCATACTTTATTTGGAAAAAGATTTCGTATAAACAACTTGAATTATTTTTCTGAAATAATATTCTGCAGATACAAAATATTGCGGATTGTATCAATGATTTTTTTTTTAAATCCTAACAGTTTTCTTGACGTCTTAGTTCTTCTTCTTCTTTGAAATGTGGCAATCCACACTTGAGAGAGTGATCTTTCCATAGGCATTTGCGCGCATTGGGAACAGTCCTAAACAACAATTCAATACAATAATTATCTCTTTTTTTAAATGAATCTTTGCTCACTCAAAGTGAACACAAATACTTTCACAGTAAGCTACTTAAAACTTGTGTCGTGAAAGAGGAAGATGGTCGGCACCTGGGATCGAACCCACGGCCTCCGCATGAAACAGTACGTAAGACTATCAACCACTTCATCAATTGAATACCTACAAATAATCATAGAATGAAACAATGCACAATGGAAAACAAAATAACATACGCAGATCTCAAAACGTCCTCAATACATATTCAAAAGTGTAAAAACAAGAAACACAAAAAAAAAAATTAAATTCAGAGCATGCATGGTTCAAAGGGATATAAAGCATTGGTCAAGTATAAAATCATCTGGAGGAAGGTCGCTACGGATTATGAGAGACAAAAACAGGAGACGGACCCAAGACACCATCTGTTTGGCCATACGCAAGCGATAGCAAGACTTAGATCTTGGAAGACACTCAACAGATTACGAGTGGGTGTCACTAGATGCAAGAAAACCATGCACAGGTGGGAGGTGGGATTGTAGTGTGGAAGAGGTGTTTTCTGTAGCTGCGGTGAGACTCAATGTGACGAACACTACTTCCTCACTTGCCGAGATATGCCTGTGAGGTGTGATATGCAAGACCTAATCACGAGTAATGTAAATGATGTTGCAATTGCTGAATGTTGAAATAAAGTGGATGGATAATCGGACTCGTTAATTAAGTAAGTATAAAATCGATAAGGTCTCAAAATCAGTGCATAAATAATTAAAACAAACAATCAATGACAGCGACATGACTAGAAATCAATTTTGATAACGAGAATCTGCCTGGTGCGATGTGCCACATTTGCATCTTCTGATGATAAGAATAAGAAACAAAACGAGAGCAAAACAAAAGGTACTATTTCATAGATTTTGAAAAGGCCTTCGACAGCCCACAGAGATCATTGATATAGAAAATAATTATCTCTGTATGGTATAGGCACCTCCGAAGATAGTTAGAATGGCGCAGTCCCTGTTTAAAGACTCCGAGTGCAGCGTCAAATCACAAGGTGGTCCCAATGGAAATATAATTTAGGGCGTCTAAGTACCTATAGGTATCATTTAAATTTAAAAAAAATATTTTTGTATTTTTGATGATACAAATTTGTGCCTCATTTTTATTTTATTTTATAAAGGGTTGAAAAATTTATAATTTGAAAAGAAGATATTTTTTATTACTTATTCACAAAAGTGTTCGTACCCTGAAATTATTATTTTTCTCTGCGCCACAACCGATTACGGAGATAAGATACAGAATACTCCATCTTCCCTTCTCAGTGGATACAGAAAGCCTGCCGCTATTTAGACACATTAGCCTGAAACATCCCAGAAGCCGCCAGATGGGTGTCGTGATGTAGGCCTTCCAGACAACCTTTATGTGTTTACTTCATACCCTTTATATTCATAGGTACACAGATACATTCAAGTTTTCCATCATTTTTTGAATAATCACTGAAACGAACCAATTCAGTAAACATAAGAATTTTTATAAAAAAATTCTTTCCCGAACAGATGTTTTTCTGTGTTTACTATGAATATTGAATTCGATTAATTAATTATTATCTACATGGATCACTGTCTCAAGAGTGGATTGCCACATTCCAAAGAAGAAGAAAAAATTAATTATCTATTTAACCTTTACCATTCTAGGGAGGAGATGGACATATGGCTGGGACATGTGTTAAGGATGCCGAATGACAGTTGGCCGAGGAGAGCGCTGTTCTTCCCTCCATCACGGTCCTGAAGACGAGGAAGACTCTCTCACACGGTGTTCCGCTACTTCGATGTAGAGCTGAAGGATTTGGACATGGTGTGGGAGGAGGTCATAAACATTGCGCAAGATCGAGTGCAATGGAGAGCTCTTGTTGCCTCCCTATGCCTCCAGATTTATGAAAAAAATAGATTTTTTTTTTTCAAATTTTAGGCGGCTTGCGGGATCGGAAGATGAAGTCCGATTTTAATAATGCTTTTTATGTTTTTCTTGTATTTACCAATCGTAACTTTCCGCTCTATAGCGAGTCGATATTATTATCAATTGACTTTTTTCGCACCACCCTAAATTGTCCGAGATCTTGAAATCGTTTCTGGAGAGAAAACATAGAGAGAGCAGAGACTGTGAAGCATAAAATTTGGAGCTGATTCTATACCAACTGGTCGAAATCATTATTTTATTCATAATCTTAGAATATACAACCACAACCCCATAGACATTTGAATAATCCCCATAGACATTTGAACATTTTTTGTTAGTGCAAAAAAGACAATTTCGTGAAGGTTTGATTCTCGTACGATTTATAATGACTTATATACCTACGTACCTGTGCAGTTACCTACTATTATACAGAATCGCACCAAGATCGCGTTACAAAAATGGACAAACGTTGTTCAAGTCAAAGTCGGGTTTCGCATCACCCATCCTTATCTCAATCTTCCATCTGTCTTCTTTTTCTTCTTGTTCCCTCTCTCCACGTTCTACACCCACCGCATTTACCTTCCTTTCTATAAAATATTATATAGCCCACCTTTCTTTTCATCAAACTCTTTCGATGAAATTATTCGTTATAAAAGAAAATATTTTGTAGAAGAACGTTTAGAACTGGCACATACCTAGTTTTTTTTTTTAGAATCGAGGATAATTTATCGTATAGACCCGCCGAAATTCTTATTTCGTCTGAAAGAAAAATAGAGTTTTTTTATGGACAAACGTAATACATATCTATAATATAGGTAGTGTACAATCTTATACTGACGACCGGCCAGTGTTCGAAATTCGACCAAAACTTATTGAAATTATAAGTTTGAACATTATTAAGGTTCCATTGTCAAAGACTGAGTGAGCACTATTTCAAAATTTTTGAAAAAAAAATTAAAGGTTGATTGTTCAAATTTTTTTCTATGGATTGATTTATAGTTTGATCACAGATGAACAAAAAATATAATGCGTCCGTGTCAATGTCAAATACATCAGAGTGTGTGTGAGTATCAAATAGGTACATAACATTACAACAGTTTTGTAATGTTTGTAATGTTTTTTTATTCATTTTATGTATTTTTATGCATAATTCAGAAAACTTGAAGCAGGCAAACTTCTTAGTGCAATTTAGTATAAAATTCATTCTAATTTGACATTAAATCAATTGGCATTTGACAGAAACTGTCAGTTGTTTGATAGTTGTTGCGATTTTTTTTAAATACGGATGGAAAATATATGGCTTAAATGAAGTGCATCGGTTCGAA
Source organism: Mystacides longicornis (assembly GCA_963576905.1). Classification (NCBI taxonomy): domain Eukaryota; kingdom Metazoa; phylum Arthropoda; class Insecta; order Trichoptera; family Leptoceridae; genus Mystacides; species Mystacides longicornis. The sequence goes on from OY756434.1 coordinate 6,229,314, forward strand.
ATATATTGGTTATAAAACAGCTAATTATCATTTTACAAATTGGATTCAAAGTTCTTAGCTGGCAGCTAGTACGAGTAATTCAGATAAAAATATAATGGCTTTAGTTGTCATTTTTTGATAAGTTATGAATTTATCGACAAAAATAAGAATAGAGTACTACAGAAACATTACAAATATATACGATATCTAAATAAGGTTCCTTTAAAACACGTTTCAACTTATTTTTTTTAAGGATAATATAAGTTTCAAAATATGAAAAGATATTTTCTTTGTTCGATGAATAACAAAAAAAAAACTTTAGCGATTTAGTAATATTTGTTTTACACACAAATTCACCCACTCACAACTTTTATATTTCTGAAAATAAAAGCCATAACGTGAGTTTGAAACGCATTTACTATACGTACAAAAGAGTAATGGGATGTGTGGGTGACGCATATCTTTAAAAAATCTTTTTGGAAAATTTCGTTCACCACACAATAAAGGAATATTCAAAAGTGTAAAAAAAAGTAGACATAATAATTTGCCTCCTATACTAAACTTTTTCATAATAACGTTGTTTTTATTGCCATTATGTGATGAAGGAAGATTGTTTTAAAACACAAATTCATTAACAAAAAAAAATATTGTCCTTATATATTATTGACTTAAAACTGAAAACTTTGTGCGTCTAACTCGGACTTAAATGAATTGGAACACATTTGAAGCTGAGATACGAAGAATCCTGCAAAGACACAAATGAGATAGAGGTATGATATTTTTATGTGAACAACTCAAGATATGATAAACTTCTGAAGAAGAAATAACGCATAAGTACGTATCTATAACTAAAAAAAATCAATCAACTATTTTCTATACGAAAAGGATTAATTTATTATTTTTATGGACTTCCTTTTCAGAAAGTCCATTCAAGGAAGACCGGAGGAGTACTGATAACCAACAGAAATGGTCGAATGTGCGATGTGGAGTTCGCGGACGACCTAGAGTTGTTCAGTACGACATTGGAGGAATTACAATGCAGTGTTTCAAGACTGCGGCGAAACAGCACGACTTCGAGTCAACGCCAGTAAGACGGAGCTCATGGCGAATAATGCCTGCCCCGATAAACACCATCGACGGTCACCAGGTCTCCCGGGTGGATAAATTTAAGTACCTGGGAGCAACCATTACCACCTCTGGTGACCTCGGGGCTGATCTCCTGATACGTATCGGTATGGCAAGTGGTGCCTTTAACTACATGACCAAGATATGAAAAGCGTCGGCGTTTAGTGTCAAGACACAGAATGTAATCTGTTTGATGCGTGTGTCTTGCCCATTCTCCTATATGGAAAAAATCTCCGGATTTGAAACGAAGCGCCTCAGGAGATTTTTTTTGTATAAGATGGTTAACCGCATCACGAACGACGCTATACGGTGCCGCACCTAGCGTGGTCCCATCGCCGTTACCATTGTGGAGAGAAGATGTACTTGGCTGTGGCATGAGTTGCGGATGCCGAATGACAATCGGCCGAGGAGAGCGTGGATCTTCCGTCCATTCGGGTCTCAAAGGCAAGGAAGACCCTCACATACCGTGTTCTGTTCCATCAAAGCAGAGCTGAAGAAGTTGGCCATGGTTTGGGATCCAGGACAAGTTATCCGTCGTCGGAGTTTTGGGGGATTAAGCAAACGTATTGCGAAGGAGAAGATATCTTTATAAGAATAGCTCAGAGCATTAACTGACTGAGTGATACTCACGGTCCACACACACACCCTCACCCTCTCACACACTCTGGCGCTATCTTTGTGATTTTCAACTCTGCTGTTTTAAACGGGGGGATACACACACAAAGTTCAAAAAGGTCCAGCGTTAGTTCGAAGAGAAAATCAACGTTAAAACGGGGGGCAGTCTTTCACATGGTGAGGGGTGGCCCCAAGTCACTTTTTCATATAGTTTTTCAGTTAAAGCTAGATGAATGCTGAAAAAATAGAGAGTTTGTATTTGCGATCTTTGGTTAATCTACCTAGAGAAAAAAAAGCTCTATGAAAGGTTTACCCACCTTTTTGTGAAGCCAACGAAGTACTTACTCTTAAATGCCGTGTAAATTGAAGAATAAAAAACATACACAATTCGAAGCACGTAGGGAAAAAATGAACAAGCGAAATAAATTCTGCGAGTTCTTAGAAAAGAGATATCCACGTCTCTCTCTAACGTGTTCCAATCTGAAACAGCTCTTTTTGTACGATCCTTCCATCAATTCATATTGGCGCGATAATAAACTCGCCTACTCTCTATTTCCGCAGAGAATTACCAAAAAAGTGTACGAAATCGAAACTTTTTGCTTAAACAAATAGCGCCGGTGCACTTTCGTCCGATAAAAATGCTTGTCAGTCAGATGTTAATGATGGGTGTATTGTAAGTGGGTGTGATCCATCTTTGTTTGCTTAAAAAATATCAAATTCGACATGTATCTTTTTTAGTCATTCTCTCTAAATATAGAGGTGGACTTGTTAGAGTTGCCTTTTGTATATCACTTTTTCTCTAAAAGGACTGTATTTTTTTCCTATTTCTCTTAAATGCGTGAAGTGCATCTCAAATAATACGTTCCTAGAAAAAAAATCACGTTCATTTTGAAAATGGTCACAAGAATCTAGACATACCTAATTATAACATTGTGCATCAACAAAGCCAATAGGCAATAAAGATGAGAAATTAACAAAAATGGATATATTCATATTTATCTCATTAATTATTAAATGTTGTATACATGAGATTTTTAGACATGTTGAACATGTCGAGAATTTTCATGATTAGGAGTTTCGGAGACTTAAACATTACCACCTAATGGCGAACGTTGTTAACGTTAAGTGATCACACTAAGCCAGCCTTCGAAATAACAGTAGAAGACTGTCGTAAGCCCGTATTGGTTTGTTCCATTTAAAAATCGAACATTAGTATAAGATCTAGTCCTGAAAATTCATGTTGTTCGAACAGTATTATCCTGCCATGAGTGCCAAGATCCTTGTTCAGCACTTGATCAGAGAGAAGAATTTCACGCGTATTTAAAGTTTAATTTCATATACATACAATAAGCAATTCAAAAAATTTCATATACTACGCCTAGGAATGTATTTTGATCTTCTCTTCTTCTTCTTCCTAGCCTTCCCTCCACTGCTGGATGTAGGCCTCTTCCATTTGTCTCCACTTCTCTCTATCCTGGGCCGCTTCAACCCATTTTTTCCCGGCGACCGCAACAATATCGTCGGCCCACCTCTTTTGTGGCCGACCGACTCCCCTTTTATTTTCCCACGGTCTCCACTCTGGGAGTCCATCTCGACATTGGCTGTCTGGCTACGTGTCCTGCCCATTGCCACTTCAATTTTGCAATCTGATCCATAATGTCGGCGACTTTTGTTCGGCGTCTGATTTCTATATTTGTGATTCTATCACGCAGACTTATGCCCAACATTTGTCGCTCCATGGATCGTTGCGCGCATTTCATTTTGTGGACAGGGACATTGTTTCTAAACCATATGTCATCACAGGCAGGATGCACGCTTCGTAGGCTTTTCTTTTGAAATTAATGGGGATATCCTTATTTCTCATTATATGATTGAGCTTTCCGAAGGCTGCCCAACCAAGTCCGATTATTCTGGGTATTTCTGCCACCTGGTTCTCTTTTCCCATTTTTATCTTATGTCCGAGGTAGATGTATTCATCAACATATATTTTGATCATAAAACAATAATTATTATTTGTTCCACAGTTGGTCTAATTACTAGAGATATTACTGTAGCAGAGGCACAGGGGTATATTGGGTGTTGATAAAATCATTAAATAACACCCGAATAATTAAATTATCTACTCTACGAAATCTATTAAACTTTTGATTAAGCCTTAAATAATTGCCAACTTCCTTAACCCACTATTACTCATTGTTCCGTGAAATATGTCATGCAAGTAGCATGAACAGTTCTTTTGTAAAATATGACAGGTACCGTTTCAACAATGTTCACATATGTACGTATGTTGATAACAATATTGCCAAATGTATTATTTTGATATAAAACCGTTTGGACATTTGGCAATATCTTTAAAAGCGAGTTTTAAGAGTAGGTATTTCATATTTTCTTTATGATATCTTCTATTGAAAATATATTTAAATTACGAAAATTACAATCCAAAGGAAACAAATTGAAGTAGATTATTTCAGAAAAAGATGATTCAAAATGTGGACACTTGAGCAAGCTTATCTTAATTTCATTACGCTTACTCAAAATTAACACAAAATAAATGCACTCTTCGACTATTTTACTTTACGATTTTAACTTTATGGATATGGAAAGAAATGAAAATAATAGGAAGGAATGTGGTATGACAATAAGTGTTGTGACAAAGATGAAGGTTAATAAGTTGAGATGGTTTAGATGGCATGTGGAAAGAATGAATGGAAAAAGAATGACAGACAAGTCATAAGGCTAAAAGGAAATGTGTACCTGTGGTCGACCCAGAATGACGTGGATCGAAAAAATCGATTCTGTCCTGATTCTGTAAGACCAGCAGCCCTATTCACGAAAAAGTTTGAATCGAACTTCGAACTAAACTTAGACTTAAACTTTTCTGAAAACTTTTCTAAATATCTAGTCATATATGTAGTCTGTGATCTGTCAGATTTACTACCTGTCAGATTTACTCCGACTTTTCCAACTTTATTCATATTAAAATAATATTATTACAAATAAACACGCATATGTGGCTTGTAAATACGGAATAAATCAATTATAAAGGCTGAAAAAGAAATTTAGATGGGCGAAATGTACATATCTAACAGACAGAATTTTTGACAGCTCAATAAGTTGGAAAAGTTGGAGTAAATCTGACAGGTAGTAAATCTGACAGATCACAGACTACTTATATGACTAGATATTTAGAAAAGTTTTCAGAAAAGTTTAAGTCTAAGTTTAGTTCGAAGTTCGATTCAAACTTTTTCGTGAATAGGGCTGCAGGTCAGAAGTAAGAGTACATGAGAAACGTTATTTCGGAGGAAGAAGCAAAAAAAGTTTGCTGGGATAGAAAAGAGTGGAGGTCCGTTATCTCTGCCTACCCCGTACGGAACACGGCGTTATTAGTAAAAAAAATTGCAGTAAGCTACAAAAAGCTTGTTTCATGAAAGAGGAAGATGGTCGGCACCTGGGATCTGCACTTTATGTTGTAACTGATTCTTGAATATAATTTTTTGTTCTCAAACGTAAGCATGCGCTATCATGAAAATATATCTTCAGAATAACATTAGTGTTAATTTTGTAAAAGAGATAGGTATTCGTTAATCAAATAACATAATATTATTCATTAGAAAAGAATAAAACGTGAGGAATGACAATATTAGAAAGAAATGTGGTGTGGATGTTAGCGTAGTCACTACAATGAAAGAGAGTAAATTCAGGTGGTTTGGGCATGTAGAGAGAATGAACGAGGAAAGAATGACTCAAAGGATATATAAATCTGAAAGAATGGGTGCACGGAGACGAGGCCGACCTCAAATGACATGGTCCGATCATATCGGTTTAGTCTTAGAGGAGGGCCAAGTCAGGAGCACAAGGAGCAGAAGAGCATGTATGCGGAATATTATGCGTTTGGAGGAAGCAAAAGAGGTTTGTTTGGATAGGAAATTCTTACTCTATGTCTATTAAAAAAAATATTAATAGAGTACCTACCTACTACTTAATCAATCAATCAAATAGTTTTTCACAAATCACATACTATTATGTTGCGTCATATTTCTGTTATTTTTTTTTTTTTCGTAAAAACCTGTTACTGTTCTTTAAAATTTTTGTACAATCAGCAATAGGATTCAGGGGTAGCAAATAAGAAATATTCAGTACCAATAATATGTATGATTATTATGTATACTAGTTTTTTAAAGGCGCCCGTGGCGCCCACTTATGGCCTTTTTTATGCAAACTTTACTTTCTCATAGCATAGCTGTGAGCATTCACATGTGAGACTTCAAAATACTTGGTTGATTCAACTCTTTATGAAAACTCAAATACCTACAACTTAAACTTTTAATTACAAACTGTACATTCAAATAGCTTTTGGCATGTGGGTATTTACCGATTTGATTGATTAAACTTTTTCATATAAAATTTGCATTCGTATTGCCGAATTCTTATATGAGACTTTAAAACACTTGATTAATTGAATTCTTCATGATAACTCAAAAAACAACGTGAACTTTTTATAACAAACTTTACATATGTTTGGATTTTCAACGTTATGAATTCACATGAAAATCTTTAAAAAATTACTCTAGGTGTCTAAACTTTTTATTGAAAACATGGCATTCGTATGGTTTTTCTCCGCTATGATCTCGTGTGTGTGGATTAAAGATTCGTGATTTGGTAAACTTTTTCATGGAAACTTTGGTTTCTTATGGCCGAATTCATTTGTGTGACTGTAAAGCACTTGATATTTTTTTTATAACAAATTTTGAACCTTTTCTAACAAAATATGCATTTAAATGGCTTTTATCATGATTTATCATTTGATTGATTCAACTTTTTATCGCAATGGTTGCATTCGTATGGCTTTTCTGCGCTAGTGTGCAATATTTTTATTTCAAACATTGCATTAGTAAGGCTTTTTCTCTGCTATGATATCGTGTCTATGGGATAAATTTATGATTTAGTAAAATTTTCATGCAAAGTTTGCTTTCTTATGGCCGAATTCATATGTCAGACTTTAAACCACTTGATAATAGAACTCAATGAAAATTTAAAAAAAACTTGTACTTTTTATAACAAACGTTGCATATGAATGGCTTTTCAACGCTACAAATTCACATGAAAATATTTAAAAAATTACTCTAGGTGTGGAAACTTTTTATTGAAAACATGGCATTCGTATGGTTTTTCTCCGCTATGATCTCGTGTGTGTGGATTAAAGATTCGTGATTTGGTAAACTTTTTCATACAAACTATGCTTTCTTTTGGCCGAATTCATATGTCAGACTTTAAACAAATTTTGAACTTTTTCTAACAAAGTATGCATTTAAATGGCTTTTATCATGATTTTATCATTTGATTGATAAAACTTTTTATCGCAATGGTTGCATTCGTATGGCTTATCTCCGCTATGGGTTCACAAACTTTTTATTGCACACATTGCATTAGTAAAGCGAAGTCCGGCTGTATTCGCAAGTGATACTTTACAGCATACGGTTGATTGAACTATTTATGCAAACTTAGAAAAGAAATTGAACCTTTTATTGCAAACTTACCATTCAAATAGCTTTTAACATGTCATTGGTTGTTTAAATTATTTGATTGATTGAACTTTTTCTAACAAAGTATGCATTTAAATGGCTTTTATCATGATTTTATCATTTGATTGATAAAACTTTTTATCGCAATGGTTGCATTCGTATGGCTTTTCTCCGCTATGGGTTCACAAACTTTTTATTGCACACATTGCATTAGTAAAGCGAAGTCCGGCTGTATTCGCAAGTGATACTTTACAGCATACGGTTGATTGAACTATTTATGCAAACTTAGAAAAGAAATTGAACCTTTTATTGCAAACTTACCATTCAAATAGCTTTTAACATGTCATTGGTTGTTTAAATTATTTGATTGATTGAACTTTTTCTAACAAAGTATGCATTTAAATGGCTTTTATCATGATTTTATCATTTGATTGATAAAACTTTTTATCGCAATGGTTGCATTCGTATGGCTTTTCTCCGCTATGGGTTCACAAACTTTTTATTGCACACATTGCATTAGTAAAGCGAAGTCCGGCTGAATTCGCAAGTGATACTTTACAGCATACGGTTGATTGAACTATTTATGCAAACTTGAAAAAGAAATTAAACTTTTTATTGCAAACTTACCATTCAAATAGCTTTTAGCATGTCATTGGTTGTTTAAATTATTTGATTGATTGAACTTTTTATTGCAATTATTGCATTCGTATGGCTTTTCTCCGCTATGAGTTCGCATGTCACTCTTTAAATTACCTACTTGAAACCGCAAACTTTTTATTGCACTCATGGCATTAGTACGGCTTTTCTTCACTATGAAGTCCCGCTGTGCGTAAAAGTTTCCTAATTTGGTACACTTTGCTTTCTTATCGCTGACTTCGCATGTGAGTTTTTTAATAACCCAAAAAATTGTTTTTCTCTACGTCAAGACCTTTAAAAAAGTGCTCAGCCACCAGGCATAGTAATATCATTATGTTACTGTCAGTTGTCACTGCTGTCAGCCATATTGTATTAGAAGAACAATATTATTATTTGTCTTTAGTTGCGAGTGGCGCGCCATCTAGCGGCGTTAATGACATCAGTCAGTCAGTCAGTCAGTCAGTCAGTCAGTGAGTCAGTGTTCAAGACAAATATTATATAGATACTGTATTGAAGGCTTGCTTGGTGTGTAGGTTCAATGGGGTGTGCCTACCTGCTGTCAGCCCTTACAGAAATTACCCATTGAAATTCATTCCATGAAAACTCTCACGTAAATGGGTATATAAGTAGGTACATAAAATGCTCATATATTTTCCATATCCAGTTCGTACTACAGCCTGATTCCTAATTTATTCAACAGATAGCGTATCATTAGGATCACTGATAAAGATTTATGTGCTTGACTGGAAGATAATGAAGATTTTGACAAAAATATATGATTACCGCGTAGGTAACCTAAATTAAGAACTATAATCTACACAAAATTGACAACAAATCTGGTGCGATACCTGTATGGGGAATGTATGTATTTATTTCTCCAAAACACGAGTTCTTACTCACATTGGAGAGCAATCATTTAATGATTTGTGTTGCCTTAATTTTGTAAATTGTAAATTGCCATATATTTGTAAACTATTTTTTTTTCTGTGAAATAAAGAATTTTTATTATTATGTATTTATTTATTTTATTAAACAAATATACAAACAGTGATAATAATTCAAACAAAAATAGCATGGACATCAAAAACACCAGTAAAGTATATACGTAGACATTAACAGTAAATAAATGTATACCTATGTGAAATAAAAGAACTCTCCGCGCCGCCTACCCGTACGAAGCGATACCACGGGTATTGCTTCGTACGGGTAGGCGACAGTAGTTGATCCCTCGTTACGTTTTTGTGAGTTTTAATGAAATCCTCTATAAATAAATTAATAATCTACCTTAATTGAACTTTAAAATCTTATAATATAAATGAAAGCCGAGTGAGTGTGAACACTTATAACTAGAGATGGGATATATTTTTAATAGTGACACTGATTTACAATATATCTCAATTTTTTGTTTGTAATTAAATAATATGATGTGATGTAATAGAATATAACCATCTTCTTCTTCTTCTTCTTCCTAGCCTTCCCTCCACTGCTGGATGTAGGCCTCTTCCATTTGTCTCCACTTCTCTCTATCCTGGGCCGATTCAACCCATTTTTTCCCGGCGACCGCAACAATATCGTCGGCCCACCTCTTTTGTGGCCGACCGACTCCCCTTTTATTTTCCCACGGTCTCCACTTTAAGACTCTGGGAGTCCATCTCGAGATTGGCTGTCTGGCTACGTGTCCTGCCCATTGCCACTTCAATTTTGCAATCTGATCCATAATGTCGGCGACTTTTGTTCGGCGTCTGATTTCTATATTTGTGATATGCCCAACATTTGTCGCTCCATGGATCGTTGCGCGCATTTCATTTTGTGGACAGGGACATTGTTTCTAAACCATATGTCATCACAGGCAGGATGCACGCTTCGTAGGCTTTTCTTTTGAAATTAATGGGGATATCCTTATTTCTCATTATATGATTGAGCTTTCCGAAGGCTGCCCAACCAAGTCCGATTATTCTGGGTATTTCTGCCACCTGGTTCTCTTTTCCCATTTTTATCTTATGTCCGAGGTAGATGTATTCATCAACATATATTTTGATCATAAAACAATAATTATTATTTGTTCCACAGTTGGTCTAATTACTAGAGATATTACTGTAGCAGAGGCACAGGGGTATATTGGGTGTTGATAAAATCATTAAATAACACCCGAATAATTAAATTATCTACTCTACGAAATCTATTAAACTTTTGATTAAGCCTTAAATAATTGCCAACTTCCTTAACCCACTATTACTCATTGTTCCGTGAAATATGTCATGCAAGTAGCATGAACAGTTCTTTTGTAAAATATGACAGGTACCGTTTCAACAATGTTCACATATGTACGTATGTTGATAACAATATTGCCAAATGTATTATTTTGATATAAAACCGTTTGGACATTTGGCAATATCTTTAAAAGCGAGTTTTAAGAGTAGGTATTTCATATTTTCTTTATGATATCTTCTATTGAAAATATATTTAAATTACGAAAATTACAATCCAAAGGAAACAAATTGAAGTAGATTATTTCAGAAAAAGATGATTCAAAATGTGGACACTTGAGCAAGCTTATCTTAATTTCATTACGCTTACTCAAAATTAACACAAAATAAATGCACTCTTCGACTATTTTACTTTACGATTTTAACTTTATGGATATGGAAAGAAATGAAAATAATAGGAAGGAATGTGGTATGACAATAAGTGTTGTGACAAAGATGAAGGTTAATAAGTTGAGATGGTTTAGATGGCATGTGGAAAGAATGAATGGAAAAAGAATGACAGACAAGTCATAAGGCTAAAAGGAAATGTGTACCTGTGGTCGACCCAGAATGACGTGGATCGAAAAAATCGATTCTGTCCTGATTCTGTAAGACCAGCAGCCCTATTCACGAAAAAGTTTGAATCGAACTTCGAACTAAACTTAGACTTAAACTTTTCTGAAAACTTTTCTAAATATCTAGTCATATATGTAGTCTGTGATCTGTCAGATTTACTACCTGTCAGATTTACTCCGACTTTTCCAACTTTATTCATATTAAAATAATATTATTACAAATAAACACGCATATGTGGCTTGTAAATACGGAATAAATCAATTATAAAGGCTGAAAAAGAAATTTAGATGGGCGAAATGTACATATCTAACAGACAGAATTTTTGACAGCTCAATAAGTTGGAAAAGTTGGAGTAAATCTGACAGGTAGTAAATCTGACAGATCACAGACTACTTATATGACTAGATATTTAGAAAAGTTTTCAGAAAAGTTTAAGTCTAAGTTTAGTTCGAAGTTCGATTCAAACTTTTTCGTGAATAGGGCTGCAGGTCAGAAGTAAGAGTACATGAGAAACGTTATTTCGGAGGAAGAAGCAAAAAAAGTTTGCTGGGATAGAAAAGAGTGGAGGTCCGTTATCTCTGCCTACCCCGTACGGAACACGGCGTTATTAGTAAAAAAAATTGCAGTAAGCTACAAAAAGCTTGTTTCATGAAAGAGGAAGATGGTCGGCACCTGGGATCTGCACTTTATGTTGTAACTGATTCTTGAATATAATTTTTTGTTCTCAAACGTAAGCATGCGCTATCATGAAAATATATCTTCAGAATAACATTAGTGTTAATTTTGTAAAAGAGATAGGTATTCGTTAATCAAATAACATAATATTATTCATTAGAAAAGAATAAAACGTGAGGAATGACAATATTAGAAAGAAATGTGGTGTGGATGTTAGCGTAGTCACTACAATGAAAGAGAGTAAATTCAGGTGGTTTGGGCATGTAGAGAGAATGAACGAGGAAAGAATGACTCAAAGGATATATAAATCTGAAAGAATGGGTGCACGGAGACGAGGCCGACCTCAAATGACATGGTCCGATCATATCGGTTTAGTCTTAGAGGAGGGCCAAGTCAGGAGCACAAGGAGCAGAAGAGCATGTATGCGGAATATTATGCGTTTGGAGGAAGCAAAAGAGGTTTGTTTGGATAGGAAATTCTTACTCTATGTCTATTAAAAAAAATATTAATAGAGTACCTACCTACTACTTAATCAATCAATCAAATAGTTTTTCACAAATCACATACTATTATGTTGCGTCATATTTCTGTTATTTTTTTTTTTTTCGTAAAAACCTGTTACTGTTCTTTAAAATTTTTGTACAATCAGCAATAGGATTCAGGGGTAGCAAATAAGAAATATTCAGTACCAATAATATGTATGATTATTATGTATACTAGTTTTTTAAAGGCGCCCGTGGCGCCCACTTATGGCCTTTTTTATGCAAACTTTACTTTCTCATAGCATAGCTGTGAGCATTCACATGTGAGACTTCAAAATACTTGGTTGATTCAACTCTTTATGAAAACTCAAATACCTACAACTTAAACTTTTAATTACAAACTGTACATTCAAATAGCTTTTGGCATGTGGGTATTTACCGATTTGATTGATTAAACTTTTTCATATAAAATTTGCATTCGTATTGCCGAATTCTTATATGAGACTTTAAAACACTTGATTAATTGAATTCTTCATGATAACTCAAAAAACAACGTGAACTTTTTATAACAAACTTTACATATGTTTGGATTTTCAACGTTATGAATTCACATGAAAATCTTTAAAAAATTACTCTAGGTGTCTAAACTTTTTATTGAAAACATGGCATTCGTATGGTTTTTCTCCGCTATGATCTCGTGTGTGTGGATTAAAGATTCGTGATTTGGTAAACTTTTTCATGGAAACTTTGGTTTCTTATGGCCGAATTCATTTGTGTGACTGTAAAGCACTTGATATTTTTTTTATAACAAATTTTGAACCTTTTCTAACAAAATATGCATTTAAATGGCTTTTATCATGATTTATCATTTGATTGATTCAACTTTTTATCGCAATGGTTGCATTCGTATGGCTTTTCTGCGCTAGTGTGCAATATTTTTATTTCAAACATTGCATTAGTAAGGCTTTTTCTCTGCTATGATATCGTGTCTATGGGATAAATTTATGATTTAGTAAAATTTTCATGCAAAGTTTGCTTTCTTATGGCCGAATTCATATGTCAGACTTTAAACCACTTGATAATAGAACTCAATGAAAATTTAAAAAAAACTTGTACTTTTTATAACAAACGTTGCATATGAATGGCTTTTCAACGCTACAAATTCACATGAAAATATTTAAAAAATTACTCTAGGTGTGGAAACTTTTTATTGAAAACATGGCATTCGTATGGTTTTTCTCCGCTATGATCTCGTGTGTGTGGATTAAAGATTCGTGATTTGGTAAACTTTTTCATACAAACTATGCTTTCTTTTGGCCGAATTCATATGTCAGACTTTAAACAAATTTTGAACTTTTTCTAACAAAGTATGCATTTAAATGGCTTTTATCATGATTTTATCATTTGATTGATAAAACTTTTTATCGCAATGGTTGCATTCGTATGGCTTATCTCCGCTATGGGTTCACAAACTTTTTATTGCACACATTGCATTAGTAAAGCGAAGTCCGGCTGTATTCGCAAGTGATACTTTACAGCATACGGTTGATTGAACTATTTATGCAAACTTAGAAAAGAAATTGAACCTTTTATTGCAAACTTACCATTCAAATAGCTTTTAACATGTCATTGGTTGTTTAAATTATTTGATTGATTGAACTTTTTCTAACAAAGTATGCATTTAAATGGCTTTTATCATGATTTTATCATTTGATTGATAAAACTTTTTATCGCAATGGTTGCATTCGTATGGCTTTTCTCCGCTATGGGTTCACAAACTTTTTATTGCACACATTGCATTAGTAAAGCGAAGTCCGGCTGTATTCGCAAGTGATACTTTACAGCATACGGTTGATTGAACTATTTATGCAAACTTAGAAAAGAAATTGAACCTTTTATTGCAAACTTACCATTCAAATAGCTTTTAACATGTCATTGGTTGTTTAAATTATTTGATTGATTGAACTTTTCCTAACAAAGTATGCATTTAAATGGCTTTTATCATGATTTTATCATTTGATTGATAAAACTTTTTATCGCAATGGTTGCATTCGTATGGCTTTTCTCCGCTATGGGTTCACAAACTTTTTATTGCACACATTGCATTAGTAAAGCGAAGTCCGGCTGAATTCGCAAGTGATACTTTACAGCATACGGTTGATTGAACTATTTATGCAAACTTGAAAAAGAAATTAAACTTTTTATTGCAAACTTACCATTCAAATAGCTTTTAGCATGTCATTGGTTGTTTAAATTATTTGATTGATTGAACTTTTTATTGCAATTATTGCATTCGTATGGCTTTTCTCCGCTATGAGTTCGCATGTCACTCTTTAAATTACCTACTTGAAACCGCAAACTTTTTATTGCACTCATGGCATTAGTACGGCTTTTCTTCACTATGAAGTCCCGCTGTGCGTAAAAGTTTCCTAATTTGGTACACTTTGCTTTCTTATCGCTGACTTCGCATGTGAGTTTTTTAATAACCCAAAAAATTGTTTTTCTCTACGTCAAGACCTTTAAAAAAGTGCTCAGCCACCAGGCATAGTAATATCATTATGTTACTGTCAGTTGTCACTGCTGTCAGCCATATTGTATTAGAAGAACAATATTATTATTTGTCTTTAGTTGCGAGTGGCGCGCCATCTAGCGGCGTTAATGACATCAGTCAGTCAGTCAGTCAGGCAGTCAGTCAGTCAGTCAGTCAGTCAGTGAGTCAGTGTTCAAGACAAATATTATATAGATACTGTATTGAAGGCTTGCTTGGTGTGTAGGTTCAATGGGGTGTGCCTACCTGCTGTCAGCCCTTACAGAAATTACCCATTGAAATTCATTCCATGAAAACTCTCACGTAAATGGGTATATAAGTAGGTACATAAAATGCTCATATATTTTCCATATCCAGTTCGTACTACAGCCTGATTCCTAATTTATTCAACAGATAGCGTATCATTAGGATCACTGATAAAGATTTATGTGCTTGACTGGAAGATAATGAAGATTTTGACAAAAATATATGATTACCGCGTAGGTAACCTAAATCAAGAACTATAATCTACACAAAATTGACAACAAATCTGGTGCGATACCTGTATGGGGAATGTATGTATTTATTTCTCCAAAACACGAGTTCTTACTCACATTGGAGAGCAATCATTTAATGATTTGTGTTGCCTTAATTTTGTAAATTGTAAATTGCCATATATTTGTAAACTATTTTTTTTTCTGTGAAATAAAGAATTTTTATTATTATGTATTTATTTATTTTATTAAACAAATATACAAACAGTGATAATAATTCAAACAAAAATAGCATGGACATCAAAAACACCAGTAAAGTATATACGTAGACATTAACAGTAAATAAATGTATACCTATGTGAAATAAAAGAACTCTCCGCGCCGCCTACCCGTACGAAGCGATACCACGGGTATTGCTTCGTACGGGTAGGCGACAGTAGTTGATCCCTCGTTACGTTTTTGTGAGTTTTAATGAAATCCTCTATAAATAAATTAATAATCTACCTTAATTGAACTTTAAAATCTTATAATATAAATGAAAGCCGAGTGAGTGTGAACACTTATAACTAGAGATGGGATATATTTTTAATAGTGACACTGATTTACAATATATCTCAATTTTTTGTTTGTAATTAAATAATATGATGTGATGTAATAGAATATAACCATCTTCTTCTTCTTCTTCTTCCTAGCCTTCCCTCCACTGCTGGATGTAGGCCTCTTCCATTTGTCTCCACTTCTCTCTATCCTGGGCCGATTCAACCCATTTTTTCCCGGCGACCGCAACAATATCGTCGGCCCACCTCTTTTGTGGCCGACCGACTCCCCTTTTATTTTCCCACGGTCTCCACTTTAAGACTCTGGGAGTCCATCTCGAGATTGGCTGTCTGGCTACGTGTCCTGCCCATTGCCACTTCAATTTTGCAATCTGATCCATAATGTCGGCGACTTTTGTTCGGCGTCTGATTTCTATATTTGTGATATGCCCAACATTTGTCGCTCCATGGATCGTTGCGCGCATTTCATTTTGTGGACAGTATTTATGGTCAGGGACATTGTTTCTAAACCATATGTCATCACAGGCAGGATGCACGCTTCGTAGGCTTTTCTTTTTAAATTAATGGGGATATCCTTATAATAATGGGAATATAACCATACGATAAATAGCTGATAAAAATATTACATAAATAAAAATAACGCCTATAACGTTGTTAATATTTAACGATATTAATTATAAATAATAGTTGAATAAAAATAATAGGCAGGTAAATAATAGCCACCCCTATTATTTATATGACAGGAAATATTAGTTGAATGAAAATATTATACTGAATGGAATAGTTAAAACGACCTTTCCAGATACCAAATTTTGGAGATGACCTTTTTTAGGAAAAAGTCAACTTTCCAGATACCAAATTTTGGAAATAACCTTTTTTTTGTTTTTAGGAAAAGTCAACTTTCCAGATACCAAACTTTGGAAATAACCTTTTTTTTATTTTTAGGAAAAAATTCAACATTCCAGATACCAAACTTTGGAAATGACCTTTTTTGTTTAAGGAAAAGGTAACTTTCCATTAATATTAACGTTATTTTCAATTAGCGAAATTGTTATAACGTTTTTGAATTTAAGCCGTTAGTTTAGTCCCACCTCTACTTATAACTCGAGATCGCCTGAACAGATTCTTCTCCGCTCCGGATAACAGAATAACTAATGAAAGTTGAAAAAAAATGGATGAGAAATGATATATATTGATAATATAATATTACAGTTAGTATAGAACGGATTTTCTGCGACGCTACCGCCATCTATGGAAAATTATTTTAATTTTATTTATTTATTTAACTAAACAAATATACAAACAGTGATATTATTACAAACAATTACACAAATAGTATGGACAACAAAAACACCAGTAAAGTATATATCTAGTAGACATTTACAGTGAGGAGGTTAAAACTAAGACAAACAACAGAAAAAAGAATAAAAAAATACTTATGTAACAATATGTGCAGGCTCAGCTGGGAATAATGGGAAGAAGGAACAGAGTGAGGGATAGGAATAAGGGACAAGCAAGAAGCAGGAAGATAAGAAGTTTTGCCTGAAAACCGTAAGAGAAGAGTTATTCAGGTCTATATTGTTAAAAAATGAATTGTAAGTGCCCGTAGAACGGTTTAAGAATGAGTTCTGTGCATAATTAGTTCCGCATCTTGGCATCCCAAATGTGGCTTGAGATCGTAAGGATCTCACAGGACATCGAAAACATATATCCCCGAGAAGATGGCTTGAGTCAACCAACCCGTTAACCAGTTAAAATAAGTAGCACATGTCAGTAACAGTCCGTCTGTTCTCCTAAGTCATCTTGTGGTAGTATGCAGACTGCAAGATATTATTGAAACTGACCATACAATTGTAATTAAGATGTCTCAGCAATTTGTTCTGGACCCGTTCTAACTCCAGGATGCTGCGAACGTACGTTTGGTATAGAGTTTTAATAGTCTTAGTGGATTTAAATGGTTTCGACGTACTCAAGACGAAATTCAGACATCTGAGCCCCACTTCTCTGTTTTATCGAAAGGTAGTCACGGTAGCAAAGTGAGTATTACACGATACATTTTGTATGAGAAACGTGTATAGCGCCGCCACAGATGTATTTCTAGAAACAAATGCGATTCTCGCATTCGATACGTATAGACGTTTTTCATACAAAATATATTGTGTAATACTCACTTTACACCGTGACTACCTTCCGATAAAATAGAGAAGAGGGGTACTGAAGGCTCTATCAACGACACCATCAATATGGAGTTTGAATGTCATTTTTCATCAACATCATAATTGTTCACCTGACAACTATTAAACTTAAAATTATTGATACGTACGAAGATTTTTGATGGTACTTTTTTCAAGCTTTCAGAAATATTTTTTTTACATTCAAACATATTTTAAACCTATTTTTGTACCTATAAATTACAAATTAAGAATCAATATTCATAGTAAGGACTACAAGACAACGTCTGTCGGGAAAGCTAGTATTGGATAAAATAATATAATGTCTAGCTATCTATAGTGTCTTAAAATTCTTAAAGGTCTTATTATGACCGTTAATGGATTAAATAAATAAATATATTGAGCTAAAAATTTTATTGGCTTGAATTGCTGACTATTTCCCGGGATTATGTAGATGAGATTATATCGAGTGGATAAAATCTTGTGCTGTGTAATCTCGCTTGTATGAAGCAGAGGACAATATTAGCTTGAGTTTTGGATCAGCTCCAAGTGGAAACCTCTAAATATGTCGAATTTGGAATGAGCCTCTTAATAATATACCAACTTATCTGAAAACATGGCCTTAGTAAACAAAAATTATAATAGCCTACAAGAGATTTTATGTACTGAAAACATAATAATATAGTGTGGTGAGTGGTGACCATACTTACAAGATCGCCACCAATATTCAGAATGCCTAGATGTAGTACTAACTACGCTCAAAGTTCATTTTTTTTTTCAAATATCATGTACAAATTTTAAAACTCTTTTTAAGGATGTCAACTTATACAATTCTTCCCAGTAGGTTTTTAAAAGGTCTGTGATTGAATATTTGCTATCACATTGAGAGTCCGACCAGTGCGAGAAAACCTACTTGAGATTGCTCCTACTCTTTCTCAGAACAAGCAGAAACATTGTAATATCCTATCCTCTTTCCCCTTTCCCAGTATCTTAGCCGAGTACTTAAATGTATACTTCACTGGTGTATGTTTCGTAATGTATGTACTGTCTTATTTTTGTATCAATTTCACTGTCTGTATATTAATGTTAAAATAAAATAAATAAAATAATAATTTATATATTCTTTACTTGGTCATGATTTGGAGGTAGCAGGACCTTATCCTCTAATTGGCGAAAGTTGATAGCTTAAAGTGGTCACACTCGACCAACTTTCAAAGAGCTGTTAAGATGTTGAAGAAGTTCCTGATGTTGCGGTTCATATTGAAATTTGTTTTAATGACTTTTAGTGAATACAAATACACTCCTTGACTCTTTCACAGTAAGCTACTTAAAGCTTGTGTCGTGAAAGAGGAAGATGGTCGACATCTGGGATCGAACCACGAGGTCCGCACCAAACAGTACGAAAGCCGGCGCTGTAACCGCCAGTCTACCAACCACTTCAATTTTTAAATTATGCTCCAACAAGATTTCTTTAAAAAAAATCATGACTTTATCGAAACTGACCCTTCATTTATAATTAAGATATCTATGAATATGAAAGAATTTTGCCCAATAGGATGTTTTTTTTCCATTTTGTGCCACTAGAGGCGCCCTTGCTAATCCGGTGTATTGTCAAATTCAGTGTTGCCAAAGGGGGCGATTTACTGCCATTTGGGCTATTTGGAACGAGAATGTGGCCACTTGGGTTACTTCCCTTTTAGCGAATTTTCACCTTTCGGATACTAAATGACCTTTTTTTAGTGAACTCCCACCTCTCTTCGTATACTAAAATTTTCGGAATGACCGCATACCAAATTTTCAGTTGGGCTACTTTGCGTTTGAAAAACGGCGTTGGCAACACTGGTCAAATTAACGTTTATAACCTCAACCATATGTTTAGAATAATCATTGTACATTTATTTTTACATAGGTACTATTACAAATAAAATAATTATTTATCTTATTTTACTTTTTATATACCTACCTAAATACAAATGAAAAAATACCGTATCAAAAAACAATAAAACAAGAAGATACAGAACAGCACCACTGAGACTTATTCTCAAAGAACAGTACTGCAAATCTACCCTTGAAGACAAATACATACCTAGTGCTTTTGTTTGTGTGTAGTGTAAAAGGACACACTATGGTTTACCTCCTAGAAAAGGCCATTTTTGCAATCATCAATAATTAAAACGTTAAATTGAGAAAACAAAAAAGAGAGGAGATATATTAGCATAATATTCATCAGTCAATACTAGATGGTATGTTTGACAGCTGTCATAATTTGACAATAGCCGGTCTTTTTATATACCTACCTAAATACAAATGAAAAAATACCGTATCAAAAAACAATAAAACAAGAAGATACAGAACAGCACCACTGAGACTTATTCTCAAAGAACAGTACTGCAAATCTACCCTTGAAGACAAATACATACCTAGTGCTTTTGTTTGTGTGTAGTGTAAAAGGACACACTATGGTTTACCTCCTAGAAAAGGCCATTTTTGCAATCATCAATAATTAAAACGTTAAATTGAGAAAACAAAAAAGAGAGGAGATATATTAGCATAATATTCATCAGTCAATGCTAGATGGTATGTTTGACAGCTGTCATAATTTGACAATAGACCGGATTAGAAGCGCTGCCACCTAATGTGTCTTGTCGGAAGCTCCCCAGAAAACCTCCCATTAAAGATGTGTTAAATTCGCTTATCACACACATTAACATCTAAATGACAAACGTTTTTATTGGACGGAAACGCATGGACCCGTTTTTAATTGCTATTTCTTAAGCGTCTGGCAGTTTTTTTTATCTGATTAGCTACTATATTCTGATTCCTTCCTGACGATACGTGCTGTAGCTTTTTCAATTTTGTATTCATTTCAGTTATCTGCATTATAGACAGCATCTGTCAAATAAGAGTGATAGTTTTTGAAGGCGCCAACTTTGTAGAAGACAGTTAGGTATTTACAAATAAAAGAAGGTTCCACTTCTTATGGAAACAATTATGAACAGTTTTGGTCAATTATTAGTGTCAGATTTATCAACCAATAAACGCCATAAGTATATTTTAACATAATGTTTCAAAAAAATAAATTCGTATTCAGAACTATACAAAAAAACCATACCGACGTATGTTTTTCATAAATATTAAATATTGTTACAGCAAAAGTTTCGTTAAACAAAAAATACATATTTTTATGTTCCATTTCTACACTCTTGTAAATAATAACTCGTATGTAGCTAGCTAAACATACAAAGAAATTAACATAAATATGAAACAAAAAAATACAGAGTCTTTGTACATAAAATATATGAATCGTGTGTTAATTTTCGCTCTTTTAAAATTGGGCTAAGTGCAATTTTCCACAATATTGCTTTTTGGATATTAAAATACAATATAATCGAATTCAAACATCTTGGTGGATAATACACAGTATTGATCAAATTTGCACTTCAGCCGAACTTTTGGAGTGATTTTAAATGTACACATGATTCATATTTTATGTGCCACGGCGATACGTTTAGCGTTTAGACAACACATGTACGCCTACCCACCGAAAAGCGATGTTGGGCTTTTTCTCTCAAATACTTACATAGTATCATCTGGTGTAGCCTCCGGACAAATTCGCTTATTCTCTATTCATGGAGACTGTGCAAAAAAAAAGATTTTCAAGTACAAAATAGACTTAACAAATTTTCAAGTGATCAACCTGTAGGGCTATTCTCGTAATCAATCGCTTTTAAAAGTCACTTAACGATAAGATTAAGACACGATCGCAAGCAGTCGTATTCACAAAACTATCGGAATCTAATCTTAAATCCTATCTTGAACTGGATCATTTTCATACTGATATTTCAAACATAACGAATTTTTAAGATATCTACTAGATATCTTGTTTTGTGAATACCAATCCGCCATTTTGTGATTGTCAATCAAGATAAGAGCGTATTAAGACCGCTACGAGAATAAGGGCACTGTTAAGTTAACAATGATGTCTTTGTTTTTACTGATTCCCTCTAGAATGTACAAATTCCGAAAACCATTAAAATATTATATTAATTTCCTACTGTTTATCTTCACATGAGTGAGGTTGCCGGCTAAGAATAGCACCTCTGCTCTTTTTGCTGGTTCTTCGAGCATCCTGTAAGAGGCAGGAAATCATCGAAAAATCTGATCGGGACCGCGAGGTTGACCACCTCGCGTCCTTAAATCTCAAGTGGTCAGAAAAGGCACAATGAGCCTCAGACGCCTTCGAGCGCAATGGAGAGCTCTTGTTGCCTCCCTATGCTCCTGAGTGGGGTTTAGGCCTCCCGTATTGTGGGTTGGTCTGGGGGGATCCGCGGCGGACTTTGTTTGTGTGGGGCCGGCTTTTCGGTTTGATTACTTCGATCGGGCTGGATGGTCGGTTTCGCGTGGATCGGGTTTGCTGCGGATTGGTCTCCTCCGGGCTGGCTTGCGTTGTGCGGGGGGCCTTAAAGGGAGTATGTATGTATGTATGTATCTTCACATAGACGAGCATCATATCATTCAAAACCATAGTTTCTTTGTTCGATGGTTCCTTCAAATCGGAGCTGACAGATTTAGATTAGGTGTACCGGACCGTGAGGTTGACCACCTCACGTTCTTATTCTAATATCTCAACCGGTCAGGAAAGGCCCGAGAAATAAGTCTCATAAAAATGTGATATTAAGTACCTAGTGGTGGTTTGCAGAGCTTTTGTAGGTCTGAAAGGTTTATTGATGCAAGAACGTGTTATAAAGAATGATGAAGATATTAACTGATAGTTTTGAACGATGCCATTGTAGGCTGTGGCAGGCTGCTACCGGGTGTCGACATCATGAAGAAACACTATTGGTGGATAATGTCGTCATACGAAACATGACCGCTATAGAAATAAGACGCCTAGAGCCCATCAAGGGTGGTTTAAGGCAGTTGATGTCCTCACTCCTGTAACGGTGCAAGATAGCAAAGGAGAGCTCCTGTCGCCTTCCTAAACCACTAAATGAGCTTTTGAAGGGAGAATGTATGTACATAGGTATACGCTAATGACATGTTTTCAGCTGCGCAAGATTGAGCGAGAAAATAAACGCATGAATCAAGTGTGCAAATTTATTTTTTTCCACGTAAACTTGTATTCAATTTAGACGAAAAACCAAATTTATAAAAAAAGTCTTTCACCGCTTTTTGTAAACAAGAATACAATATGTTAATTCGCTTTAACCTTATCTCATGCGCAAAAAATATAAGTACAGAATTAATTTAATAAAATAATCAAGTCAAGTATTTCATTTAATTCATAGACCGCTTCCTCATTCCATCGGACAACCTTGGGAAGCAACAAAATACAAAAAAAAAATCTTGGCACGGGTTTTCAAGAGCCATTAAATACTGTCTTGTTATTTTTTTGGCATTTATTACCTACTTTAATAGTCTGGAAATCTCAACTATAGTAGCAGTTTTGTTTTTGGCAATATTAGGAGATTTTTGTAACGAATAATATTTATTTCTGGCAGACGTCTGAATTTGTATACTTAATGATAAATTAATTCCGTACCTGATAGCCAAATTGTCTTAGCTCCATTTTAGGATAAAATTACTGTGTAAATGTTCAATGTGTTTAATATGTGTATTCGCACCTATACGCCCTATTTGAGCCAATAAGTGAGTTGACACAAGTTGGCTCTTAGCTTTAGTTGGTTTGAAGAGCACATATTTTGTCAATCGGCCCAAATATCAAATAACTCCGGCGCCGGCGGGTACCTACAAGGTGTTAACCAAACATTGTTATTTTGTTTTATTGTATTGTGTCTTTTGCATTTCATATAGCAATGTTCTCACTGTTCAGCGTTATGGGTGTAAACCTATTATGCTGGGTGGTGGTGTTTTTAACATGTACCTAAATAAATAAATAAAACTCGCAGTTATGTAAAATGCCAATTATTGAGCCCAGATACTAAAAAACCTCCTCATAAAAGAAATCGCTTGAAAATATTCTGGGATTAGGTAGGAACCAAAAATATCTATTCACACTATACGATATATACCATAATGTTGAGGTTGGTTGGCAAATGTTTTAAAGGTATCGAATGGCAACTAGTTGGGAATAGCGCCGTTTTTTCTCCTACCAGGGTTCATAAAATTGGAAGGATCATTATGTGATCCCTGTTTCTCAAAGTTCTTTGTCTTATGTTACTCGAAATTTTCTTATTATTCAGCGAAGGCTGGTGTGATTTCACCCAATTCTACAGCGATCCCAATTTGTACAATTAAACGTGACCGACAGCTACCAACCTACTACCAAAACAAGTTTTTTTTTATATCAGGTAAAGATCGGGGCGTTTATTATATAAACTATCTGACTCGTCCGTCGACCTACGACACGAATTGAATACAGTCTACGAGATAAAAACTAAATTAAATTTAGCTCATAATTTAATGCATCATCACATGTAATACGTATATTGTTGATCCGGTTATGGGGATAAAGTTCGACGGTCCATAAGTTTGTAATAAAAACATTTCTCTTTAGTTGCGCACCTTTAAAAAAATTCAAGAGATGGCGGTGTAGTAGGAAAAGAGTCATAAACGAAAAATGTTCCTTTGTTGCTAGAACAGACTCCGTTCAAACCAAATTTTACCATATTATGGGAAAATTGAGGGGAAAACTGTGTTAAGTATATTTTGATATTATCCGAGTTTCGTTTTCGAGAATGATCCATAAAACAAAACATACCTACATAACTTATGAATAACATTCCCTCATTCTAAGAAAGAAAATTTCTTGTGGGTTCATGTAAACGAATTATTGCCTTCAATGATACAGTATGCTATTTATTTTCTTTGTACAAATTTGAGAATTCTGGAAAAGGCAAAATATGTGCTACGGTAAACCTTATAAAGATAGACGACCGACCTTTTTTCTTTTTATAAAAAAACCCTGTATGAATAACTCAAGTTTAAGTTAATTGGAAACGATGTAACATTGGGACAGTTTGAACAATTTTTATTTTTGTCAAATGTTTATTTTAATTAATTTTTTAATGTCTTAAGTACGCTCAAAAAATGGAAAATACTCCCCAAAACTTTAAATTTCATCACCACGATATAAGCAATAATACTCTACTAAGGCTTGTTTAGCAAAGACTGGCGAAGCTGTCAAAGAACTTTGTTTGCATGAGTGTGAGGCTATACATATAACCGTCTCCCCTCTGATCTTAAATTGTCTAACTTTATACGTTTCCAGAGAGAGGTTAAAAGGTATCTTGTCGAAAATGCATTTTACTCCATTGATGACATGTTAGCAACATAATTTCTTATTTATTTATGTGGTGTCGTGTCATTTTATTAACATATTAACATTATTAATACTCTTCTCGACATTGTTCTTGTTACTACTGCAACTATAATATTGCATTGTCATATTATTATAATAGCTTATAGCTCTGTACATTGACGAGATGCCAAAGGGACCCTTTACACCCCTTTGGCATTGAATAACATTCATATTTATATT
This sequence comes from Mystacides longicornis, assembly GCA_963576905.1. NCBI lineage: Eukaryota > Metazoa > Arthropoda > Insecta > Trichoptera > Leptoceridae > Mystacides > Mystacides longicornis. Next base: position 6,254,420 of record OY756434.1, read on the forward strand.
TTGTCAATTTTTTTCATATACCTACTGTACTAATTTTGAATAGTGATGTTCTCCTGTTTTTTATATTGTGAACTGAATATTTTTAATGAACCCGAGTGCCTCGCAGAGGGCCTTTGGGGATGAATAAAGATAAAGATAATTTGTGAATCGGGTAGTTGCCGTTCGAAAAAGTGATTTTCGATTGATTGTTTTTCAAATAATTTTCATGTAACCAAGATATGACACTAAAAATACGTCACCAAGACCTTTTCCTTTTACTGTATTTAATTGGTTGATCCTCGCAAAGTTAAGACATCCTTTAAACGCGCCGTCTATTAGGCACTCTCCATATGTCGTTCATTGCTTATTCTCATTGTCTAGGAAATGTTTATTTATAATCAAGCCATAAAACTCCATCTCATCCAGCCAGCTTGCTGCATTGTTTTCTGACGCCAAGTTCGTCTGATAAAAGCAATAATATTTTATGGGATTTTTTTATGTATAGTGTCAAGTACTCAAACGCAACGTTTGTACGAGCCAAACACTTACAAAATAGACAGTACTTAAACGTTTTTATAATATACTCAACTAGCTTTCCGTACAGACGTTGTCCTGTGATCTTACTATGAATATTGAATAAGAATTTCATTAGAATGATAAAAATTACTTTTGATACATCAAATGTTTGAAACGGCATATTTCCCATCCGAATTTTAATTGATTGCACCAACTATTAAACGACTGACTGTGTCAAACGACAATATGATTGCAAAATTAGATTTATTCACATTTCGCGTTTTGTTAACAAATTAGAAAAAAGCTTGAAAAAATCCATCAAAAATTGCGTGCCAATATTTTTAATATTATCAATGGTGATAAAACATTTGTTTCTATAGAATTTTTCACAGATGGCGGGGTTGTTTCGAAATTCGTTCCATACTTACTTTAATATTATATTTTTTGTTAATCATTTTTCGAATTTTTAATAATTATTATATTATCCGGAGCGGAGAAGAATCCAATAAACCTTGTATTTTGTTTGGGTTCATGTTTTATCCAATAAACATACAATTTTAAAAATTCATTCAGTCGATCTCGAGTGTTAAAAATTGGAGTAATTCAATAAGTGTTCGCACTAACCCGACTTTTTTTTATATTATAGACTATCTTGCCCGACAGACTTTGTCCTGTGAACAGTGTGAACTCTATGGTCTTAACCATTTTTCATTGTGTACTGCGCCTCCAGAAACATAAATACAGTAATAAAATAATAGCATTAACATATTAATTCTAAAACTTCCATATTTCATTCGTATTCAAAGCGCAGACGGAATCAACGCGAGAATATTATATGCGCACATTTTGGTTGAATTTGTATGAAAAATTTCTAAAACGCCCGAAACGGCGTATAAGTGAAGTGGGCTACTATGAGTGGCAATTACGTACGTAGAAGACAATAATTTTATTGTTAGCTTTTTTCAAAGATGTCGTCGCATGATATTCGTTCCATACTAAATTTAATATAATATTTTATATCATTTCTTATCCATTTTTCAATGTTTTTTTTTATTAATATGAAAAATAAAATTAAACAATTTAAAAACATAATATAATTTTTTTTAACAACAATATTCTCTCATAAAGCATAGAGCTTGTGTTGAGAGAGTGTTTTGACTAACTTGATTTGTATGTCACATTATTGAGCTTATAAAAACTTTGATACTTACATACAATACACATTCATACATACATCTCCGTGGCATCCATACTTCAAACAGTCATGTCACATTATTGAGCTTATAAAAACTTTAATACTCACATACATATACATATTCATACATACCTACATACTTCCACATTCATACATATTATATAGGTACACATACAATGACACCCCCATTTAGGAAAACAGTTTTGAAGAACTAATACATGTCAAATTCAAAACCACATATGAACATTAGGTACTCTCCCATTAAACCCCCACCGTTTTATTAGTTATTCTGTTATCCGGAACGGAGAAGAATCCAATAAATCACACTTTGGAAGAATCTGTTTAGCCAATCTCGAGTTATAAGTGTTCGCACTAACCCGACTTTAATTTATATTAGAGATAAATGTCATTGTTCAGAATAACATCATGCATATTTTTAAATTAAGGCGCTCAATATCTTTACAATGGGTGACTTTGAATAAAACACACAACTTCTTGCAGTAAATCTTATTTTTTATGGTTTTCAAAATCTCACTTGGTTTAATTGACAATAGACATTAAAAAGTTTATTCGTCGTTGCATAATTAAAATGACACATGTGTCAAATTTTTCGAAAGTTGAATGAAGTATACCGTTTGAAAGAGAAAATGAAACTGAATCGAATGGTAGGTACCTATACTTCATTCGATTTTCGAAAAAATTGTCACATGTGTCATTTTAAATTATACCACTCCTAAGTGGTATAATAGACTTAAAATCATCGACTGCTTCTTCAATGGACTGAAATCTTTGACCAAGGAAACTTTTCTTGGATACATTCATTTTATTTTCTATCGAGTAAAGGCGCCTACCCAAAGTGAACTATAGCAGTAGTTAGGCTGAATTTCCACGACAACGCGTACTCGTATTTTGCCGCATGGTATACGATCGCTTACAGTTGCACATACAACACAATGAGACTACGTGCAACCACCCTGTCAACGAGAGAATATTAACCCAAAGAAAGATGTTTAAACTAACGCCTCTGTGTTAAAATTTAACTTATAAACATTCTCACCAAATTTGCGATGCAAGAAGGTACCTACATGCAACCACCCTGTCAACGAGAGAATATTAACCCAAAGAAAGACGTTTAAACTAACGCCTCGGTGTCAAAATGTTAACTTATAATAAATTAATACATTCTCACCAAATTTGCGATGCTAGAACTTTAGGTACCTACCTACATGCAACCACCCTGGCTACGAGATAATATTAACCCAAAGAAAGATGTGTAAACTAACGCCTCGGTGTTAAAATTTAACTTATAAACATTCTCACCAAATTTGCGATGCTAGAACTTTAGGTACCTACCTACATGCAACCACCCTGGCTACGAGATAATATTAACCCAAAGAAAGATGTGTAAACTAACGCCTCGGTGTTAAAATTTAACTTATAAACATTCTCACCAAATTTGCGATGCAAGAAGGTACCTACATGCAACCACCCTGTCAACGAGAGAATATTAACCCAAAGAAAGACGTTTAAACTAACGCCTCGGTGTCAAAATGTTAACTTATAATAAATTAATACATTCTCACCAAATTTGCGATGCTAGAACTTTAGGTACCTACCTACATGCAACCACCCTGGCTACGAGATAATATTAACCCAAAGAAAGATGTGTAAACTAACGCCTCGGTGTTAAAAGTTAACTTATAATAAATTAATACCTACATTGTAACCAAATTTGCGATGCAAGAAGGTACCTACATGCAACCACCCTGTCAACGAGAGAATATTAACCCAAAAAAAGACGTTTAAACTAGCCTCGGTGTTAAAATGTTAACTTATAATAAATTAATACATTCTCACCAAATTTGCGATGCAAGAAGGTACCTACCTGCAACCACCCTGTCAACGAGAGAATATTAACCCAAACAAAGACGTTTAAACTAACGCCTCGATGTTAAAATGTTAACTTATAATAAATTAATACATTCTCACCAAATTTGCGATGCAAGAAGGTACCTACCTGCAACCACCCTGTCAACGAGAGAATATTAACCCAAACAAAGACGTTTAAACTAACGCCTCGATGTTAAAATGTTAACTTATAATAAATTAATACATTCTCACCAAATTTGCGATGCAAGAAGGTACCTACCTGCAACCACCCTGTCAACGAGAGAATATTAACCCAAACAAAGACGTTTAAACTAACGCCTCGATGTTAAAATGTTAACTTATAATAAATTAATACATTCTCACCAAATTTGCGATGCAAGAAGGTACCTACCTGCAACCACCCTGTCAACGAGAGAATATTAACCCAAACAAAGACGTTTAAACTAACGCCTCGATGTTAAAATGTTAACTTATAATAAATTAATACATTCTCACCAAATTTGCGATGCTTGAACTTTAGGTACCTACCTACATGCAACCACCCTGGCTACGAGATAATATTAACCCAAAGAAAGATGTGTAAACTAACGTCTCGGTATTTAAAAGATAACTAATAAAGAAAATTCGATTTTAAATTTCTTTACGTCATGAACATTTATGTAGAAACAAGGCACATACTTACAGCCGTGCGTCGTCGGTTACGTGTCAAATCCTAAATCAATGTGAAGACGAGCGACGAAGCCCGTCATTTGGTGACGGGAACCCCTGGTATACCTAAAAATATTGCCCAGGTCCGCAACATGACAAGCTTAACAATAAAGAGAAAATTCATACAACTAAGATCTGCCAACATTTTGAAATTCAGACATTTCACAATATAAAATACTTAAATAATAAAATATAAAACTATAAGGCATCTGAATCTAAAAGAGGCTTCTGTTATGAATAAGGGATGTGATAATTTGCTATTGTGAAGCCTTTATTATTCCCGCAATAGATAATGGAACGTCACGGGGTGGGCTTTGCAAAGGGAGGCTCTCAAAGTGCGAAGACATTAATATTAAAAAAGGGTAAAATGATTTGTGCCTGAAATTTTAATTAGGGGAAAATTGGAGTTTCTTTTTAAAACCGGCTTTTATATTATATATTTATAAACGTTGTTAAATGGAATATAATTAAATTTAAGATAATAAATAATTTTCATAATTTTAAGAAATCGTTTTCAAACGGTATCGCATTTTCATTTCGATTATTTATTAATTAAACTAAGTAGGTACATGGCAGACATTTTTTTACATTTAGAAATATTTCAGCTAGCTGATACCTCTCTCACTTTACATCTTCAAAATATCTCTTATACTATGAATAGCCTATCTTTTTTTAAGGTTTCTTTAAAACTTTGTAAAACTTTGTAAAAGTGCTGTGAGGGTATAAGAAAATAAATACATTACTGCAAATGTCAAAATCCACGTCGGTTTATGGTCTATATTTTTGGGTATGTACTTTTTTTTAATTTCCTACAATTCCACCCACAATTGAGTAATTTACGGAGGTAACATACAGTAAATTTAGACACTTAACCATACAAGTAAATTAAACCTTTTTATTATTCAGTTCGAAAACTTTTGTAATGCATGTGTTGATTTCAAAAGAGTTTTGGGATAGGAAATAAAGTTGGGAAAGTAATTTTGAAACTTATTGAGGTAGATGTTATCAATACGTGGTAAATTAAACAAAATATGGTCAACTGTTTCATTTTCTAGCACACAAGTATACAAAGAAGAATCAAAAACTGTAGAGATTCAAAGCCCCGCCACAGTGCCCAATTCGTAATCGACACACACAATTTTGATAAGAGATTTCCAAATAATCACAGTTTTCTGGGTAAAGTTGGTTTTACTTACTGATTTATAGTGACCAGCCTGTGTACTAGCAATCCACGTGTCTTCCCATTCTTTTCTGAAGATACATTTGAGGACTTATGATTGGTCCTTTGGAGTGAGTGATGCTAAAGGGGTAGGAATACCTGTAAGGCGTGCTGCTTTAGCCAATTCGTTTTCCTTTTCGTTTCCTTTGATGCCAATATGAGATGCGGGGTAACTATGTACTTAGCAGTAAACTACAACTAGGGATTACAATCCGGAAAACCGGATCCGGTATTCCGGCGGATCTGGTATCAAAATGCTCATATCGGATCCGCCAAAAATTGACGGATCCGGAGATCGGGTCCGGTTTATCATATTTAGGGATTTTTCGACACAGACCGGACTCGAATCCGTATCCCTAGCAATTCCACAGGATTGTTCTAGATACCCATAAGAGAAGAGGAGGCAAATGCGTCACACTGAGCGCAGTGTAATGCTGTTTTTGCCTCCCTGTGCCCAAAGTGGGGTTAGGAATGTTGACTGATCGTATTGATAGCATTGACAATCCAATGAAAAGTCATCTCGTAGAAAAATGGCGTGAGCATGAAGTAATAATTAGCCAACGATAAATATATTAACCTATTTAAAAGCAAAACTATTATGATTGTTTTTTTTTTTTTTTATTATTAATTAGGCATTCCACCCTCAAAGAGTGATTTGTGCCATATTATGATTGTTATCTGGTATACATTAGATTGTGTGTGCAGTTATATTCAAGGATAAAACTGAAATAATTTCTCAAACATTTATTCTCGATATAGGAGTGTCTCTGAATATTTCCGGTTATAGGTATTACTTCTAGGACGCGGATGTCTAACTGCACATCCATCTCTTTAGTGCTCGTCCAAGGGTATTTTGGTTGATGTGATTTCATCCTCTTATAATTACCAGAATCACCGGATCCGTTTTGTTGACGTGATCATTCCAGTAACGCCTTCTATTGCTTTGCTATACCCCATTGCCTGCCGTTCTCGATATCGCAAAAGCTCCGAATTCGGAGTTTCTAACTCTACCTCGAATGGTTTATTCCACAATGGGTTGGAGAGTTTTCAAGAATCTTTCTTTGCCGTGGTGTCGGTTCTCTGAGAATCTTTCTTTTCAAATCATGATCAATCAAGCAGGTTAAATAAATATTTTCGTTAAATTTGAATTTGACTTTCATAATACGTAATCTAATTTGTAATTTTTTTTCTTTTGAAACTATTTTTTTACAGTTTTTACCATTTAAAAGTAGTCATACCATTATAAAATTACTTTCGTATATGTGCTGTTTTATTTTTAGCCTTCATTATTGTTAAAAATGTCAATTAATCAAGATTATTTCAATCCGGTCGGATCCGATCGGATCCGGCCGGATTGACGAAAATCCGGTTGGATCCGGCCGGATTCAAAATGAGACCGGATTGCAATCCCTAACTACTACGTAATGCTTTTTACTGGGAAGGTTCTATTCAAAAATTTGCCGCGGGTCTAAATACTATACATAGTTACGATACAGATCATCGCATTTATACCTACCTCATTCTGACAGAGAATCAAGCAAACCAGAATTAAATATTAGACAAAGTGTTTGATCTTCTGGTTAAAAGTGTGATGACTGCAAGATTTTGATTTTGACAGAATATCATGTGAATTAATTAGAACAATCTTATACTAGCTTATACCCGTCTTGCTTTACGTTTTTGATTCCGATTGTCAGGCTTGATCGGTAGGTAATTAAACAGGTTCTAGTCTAGCTTCCCATTGCTTAACAGACCTCTATAACTGACATACCTAAGCACAGAAAAAGAAGAATGACACTTTCACAATTCATAAAAAGAGAGAAGAATGACACTTTTAATGTTTTTTTTAAAAAAGAAAGAAGAAAAATTATACTCACATGAAAAAAAACTGCATGTATAATAATGTTACATCTCACGCTTTATTAAATTTCACTGTTCAATCGAACCTACCTACATAATATTATGCTAGTTTTACTTAGCCTGCAGCTGTTTTGCCGACCTCAAATAATATTATACGAACCTACCTAGATAATTTGTAAGTTTTACTCACTCTCTATGGTTTGAATCTTAGCTACATCCCTCTATGTGTAGAATGGTACAAATTTTAGGTGATTGACTAATGATGAAGGCAGCTGTTTTACCGACCTACATAATTTGCAAGCTTTACTCTCTCTATGGTTTGAATCTTAGCTACATTCCCTACACCCTCTATGTGTGATAAAGGCAGCTGTTTTACCGATCTCAAATGTCACTAAAATATGTCAAACTTTAACGTTTACCAAGATTCCATTCAACGTTTACATTAGTAATTTTGTTTCCAAAAGATGGCTTACTGTCTGAAAAATTTGTATGAAGATCCTAAAAATATTGAGTTTTTTAAATAGCTCTAAATATATTAAAGTTAATGCAGCAAATTGTATTTAAGAACCTTCTCCGGCATTTTGGACGGCTCTGCGCAGATTCATATCTGACGTAGCATTTGTATTTTGAGCGTGATGCTCCGACATACGATAAAAAGCAAATATACAAACATTTCTGAATTATTATGTAGATGAAAATGATTTGATTCACAAAGTGAGGCTATTAACAACAAAGTTTCTTACAAGTTAGTGATCTTAAAACAATATTGTAAGATTTTGCGGTGAAACTTTGACGTGTGAAATGAATATAGGGTCTCATCGATGTGACATTAGCGTGGGGGTGAAAACAACCCCGTGGCAGATCATGACGTGATCACATACCGGAACACGACGAACGAGCGTGGAATATCTAATAAATAATATAAGGTACTATCGAACAGAATCATCCTACATACTAAAAATTATACAGGGTGCTTGGTAGAACGCTAGACAAACTGGTATGCATATTGCATCTATCTTATAATATAAATGACAGTCGGGTTAGTGCGAACACTTATAACTCGAGATCGGCTAAACAGATATTCTTTCGATGTTTGATTTATTGGATTCTTCTCCGCTCCGGATAACATAATAACTAATAATAAGTTGAAAAATGGATAAGAAATAATATAATATTAAAGTATGGAACGGATTTCCTGCGATACCATAACGACAAAATTATTGTTTACTGCAGCACCTGATGGTAGTTCCCTTTCATTCATCCCTCTCTTGCAGTAGCCCATCTCACTTACTTCACCGTTTCCAGCGTTTTAGAAGATTTTCGTATGAAGTCAACAAGATTATCGGGCACTTTCAACTGTGCACATGCAGCATCGGTACTAAAATGTCTGCGCATATTATATTCTCGCGTTGTTCCCGCCTGAGCTAAGAATACATACGAATGAAATATGGATGTTTCTGAAATATTTTAAAGTTATTATTTTATTAGTTTAACTTAATTAATAATATAATAATTTATTTTTATTTCACTTTTTATTAATTAATTATGTATTTTAGTTTCTGGGGGCGCAGTGCACATAACGTATGCACATAACGGGCCGCTTCAGAATGGTTAGGACGAGCGGACAACGTCAGTCGGGAAAGGTAGTAAAGATATAAAATAAACTCCGGTTAGTTCGAACACTTATAGAGATCAGCTGAACAGATTTTTTATCATTTTTGGTTTATTAATTTCCTCTCTGCTTCTGATAACAGAACAACTAATAAAAATACGAGAAATGGAAAGCAAATAATATAAAATATAATATTAAAGTAAGTATGGAATGAATGTCGATACAATAACGCCATCTGTGAAAAATTCGATAGAAACACAATTTACTTGATGTTAAAAAAATTGGCACGTAAATTTTGTTATTATTAAACGTGAAAAGTGAATAAATCTTATATTTAAAACAAAGTGTCGTTTAACACAAACTGACAGTTCTTTGATAGTTGAAGCGATTGACAGGATTAATTTTCAGAACATAGTATGTAAGTAGATCGCGTGCTCTCAACTATGAAAACTGCATTGCCAGTTTGTCTAATGTTCTACCAAATACCCTGTATTTAATTATATTTGCACGTTTGTAATGTATAATACTTAGTTAGGTATTAATTTTGATACTCGTATTGATCTCCGATAGATGATCATCTTCTTCTTGTCATGGTCGCTCATAATTTGACCTTTCCACGTTAGATCGAATCATCGGTCAGTGCGTGAAAGTCCTGCAGTCCCTTTTTAATGCGTAGGTATTATTGAATTATTAAAGTATGTAGGTACAAATTATATTCAACAATAAAATTTAAAGTAAGTGAGATTAATAAACACAATATTTCACCTCTCTCATTGTAAGGTCCATAGAAATATTCTGAATTAATTTTTTATTTATGACAAATTAGTATATTTAACATACCACCACCACCCATCTGCCGCCTCGAAGCAACCAACAGAGAGTGGACGAAGTATAGTCGGAATCAGTCACTGCCTTTGCATCAGGACGTCCCTATACCATTTAATCCCCGACTCCGCTCCAGGAGGCCGGCCCATGCTACTGCCTTTCAATTAATGGAGGGAGACTTCAATGGGCAATTTCAATGGGGGGAGGAATGGCGAGCCTCAAATAGAGATACTCGGGGCCTGATGCAGGAGGTGGGGCTGCCAATGCCTGGCTTCAGTCTCCCTAGACGTCAATGGGTGGCGTTGAATCGTATCCGCACGGGACATGGCCGATGTGGTCAGATGCTCTACAGATGGCAGATGCGTGAATCCCCTGCATGTGATTGTGGAGAACTTATACAGAGCATCCAACATATCGTGGAGACTTGCCCCCTGAGGGCGTTCCCTGGAACATACAATGAAATACACAATGCCACTCCTAATGCCTTGCAATGGCTTAATAACTTGGATGTTGCTCTTTAGTGTGTTTCCTGGATGCAGCAGTGAAACCTTTTCTTTTCTTTTATCTCTTGTCTTCTGACGAAGCCACCTCTGGGTGGCTGATGCCATACGATAATAATAATAGTATATTTAAATAATTCCAGCTTGAAAATATTTTCAGGATTTAATCTATTACGCGCAGCTTCATAAATAGGTATTCGGTAGATACAAACCCGAAGATTCTGTGTTTATGCTATGATTTGTTTTGTTTATGTTATTCAGTGTTCTTTTGGTGTCTCCAATTGATAACTAAATAAAAAAATGGTACTGCGCCACTAAACAATTGATTGCTGATGGGAAATCTAGCCGACGGGGGTGCAAGGTACCTACTTGCGAGATAGTGCACAAAAACCTTAATTATTATTTTTTAGACGTTTGATTGATCGAAAACTCTCTCGATAATATTTGACAAGAGTGAGTCCCGTTTTAAGCAGACAAGACACGAACTGAATATCAGCAATAAAATCAACATCCATTAATGCGTAAGCTGATGCAGATATTGAAATCTTTGCTGATATTTGCAACATTCCTGGTAGGTACAATCAACGTTTTCTGAAATATCCAGTAATGAAGTAAAAAATATACGGCCAACTATTTCAGGAAAAGTATGTAGGAAGACCAGCTATCTAAAATATGGGGTAATCAATAAATCATTTTTAAGGTTATTCTACTAAGGGAAGATTAAACCAGAAAGGGGTGAAAAGCTGTCTCCAGACTGACAAAGCCCTTTATCGAGACAAAACACGAAGCTATGAGAAAAAAGAAACTCATTTTTGTTACCATTAAAAATATTTCGGGAAGATACACAAAAAATACTTGCTCGTATATTACCGAATAAAAATATCGTTTTTGCTTACATACGAAATATGATTTCTTGTGCAAAATAATAAAAAAATTACAGTTATAAACGAAATGTAAACTAATAAAAAAATAGTTATAAAATAAATGTATTGATGCGTGTGTGTTATACATTCTCATATATGTATAGTTATGATTACTGGCACCTGCCTCTTTGGGTACCACCGCATCACTAAAATAACCTCATAAAATGACATAAAATTTTGATATTTTGTTCCAAATGCCACTATTAGTACGTAGTGCCTGATAGTAATCGGGCGAATTAAGTGTCCTTGTACCTATTAAATGTTAGCTTATTAATTGGCTTGACTATCCTCTGGAAATTTCCCAGTCTAAAGAGTGAGTGGTGAAGCACGTCTTTAAGTTGCCTTGAATAACGATAGGTTTAAAATGCTATTCGTCTGAGGGCTGTTGTTAGCTTACCTATTAAGAGGTTGAGCCGGGTAATAAATATTAATATGTATTTTCTACTGGAAAACGTGTCGCTTGTTCGCGGCTTTAACAACCCTGTATAAAAAATGGCTACATCAATTTGTTTCTACCTATCACAAACTACCAAAATTAAACAGAAAAAAGTTAACAGCATTTTTGCAGTAGAAATTGTTGGTAGATACTTTATTTGCTTGATCGCCGATATCTGAAAAGAAGACCCAGGTTGTATCAGACTTTTCAATGTGCTTATTTCACTTATAATTCTAATAGTAGGGGCTGGAATCTGGTCACAAATTGAACGGAACCCGTTAACTGGTAGAGAAACATTTAGCAAAGTTCTGTCATTTATACTGACACATTCGTACACTTTTCAAAGCCTTTTGTCATACGTCAGCCTTCTCTTGTTCATTGTTGAACAAATGCACAGACTTTAGACTTGCACCCAGAGTTCCCTATCATATAGCATTGTTCACCGCAAAGGATTACCCTGTAATGGTGAGCAATGCTTAATTTTGACAGAAAAAAATAAAAATATAGCATCCGCATGCTTCATATGCCCACAGCAATCTTCTTACCAAAAATCTGCCAATGGTTCTTCGGTCATTTCTCGAACACCATTTTACCGTGTAAGGTCTACCTACGGTTATTAGTAAGTAATTTAATTAACACCTTTTGATCTGGGTTGGCTGGCAGAGATCCTTCGGGATAAGTCCGCCCTTTAGACTGTCAAAATTATACTGTAGGTACTTTTAAACAATAAAGATATATTTATTTATTTTTATTTCAGAGTTACTCCTCTTGTAACGTTAAAGTTCCAGTCTATCTTGAAGCCAAGGTTATTAGGTATATGGATTTGAATACTGGAATCTGACGAAAGCTCAACAGACAAAGATCCCTAGTGTTGAGAACACATTATGGGGCATAACTGGTACGACTTGGTCTCAAATAAGACCGTCATACCAGAACAGCCAATCACCTCAGTAATTCACAAACGCGGATTGAGCTGGCTTGGCCATGTTCTCCGCATTTTTTCAAAAACTCTTGAATACGCAAGACTTTATTACAATCCGGATGGGACGAGAAGGCGAGGCAGGCCAAAATTGACAATCAAGCGGACGTTCACTACGGTTTTAAAAGAGCCTGAACTAAGCTGGGATGAAGCTGTGTTTATCTGGCTTACCTGGCGCCAGATAAAGAGGCTTGGAGGAGCCTAGTGGCGTCCACATGCCCCAGGGAGTGAACGTGGATTAAGAAATTAAGTAAGTTATGACTGTAAGATAACTTCTTCTTATATATTAAGATAACTTCTTCTGATACACGTATTCTCTCTCAATATTATCTTCCGCTTCACACATCTCTCATATTTCAAGCACGATTCCCTTACGTCTTCTTCTTGAAATAAACTATTCAATAAACCTCCAAAATCACTCGAGTCCGGGTGGAGGTCTATAATAAAAAAAAAAATTCAATAAACCTTCAAAAACTTGTTCACATCCCCATAAAAAATGCTATTTGTTCTTACTATGTTTTGATCCATAGGTCGACAAATATGAGATTTGGCGAATTTCGAACGGTAGAATTATGAGCGGGACGAGGTGTCATTAAGGACTCATTTCACCAAGCGCCCGCACTAGCGATTCCGTTACTTTTTTGTATACCTATATGATAAAAATGAATTCCCGCCTTTTAAGAAAAGCTGTAAAAAATAACAGTACTTTTTACTAATACTTTCGATAAATGTTTGTATGTGAGTTTAATTCATAGGTACACCACTATCCTAGATAATTCTTAAACCATTTTGAAAGAATGAATTACTCATACAAAAACCATTAGTGAAAATGGTTAGTTTTTGATATGGTTATAGTTAACGTAAATATTGGATACATACGTGTCGTAAATTTGGGCTGCGGTTATAAGAATTTAATTGAATTAGACATTTTATGATTGATATTTTTATTTTAATCTTGGGTGGAAAGGAAAAATAAAACCAAAATTGTATAAAATATTCCTTGCTTGACTGTTTAACGGATGATTTTTATATTAAAGATTATCCATAGGCAGTTTTCAAACCACTTCAGTGGTTTTAAGAATTTAAAAATCTCAAGACTACTACTCAAAGCCGTGGCGGCGAACTGATTTTAAAATCAATGGGTATACGGTATTGGATTTTTATTTGGAATCACGCCGCTTCTACCCGCTCTTCGTTCTACCTTTCAAAAGCCGCTGATGAAAACCAACTCCAACTACCTGAACCGTCGGTGTCGCCTTATTCTATACCGCACAAAGAGAGGATTAAGTATCAAAAATGAAAACGCCATATTTTTAAAGATGAAAATATTTTATGGAGGTGTAATAATCTCCGCCAAACATACCTGTATTCCATTCAATAAAACGGTGTTCAATATGTTTCCTAATAATCCTTCATAAGTCCTTTCTATTGCTTTAGAAAAAAAGCACGATCAATTCGAAAAATGTTTGACTCAAAATATATATGAAAGAAAATTATGTTTACTCAATCCGAAAAACTAATACATTCGTTTTATAAAAAAGTAATAATAATTTGGTCTTGCATCTTTTGAATATAAGTAAAAACGTGCACTTAACTTTTTTTTTAAATATAAAAACATTTTATAAGTCCGTGTCAAAGAAAAATATTATTTTTTCCAAAAGAGGAGGACGGAGGTCCTCTCTAAAGCCCTGTACTCACTTGCACCGCGAACTTCTGACATTGCATCAATTCAATCGAAAGGTTAAGTGCATACATGATTCGAAAAGCGAATGTGAGCGGAACACATGAATCCTTTTTATAAAATTGATGTAACGATACACGTTCGCGGCGCAAGTGAGTACCGACCCTAATGGTCTGGGTTCCTACGGATACGCCGCTACTATAAACAGCGGTGAATATATCAGTTGAGAACATTGTCAAAATTGTTTTCTTAGTAGCAAAAAACATCGTCATATAATTTTAATAGAAAAAATTGACCTGGCTGAGGAGACAAATATTGTGTTTAGGGTGCCGAATCATAGTTTGCTGAGCGCTGTTCTTTCTTTCATCGGGGTTTCAAAGACGAGTATGACCCTAGCATACCGTATTCTTTCCTTCGGTGCAGAGCTGAGGGATCTGGATATAATGTGGGAAAAGGTTATAGAAACTACGTGAGATCCCAAGAGACATTGTAACGAAATTATGTAGAATATTAAAAAAAGATAAACTTTCAATAAATTACTGCCAATATTAAATTTATGTTAAATGTTTAAGAAGCGTAATAACTTCTTAAATGTTTTAGGTTTAGGGGCATTACTCTTGATACTTTTTCAAAACGTTAAAAAAACATTCAGGTTTTCACAAAAAAAAATCTCAAAATTGCATTATATATTGTAATGGAAAGTTTGTGAAGTATAAAAGTTTAAATCGGCACGGAGTGTTGTGAATTTACAGCATTAAAATATTGTATTGTGAAGAGTAATGGATACGGGAAATTTTCTATGAAATACAATACGAGAAAATAACAATGTATCAAATAATTCTGTATGAGTACCTAGCCCTGTCAATGACCATAATTCCCGGTATCGTGATGTTTAATAGCTTTGTTATCTGTTATTTATCGCAAACTGTGATATTTTTATAGCGTTTTTTGTCAGAATATTATACGTTTATTAACGGCTCGTTTTTTATAGAAAAACGTTTAGTTTTTCGCTGGTTCTATTAATTTTTAACATACGTGGAAAACCTTTTGACTTTTGACGCGGTCGTTTTTCTTTTATAATGGGCCGACATAAAATAGATTTTCTTATATCGTTTTACAGAATACATACAAATGTTACAATGGAGAGTACAAATTGTGTCATAAAACCTGCGTGGTGTATATGCAAAACTGCAGCATTAATAGTATTATTAATTATTCAAAATAAAAAGGGGGTCAGTGTTTATGAATACCAGGTAAAGTTAAATATCAAGGCCAGATATTCCTGAGCTATATGCAACTACTGTAGCTCCAAGAGTTCAACGGCCGGTTGGCTCAAGACGCATCAGTGTGATATGTTGTGTACCGTCAAACATAATATTGTTAATTATTATTATTATAAATTAAAATGGGCTCAGTGCTTATGAATACCAGGTAAAGTTAAATAGCAAGGCCAGATATTCCTGAGCTATATGCAACTACTGTAGCTCCAAGAGTTCAACGGCCGGTTGGCTCAAGACGCATCAGTGTGATATGTTGTGTACCGTAAAACATAATATTGTTAATTATTCAAAATAAAAAGGGGCTCAGTGCTTATGAATACCAGGTAAAGTTAAATAGCAAGGCCAGATCAACATCACTTATATAAGAAGGCCTTAGTGCAGCGTCACATCGGGAGGCCCACCGTTCGCTTGTCTATATCTGTATGTACTTACCTGTACACTATGATATCTTTGACGTGACGCGAGAGGCCAAAAATGGCCGCCAGCACTAAGGCCTTCTTATATAGGTGGTGTTGGGCCAGATATTCCTGAGTTGTATGCAATCACTGTAGTCCTGAGAGTTCAAAGGCCGGTTGACAAGACATCCATTCTCGAAGTATTCGGAAAGATCCCTAATGAATTATTTTTGAGATTGTAGAAGTTTAGACGAAAAGAACTTTTTCTAAATTTTCTGAACACCGCACTGAAAAAAAGATAAGAACATTGTAATTTTAATTGTATGGATGTAGTAAAACATGGATCTTAAAGGAAGAAAGAAGTAGCTGATAGAAGTAAAACATGGATATTAAAGAAAGAAAATAGTAGCTGGAAGCCCAATGATTAAGTCGACGGAGACCATGGAATGAAATTCCAGTGTCGACCACTTCTTTTTTCATAACATTTCTTGGTGTGAAAGATGTCAAAAACATGTTAAATTTGATGTTACAGCACACTGGATTGAGAGGTTTTTTTCTTTACGGAGACCCTAGGCGAGAAGCGAGGAACTATTGACAAAAAGCGCAAAAAGCAATGAGAATACATTTTTTTTTACCCATCACACCGTTTCCCGAAGGGGGTAGGCAGAGAGTACGGATTTCCACTCTTTCCTATACAAACAAACCTCTTTCGCTTCTTCCAAACGCATAACATTCCGCATACGCTCTCCTATTTCTTTTGCTCCTGACTTGGCCCTCCTCTAAGACTGAACCGATATGATCGGACCATCTCATTCGAGGTCGACCTCGTCTGCGTGCACCCATTCTTTCAGATTTGTATATCCTTTTTGTCATTCTTTCTTCGTTCATTCTCTCTACATGCCCAAACCACCTTAATTTATTAACTTTCATTCTAGTCACTACACTAACATCCACTTCACATTCCTTTCTAATATTCTCATTCCTCACCTTATCAATCAGTCTCTTCCCGCATATCCTACGGAGTGATCTCATTTCCACAGCATTCATTCCAATTTCCATATTTTTCGTCCATCTCCATGTTTCACTCCCATACATCATGGATGGTATCAGGATTGCATTGTGCATCAGCTGTTTGGATTTAAGAGATACGTTCTTATTTCTCATTAGAGGTGTTAGTGCACCGCCAACCATTCTACCAGCCAGTTTCATTCTTTCAATCTCCTTTTCACACCTTCCATCTCTGCTAAATAAACATACTCATCCACTTGTTCCAAGTTCTCATCATTCACACAACATTGCGTTCTTAAATCTTCTCTTTCAAAAACGATACGATACGAATGAGGATACATCCCGTTACTTATAATGTTAAATCACAGTGTTTAGTACCACAGTCCATCCCCTATTGATGTTTTAATAGAAAAAATATAATACCTATTATATTCTGACAACACCATTGAATTTGACGTTACTTCGATTTGAATTCAAAAGGATATTAATGTCAAACCTAACTTGAAGTTAGCTGCCTCTTTTCATTCTGGATTTGAGTTTGTTTTTTTTTAACTTATACATTTTGACTAAAGAATTCTTTAGCTAAAGGTACCTACTTTAAAATTTTAAAATCTTCTTTAACACGACGTGTTTTATAAAAAAAATCCCCGCCAAATTCAGTTCAAGTTTGAAATGCCAACGAAATATTTGAAAGTTGGTAGTATTGCCATTAAAATATGTGGAAAACATAGCTTTTTTACGCGGATCAAATGTCGTAATAGAGCATCAGTGTTCAGTTGCTGTTAATGTAAATACAAGCTCATCTAATCTGTCTAACCCGTTTTGCCACCTATTTTAGTCATATTTATCCACAGTGTTAAATGTTTATAAGTTTGGTCATCGTAGTGTACAAAAATATTTAATACATTTTCAGTAATTGTTTTTTATTGCACTTTTTACAATCGAGCTCACAGTTATTATTTTTCTTTCGAATGTGGTAATCCACCCTCGAGAATTCACATCGATTCGTGATTGTTATAAACTCTTCGTAAACCTTCATCATTAATATATCACATGACACGTTTTATTATGACATTTGTGACAAAGTACGCAACGAAATTTCGTATAAACTCCGGTGGTAAAAGATTGTACTACACTTAAGTCGATGTTAAGTAACATTTTTTGTTATCCAACGCGTTATTTTTTTAAGATTTATTTATGAAACCGGCCATAAGTGACAAGAAGAATCATTTAAGCGTTTATTTTAATCGTTTTGAAAATAATTTCCTAGGAATATTGTAAAAATAGGATTGTTTTCGAACTCATGTTTACATCAGCTATATTCGATCGTATTCTATGGAGACATAATAATATTGTCGAGTCAATGGTCGAGTATCTCATATGAGAGTACTAATTTTTATCTACTTCAGTATTTTAAGATCAGAGGTGTCAAACTCGCTGCCTGGTGACATATTATGAAAATACACCTTTAACATCCCAATCAAACGAATTCATGGTAGTTGGGAAAAAATCTTTTCGGGCGTCTAAAATGATACCGTGTGTTGCAATACGATTCACACTTCATCTCCGTGCACCGTATCAGGTCTTGCACGCTTCTTATTCCGGTCCAGTCTCGAACATTTCGTTGCCAAGACATCTGCCTTCTCCCAACCCCTCTGCTCCCCTCTATTTTCCCCTTCATAATATGTTGGAGTAAGGTTTATTTATCGCCCCTCATCACATGACCCAGATAATATGAGATCTTGCGCGTCTTTATTGTCATAAATAGCTCATGTTCAACTTCGACTCTGCGCAGGACCTCCGAGTTTGTGACTCTCACAGTCCACGATATGTCTAGCATCCGCCTGTGAATCCACATTTCGAAAACTTCTATTCTATTCATCATGTTGACATTTAGGGTCCACGCTTCGGAGTTGTATAACAACATTTAATCATCCTTTGGCTTGGTTTTACATATTTTGATTCACACTAACGAAAAAAATGAAATAATTTATATGGCAGAACAACATTTTTAACAGCAACAATAAAAGTTGTCAAGTCGGCTTTTTGCGTCATGGATAATAATTGTTAGACTTTATGATAAATTATTATCATTGCAATGTTTCTTGTTCATATATCATTCTGGTATCTAATTATTGGATTACGTAACGTGTACAGGCAGTTTACTTAAGTAACAAGATATTAAGTAGAAAATAATAATTTATGTTTGTAAACACAATATAATATGTAGAAATACAATCCACCCCCCCCCCCTCTCCCCCAAAGAGGTGGTGAGACTGCTGGCAGCCGACATCACAGGAGGAACATGCGACGGCAAAAACAGATCCCTAGGAACTACAGAAAAAATCCTCCCATGAAATGTCTCCAAACTTCCCTATCGCCAGCTGCCACCCTCCAGTTCCTTTGCCCCAGAGCCCTGCACTCTGCAACAACATCATCCAACCATCACAGCATTGGCCTTCCAACGCTTCTTCTTCCAACTGAATATCACTCTTTTGGGAGCTCCTGATCATCCATACGGAACGTACCTATGTCCTAGCCAGCGTAGTCTGTTAATCTTGATGAACTTTACTTCGCTGTAACACAGAAGCATTTTAGGTTTTAATCATATAATTAGTTAAAGGGAAAAAAAAGAATGGGTGCACGCAGACGAGGCCGACCTCGAATGACATGATGGTTCAACCATATCGGTGCCGTCTTAGAGGAGGGCCAAGTCAGGAGCAAAAGGAATAGAAGAGCGTGTATGCGGAATGTTATGCATTTGGATGAAGCGAAAGAGGTTTGTTTGGAAAGGAAAGAATGGAAGACCGCACTCTCTTCCTAACCCCTTCGGGAAACGGTGTGATGGGTAAAAAAAAGTTAAAGAAATACTTATGAGTTTTTTTATTTATCTTATGCTTGTAGATGAATGTAAAATTAATTATTTAGAACAATTTATCTTCAGTCACGTGACTGTTGAATAAAGGAACCAATTTGCGATTCTGCACACCCTAAAAAGTTCTCTAATAATATTTTGTACTCATTGGCTTCATCTCTCTTTACAAAATTCATTTTAGAAACGAACAGAACCTGCGTACAGAGGCATAATATATCTCACAATCCAAAATGTAAATTTGACAAGAGTATGTGCTTTTGAGGTATAAATGCTGAAAGATTTTTTTTCCAGTGGGGATTTTTGACAGGGCATCTTTTATATTCCAACTGATAGCACTAAAATGCTTCAATCATACCCTCGTCCATAGTATGGGTGGAGAATAGCAAACACTCTTCCACATAATGGGCGGTATTTCCATATTTCTTACGGTGATGATAAAAAGAGTACTTTCAGACACCTACCAAATCTAGAATCCATTTCACTTTCATATCCACCAAGTTGTATGTTTTACTGTACCCAGTGTAGGAGAGGTTTTCAAAATACCTGTTAAAATAAATTCACTGCAGTGCGATTTTGTGAAATTCAAATTTGATGTTCAAATTTGTTTGATGATGTGATGATGATGATTTGATTCAAATTCTAAATGTTTAAAACTGACATTGAGCATTTCGAAGTTTTTTGTGTTTGTGTATATATTATTATACTACCCCCAAAATCACTCGATATCGGGTGGAAGGCCTCAACAAAAAAAAAAAAAAAATTATACTACCCGTGGCTTCGCTCACGTGTTACTGTAT
Organism: Mystacides longicornis; assembly: GCA_963576905.1. Classification (NCBI taxonomy): domain Eukaryota; kingdom Metazoa; phylum Arthropoda; class Insecta; order Trichoptera; family Leptoceridae; genus Mystacides; species Mystacides longicornis. The sequence goes on from OY756434.1 coordinate 6,275,098, forward strand.
TTGGTTTCTCTTTCTAAACAATGCAGAATTATATTCGCATAAAAAATTAATCATAATAAGAAACATCTCGTCCCATTTCCAAAACTGTCTGAGATGTCTGAATAATTATTTTTTTTAATTTACTTTCTAAAATTTCCATTAAATCTGTATTTAAAAAATTAGAATCAGCCCGCTTAAAAATCACCATATTTTGTTAACTTGACTGACATTGTCCTATTAGAATCCCAATAAATAACTCGAATAACTTTTACTGGACCAAATGAAAGGATTTCATTAGATTAATCTTCTTTTCCTTTCTTTTCTTTCTTTCTTTCTAGTCTTTAAAAGACTTATTTCTCCGCTGAAGAGTAGGTACCTTATACCATTCTGAAACCGCTTTCGTAAAAACTGAGGAAACTGAAAAATGTGGTCAAGATTTGATCTTTTTTTTAATATGCAACTTATTTGACTCTTTATAAAGATTTTTATTTTTTTTTAAATTTCGATAAAACCAGTTTTAAACTTATTAGGAGCCACTTAAAAATCATCCCTTTTTATATGTGCCCTTTTTCATCCCTTTTATTAAAATTTTGAAAAAAAAAATCCAAAAATGCTGCTACTCATTTCAATAGGAGAATTCATTTACCAAATGTCAAGTTCGTATCATGACTAGTTTCCGAGATATTCGCATACTTTGAAAAACATTCAACCCTATTTTTCACCACTTAGGGGTGGAATTTCCAAAAATCCTTTCTTAGTGGAAGATTTTGTATTAAAAACTACCTGATTTCCAAATTTCACTTCTCTACGATTAGCCGTTTGAGCTGTGCGTTGATGAGTGAGTAGGTATGTCAGTCAATCAGTCAGTCAATAAATCAGTCGGTCAATCAGTCAGTCAGGCACTTTACTTTATTATTATAGATTTAGGTAAAAAAAAAAATCGTTTGACTATGTGCAATGTGCATCATGCGATATTTTTGGCTACAATATTTAAATTGTTTCAAAATTTTATTGATATTAATTCACATTTTCTGACACAAATTCAATTTGCATGACATTGATATTTTGATATATTATAGGTACTTAATGTTTAATTGAAAATACTTTTCCAATTTGCTTGTGGTTATATCTACATTATTTGACTCATTTATCTTGTTGACATTTCCATTTTATGACTCCTTACTCCATTTTAACCGATTCTATTTTATTGCTTATTAATTACAGGTTAACATTTTTATTAGTGTTTTTTTTTTTAATTTTTGCTTTGGTTCAATTTTTGTTATATATTATTTACTGTGTTGTTAGAGTGAAGAATACAATGATTGTTATTTTTTGTAAAGTTTAAAAGCCTTTTGCAGTTGATCGAATAAATCAATAAAAATACAATGTTACGCGCAATATAAGAGTTGTATAATTAAAACGTGCATGCAAAAATAGAGATAAAAAAGTTGAATTTTTTTGACGATTACTATTGAAATTAAACTGAAATGTTGTGTGTAAGGGCGACTTTTAAAAGGATAAAAATTGCTTAGAACGATAGGTTTGAATTTTTTTGAAATGGTAAGAGGAATTGAGGTTGCATGTACGGTATTCTTCGAACTCATCTACGAAGAAAAACACATTAAAAATGGCATTACAGATAATTACGTCACACTCCTACCATTAAACATTCTGACATCTTCGTTAATCAGTCACAGGGAGGCACTTACGGGACGTTATATAATAATGTATTTATATTAAAATTATTAAACTGGTTATTTTCGTTTAGGGGAGAAAATGTCTATGGAAATAAACCTCCAAGTAATGAGAATGGATAGGCGCAACTTCGGTATACAATTATGGTACAATTAAGGTACTTCGGTATACAATTAAGGTACTTAACTTAACAACGTATCGGTACCACATTGCAAAAAAAGAAGAAGAAGACTATTGAGTGATTTTTTATCAGCGACCATTTTAATAAAGAAAGTGTTATGCCTGTGTCGTATTGTTGATTTTATATAAAACTAGCTTTGCCGACAAACGTTTTCATGTAGTCCTTAAAATGGATATTACATAATTTCAAAATTGTAATTTATATATGGTGTAAGAATGCGTGGCCGACCGAGAATGACGTGGATCGAACACATCGATTCCGTCCTCAAGGAAGGCCAGGTAAGAAGTAAAAGAAACAGAAGAGGGTGTATGAGAAATGTTATGTCAGTGGAAGAAGCGAACGAAGTGTGCTTGGATAGAAAAGAGTGCAGTATCCCTCGTATAAGTTTTCGATGATCGAATATCGAAACGATCATCGAAAGAGTTTCGAAAAATTTCCATACAAAAATGATCGAATGATTTGATCGTTTGATTTAAGAACACTATTTGCACGCTAATAAGCTCTTATTTGCGTGCAATTAGCTTTCGATAAAACTCGTACTAGCCCCACAGGTCCGATCTCTCTGCCTACCCCTTACGGGACACGGCGTGATGGGTAAAAAAATATATATATATATAAAAAACGTTAAAAATAGATTTGATTTCCATCATAATTCCGCGAAGGTACCATTATTTTAATGTCAATGGTTGCCAGGTAGACAATATTTTTTTCATAGATGCCGTTGGCGTCCCAGGTTGTTCATCTACCTGATATGAGCTAACTGAGATTGATAAAAATATTAAACCAGCTCTTTTGTGTGAAACAGAGCAACGTGCTAATGTCGGCAAACTATGCTATAAAATATTTTTACCATGTTGTTTAAATATAATTTAAGCAGATAAAAAAGAATAAACACAATAAAGAAATTTGGGCAGATATGGGTTAAAGTAAATAAAAAAAAACCTAGGATCTCCAGTTCTCTAATATCAGCGAAAAGGCATATTATGGTGCTATGCCGAGTGCTAGTCCTTTTTATTAAAGTAAAATAAAAACAGTAATTACATTATATTATATAAAACAATTACGATATTTTCCCTAGCATTTTGGTTTGATTGGTTCGATTACCCGACAAATTCAGAAAAATAAATTTATCACCTATCTAAGTATTATTTTTATATTTATTTTATTTATTGTCAAAAAATGCCACTGTTTAGCATGACGGTAAAAACCTTTGCGCCAAACAGTGTAACGAGAAAAAAAACCAAATTAAACCTTGGATTAAGTGTTTGAACAAAACCTTGATAGATTTCATCTCCACAATAACTACCTACTAAGCCACCAGATGTTGTTAAATAAACATTTGCTAATTGTAACCTACCACCAGGGGGCGACAAGTGTGGGGTTGAATACACAAAGATTTCTTTACATACACGTCGTCTGAATGTTGTGTACTTTATACAATACCTACCTATGTCTACACGGAACTGTGGAACACAAAGTGAAGTGTAACAATGTTGAGGACGGATGAGCAAGTAACGACGAATCTATAGAGGTGGCTTGATAAAAACTAGTCAGTCCACAGTAAAGTACAAAAAAATATTTTTGGTTGTACATTACCTAATAATTATCAACAAGACAAAACACCAGCGGGCATTTTCACGAAAACGTTTATTTCGAACTAAACAAAAAATTATCTAAGCCTTTGCCTGTTAAAAAAATCACGTTTAGATAAATTAGTATTTATATGGATGAATATGAGACAAATTCCAATTAATACTAAGATTAATCTTCACATTTTGCATTGTTGAATTTTTGAGTTATGAAATTAACATTCTGGATTGTTGGATATTATTTATTTATTTATTAGTGAATACACGGCAACACTTTGCCTTTATCAGAATTTAACAAAACATACTATTAATTTACAATAAAAATATCAAATACATGAAACAATGACAAAAGAATAATAAAATCAATGGTTAACAAAACAGTGTATACCTAAGCAATTAAAAACCAAATTTACATGCACAGATAATCTAATAATACAAGTCATGGTAGTCAGAATACATAAAAAAACTACATATATTATACAATATTATGGGGCACACAAACCTGCAACAATTCAGTACAATTGTTTTCATGATAATTAAAATAACTAAAATAATATATAAGATAAGTAAAAGCAATAAATAGGTACACAAACATGCAATAATCCAGTAAAATGTTGTCAGGGTAAGTTATGTGAGATTAATTAATTTTGTATTGAGTAGGTATATAAATGTTAGTGGGGTTTTAAATGTTTTATTGTTGATTTTCAGCTAAGTTACCCCATATTGTTTTTTAAGTCTTACTTATTGTACCTAATACTAATTAATAAACTTACATATTGTGATGTTTTTCTTGTTTTTCTCATTTTGATCATGCTGTTTTAATTGACTATTTATCGTCTTTTTGTATTATTTTATAGAGGATTGATTATTCATACTCTGATTCTTGTGTTTTTATTTTTATAGGTGTACTTTGAATTGAATTATTCGTTGTGAAGTTGTCCTTGAATTGCATTGTTATACTGGGGTGAAAATTTTCAATTGAGAAACTCCCTTGCCATTTTTTCTCTTTCTTGCATTATTGTTGTGATTTAAATATGTTTTGCCTATTTGCATACTGTAGAAGTTATTAATTAATTTCACAGCCCTTTTCTTTGTTGATGAGAATATTGCAAATTTTCATTTTTAGCGAGAAAAGTTGTTGCTTTTATTATTTGATGATGCAATGAAAGTTTTAGATTGTGAAATATTTCAGTGTTTTCTTATTGTTTTTATAATGTTGACTATACATATATGAGATGTCTACGTTTTTTTTTTATTTCAGCATTGATGAGATGATTGTTTCTCATATTTGTGATGTTAAATTGGAATGAAATCTTCTTTTTATTCATACAACCATGAACTGGAAAACCTTTTCGGCGAACCCAACATTATAAAATGCATAAAAATACATCGGCTTCGATGGTTGGGGCATGTCCAGCGAATGGAGGATGACAGACCTTCAAGGAAGATCCTTAGTACAAAACCAGAGGGGAAACGTAGTGTGGGAATACCAAGGCTGAGGTGGATGGATGGCGTGGAGGAGGATCTCAGGGCAATGGGGGTGACTAACTGGAGGAGGCGGGCGATGGACAGGGGAGAATGGCAAAGAATTCTGGAGGAGGCCGAGGCTCACAGTGGGCAGTAGTGCCAATGATGATGATGATGACTATTTGTATTGAACTGTTATAAACTTTATGTAAAAGGCTTTAGCCGTCAATCAATAAATAAATACAAGTTGAAAAGTCATTGACTATGCCAAAGCTTTTGACAGAATGTGTCACGTCGAATAATATTCTCTACATCTATATATGTTTTATCAATGTATCAGTAGCAGTAATATATCACTGTGATATAGGCAAAACAATCATATATTCCACCCTCATGTTTAGCGTTCAAATAATTTCTAGTTATGTACGTGTTTCGGTGTGGCTTGGTACATCGTCTTACTGCTAATGTTGATTATAAGGAACGGCTTGTATACAACGTCATATTTTACATCTTGACTAATGACAATACACGCAAGAAAATGACTGTTTTCTTTCACAACAAATAAGTATTAAATATTGCAATGGTGCTATATTTTTTCCTTAATGAGTTCATATATATATCGGGAGTGGCGTCAAACAAGATCTTGACCGTTTCGAGAATTGCAAGCTAAAACGAGTGAAGTGTTTGAACGATATTACGTTCTTAGTGAGGTGCCGTGACAATAAAGTGATACCGACATCGTTCCGTCTCAGGTACTACAAGCAGAATACACATACCAATCGTATTCTACACAAAGCAAGCCTAGGACTGGTTCGAGCGGAGATTGCTGAGAAACGCCGCCTACTAGATCAGATAAGTGAAAACTTATACTACCAACATCTTAAACTGTCTTCCCTCATTCACCCTCTATTATGGAATCAGTTTGATGACATAATACAAGAACGACTCGACACAGAAAACACAACCATTAAAAATACACACATCAGGAAGTTCAATAATCTCACTAAACACCTACAACCACGATCACATACACCAAACAGCGACAACCAAAACCCCCTCCCTACACTCGCACACACAGTGCACAACTTATCCAATGAAACCCTTGACAAAAATGCCCTCTCAATCCTGTCGAAAGGCTTCAACTTTGCCATATCTCCCTCACACATACCGAAAGAGAAAATCATAGTCAACCTAGAAACTTCCTTGCAAACTATCCCAGACAAGACAGCTGAAGAAATCAGACAGGAAGTCTGCACTATACTACGTAAATCCAAGGCCCCCAAGTCCAACACCACGCACGCTGAGCGTGAAGCCCTCAAAAAACTTAAACAAAACCCCAACATTGTCATCCTCCCAGCCGATAAAGGCAATGCCACCGTGGTAATGAACTCGATTGAATATGACAACATGGTTCAAGTCCTGTTGCAAGACGACTCCGTGTACAAAGTCCATCCGACAAACCCCACCACATACCTAGAAAAAACCCTGAAAGCAATCATCACTAAATCTACCCTTTCCAATGAAGTAAAGAAACGCCTAATTCCGAGAGAAAAATCCTCGGCGATAGCCAAGTTCTACGCACTTCCCAAAATCCACAAAAATCCATTAACTCTAAGACCCATTGTCTCACAACTAAACACCCCAACATACAATTTCTCTAAATACCTATCAAACTTTCTTTATCCCGATTCTATACAACGCGACTCATACATAAAAAACTCCTTTGACTTCATAGAGTTGATCAAAACAATAAAAACCAACGAAACAGACCTGTTAGTAAGCTTTGACATCGTATCCCTCTTCACAAACATTCCCATAGATGAGACACTTACAATCTTAAAAGATCGCTTCAAAATACCAAAAATGTTTATTGACATGATAGCCCATTGTATGTCCAACACCTTCTTCTCATACAAAAGCACAATATACAAACAAGTATCAGGTGCCAGTATGGGTTCATCCCTATCCCCAATTATTACTTGCCGACTTGTTCTTACTAGACTTCGAAGAACGAGCACTTAACCAAGCTCAATATAAGCCCACACTATACAAACGATACGTAGACGACACCTTTGTCATCTGCACGGTTACTCTTGAAACTCGATTCCAATCCTAAAATCGTAAAATCCCAAAATGGTACTCTTGAAATGCGACGCTAGCGCACGATTGGATTCAAATCGAGTGGTGATTTGAAGAACATGTGAAATCGTGTAAAATTTGAAAATTGGTACTCTTGACGTCGTTTTGACAACTACTCGATTCCACGGAATTGTATTGGAATCGTCTAACTGTCATTATTTACAAGATCGCAAGAAAGTAACTTTTTTGAAATCGAGAAGACGTATTTTAATTATATTACTTATAAAAATGGCTCGTCTTGCATTATTTTTTAACATTTTGGAAAACGCGCGTCAAGTTGATATGCGTCAACGAAATAACTTGCGTAAAATAGCAAGATATTCGCAAAATGCGTTTAGCATGAGTAGTGGGGGTTTTGTGTATAGCAAATTACAGCGAATATCAAAAGAGATGTTTGAAGAGTTGTGTGGGATTTTGGAACCTCATATGACAAAACCTTAAAGACGAAGTGATATGTGTGTGCAAAACATGCAACTCGACATTACCATTGGAAGACATGAAAATGATAGTATAACCATACCCACAGAACCAACAGTTCTTTCGGCAGCTCATGACTGAAGCCAGACATGAGTTAGTTCATCAACTGTGGAATTCACATCATAGGCGAATATGAATAATTTAAGAGAGCTTAAGAAATACCTAACCATTTTATTATAAAAAGCTTCTTTAATGTGAATTCTGTTACACGTTTCATGTATATAATAGTAGGTATATGTAAATTGTCAAAGTTTGTAAAAATAACAAAATTGTAATATAATGTCATACATAATAATTTTATTGACTATTATTTTGATAATTAAATTATAAAAAATACAATATACAAAATAAAAAAAAAAACTATTAAAACTATTTTCTGTTGGATATTGCCTTTGCAATTTCCCTCGAGGCTGCTGCCGCTTCAGCAGAGCCTGAACGAATGGCAGCAATAGTTGCGATTAAAATTCGGCACACTGCCCCATTTTTCTGCAGCTTCTTTAACCGTTAAGTGTCTATAGGCATAAAGTCAGGTATCTGTCTATACAACGCTCGGCCGGCGTCCATACAATTAGTATGGAACTTTCGATATTGCGTATAAATTTTGGAAAAGAACAATGGATATTTTGTCTAGGGAAATGATATACACATAAAAATTTATACTATTTAAATCGAAAATTATCGCACATTAATTTGGAATGGTTATTACTCTTATTTTTGGTGAACATTGAACCAGTATGAAATTTAATCACATTGCTGAATAGGTCCGTTCATAGTAAAAGTTTCGTTGTAATGTGTGAATATATCTTTTTTTTCGTTATTTTTTTTCAAAATCCACAGGTTTGTTATAGTGCATTGTAGATAATTTTTTTGGTACACTTTATACCGATGTTATAATTTTGGTTAATCCAAAAACTGAAGATTTCTTTATCATCTTTGGAACGTTTAACTTGAAAATTCACATGAATATTTTCTTTTAGGTTCCTGTCAAATTTAGACTAGAATATTTTAGTTTCAAAAATGATTTATATATTTTTTTTCATTTTGCCGGCACTCACAGCAGTGGCCCATGACTTCTACCATTATGAAGAGGAGACGGACTTGGCTGGGAAATGTGTTAGGATGCCGAATTAGAATTGGCTAAGAAAAGGGGGAAGACGTGGAAGACCCTTTCACACCGTGTCCCATACGTTCGAAGCAGAACTGAGTGATTTGGGCATGGTGTAGGAAGAGGTAATTGAAGCCCGCGCTCTTGTTGCCTCTCTATGCCCCAAATTGGGGTCAAAAGGGAATGAGTATTGATTGATTGATTTTAGTTTCAAAATTATTAAGGTGATTATGTCTCCCAAGTTAATGGCACTCCCAGTTTCTAAAAATATGTCAGTAGGTTCCACCAGCAGTTTTTCTAGTCAACCGATTCCGACCAATCTGAGACAAGCCAGCCCCGGTGAAAAAATAGTTAGAAAACTCTGACTCGACCGGTAATTCAGCCTGGAACCTCTTTTTCGCAAGCTTTCACTATACCCCTAGGCTCAGTAAAGTTTAAGAATATAAAAATCATTAGTTGTATCTTGATAACAAATAAAATACAAACAACATAATTTGTATTGATACCAACATTTTGCAGGTATTCTAGTTATGTAGGTATAAAACACTTCACACTTCCAAAATATTATTTTTACTATAAAAACCGTAAATTACAATACAATATAACTTATTGCAATGTGTTTATAGAATGAAAGTAAAAGCAGGTATACACGTCCAAATTCCACGAAATACAGATAATACCTGGCCATTTACATACAATTAGTATGGGAGCCCGGTCGGCACCCAATAGACAGATAACGAACTATTTTACAAAATGGGTATTATTTATGAATGGACGGCATATTGTTTAAAAATAAAAAGGGAACAGCAAAATAGACACCCCATTACAGGAATACCTGGAGTCTCAATAAAAAATTCCAAGTTTTACCTATTGAAACAATGGAGGGAAATTCCAAAATGCTCCATCGGCGTCGTTTATACACTTAACTGTTAAACGGAATTATTGCTGTTAAGCGTTCTGCTTCCACCCGTTTTTCTTCAATTAATGTGAGACGCTCTCGTTCTTTCAACAAATTTAAAAAATATATACCTAAGATTTATTTAAATCAGCAAATAAAATAATGCTAGCATTTTAATAATTATAATAAAATATAAGTAAACAAACAACGCACACTCTAATACAGAAACGTCAAAATGTTTATTTGAAATATAAACGAGTGTTTCCATTTAAAGAAAAGAAATCCTTAAATATTTAAGCAACGTCAAATTATTATATTTGTTAAGTAGGACAGTTATTAGTAAATCAAATTCGACTTATTTTATGTTTAAAAAAAAGTATACCACTCACGGATGTCAGATTTACTTCCTTACAGTTTGTTTGAGAATAACGCGACATAACAGCAATTCTCATTTCCTAATTTACAGCGAAAATATTTTCATATTGCAATAACAAACTTGAAACGAAAACGTTTTCACGGCTTGGAACGCCAATCTCAAATCCGATTCCAATCGCACGGAATTTGGTTCAAGAGTACGGTTTTGAAACTGGAATCGAGATTGTGATTGAAATTGGAATTGGGTTCGAATCGAGTGTCGAGAGTAAGCCTGCTGGTCCCACGGAAAAGAAAAATTAGATGAATTCTTAATCTACCTAAATAACCTACATCCAACCATCAAATTCACGATGGAAATAGAGACCGACTGCCAACTGCCCTTCCTCGACACACTCATTCGCAGAAACCCTGACGGCACACTAGGACATAAAATCTACCGAAAAGCAACCTCCACTTCGAGATACCTCCAAGCAGACTCTCATCATCACCCCTCCCAACTGCAAGCGGTCGCCACATCTTTGTTCCACAGGACTGTATCCCTGACAGATAACACACAAAGAGAAGATGAAGAACGCGTTCTTACCAAAATCCTAAAACAAAATGGGTACTCCAACAAACAGCTGAGTGCAGCTAAAACACACGCATCCACCCCTAATCTGTCAACACCACCTAACGACAGGTACCTCGGCACTTGCAATATCCCTTATGTCAGAGGCGTATCTGAAAAGATCGGCCGCATACTCAAGAAAAAACATATTCGCCCTGTCTTCTCAGCAAACAAAAAAGTTTGCACAACCTTACCTCTACCTACTGACAAGATCCCCAACGAACACCAAGGTGTATACCAAATCCCTTGCAAAGATTGTCCCAAAGTGTACATAGGCAAAACAAATAGGAAAGTCTCGGTCAGAACCGAAGAACACAAAAATGATGTCAAAAACAAAAAACCTTCATCCACCCTCGCGCTACACACAATGACCGAAGGCCACAAAATAGACTTTGAAAACACAACAACACTACATAAAACAAACCGCGAATCACACCGCATACTATATGAAGCAATTAATATTGCAAGAAGATCACATACACTTAATGAACGCGATGAGAGTTTAAAAATTTACCCCCCGTACCTCCACATCATAGACCAAATTCCACCCACCCACCCCACACATACAAACACTACCGCCCACACCCCACAAACACAGCTCCAATCAAACACCACAACCTCCAATTCAACTACAAGTTCCGCCACTGACTCAAATCCATCCACAAGTACCCTAACAGACAGTATACCTACAAACACATCTCGCAATAGCGCGCGTTCCACGAGACAAAATACGTCATAATCTGCTTAGCGAGTCAACGAATAACACCCTTGTCTTGTTACTGTAGATTAATTTTCGGCGTTATTACTTCTGTAATACGACGAAAGGCTGAAGATGGAGTCTCTGATGGCTCCGAAATATATACCATCAAACCAACAAACTAACACCTTCAATCATGTTCCAAACAACATCGGGAACAACTTACAACGCGACTGTATCCGAAACAATAATTTACATATATATATATATATTTATTTTTTTTATTTTTTTTAATTATAATTATAATAACTACGGTTCAAATAACTATTTGGTAGCCTACCGATCTAAGTCGTCAACTTTCATAAAGAAGGTTGTGAGTTCAATACTCATGCCAGTTGAGAACATCATGATATTTATAGCTTAGTCATTGTTCTCAATGCCAAGGTAGTTGCATAATATTGTGTAATCCTAAGATTAGGTAAATTAAGTTGCGTAATATTTCGTCACTGAAGGGTAAAGGTATACTTGATGATAGGTTAAATATAGATGTATAGCTTTGATGTAGCCTGATGCCAGCTCAGGTAAGCTGGATGGTAGGGTGGGATATTATGTAACACTCTGTAGTAGATTTGTACTGTATTCTTTTTTTAATTTAACTCTGCACTGGTTTATGAGTAATTCGGTCCTTTCTGTAATTTACACGAATTGAAGTAGGTAAGCAAATGAGTTACCCCCAAAACTCGGCCTCCCATATACCACTGTTATTCGCTGTCACTGTGCGTACACATCGTTTGGTTGCCACCTTTGTAAAAATTTGATATCCGGAAAGTTGGAAGTTCAATTAAAAAAAAGGGCATCAAATAAACATATATTATGACCCGGACAATCAATGGCTCTAGGTACTAAAAGTTCTTTTTTACATTTTTGATTGACAACAGAACTGACGCGGTACTTTATATTTATATATTTATTGATAAGACACAAACATAACATTGAGTATATGTACCCACATACAAAATAAAATAACATGAAACCCTCAATGCTCCAATAACAGGTGTGTCACCATATGGGGAATATGTGTTTTTCAAACAACAGAAATCACCCACAACTAATTGTATGTAGGTACTGTCAGGTATTATTATGGGTAGGCGACGTTAGTCGTACCTGCAGCCCGATTCACGGAAAAGTTTAAGTCTAAGTTTAGTTCGAAGTTCGAACGAAGTTCGATTCAAACCCTCCGTGAATAGGGCTGCTGGTAATAATAATTGTAGGCGGCGACTATCTACAGTCTATGTACCTATTCACGGAGGGTTTGAATCGAACTTCGTTCGAACTTCGAACTAAACTTAGACTTAAACTTTTCCGTGAATCGGGCTGCTGCATCCAATCAGCCAGTGTTCTGGGCTTTTCTTATATTTTTATCTTATATCAATATTAACACAAGAAGAATTTCTTATTTTGGCGCGAGAATATTATTCTTTTTGCCTTCCCGGGGTGTGGTTTTGTTATAAAATTAATGAGGCATGGTGGGGAGGCTTTCTGGGTAGCAGCCCTGAAAAAAAAAGAAACGGAATTGTGACGTTAAAAGAGAACAAATTATCATTATTTCAAAACGTTCTGTATTATGATTTTGCTTTCTTACATATCTTTATTGTGCCAATTTTTTTCTCCTCTATATACATACATACATCCTCAGCGTCACAACCCTTGTGGGTCTTAGCTGCCTCTAAGAAATGTCTCCAAACCTCCCTGTCGCCGGCTGGCACCTTCCAATTCCTTTGCCCCAGAGCCCTGCAGTCTGCAACAACATCATCCAACCATCGCAGCTTTGGCCTTCCAACGCTTCTTCTTCCAACTGGATCATTGAATAATACTCTTTTTGGGAGCTCCTGGTCATCCATACGGAACAGATGTCCTAGCTAGCGTAGTCTGTTAATCTTAATGAACTTGACTACGCTGACATCCTGTGGGCCTAGACAAAATACAGTTGGCGATCGACTACAAACGAATTCTTCGACAATGTAGAGTAGGAAGAAAATTAGCTGTCCACTTTTTATAATTTTATATCAGTGTCATTGCTTGTTTAAATAATTGTTTACTTGTTCCAGTGGACAGATAATTTTTCGCACTATACATTGGCGAACTCTTCGTTTGTAGTCGAACGCCAGTTTGAATTTGTCTACGGGGGCAGGTATAGACCATAGAGCTCGGCGTTGTATCGTTTTCGCCATACTTCACCATCTTTAATAGGTCCATTCTCATCTACATGAATGACTAGCTAGTTACCCGTGGCTTCGCTCACGTGTTACTGTATTTGCTTTCTCTTCCTAAACAATGCAGAATTAATTATATTCGCATCAAAATTAATAATAATAAGAAACATCATCAACATTTCTTTTTTTAAATATATATTCTAAAATTTCCATTAAATTACTATATTTTTATTTATATTTGTCGTTATTAATCTGTATTTAAAAAATATGTGCTTCTTATACAAATAGAATCAGCCCGCGTACTTAAAAAGTTCGCTAAGTTGACTGACATTATTCTATGAGAATCCCAAAAAATAACTCGAATAACTTTTATTCCATCAAATGACGTTATTTGAAATCAATTTTTATATTGCTGGATATGAATAAAAAAATATTCAGGTCTCGAAAAGCAATGAAATTAGTGATCTTTAAAACACTTATTTCTATCTGCTTTGGGCATTTTTCAAGCTACAGACGTTTTTTTAACATTTCAATTTATATCTTTCACGTTGATTTGTTGTTGTTTGTCTGGTCGTAGGTTCGAAATTTAGTTCATAAATATCTTATCCTGAGCAAACACGACATAAAAAGAATAAACGATATCGGTCCAGCCGTTCACAAAACTGTTAACGTTCCGAACGTTAACGTTTACCAAATTGAAAATGGTTTCCAAACAAAAAAAAATGGGTTTCGTCTTCAATATAATAGCAGCGTCGTAATACTTCCAAAGATTTTGAGGTAACGTTTAACTAACGTTAAAATTAACATTTTGAATAACTGACAGAATTATTTTTTTGACTCGGAATTTGGAACAGCATTGTTTAACGCACGTTGAACAACAGTTTTTACGTTATCTCTATGGAAATAACAACAAATTGTTAACGTTGGAGCTGTCGTTAATATTTCGACTTGGCCTCCAGGCGTGATGCGATGACCACGTAAAGTAGGTCTCCATTTTTATAATAACGTAATATTCTCCCTTTTAAGCCCCCCGCTCACCGCAAGCCAGCCCGGAGGAAACTAAATTTGCCCGATTGCCAAAAAGCCAGCCGTACACAAATCAAGCCCGTGGCGGTTCCCCCCAAACCACCCCATAATACGGGAGGCCTTGGACCCACTCAGGAGAATAGGTTAGGCATAAAGAACTCTCCATTGCGCTCGAAGTCGTCCGAGGCTCATTGTGCCTTTTCTAACCGGTTGAGGTTTAAGGAAGTGAGGTGGTCAACCTCAGTATTCTAATGGTATAAGTAATTGGCGTTCGACTATAAACGAATTTTCGACAATCTAGAGTAGGAAGAAAATTAACTGTCCACTGTTTATATTTTTTATTAGATGAAACGAATATCGGCAACTATCCGATATCCGGTCTATCCGGCGGCGTAAATAATATCCTGCCGGATACCGGATAGTAAAAAGAGACATGTTTGGATAACTCATTGATTTGTTTATTAAAGTATCACTTAAGAAATACACCTTATAATCACAAAATAAATTCTACAACTTAGAAAATTGATTATCAAGCATAAGGTAAATTATGGAGAGTAATTCTATATAATATTTCGTTATATAGACTATTAGACTATATAGAGGAAAACAGCAGCTTTGCTGGTCTTCGTAAGTAAGGAAAGTTTAATAAAACAACGTTTCGTCATATATCATCCTGGCTGAAGATGCAGTGGGGCTAGTACGAGTTTTATCAAAAATTAATTGCACGCAAATAAGCGCTTATTAGCGTGCAATTAGTGTTCTTAAATCAAACGATCGAATCATTCGATCATTTTAGTATGAAAATTTATCGAAACTCTTTCGATGATCGTTTCGATATTCGATCATCGAAAACTTATACTAGGGCTACAGATAGTTTCCGCGATTTTTGGAACAATAACGTTCCGGCATCGGAGTCAGTCCAATTGGTATATACCGCCTACGTAAGCATAATTCATGCGTTGTACCCATGGTAATTTACGGCCACTGGCCGGGCTCTAGTAAGGACTTATTTAGCATTCTACGAATTTTATAAATTTTTGAAAATAAAAACACCGATATTTTAAGGGGAGCGCTTTTCTTCCTCCCGCAAGGGTTCCGAAGATAAAGAAGATCTTCTCATACCGAGAGGGTCTTCCTCGTGTTCTGCTCCTTCGAAGCAGAGCTGAGGGATCTGGAAATGGTGTGTGAGGAGGTCATAATATCTGGCTAACTGCTATCCCTTTCGTCTCTATTTTTTATACGTTCCAGTGGACAGTTAATTTTTTCGCACTATACAGTGACGAAATGATATGGTCATTGACTTGGCAGTGTTTTCAAAACAATTATTTACGATCTATCCTAAAATGATGTGAGGATTTTGTAGATAATTTTAAAATTTAATATTTTGCACTTTTACTACATTTGATATAAAATAATTTACCTATTGACTTCATAATACTATTTACCTTTTTTCAACATAATATTATATCAACTTGCTATTAATGGTTTACGCAATAAATTCAAAGCAAGATTACTCACATAGTTTTTTTTTTTTTTGCTAGTGTTTTTATGAAATGGCTTCAAATATTTTAATATACAGATCAAGACATAAAGAATTGCAATACAATCCAGATTCTTATCGTGAACTTACCGTAAATTATTTTAGTAGAGATAATAAATTACTAAAATAGGTAGGTACCTACATAATGATTTTAATGTCGATCGTAAAAAAAAACAATTCAGAATCGCTGTACAGGATGCATGGTACGAAAAATATATTGAAGTAGGTAGGTACGTAAAGTGTTTCTCTGAATTCACGGAAAGTGTATTATCTCTTATATAAAAATGGAACGCTAATTTGCGCGGTCATCGTATGGGTAAGAACACGTTGAAAGCCGATTACAATCCGCGCCGACCAGCTCAAAGATTGTTGTCTATGGTTTCCATGCATTTAAATGGGCATGTCGGAAAGCGGGTTCCTGTGGGTTTCCCCATTCAAATGCATAGTAACATTCTTTGCGCCGGTTGGCGCTAGTCAGAATCGGCATTCTACGTGTTTCTTACCCTATGAGAACAGCTGAACTTATATCGCCCATTTTTTTGTCGTGTTTGCTTTTGTCTGAAGGGTCTTATGAAAGAAAAAAGTTGCACGGAATAAAAATAAAACTTCCATATTATTATTACATTTTTTCTAATTTTGAAATTAAATCAGGCGTTTGACAGGAATCAGTTGTTTGATGAATGATACGATTCACGGAATGCTGATAGTAAATAATATAATGATATGTTTTATAACAGATGCAGCGGTTACAGTAGTTAAAAAGGTAATAATGAATGTATCATTATACTAATTCAAATTCAATAATATAAGGACCACGTCGTCGTCTGTGTTAAATAACTTTAAACTGAAATCAACTTAAAGTTATACATAAAATCTCGAACATATTATTTATATTCCAAGGCGGGACGAAGTTTGACGGGTCGGCTAGTTCAAAACTATATTATTATTATAGATTACGCAATAGTTTCGACACGTGTATTGGAGAAAGTAGGTTGGGTTGGTTAGGTATACTTCGTTTCAAAACTGTTAGCGAATCAC
The DNA here is from genome assembly GCA_963576905.1 of Mystacides longicornis. NCBI lineage: Eukaryota > Metazoa > Arthropoda > Insecta > Trichoptera > Leptoceridae > Mystacides > Mystacides longicornis. Next base: position 6,292,124 of record OY756434.1, read on the forward strand.
ATTTGTATTGGTGGGGTTTAATCCTATACGTACACACAATTGTATATATGTAGTGGTAGCTACCTGCCGCGTCGGGATTTGTGATTTTCTAAGTTGTATGCGTGCCAGTTTGGTTCAGAACGTCGAAGGGAGAGCATGCCCATTTTTTATAGGTGACCATCCTTCATAAAAATAGGCGACTCTGTGAGTAGTACGCCACGCAATAAAGATATATAACTATGATTTTTATTTTGTATCGTGGTCCCCCTGTACTCAATACAAATGCAGTTCTCGTTACGGTTTGAAATTGTCTATACCTACCTACGTATATATTCATACACGCTGCACCGGACCAGCTCGCGGTGTATGTATGTTTATTGTATGAAACGATGTCGTCAATAAATTAAATTTTTACAAAAGTTGTTAAGAAAAGTTCGAGATGTACTTCTATGATGTATATATTTTTTATAGAAAAATAAATTATCTAGTTGTAGCGTTTCAGCGTTTTTCGATATTTTTATAAAATTCTGAAATATAGGCACTGAAACTCGTAAATTTGTCATAAAAAAAATATTTTTCTTTATAAAAAAAGTTTGAGAAATCCTGGAACTTCTTCATTAAATTATATTTTAGATATTGTATTTTTCTATATACATACACAATTTTAGAGTTCTAGATTTTATGGTTTTCGAGATATATGGAAAAATTAAATAAAAATTCAAAGTTCTGAGTATACAAATTTTGTATGCGTAAAGTATTCAATATTTTCTGAAATTTTAGGATCTGTACATCAAGCAAATCAAAAGTTATAAAGAGGGGACGGATACACACACATACACGTTGGAAAAGTGCCCCTCACCCCCTCCCCTCTAATTAATGATATCTTTTGAAAACGAAATAGTATAATTTGACTCTTTCTAAAGAAATCATTTTTTTGAAATTTCGATAAAAGCAGTTTTAAACTTTTTAGGAGGCACTTAAAAATCATCCCTTTTTATATGTGCCCTTTTTCGTCCCTTTTAGTTAAATTTTGGAAAAATTGCCGAATACGCTAACACTCATTTCTATAGAAGAATTCATATGCCAAATCTCAAGCTCGTACCATGTCTAGTTTCCGAGATATTCGCATACTTTGAAAAACATTCAACCCTATTTTTCACCCCCTTAGGGGTGGAATTTCCAAAAATCCTTTCTTAGTGGAAGGTTTTGTATTGAGACCTATCTGATTTCCAAATTTCACTTCTCTACGATTAGCCGTTTGGGCTGTGCGTTGATGAGTCAGTCAGTCAGGCACTTTCCTTTATTATTATAGATTATTTCAATTAACGAACTCGACGATTGTCTCATATGCGGATGACACCGTTTTATTGTTTAGTGGCTCCACTTGGAATAAGAGTGAATATGTCAGTCAAGTGGGTTTTAATGTGGTATCGGATTGGCTGGATGTAAATCTACTGACTTTGATGTCTGAAAAAAACATGAAAACTAATTATCTTTGCTTTTCAATCAGTAAAAGTGGTAGTGCAAGAGGTACCGTGTCTTTGATCTATCATAGTTTGGCATGTCGGGCTGGTTTGGCGTCCTAGCAGCTGGCGATGTCACATTGGACAACTATAATAAAATAAGAAAAATGATCCATACATTTGTTCAACTTCGTGATGTGCTCAAGCCTCAGCAGAAGGGTGAAGAATGATGGGAGAAGGAAGGATGGGGATGGAAGGAGGGCTAGGAGATTATTTTGTAGTCTATGTCTTTAAGGGTTCGTCAGTCAGTTTGTCCTAAGGAGTCCAGTGTCGGATAGTCTGTACTAAACAGTCTGTCTCGTCCGTAAGTCAGCGAAGAGAACTACAAAAGGGATCTTATTCTGGAATATCCATACAGTTTCTATTGAAACTGTTGCACGCTCTGTTTATGAATGTGTTCTGGTGGTAATTTATTTGGTTCTGGAAGGCTCCACATAAAAGAGAGTGGGGTGACGCTGCGGTCTACTGCTGCAGTGAAATGGCAGAGCACCCAGCAGACTTGCACTGTCTATTCTGCTGTTTATTACTTTGTAAAGATAGACAAGATCAGCTATGATGCGTCGCTTTTCAAGAGAATTTATTTTATAATGGGTTAGAGCCCGTATTCGTCAAAGCGTGTTCAGATGTGTACAGAACCTAATTGTGTACAGAGCATAACACACTTATTCAATATTCATAGTTAGACACAGGACAAGGTCTGTCGGGAAAGCTAGTTAAATATAAAAAGACATTATTTTTTAATTGACCGACTTCTTCGTTACAAAATGAGCGATTTAAGCAATATTACTCCATAAGGAGTCGGGAGCCGACCGACGACAACGTGCACATCCTGCTGGTCTCGCATTATGGGCCGCTAGAGGGCATCACGTCCGACTGCTGTACGTGACCGCTCTTTGAAAAAGGATCTTTCTCTCGCGGTAGCCGGTAAATTCATCGCGAACAATTCATCGTCAGTAGGTACAATTCATCGCAGGTAAAATTCATCGCGAGTACTTTTAGAATGCAATTGGATTCCGGGTTCTGGGTTTTTGTAAATAACTATTTTTGGTACAACTTCACTTTAGCTTTTCTAATGATTTCGACGTTATTTTATATACAATTTGAATAGGTTAGGTTGAGGTTGCAACGTAGCTAAAAAGGGGGGTTTGGGGGGTGGAACCCCCACTACACTTCTGGATACCACCCCGAGTGATAACACGGTAATACTCCAGCGTATGTCAAAATCGCTACCATCTTTAATTTATGTGAGTGACTAAACTGAAGCTTTACCTCATTTTTGGGTCATAAACAATTTGACAATTGTAAGAGCGATGAATTGTTCGGGATGAATTGTACCTGCGATGAATTGTACTGAAGATGAATTGTTCGCGATGAATTTTCCTAGACCCTTCTCTCGCTAACCGAATATTCGCTACACGGCCTATTTTATTAAAAATCAATAAAATATTTCCAACTACCAAATCAAAACATAATGATATTCATGATTAAAATTAAACACAGTTGCACTTTCACAATTTTTTTATGAATCTCGAGCGCTTTCGTCCGACTCACGCAGACATTGTCAAGAGACTAAAATAAAAATTATAAACTCAAAGAAAAGTATGGTACAATGATGGCGGGAGAGGATACTATAACTAACAGATGACAAGATATTATTATTATTGTATACATATTTTTTAGGCTAGATCTTAAGAAATTAACTAGTAGGTATCAATAGGATGGTTAACCGAAATTATGAATAGGTGATAAAGTGATACATTAATTTAAAATAAATACAACTAATTACTTATTCATAATACAATACAATATATCTATGATAATAAAGGAGATGGTGCAGGGACTTGAATGTTAACAATAGAATCGCGATTTTTATGTATCTCGAGCGTTTCAAGGCCTAATCTACGATACTTGTGATCTTCTGAGTGCAATACCCTCACATTGTTCATACTAAAAGAATGGTTATGTTCAATGCAGTGGTCCGCCATCTCAGAGTAACCAGATAGACCTCTAAACGCTCTATGATGTTCCTTTATTCTAGTAGTAATGGATCTGCCTGTTTCTCCAACGTATTTTGCTGAGCAGTCACTGCACCATAGCATGTATACACCGCTTTCATCCATGCTGTCTTTTTTATCTTTATTCTTCTTCTTCTTCTTCATCCATGTCCGCTCCCTAGTTGGAGCATATGGACTCCACAAATCCTCGCCATGCGGTCCTGTCCCCTGCGATTCCAGCAGTCGCATCCCAGTCAACACCAGCGGCCTGAAGGTCAGCTTCGTAGAGCCTTTTAATTGTTTGGAGGGGCCTACCGCGTCTTCGAATCTTTATTATTGAATAGTAATTTATTAAGGTTATTACGCGTATAAAAAGCACTTTTATAATGTTTCTTAGTGAAGTTGCTTACTGTGTCAGAGACTTTCCCGGTGTACAAGATTTTTCTCCATGGTACATCTTTATTATTCTGTTGTGGGACATATGGGTATATAAAAAAAAAAAAAAAAAAAATCATAAAGTTCAAACTTTATGAATTCAATCAAACAAAACATTCAATTCACCCTAGAAATAGAAACGAATAAACAATTAAACTTCTTAGACCTTTGTATCAGCATCATAGACTCAAAATTTAAATTTAGCATTTATAGAAAAGCATCATACACAGACGCAATCATCCACGCTTCTTCAAATAGTCCGCGTTCACATAAACTCGCATTCTTCCACTCCATGATACATCGCTTATTGCACATCCCATTAGACAAAAACGAATTTGATAAAGAACTTAAAATAATAAAAACTATTGCTAGAAATAACGGTTATAATGATGAAACAGTTGATAATATACTCCAAACTAAACAGCTCAAAATGATAACTGCACAATATATATACCCATATGTCCCACAACAGAATAATAAAGATGTACCATGGAGAAAAATCTTGTACACCGGGAAAGTCTCTGACACAGTAAGCAACTTCACTAAGAAACATTATAAAAGTGCTTTTTATACGCGTAATAACCTTAATAAATTACTATTCAATAATAAAGATAAAAAAGACAGCATGGATGAAAGCGGTGTATACATGCTATGGTGCAGTGACTGCTCAGCAAAATACGTTGGAGAAACAGGCAGATCCATTACTACTAGAATAAAGGAACATCATAGAGCGTTTAGAGGTCTATCTGGTTACTCTGAGATGGCGGACCACTGCATTGAACATAACCATTCTTTTAGTATGAACAATGTGAGGGTATTGCACTCAGAAGATCACAAGTATCGTAGATTAGGCCTTGAAACGCTCGAGATACATAAAAATCGCGATTCTATTGTTAACATTCAAGTCCCTGCACCATCTCCTTTATTATCATAGATATATTGTATTGTATTATGAATAAGTAATTAGTTGTATTTATTTTAAATTAATGTATCACTTTATCACCTATTCATAATTTCGGTTAACCATCCTATTGATACCTACTAGTTAATTTCTTAAGATCTAGCCTAAAAAATATGTATACAATAATAATAATATCTTGTCATCTGTTAGTTATAGTATCCTCTCCCGCCATCATTGTACCATACTTTTCTTTGAGTTTATAATTTTTATTTTAGTCTCTTGACAATGTCTGCGTGAGTCGGACGAAAGCGCTCGAGATTCATAAAAAAATTGTGAAAGTGCAACTGTGTTTAATTTTAATCATCAAAATGAACTTTCACTATGTGAATACACAAACCTTACAAAAAGTACATAATGATATTCTTTCACCGTGGATAAAAGGCTTCCCTTTCACTATTTTTTCTATATTTTTTGGGCTTACTATAAAACAGTTTCCTAACATTTTTATGTTTTGGAAAAATTAACTATTTTTTAACTGTTTTTTATTTATATATTTATTTCTTTGGTTACCGGTTTCGGCTACCAGCCATCATCAGACCAAACTTAAAACTAGTTTTAAGTTTGGTCTGATGATGGCTGGTAGCCGAAACCGGTAACCAAAGAAATAAATATATAAATAAAAAACGGCTTCCCTTTCATTTACCTAGTTAACAATAATATGTTACATACAGCTGGGTTATTAACAATATGTTACATACAGCAGGGTTATTAACGAAAAAATTGGAACTAGTCGAATATTCGAGACTTAAGGGTGCTTTGCACGTAAACTGGCTGGTTTAGGATGCTTTTTGAGTAATATTCTTTTCTCTGGAACGTCTCTCAATTTTTTTCTCAATCCGTAACTCAAAAAAAATCTATATATTAATTCGTGAATCAAAAACTTTGTGAACATTTTTACGAAATTTCGCACACTTTCTATAATCTTCACTCATCGCAAAGGCGAAAGCTGTTATGGTGAGTGGTGTTTATTTTACTGTAAATAAAATAAATAAATAATATAAAAGAAAGTCGGGTTAGTGCAAATTCTTATAACTCGAGATCTGCTGAACAGATTTTTATGATACTTGCTCTATTTGATTCTTCTCCGTTCCGGATAACAGAATAATTATTATAAATACGAAAAATGGATAGCAAATAATATAAAATTTCTTTCAAGCTTTCTGTAATATTTTTTTAACATTTAATTGTATTTTTTGTATAAATTACAAATTTGAAATCAATATTGACAGTAAGGACTACAGGACAACGCCTGTCGGAAAATCTACTAATAATATAATAATAATAATGTCAATTTTCAACGCGCTGTTTCGTGATAATTATCACCTCAAGGGCACTTTGCAAAATTATTAGGGCCTGTAACCTGTAAATAAGTATAAAAATATGAAGATTACAACAAATAGTTATATTTATTTATTTATTTATTGTCTACGCAACCAGCGGTTGCTTTTACAAACAATTTTGACATTAAAAAAATATATTAATAGGTGATGCCAAGATGCAAACACCAAAAGAAAATAAACTAAACACAAACAAGAGACACAAAACAAACAGTTACAAATACATAAACATATGGAAATTAAATGAATACAGTATTGTAACATGGGGCCAAAAAAAACATCACAACTTCATAGAAAACACAAAGTGCCTAGTTGCTCTGATATTTTAACATTTTTTGAAATGGTACAAACTTGTAGCAAATATATCTATTTCGCCGAGGTCGTTGCCCCCCCTAAGAATCCTCTGCATGGGCGCAAAGAAGGAATAGTTGGTGGTATGATTCGCAAGTCTGAACGTCTGCACATTGCGGGTATCACTAGTGGGCATCCGAAGCTCCACCATTGATAAGAGTCGAGACGAGTCAATTTGGCCGCCGATCAGTTTATGCAAAAAAATTAAATCGGCGTTTTTACGCCTCTCAGATAACAACATGAGACCATATTCCTCGCGAAGTTGATTATAATCAATGTCAACAATTGGTATACCCAGTTTGAAATTGATAAATCTAAGCAATTTATTTTGGACTACCTAAATGCGTCTGTTGTGAACCTGGTAATACGGGGACCACAAAACCGCATTGTACTCCAGTTGTGGTCTGACAAGGTAATTATATAAGTGAACAAAAGTAGAGACCTTGGTGAAATTATGGCACAAGCGCAAAACAAATCCTAACGTGCGGAGCGCTCCTTCCACCATTGCGTTAATATGCGGGACAAACGTTAGACCAGTATCAAGCTGTACTCCGAGATCCCGGATTTGAGAAACCGACTCCAGCTCAGTACCATCCATCATATATGGAAAAATGATCGGTGTTTTTATTTTAAAAAAACGTACCACCTGGCATTTCGCCACATTCAAACTCAACTCATTATTCGAACACCATTTCAGTAGAGAATCAACATTTCTCTGCAGCACACAGCAGTCATCAGCACTCTTTAAGACTCTATAAATTTTAAGGTCATCTGCGAACATCATAACTTCTACCCCATCAAATTCCGTCAAAAGGTTATTAATAAAAATATTAAATAGTATGGGGCCAAGGTGTGAGCCCTGCGGTACACCACTCGACGCAACAAATGAGGATGAGATGACACTCGACAAACATACCCTGAGTATTCTCCCCGACAAATAGCTTGCAAACCATGACAGTAACGCCCCATCTACACCAAGCGACTGGAGTTTAGCCAATAATATTGGATGAGAAACTCGATCGAAGGCTTTAGAGTAATCAGTATAGACACAGTCCAATTGGCCCCTGTCCGTCATTGCATCCATGATGTCAGAATGAAACTCTAAAAGATTCGTCAATGTCGATCGATTTTTCATGAAACCATGCTGTTTATCAGATATCAAAATCATCAAATCATTCTTAATCTTATCAAGAAGCATTCTTTCGAATAATTTTGGGATGTATGATTGAATACAAATCGGACGGTAATTTCCAATATCAGACTTATCCCCCTTTTTAAAAATAGGAATTATATTACTCTCTTTCCAACTCGACGGAAAGGTCCCCGAAGCAATTGAGTTGTTGAAAATTTTCTGCAGTGCACGGCTCAATACAGCCGAACAATTTTTGAGAAACAATGGTGGAAGCCTATCAGGACCAGGAGATTTACCAGTATCAAGTGCATCTAAGCCCTTTCTAACTTCAGACAACGAGAAATATACTCGTTGAATATGAACCTTATCTATAACACGAATCACGGGAATGTTAGAGTTCACAGGGGTATCATTGAACACAGACATGAAGAACTCACGAAAAAGTTCAACCACCTCGGTTCTGCTGCTGGCGGTCCTTCTGTTAAGATACATGATCCTTGGGCAGTCGCTATGGTCACTCCTCAAAGAACGGGCCAGCTTATATAGACTTACAGAAGAACCAGGCAATTGCTCTTCAATGCTTCCATAAAAGAGCGATTTTGCTGTTTTTGCCAATTTTTGGCATTCTTTTCTCACTGTACTAAATGATGCATAATCGAGTGAGGAATTAGTTACCTTATACTGAGTATGCAATCTCTTTTTCAAATTAGTCTTCTCAATGAGTTCTCGTGAGAACCACTTTGGAAAATTTGAGACCACAGGTCTCTTGACAGGAACAAACTGTTCAATCGAATAATTAATTATACCATAAAACCGTGATAATATCTCGTCCAAATTAGCTCCGTCATCGAGAAATGACCAATCAACGGTCGCCAGATAGTTGTTAATAGATTCATACTCACAATCTTTAAAATTCCTTACAACGGCTTCCGACACCGGTTCACTTTCTGTATTAAGAGCAAAGGCAATCTCAAGAGGTGGGTGGTGAGAATCAGCCGGCAATATCGGGTCTGCAGCTCCAGTCACGTGAAGGCTCTCAACATCAGAGAGCACCAAATCCAACAATCTATCATTTTTAATTATGTATATAATAAATACATTAAATCATTATTAAAAATATTACAAACACTTCTGCAGTGTTATGCATTTGATACTTACACAGCCTACGATGTATTTACCATTGACTCATACACATAATAATGTATTATTTTGTTTATCTATGGTACAAATGGAGAATAGGTTAATATTGTTTGTCTTTAATAATGCCTAATCTTAAAAACTTTGAACATATCAACATTTCAAATTTGACGTAGGTTTCATGTCATTGTTTTTTTTTTTTTAAATTTGAAATAGCGTTCGCTCAGTCTTTGACAATGGAACCTTAATAATGTTCAAACTTATAATCTAAATTAGTTATGGTCGAATATCGAGCACTGGTCGACCACTAGTATGAATATAAGGGTAAACACAACGTTGAAAATGTGTAAATTTTACGAACTTTTAATGGACCATTTGGGGGAGTTTAAACAAGATGTTCCTCGCTCGGTACCTACTGAGGCAACAGACGACATAATCATACCACACTTTGTCTAGACGTTATAAATTTCATATTGCACTCATTTTTCTTTCTACTCTGCATGAGTGTAACAACAAGTATGAAAACAAACAGCCCAACTGCATAGTAAGAACAATACAGCCTATCCTAACAAATCGGAGAGTAAATAAATATGAATATTCCTTACGGAAGTCAAAAAGTAACAACTTAAATGATGTAGACATTGCCATCTATTGAAATTTGTCGGAAACTATGTAATATAAAGGCAAATAATTTAACATAGCGGCACACAAGGCACATTCAAAATACAGCGTTTGAGGTAGGTTTTTTTAAAGATGTATAGCACTACTACAATGTTCACAGCCATCTATTTAAACGAAATAAATTTTACTTCTCTTCTCTGGTTTCAATCCTAAGATTGGTTTGCAGCAATTCACTTAATTCTTCTCCTCCATTCTTCCCTGTCTTGTGCGGCTCTTTTAAGATCTACATATGACTGGCATCGCACGTCCACCAACAGGTCCTCCAGGTACTCTCGGCGTGGGCGTCCCAAATTATTTACTATTATTACCTATTCTACTTTTATTTTACAAATACATACATTAAATCTTTTGAACTGTAAAAGGCGAAAGCCGTTAATTGCATAAATAAATAAATAAAATCAATAAAAATAACATAAAATCTACTGTAATGTTATGTATTTGACATTGACACAGACGGATATATTCTTTTGTTTATCTGTTGTCAAATTGAGAATAGATTAATAGTGTTTGTTTTTTTTTTAAGTTTGTAATAGAAAAGATAATATCAACATTTCAAATTTGACGTATCCATGTTGTGAAATAGCGCTCGCTCAGTCTTTGACAATGGAACCACCTTAATAATAATGTTCAAAATTATAATCTTAATCAAATTGACAATATATTAATAGCGTTGTCTTTGAAAATAATAATATTTCAAATTTGACGTTACCATTCATTATTTTTGAAAAAAAAAGTGAAATAATGCAAAATCTCAAACCTTGATAATTTTTAAACTTAGAATTTAAATTAGTTATGGTCAAATAACCGCTAGTAAAGAAAGTATACAAAAATATAAGATAGCATACAAATAAAAAAAATAATAGCAGATCCACGTACATAAAAAATACATCCCTACCAAAAAAAAAGAAAAATATCAGACAAGCCGCCAACTTTCTTCATCGGATGTGCGATTTTTCAAACAGTCTGTATCGGGTTCTCGACCGTTACATAAACCGATCGAAATTAAATCGTTGCCAAAAAGGAACTCTGCATACCAACATTTTCTATGGTTGTTATTTCTTCTATGAGAATAATCTGGCCAGACTCATGACAATAAAACTAATCAAACTAAGAATAATTGTAAGTACATTAAAATCTTTATCATTCACACTATTGATTTTTTGTAGTTTTAGTTGTTGCCTAGGCTACAAGTTTAGTTGTAGCCTAGGTTACAAAAAAAAAAAAATAAGTCACTATATTTTATGTCTTCTTGTTCCTTAAACATGAAAAAACGTTGTCCTGATGATGATCATTTCATACTGTAGTTTTGTCGAAGCGTTTCAAATCATACATTTTCAATCCGCCTATCAAAAAACTAACAATAGTTTCTGTCAACGTCAATTTATTTTCAAAATTTGAATTACATTTTATTGTAAAATCACTAAGAAGGTTATCTTATTTAAGATTTAATTAATGTTCCACGCAACTTTCTTGATTTTTTCTTTCATAAGAAACTTCTTCTGGCAATAGCAAACACAATGAAATTGGTCTAGTCGATCACGCCCCAAGCGTGATACGATGATCACGGAAAATAGTGCTCCGGTTTTATCCATAGAGATTACGTACACCTTCTCTTTTATAAGCCTTTTTATGGTTAAAACAGAAAGAGAGCAAAATATATTGATATCATAACTACGTATAGGTATATACAATATACATATTATATCGTCATCTACTATATAAATTAAAATCGAGTTAGTGCGAACACTTATAACTCGAGATCGGCTCAACAGATTCTTCTTATGTTTGATTTATTGACAGAATAACTAATAAAAAGTAAAAAAATGGATAAGAAATTATGTAATATTATGTAATTATGCAATATTTAAGTTTGTATGGAAAGGTTACCTGGGATGCGCCCACGACATCGCGGGTAGTTCCCTCTCATTCTCGCATACGCTCTTACAGTAGCCCATCCCACTTACTCCACCGCACCGTTTCGATAGTTTTCATAGTCATAAAAAGTCAACAATATCGGGTAGGTAATTTTATACAAAACCAACAATATTATCGGGCACATTCGTGTTGGTAATAGGCGAGGTAGGGTGTGTGCGGGAGCGCATTTTTCTCAAGTTGTTCCCGCCAGAGCTTTGAATACGAATAAAATAGGGATGTTTCAGAAATAGTTTAATGTTATTATTTTATTAGGTTATCTCAATCGAATTAATTTTGTATTGTTTAACGGGGGCGCAGTGCACATCATGTACATATTAACGGGCCACTTCGGACTAGAACCATAGGACAACGTCTGTCGGGAAAGCTAGTTTGAAATAAATAAATCCATTCTTTTTCATATGTCGACACAGCATGTGGAATCCATTGCATCAGACAATTTTCTCCAGTCGTCCGATCACGGATTTTCCAGAACAGGCCAACTCGGGGTAGAAAATTGAAGTGATAAGTCCATGGAATTGTGCACCTTTCGATAACAAGTATTGCGCCTTACATAGACAAACAGACTGCCATGGTCGTAAGGTATATACAGGTGGTTTTCGCTTGAAAAATTTCTAGCCCGGATTGGTCTGTCTAGGATCTGAAGGGCCCGGATGTATAAAACAAATCACCATAGTCAAACAAAATTGCATCTTTTTTTATATGAAAAAAAAAAAACAATCCTTTGTCCAATAATTGGTTTTGTAAAAAATCCATTTTGATTTGATATCAATATTGAATACTGTCATTGGCGCTGTGAAATTTGAATTCAATGTACATACATCAAATACAAATAATCATTAACACAATAAAGAGAAAAAAATCAAATCAAAACTCTTTTTGAACTCCACTCAGGAGCATAGGGAGGCAACAAGAGCTCTCCACTGCACTCGATCTTGCGCAATGCTTATGACCTCCTCCCACACCATGTTCATCTCCCTCAGCTCTGACTCGAAGGAACGGTACACGGTATGAGAGGGTCTTTGACGTCTTCGAGACCCTGATGGGAGGAAAAACAGCGCTCTCCTCGGCCAACTGTCATTCGGCATCCTCAACACATGTCCCAGCCACGCCCATCTCCTCTCCGTAATGGTGGAAGTGATGGGCCGCGCTGGGTGCGCCTGCGTACAGCGTCGTTCGTGATGCGGTGGTGATTTTTTCGAAAATGGAACGAAGTGTACCGTTTGAAAGAGAAAATGAAACTGAAACGAATTGTATACTTCATTCCATTTTCGAAAAAATTGTCACATGTGTCATTTTAAATATGCAACGACGTTATATGAAATAGCGACTATCGTTTAGATTTTGGTTTTTATTTTTTGTTTTTGGATATGTTATACATACATGCAATATAGCATTTGAAAGAGGAGACTTCAGAGAAATTTTGATGTTATATTAAGAACTCAACCATTTTTCTAAATATTTTTAAAATTGACTTAAAAATTAACTTCATTTGTTTCTCAGAGCGTTTTTCGGATTTTGTCGGATTGTATATTTTTTTTTAGCGTTGATGTTTTAAACAGGTTAGGTACATGTTTTTCTGAATAAGCATGTATTTGAGATAATATTAAAATTTAAATGAATCCGATTGGTTGATAAATAAAAAAGATATAGACACTAATCGGTACAATTTTGGTATTTTTAAAAAATAAAAAAAATCACATAAAAATAAAGTAACATCCTGTATACATTTTGATGTATGGAAACGATGTTGGAAATGGTCCCCTCTATATACCCTACCAGATTGGCTAACGATCTACATAACACCCTGTATATTCAGCGATTTTTTATACTTTTCGAGTTGTAGTTATTTTAGTACTTTTTCCTCAAAACCCGACTTAGAGGACATAAATGTTCACAGAGACACCAATTTTTGAGATACGTGCGTCAATTTTTCCTAAATTAGCTGAATAGTACCTATACCTAGCAGATACAAAAACAATTATGGGTCTAACTGTTATCATTGTGCCAACAAAAAAAGTTGAATCTCAAAGTATGGTAGAGAGTCTTCTTGCTAAGGCGATACCTTTCAACAACTTAAAATTTTACAAAAGTTTGGAAGACGATTTAAAAAAAATATCACTGAACTTTTTTTCTTCTATTTTCAGAAACTTGTCAATTTATCAATCTATGTACGCTGTTAATTTCATAAAGCTATCTTTACGGCATCATGCCTTAAAATTGTTTTAAAGCAAAAACGGGGGGTGGAAATAATAATGATTCTCCATTCAAAATGTACGTGGAGAATATTTCCAAAATACATACATACATTCTCCCTTTAAGGCACACCGCAAGCCAGCCCGGTGGAGACCAATCCGCAGCAAACCCAACCGGCACGAAACCGACCTCCTAGCTCGATCGAAGCAATCAAACCAAAAAGCCTGCCCCGGACAAATCAAGCCCGCCACGAACTACCCCGAAACCAACCAGCAATGCGGAGGCCTAAGCCCCACTCGGGAGCATAGGGAGGCATCAAGAGCTCTCCATTGCGCTTGAAGGCGTCCGAGGCTCATTGTGCCTTTTCTGACCAGTCGAGATTTAAGGACGTGAAGTGGTCAACCTCACGGTCCCGATCTGATTTTTCGATTTCCTGCCTCTTTCAGGATGCTCGAGAAATCAGCAAAAAGAGCAGAAGTGCTATTCTTCGCCGGCAACTTCACGGCAATATTTCCAACAGAGAACGTTAATTTGTGAAATTTCCTTCTAATACGTTTAGATCTTCTAATCTAATGTTTGCTCCCGCATTTTTTGCTTTGGAAAAGTTTTTAGGTATGAAACGATAAAGATAGCTTAATGAAATTTACAGGGTACATAGATTGATGAATTGGCAAGTTTTTTTAAAAATAGGTAGTTAGAATAAAAAAAATTGTGTTAATTTTTTTTTAATCGTCTTCAAAGTTTTTTTTTTAAATTAAATTGTGCCCTACTTTGAGATTAAACTTTTTTTGTTGGTGAGATGGTATGAGATAGACCCATAATAATTTTTGTATCTGCTAGGTATTCTATACAGTTATTTTAGAAAAAAAAATGATACATGCACCTACTCAAAAAGTCGGGTTTTGACCAAAAAGTACTAAAATAACTATAACTCGAAAACTATAAAAAATCGCTGAACATATTATATTCAGTTATTTGGATAGCCCTTAAAGCGTTCTATCTCTAGACTTTCACTTAGTCGCACTTTCTGGGATACCCTGTATATATTAATACTTTTAAAATAGCTTAAAATTTGTAAAGAAATAACATTCATTAAAAGATGAGAATCCATTATTTGGATTGAAGTGAATTGTATAAACATTAATTAAAGATGATACAACAAAATAAAATATATTGACAGTCATCATATTTTTATAAATATTTCCTAAGTTTATCTTAAAGAATTAGTTCAGGTGAAGATAAGATATGATAATATAAAAATAGCAGCCAAAAGAAAATTAAACTCATTATCAGTTTTAGTTTTTTTATTAAAATCGAGTATACAAGTTGTATTGGTTGGACTTTAAAATGATAACAAATATTTTAATATTCATAACAAGTGTAGTGTTTGTGGCATATTTGTGGCTGACGTATCACTATGATCACTGGAAGAGGAAAAATATTCCAGGACCTTCTCCAAAATTACCCGGAGGGAATCTGAAGTTTAAAGAAGAAAATTTGGGAGTGACTTTTATGAATATTTACAACGAATACAAAACACAGCCATTGACAGGTCTGTTCCTCGTATTGAAGAAAGCCTTACTTGTGAATGATCTGGATTTAGTCAAAAATGTCCTCATCAAAGATCATCAATATTTTCTTGGCCATGGATTTACGTTTGAAGCAAATGCGGAACCCATCACTCAACATTTGTTCAATCTGGAAGGAGACGAGTGGAAGAAAATGAGAGTGAAGTTAACACCCACATTCACATCCAGTAAAATGAGAATGATGTACGAGACCATGTACCTCTGCTCAGAAGAAATGATCAAATACATGAATAGTTTCGCAGAAAGTGGTAAGCCTGTTGATTTCAAAGAAATAGTTTCCAAATTTGGAACTGACGTCATCGCTTCTTGTGCATTTGGCCTTCAATCGAATAGTTTTAAAGACGAAGAGGCTGAATTTAGGAAAATGGGAAAGAAGTTGACTGTTCTCGATCCCAAAAGAGCCCTTGCAATGATTTTATCATTGATATCACCAAAATTATTAGATTTATCTGGAATTGAAAGAATACCAAACGACGTGTCTAAATTCTTCTTCAAAGTTGTGAAAGAAACTGTGGAATACAGAGAAAAGAATAGCATCCGAAGAAACGACTTTTTGCAGCTGTTGATCGATATGAAAAATGATGATTCAAAGCCAGGTTACATTATAAAATAATTTCTTGTTCTAAAACAAAAAAAAATATCTCTATAATACCTTATTGTGTTTTGACAGTAGAATCTTGAATTATTTTTTTACAGAGGATTCACTGACATTACCTGAAATAACAGCCCAAGTGTTTGTGTTCTTTCTGGCTGGTTTTGAAACGTCTTCAACAACCAGTTCGTTTGCACTTCTAGAACTGACAAGAAACAAGGAATTGATGAAACAAGTTGTAGATGAAATAGATCAAGCAGTCGATGCAGACGGAGGAAAAATTACATACGAAACACTCTCTAAAATGAACTTGCTAACACAAGTTATAAATGGTAGGTGTTTTTATGTTTTATCCTACAAACTGTGCAGCTAAATCTTTTGATTATTCAATACAACTCGATCTATATAATATGATATATCAAATGTGATATAGGTAACCACTTCTTATTGATTCCCTAGCTGTCATCACGTTGTAGGTAAAAAGGTTTTAGAGCATTGTTAGTACCAAAATTTATTTATTTATTGATTTATTATTATCTAAATCATAAAAATAAGTTTAAAAAGTACAAGAAATATAATAATATAGATACCTTAATTTCTTTATATAAATATTACAATTTTACATAATAATTAATTGTTTTCTTATAAACATATCAAAACAAAATAAACTGTTTGCCCTACATATGAAGCAAAATGCTTGTGTAAAGGAATAAAAAAATACATTCGCCTAAAAGAAAATCATAAGAGCTACAACAATTTCAAGATACAAAAAATCACACTACTCATGATATTTTACACAACATTAAATAGATGCATAAATATTGGCATAAAAAACATTATTATTACACATAAAATCAAACATTGTAACAAGATAGGGATATGTTTGTATAGATAATTGTTAAGACTCTAGTTTAATGCCACATGTACATTCATGTACACGATTGCCACGGCTTGGCAAGCCACCACAAACACCAACGTGTAAATGGGATGTTTGCCGTGGCTTGTAGCTTGCCAACGCTTGTTCCCGAAAGGTATATATTTGTAAAGATAAATGTTAAGACTCTAGTTTAATGCCACATGTACACGATTGCCATGGCTTGGCAAGGCACCACAAACACCAACGTGTAAATGGGATGTTTGCCGTGGCTTGTGTGAGCTTGCCAACGCTTGCCCCCGATCAAACAAAATTCGACACAGATCAAGCGAAATTTTCGGCAAACGTAATATACTGACGCGCACGTCAACGTGTAAATGGCGTCCGATCGTTTGTCAAGGCTCGGAGTTTGTGGTGGCTTGCCAAGCCATAGCAAGCGTGTAAATGCAGCATAATAAAGTCTTAACATTTATCTATACAAACATATACCTATCGGGGACAAGCGTTGGCAAGCTACAAGCCACGGCAAACATCCCATTTACACGTTGGTGTTTGTGGTGGCTTGCCAAGCCATAGCAAGCGTGTAAATGCAGCATAATAGTATTATTCACTTCACACAAAATATATACAAATAAGAATTCTTAAGAAATTACCATGCCCTAACAGGCTCCATCAATATACAAACATCTCTCTCATTCAATTATTAGCCACACATAATATTAGCAATTATATCATGAAATTTAAACTTGGTTGGACCTTGTATAATTTTACTTAAATCAGATCGAAAATTTTATTTCATTGTCCAGCTATTTTTTAAGAACGTTTTTTTTTTTTGCAGAAACACTAAGGATGTATCCATCTCTTCCAATTCTAATAAGAAGATGTACAACGGATTATCCAGTTCCCGATTCTAAAGTTGTGATAGAAAAAGGGACTTTAATAGTAATACCAGTGCTTGGGATTCATAGAGACGCTGACATCTACCCTAATCCAAATAAGTTTATTCCAGAAAGATTCTCCCCGGAAAATATCAAAAGCCGTCATCCTTGTGCACACATACCTTTTGGTGAAGGGCCTAGGATTTGCATTGGTAATAATAATATTATTATGAAAAATTTGTATTCATAGTGTAGGCAGCTTTAAATCATTTCCCGATCATTTCGATAGATGTCGCTTATGACTTTTAACTTCATTAGCGACATCTATCGAAGCAAAATTTAGATAAATTAATAATTGAAACTGTTTCCATAGTGTAAAATAATGATCATTCTAAACCAACTTTTCTTACGAGGTTCAAAGCCCCAATGGTTCCAAATCCATCAATAAACTTCAATATTAGCTTAAAATATTGAAAAATCACATTACTAATTTGCCGTTGGTAATCTTCTTTAATATTATAAAAGAATGTCGGGTTACTGCGTACACTTATAACTCGAGATCGGCTCAACAGATTTTTATGAAGCTTGGTTTATTGGATTCTTCTCCACTCCGGATAACAGAATAATTATTAAAAACTAGCTTTACCGACAGACGTTTTCCTGTGTTCCTAAATATGAATATTGAATTCGAATTTGTATGGTGATGAATTAATTATCATTTTTGACCAATGTGATTCCGAACGATGCGTCTGTTTTAAACCATTTATATTCCATCCGCATTCTGTCAATCGCACCAATTGACAATTTCTGTCAAAATTTCAAAATTGGAATAAAAATTATAAGGTAAAAAGTACTAATAAGGTTATTACAGAAAAATAACAACTTATGACTCTAACAATTCATTACTAATGTTCGATTTTTAAATGGAACAAACCACTACGGGCTTACGACCGTCTTCTACTGTTATTTCGAAGGCTGGCTTAGTGTGATCACTTTACGTTAACAACGCTCGCCATCAGGTGGTAATGTTTAAGTCTCCGAAACTCTTAATCATGAGAATTCTCAACATGTTCAACATGTCGAAAAATCTCATGTATGTAACAAGTAGAAATTTAATAATACATGAAATATAGAGAAAAAGTTGGAAATTATTGAGAACAATTAATTTGGAAAAAAGTTGGAAATTATTGAAATTATTATTGAATTATTTGAAAAAAGTTGGAAATTATTGAGAACAACTAATAAGTCTACGTAGAGTTTTCTTTAATTTTCTAATTTTCCATGCATTTTTCATAATTTATTTCTTCTAAAAGGACGTTCTCCTGATAAAAGCCTATACTACATCAAAAGAATTAGCGAAATCGGTTCAGCCGTTTAGGCGTGATGCGATGACATCGGGTAATAGCTCTCCATTTTTATATACAAGATATGAAAAATGGATGGTAAATAATATAAAATTAAAGGTAGTATGGGCGTAAAAAATTCCATAACCCCACATTTTTTATTTACCTTGAGTTTCAAAACATTGGTACGCAGATTTTTTATGGAATTTCTTTCGAGTAATAATTTAGTTCAAATCAGATGTGTTTTTTACTATTAGGTAGGTACCATAAACTTAACATTCTTCACATGTGACTTTTGTTTAACCACAGTACCTACCATAATATCTTGATAAATATTTTTAATCTAGAATAGGAGGTCTGAAGTTCGTCGTTTATAACTACACACTTAACTAGTAAAAATGTCTCTCCTGCTGTTAAAATATACCTCTATAATTTCAATATTTGATCATTTTACAGGCTCGCGGTTTGGTATGATGCAAGTCAGACTTGGTTTAGCAATGACCCTGAGACATTTCGACGTTGAGTTGCTGACCCAAGTGCCTGAAGTTATCAAGATGGTTAGTGGCGCTTTAGTGCTAAAAACTGAAGACAATATGTTCATGAAATTAACAAAAAGAAAATTGTAGTGCTGTGTTTTAAAACGATATAATTAATTACCTTATTAAATTAAATTTGATAAATAATACAATATTTTGGGGCGGTTATTTCAATTAGTAATCCCCTGACCGGCTGGTGAAAGATAAATAAAATTCGAAAATCTGTCAGTGATGTGATACCAATCTCAGGGCCGATCTTTCCATTGACCGATAAACTACACAATAAGCTCTAAACGACAATTAACGCACTTTTGGCCCGCTAAGGAAAAAAAAGAAGATATATACCTAACCCTAGATAGCTAAGCTTCTTGAATACCCTGTTTAAGCTAACCATCCGCCTATAAAAGGAAATTGTTTATTTATATAACAGTTAGTTATTTATTTATTTCAATTCAATTCAATGTACACTATTAGCAAACATAACACAATTTTAAATAACCTTTTTAAAATAAAAAGATTAAATCATGCATGTATTCAATACAATTCAAATAAGTGATATAAGTAGGTACGTTAAAAGATAAAAAAGGTGTTATACGTTTGTCAATTTAAACATAAAAATAAAATTAATCTTATTTCTTTATTTTTCAAATTGTAACTATATTTCTTTGACCACTTAAGCAACAACAAAAAAAAAAAAAATAATCAGTCTTCTGGCGTTGCATGGCATAATAGGATCATAAAACTAATTTTTAAATACAAAATAAACTGTTTTCTAATTAACACATGACACAAAATAAACTGTATGTCAGTGTATGTCCACCACGTATTGCTTCCTTACATCAGCTAGCACAAATACTGTTTGTTATACGCTTTTTCTTCCCAAAAGTCTCTTTTAACGTTTTTCTCCCACTGATTACTCTTGTTCATTTTCTAATACTTGAAGAGAACTTTTGACCTCTTGGGGAGGAGGAATGTGGTTCAAGACAGGCAACCAGTGTATAGGTGTGGGTCTTATGGTTCCGGGGATTATACGCATGGTGCAGTTATGCTGGACTCTACCAGTGTGTACGCTGTTCAGCTATACGGGGGGATCCATATTCAGCAGCCGAATAAACGAGGCTCAGTGCTGATATGTTTCTGTGGTGGATCCCCATATGTTTCTGTGGTGGATGTTGTTTCTTGTCTTGATTTTAGCTGATACATTGCCGAGATGTTCCTTCAAAGTCAATGTTCTACCGAGGGTGACTCCCAGGTATTTTGAGAAGCTGTTGTGTTTTAGCGCTCTGCCCTCAAAGACCATGTCAAGTTCCCTTCTTGCCTCTCTGTTGTTTATATGAAAACAGGAGACTTCCGTTTTGGAGGCGTTAGGTATCAGTCTCCAGTCTCTGAAATATTCGACACTGCCTCTAGATCAGATGTAAGATCAGAATCAACCCTTTCAAAACTGTGGTGTTGGGTTGCCAGGGTCCAGTCGTCGGCATATCCAAATTTTCTTGATTTAGTCTCCGGCATATCTGAAATGTAGACTGAAGAGAAGCGGTGCGAGGACAGAGCCTTGGGGTAGTTTTTTGACACCATTCATTGACGCTCCCATTGTAACCGAAAACTTTATATCTGTAAGCATGCTGTCGATGATGGACACAGTTGTTTTACATGGGATGATCCGTGCTAATTTATACATCAATCCTTGTCTCCAGACAGTATCATATGCAGCAGAGAGATCTATAAATGCTGCACCCGTTTTTAAATTACTTTCGTAACCAGTTTCGGTAAATGTCGTAAGAGCCAGTATCTGGTCAAAGCAGCTACGCTTTGGGCGAAAGCCTGTCTGTTCCACCGGGATGGTCTCTAAGATGTCAGAAGCGATTTGATTGTATGTATATTCCTCTTTCTAAGAGTTTAAATGTTGTATTTAAGAGAGCAATGGGTCTGAAGCTGTTTACCTGTTCGTGAGGCTTAGCAGGTTTCAAAAGTTCAATGATTTTTGCACGTTCTAATATTTCCGGTCTGCAGTATATTCGTTAGAAACATGCTTAGTCATTTAATTGCATATTTACCGCAGTTTATCAAGACCTCAGAGTGGAATCCATAAGGCCCAGGTGCCTTTCCAGGTTTCATCTCCTTTATTGCTTGCTTTAGATATTTCTTGAGGAATGATAGTAGGGGGTAGACGAGAGGTACTGTTATGATCAAGTGAGCTTTTAATCAGTTTAAGTTGTTACCCGTAGCCATAAGCGTACGCCAAAAATGTGTGCGCACCCATAACTCATAGTAATTCTTATCTGATATGATTGAAATTTGGTAGAACGGTTAGCCCCTCGATGTAGATGAGTCAATAAAATGTTGAGATCTATACTTTCAGGGGAACCCTCTTAAAGTATCCAAAGAAAATTTCACTTGTTCTTAAAAAAGTGCTAAAAAAGAAAAAAAAAATTCTTCGATTTTCATAAAATTTGGTATACTGGTTGGTCTTATGCTCCTACACAAGCACGTAAAATTCGAGGTCCGTAACTTCGGTGGGTCCTCCTTAAAGTACCGATTAATATTGAATATGTAGTTCTAAAGCAGATAATAAAAAGCTCCAATAGTCGATATCATTTTAAAGTTTCTATAATAATTCCAAGGATAAATTCATTTTAATCGTAAAATTATGAATTTTTATCCAAAGATATGTTTTACACGAAAAGGCTGTTATAATATACGATGGGCTACCCTAGGTTAGCAGCTTTTTTTCCCTCTTGATTGGAGGATAATATGCCGATCTAAAAGAACCACGTCCTGAGTTGAGTCAATTCTGGAAATAGCTTGGCTGGGCTTGATGGTTGGATACGACCAACCCGTAGGAGATTTACTTTCCAGGGGCAGCGATCACAGGGGTTGTCTTCCGTAGAGTTGAGAGCCCCCGCAGATAGGAAGCGTTCACCCAGCGTTCACACGGTCAAAAATGCTGCGTTCCATTTTCCCAACCAAGCTTGTACGTGAAACATGCAAGCGTTTCGTTAGTTCGTCTTCAGAAGATGAAGCACTGCTTTTGTGGACTTTGAAAGAGTCTAATAAGAAAAAAAGATGCTGGGTGCATCCGATTAACACAGAGCGAGATGAAAAAGGAGAGTTCACTATTGTTTTTTTTTATTTACTACCGAATGTCAATAAATAGCTTTAACGAATTGCATAATTATTTAAAAAAGGAAATTCAAAAAGAAGATAGCAACCGGAGAAAGACGATATTTTTAAATGCAACTGGAGAAAGGCGAAATTTCGGCCCCTTTCCTTTCTAAGTCAATTGATTTTTCTGTATAAGACATCTTGCAAGCGAGGCGTTCCACGAGTTCTTTGTACTTCTGACAATAAAACGCGAGCATTTAACTGACTGGCGCGGTCTGACTGCCGCTGTGTCTGCTAGTTGCTATAGTGGTCTACTACTTACAACGAACGCGGAACGCTTTCTGTCTGCGCGGGCTCTGGTTAGACATACCTAAGTGTGGGGGTTCTATTCGGTTCTACCTTGGCTTGGTGAAACCTTGAGAGCTTGGCAGAACCCGTTGCATTAGTACCTTATGGTTTTTCTACGCTATATATAAATACGCTGATGTCTCTTAAGATGTTTTGCTGAATATTTTTTACATATTTTGGATTCGTATGGTTTTTCTCCGCTATGAATACGATGATGCACCTATCTTAAGATAACTTGAATCGTTGAACTTTTTTTTAATTAATGGGAGGGGGTGTGCCGATCAGATCATCGCTCTGCGGATGATAACGGAGAAGCTTTTGAGTAAACATCAGAAGCTTTTCTGTGCATTCGTAGATTTGGAAAAGGCATATGATGGGGTAGATAGGGGTGATGTGAGGGATTTATTCAGATGTGTTATTAAAAATATTGTTAAGTCATTATTTGAAAATTTGGGAACGCGATGGTAAAGAGTTTGAAAACCAGTTGCTTCTTTGTTTATGACAGATTAGAATTTTTGGTATTTTTACATATTGTATGGATGTACGGGGAAACCATTTTTTTAGAAAAAAAAATGCTGTTTAAAGGGATTAGTAGAGAAGGCCTTGTTTTGAAATAGCATATTTGGCCCTCGATAGGACAAATAATTGTTGAAGAAGTTTAGTCTGAATCTACGCTCCGATGGGAGACGTTCTTAAGTTTTGTGTTGAAGTCTTTGAGTATGTAAGTTGAAATATTACATTTGATAAATTCGCGTTTGATAAAACTTAGAGTCTTCGGTGTTGGATTAAGCCTTCTGTTTAATTATTATAATATATTGACTGTTCAATTGGGGCTGGCCAATAGGGGAGGACGTGTGGCGGATCGTTAGATTGGACAGCCCCCGTGATAATTCAACTTCCAACTATGAATGTGACGTGCTTTATTATTGGTGCTTTGTGCTTTTATTTTGAAGGTAGGCGGAATTTTGGGTGAGTGACCATATTTTTATTAGAGTGTTTTGTTTCGTCGCTGGCAGCTACCCCCAGGACGATGATAGGGCACAGAGATATATTTTTATGCTGTATTTTGTTTGTTACTTGGTTGCCCCCGCCAAGCATGCTTATGAGCAAGTTGCTCGATGTGGTTTTAGATGAGAGATATATGGCCGACGCGATACGGCATATTTTTGAATATTTGTGATCTCTGTGTGCCAATGGATTTATTGTATTGCAGCATGTACCTACCTGTATTGTTTTCACACGTCACCTGTCAAACACACGTCGCGAATTGTTATCTGTCATTCGCGGGTTACCCCATTTTCCGATACCAGTGATGTGACCTATCTTTAATGTTTATTTTTGAATCCGGTTAGGAATTTCATATTTAGAACCTTCTAGTAAGCTTAGTGTAGAATTTTCATTTGTAAAATTAGGTACGTCGGCGTGTTCCTCGAGAGAGTAATTTTGTTATGAATATCCGGTCGCGATAGTATGATATTCTGAGCTTGTTATTGCCCGCGCATAAGATAGATTAATATGTATTTTGATCGCGCCGTTGTAAATATATTGAAGTTACAGTTACGGAGCCGTATAATAATATTTAGTATGTCGGGTGGGCTGTGGACTGAAGATATACCTCACATGACTCTCCAAGAGAATGGGCTGTGGCTGATTTGGACGCTTTTCAGCTCAGTTCATGAGGTTCACGGGCGAAAAGGTCGCGGGCCAAGACCGAAGCAGTTGAGCGATTTGGAACTCTAATGAGGAAAACTTGCGGTATTATGACAGCCCGCGGTAATTCGACTGGAAGGCTGATTAGTTCGTCGATAAAGTGATTGCACGTTTATTTTGATAGTGAGATCGATAATAATTAAATGCACGCGAGGTAGACATTAAAATTGTTAATAGGCAGGATCGTTTTGACTGCAGCTAGTCGTGGCATATTTTTCGCGTAGTAAAATCCTGTCCTATTTTGAGTCTTTGCCGGAAGTACGTTTAGGTAGTTAGAGTCAAGAGTTAGATAGTTAAAATATAGCTTTCAGCCCCTGTAGTCTGTACACCATCAGGAACCTTTTCCGTTTGTCTATATACACTATATCTGATAGCCGAATTTCGGCCCCCTTTTTGGTACCTGTTCGAGGCGTGAGGTCGCATCAAATTGGGCCGGTCTCGGACCTTCGGAGTTTTATTTTTGCCTGAATTTTGGCAAGAAGGTTCGTTTGACATGGAAGGCCTTCTTTCGGTGGCTAATTCCTCCCATAGACCTCGATCATGCTTATCAAATGGCGCTCAACGTTAGTTCTGTTATAACACAGAGCAGATTTAAAGAACCTAGAGTTAGACCCTGGAATAAAATAAATTTAATTTTTTTTTACAAAAAAATTTTTGTTTGATAAAAAAATTTTTTTTTCTAGTTTCAATTTTGTTTAAAATTTTCTGAGCTAGTTAGTTTGATGTGAAAGTGTATTTTTGTTTATTAAGAATAATATGTTTTGAGTGGTGTTATAGAATTCAAGCAATTTTTGTAGATATGAGGAATAATGATTAGTTACCGGGCTTTGAATGTTAAACGTGGTTGAGAAGAGAAATTGTTTGTAAATATTTGAATATTTTGTAATGTTAGATTTTGGGAGAAAAATAATTAGCACATAGGAATTTGACATATGATATTTATTTATGAACGCTTGCTTGAACTTAAGTTGTGTATAGACTGAGCAGTTGCATATTATATACCTACGTACGACGATTACCTTTTCAGCTCTAGGTATAAAATTATTTTGTATTTTTATAACATAGGATTTTAATAGATAAATTGAAACGTGTTGGTTTTGGAATTGCTCAGATTGTAGGTTATGTTAAGCCGATACTAGGTATATGATAGATATTTAATTTATTATTATAAGGCCAATAAAAGAGAGTCTAAAGTTATAGGTATAATTTTTAAGAAACATGATAAGATAAGAATAGGAGTAATTATAAAGAAATGTATTTTGGGTATGAACAGCGATGTATAAAAAAATAGACGTAGAATATTAATGGATTGTAATAGTTAATAAATAAATAATTAATAATATTAATAATAAATAAATTAAGTTTCAATATTGCTAGGAAAGATATGTAGGTAGAGATTATAACATTAAGGTACATAGATTATTTATTTCAATAAACAATAAGAATTATTAACCTTCGTAAATTTGTAACAATCTTTATTATCAATTAGCTTCCAAATTTTATGAACCATCTGTAGGTATTTTTTTTTCGAGGAATCACCTCAAGTAGGCAGTTTAAAAGAAAGCCATTGTTTTATAATATACATAAATAACAAAATTTGGTATAGTGCATATCTGGTTGTAAATATTAATATTATTTTTATTTTAAGACAGAGAATAATGAACTGTGTTTTAACCCTCACAATTGACAAATCCGAGAATTGGCCGTAGTTACAATAATAATATCGTATTGTGTACATTAACGATGGTTCTTAAAATGTTTTAGCAAAAGTAATTTATTTTAGTAGCAGATTTTTTTTTTGGGGATTTACTTATAAAAATGGCAAGGGATTGAATCAATTATAATTTACATTAGTTCTGGAGGCCACATATTGAAATCTTTGGCAAACACATTTTAAAACTTACTACCTGTTGTATGAAAGGTGATTTTTTTTTTAAATTAGCGAATTTTGAGTGTTTAGGACATTATAATATGGTGATGGTTAAAATTAAGAACTGTAAATATTTGAGGAATATAGTAAAATAATGGTGTTTTAAATAGCAAACAGTTGAGTTCAATGTATATAATTATTATAATAATTCTAACATCACGGGATATGGGTTATAAGGTTGAATTAGAATAGAAAAAAAATAGTATTGTTCAATCGTTAAAGAGAGGGTGGAATTGTTTTATTTGTAATGGCCGATTGATACAATATATTTTTTTAAAGTTAAGTAGATATTTTGTTTTGATATGTAGAAATTAAAGAAACAATATTTTGAATAAAAAAAGGATTGGCGAATTGATGTGAGGGATTTATTCAGATGTGTTATTAAAAATATTGTTAAGTCATTATTTGAAAATTTGGGAACGCGATGGTAAAGAGTTTGAAAACCAGTTGCTTCTTTGTTTATGACAGATTAGAATTTTTGGTATTTTTACATATTGTATGGATGTACGGGGAAACCATTTTTTTAGAAAAAAAAATGCTGTTTAAAGGGATTAGTAGAGAAGGCCTTGTTTTGAAATAGCATATTTGGCCCTCGATAGGACAAATAATTGTTGAAGAAGTTTAGTCTGAATCTACGCTCCGATGGGAGACGTTCTTAAGTTTTGTGTTGAAGTCTTTGAGTATGTAAGTTGAAATATTACATTTGATAAATTCGCGTTTGATAAAACTTAGAGTCTTCGGTGTTGGATTAAGCCTTCTGTTTAATTATTATAATATATTGACTGTTCAATTGGGGCTGGCCAATAGGGGAGGACGTGTGGCGGATCGTTAGATTGGACAGCCCCCGTGATAATTCAACTTCCAACTATGAATGTGACGTGCTTTATTATTGGTGCTTTGTGCTTTTATTTTGAAGGTAGGCGGAATTTTGGGTGAGTGACCATATTTTTATTAGAGTGTTTTGTTTCGTCGCTGGCAGCTACCCCCAGGACGATGATAGGGCACAGAGATATATTTTTATGCTGTATTTTGTTTGTTACTTGGTTGCCCCCGCCAAGCATGCTTATGAGCAAGTTGCTCGATGTGGTTTTAGATGAGAGATATATGGCCGACGCGATACGGCATATTTTTGAATATTTGTGATCTCTGTGTGCCAATGGATTTATTGTATTGCAGCATGTACCTACCTGTATTGTTTTCACACGTCACCTGTCAAACACACGTCGCGAATTGTTATCTGTCATTCGCGGGTTACCCCATTTTCCGATACCAGTGATGTGACCTATCTTTAATGTTTATTTTTGAATCCGGTTAGGAATTTCATATTTAGAACCTTCTAGTAAGCTTAGTGTAGAATTTTCATTTGTAAAATTAGGTACGTCGGCGTGTTCCTCGAGAGAGTAATTTTGTTATGAATATCCGGTCGCGATAGTATGATATTCTGAGCTTGTTATTGCCCGCGCATAAGATAGATTAATATGTATTTTGATCGCGCCGTTGTAAATATATTGAAGTTACAGTTACGGAGCCGTATAATAATATTTAGTATGTCGGGTGGGCTGTGGACTGAAGATATACCTCACATGACTCTCCAAGAGAATGGGCTGTGGCTGATTTGGACGCTTTTCAGCTCAGTTCATGAGGTTCACGGGCGAAAAGGTCGCGGGCCAAGACCGAAGCAGTTGAGCGATTTGGAACTCTAATGAGGAAAACTTGCGGTATTATGACAGCCCGCGGTAATTCGACTGGAAGGCTGATTAGTTCGTCGATAAAGTGATTGCACGTTTATTTTGATAGTGAGATCGATAATAATTAAATGCACGCGAGGTAGACATTAAAATTGTTAATAGGCAGGATCGTTTTGACTGCAGCTAGTCGTGGCATATTTTTCGCGTAGTAAAATCCTGTCCTATTTTGAGTCTTTGCCGGAAGTACGTTTAGGTAGTTAGAGTCAAGAGTTAGATAGTTAAAATATAGCTTTCAGCCCCTGTAGTCTGTACACCATCAGGAACCTTTTCCGTTTGTCTATATACACTATATCTGATAGCCGAATTTCGGCCCCCTTTTTGGTACCTGTTCGAGGCGTGAGGTCGCATCGAATTGGGCCAGTCTCGGACCTTCGGAGTTTTTTTTTTGCCTGAATTTTGGCAAGAAGGTTCGTTTGACATGGAAGGCCCTCTTTCGGTGGCTAATTCCTCCCGTAGACCTCGAGCATGCTTATCAGGGGTAAACTATGGGAGGTTCTATCAATTTATGGAGTGAACAACCGGTTGATTCGTGGCATTGCTTTGCTTTATTCGGAAAGTACTGCGTGTGTGAAGGTGAACAGTCACCTTTCACCGGAGTTCTGTCTTACGAAGGGCGCGAAGCAAGGGTGCGTCATGTCACCCTGGTTGTTCAATTTGTTTTTTGATTTTTGCGTCAGTGGGTTAAAAGATATAAATATAGGGGTTGAATTGAATGGTATAAAGGTATGTGCGCTTATGTATGCCGATGATTTAGTACTTATGGCTGAGTGTGAAAATGATTTGCAAGAACTTGTGTCAAGTGTGTTTGAAAATTATGCAAAAAACGGTCTAAAAATTAATATCAGCAAAACAAAGGTTTTAGTATTTGAAAGGGATGAAGCAAGCACGAATTGTAAAATAACCGTAGAAAATGAATGTCTTGAGCAAGTGAATGAGTATGTATATTTAGGAAGCATGGTGGAAGTCGGGATGGAAAGTGCGAAAAAGAAATCGAACGTAGGAAAGTTGCTGGTTGCAGGGTGGGCGGTGCACAAAGACTTATAATGAGAAACAACAACTTCTCACCACAAGCAAAGAAACTAGTGCATAACGCAATCATGCTTGTCGGAGTTCTTCCTCTCTCAGGATTTCCTCACAGGTGGGCGACAAACTATCGGAGTCCTCTACTTCTTCTCTAAAACTTTCCTCCAAGGCTGTCCTCTAGTGGTGGTGTCGTTTGTCGATCTATTGTTGGCTCTAGGAATCTCCAGGTAGAACAATCGTACTCTAAATTGATGGGCATGCCACACAGGTTCAAAAAGGAGGGATGCCAGAATGTACAGGTTGACTAAGTAGTCTACAGAGAGTGAACACTTGTTATCATTCAGTTCTAAAGCCACATTCTGAGGAGAACACACAGAGATTCTCACTTGTAGTCTGTAACACTGGCTCACAAGGAGGGTTGCACAAGATTTTAGAGAAAGTTCAACAGGGAGGCCTCAGAACAATTAGAGAAGGTTCGGATTACGGCCGGCTCAGTATATATTTTCTTTAACAGAATGTTCTTGTCACTTTTTAACTTGGAGAGCATGAGAATATCACTAGAATAGATAAGTCTTTCTTTCAGGGTCTGTGAGAGTCCGATCTGGTGAATTGAACAAAAGGAATTTGTGATAAATTATAAAGATATTTGTTTATAACCACTGTTTGCATTTATTAAGTCTTTTAACACGTTTGTTACATAAAATTGTCATGAACATTGTTACACTTCAGTACATTATAGGTTAATACAATTTTAGGTTATTTTTAGAAATATTATTATTTAACTGTTCTATTATTTTTAACCTCAACACACTACGTATCAGCACTATTAATTGTTTGTCATAGAAACACAGGAATATAAAGTTATTATTAAAGAATTCGTTCAACACGGAAATGACGGTTAGTTCGGAAGTATTTGAAAAAGGCAACTTTTCTTTTATAATTGGCACTGATTTGATTGTGTCTATCAATATATAGATGACACTTAATTTATGAACGCGGTTTTCTTTGTTAATTAAAACATTTTAATATAATAACCCGAATTTGGCGGCAATCGAGCGCCCGCGTCGTAGCTCACAGGCTAGACGAGTTTGTAGGTTCAGACCCGAAGTCCAGTAGTTAAGTGACGCGATGTCCTGCCGGGAACTTGTTTTTATACAATGACATATCACGTGGGTAGAGACCGTTGTATGCGCTGCTTATGCCTGCCACACACGCTCCGGTATACCTGTGCAGGCGGCCTGCGCAGGTATACCTCACAACGCCCACACACGCTCCGGTCTACCGTAAGGTAGACCTGCGCAGGCGACCGGAGTGCCGCCACACACGCTCCGGTATACCTGTGCAGGCGGCCTGCGCAGTTACTTAGAAAGATATTAATTTTTTTGATTACTGACTATATTTTTGATCGACCTCGGTACGGTACCGTAGTGGTTATAGGCGTGGACTTCAGATCACGAGGTCCCGGGTTCGAATCCCGGTCGGGACAGAATTTTTCTGTTTTTTTACTTGAAATTTTTTTATTTTTTATTTTCTTTTATAAATGTGAAAAAAAAATTGTGGTTGGATGTTAGAGATTGCTACGGCTATAATCCCGCCATTGCCACTTGTCTATACACTATTTTTTGTACACTATTTTTAATATGCATAAAGTATAAAATAAATAAATAAATCTAAATATTTAAAAAAATTCAATTTCCGAACTCGGTAGCCTAGTGGCAAAGGCTCCAACTTCAGATCAAGAGGTCCCGGGTTCGATTCCCGGCCGGGTTAGAAATTTTCAATGTGTTTTTTCACTTGAAATTTCTACTCGGGGTTGGAATCCTGTCTCAGATTGGACGGGACCGGTTGACTGGTAGAGAATGCTTCAAGCATTGAGTTCCGCCGGCTATACTGACACCTATGTATAGAAGAACCAACATTCCTCCGGAGAATTTTGGGTTTAATATGATACCACCGCATCACGAACGACGCTATACGTCGGTCACTTTTACCATTATGTGGAAGAGATGGACTTGGCTGGAACATGTATTAAGGATGCCGAATGACAGTTGGCCGAGGAGAGCGCTGTTCTTCCTGCCATCAGGGTCCCGAAGAAGAGGAAGAACCTCTCATACTGTGTTCCGCTTCTTCGAAGCAGAGCTGAGGAATCTGGACATGGTGTGGGAGGAGGTCATAAACAAGATCGAGCGCAATGGAGAGTTCTTGTTGCCTCCATATGTCCCTAAGTAGGGTGTTAAGGGAGTTTGGATTGGATGTATAGAAGAGTGTTATTTACCTATTATTATTTAAAATATTTATTTATTAAATAATAATATATTATATATGAAGTATACATCATTGTATAACTATAATAAAAAAAAAGAATTAAATACAATGCTATATACTAAATATAAAAATATTATTATTTAAAAAATAATAATTATAAAAAAACTCCTCTAGTTCTACTCTCGACTGAGCCATATGCAATTAAGGAATGCACAACCACTCCATGCAAACGCTGGAAAACTACTGAAAGACCTGCGCAGGCGACCGGAGTGCCGCCACACACGCTCCGGTGAACCTGTGAAAGAATTGATTTTCGATTCTTCTCCGGTCGCCTGCGCAGGTCTAAAAAACTGCACAGGTCTACCCCCACACACGCTCCGGTACACCTGAACAGGCCGCCTGCGCAGGCGACCTGTGCAGGTATACCGGAGCGTGTGTGGCCCACATTAGGGCTGCGGAGAGGGGTTAAATATTAATGGACTGATCCAACTGTCTAATTTTTCTATAAACCAAATAGAATGTTCTAGATATCGTGTGAGTATTATGGACCAATGGGAGCATTATGTCCATATATGGAGCGTGACGACGTTTATAAGCTAGTACTTACATCCATAGTATGGATGTATAAATATTATTATTGACTTGAAAACTTATTATGAATAATTTATTTAGGGTTTGTTAGATTTTTCGAATAGTAATTCAAATTTATAATTTGAATTACGACAATGGTTGTGAAACGTGGACATGGATGAAAAAAGAAGAATGTAGTATAAATGCAGTAGATATGAAATCTCTACGAAGAATATGTGAAAAAACTTTTTGGGATATGGAAAGGAATGAAAATATTAGGAAAGAATGTGGTATGGAAGTAAGTGTTGTGACAAAGATGAAAGTTAATAAGTTGAGATGTTTGGGCATGTGGAAAGAATGGATGCAAACAGAATGACAAAGATAATTCATAAGGCTGAATGGAAAGGTGTAAGAAAGCGTGGGCGACCGAGAATGACGTGGATCGAACACATCGATTCCGTCCTCAAGAAAGGCCAGGTAAGAAGTAAGAGAAATAGGAGAGGGTGTATGAGAAATGTTATGTCGGTGGAAGAAGCGAAAGAATTATGCTTGGATAGAAAAAGTGGAGGTCCGTTCTCTCTGCCTACCCCTAATGCGTTGGGTTCCTAGAGAGCGGCCGTCATCTGACAAGACGGCGTCTTTCAAAATTATATGACAATGTTTTTCGTTACTATGGAAACCATATTGGCAATGTTCTCAACTGACATATCCACCGCCGTTTATTGTAGCGGCGTATCCGTAGGAAAACAACCCATGCGTTGGGTTCCTAGGGAGCGGCCGTCATCTGACAAGACGGCGTCTTTCAAAATTATATGACAATGTTTTTCGTTACTATGGAAACCATATTGGCAATGTTCTCAACTGACATATCCACCGCCGTTTATTGTAGCGGCGTATCCGTAGGAAAACAACCCATTACGGGACACGGCGTGATGGGTAAAAAAAATCTTTTTTTTTACATAATATTGCATTCGTGTAGTTTTTCTCCGCTATGAACCAGCAGATGTTACTTAAGATTACTTCATTTGCTGATTTTTTAAAAAATATATTGCATTCGTATGGTTTTTTCCGCTATGAATACGCTGATGTATCTGTAGATTACCTACTTGAATTTCTGAAATTTTTTTTTCGTGTGGTTTTTCTCGGCTATGAATACGCTTATGTATCCTTAGATTACTTGAATTATTGAACTTTTTTTTACATATATTGCATTCGTGTGGTTTTTCTCCGCTATGAACAAGCAGATGTAAGTATCTTTAGATTACTTGAATCGTTGAACTTTTTTTACATATATTGCATTCGCGTGGTTTTTCCCCCTGATACTGACGATGATGTTTCTTAAGATCACCTAAATTGCTGAACTTCTTTTTATATATTATTATATTGCATTCGTGTGGTTTTTCTCCGCTATGAACCAACAGATATTTCTTAAGATTACTTGATTTGCTGATTTTGTTCTTACATATTTTGGATTCGTGTAGTTATTCTCCGCATATGTTTCTTTAGATTACTTGAATCACTGAACTTTTTTTTTAATATTTTGCATTCGTGTGGTTTTTCTCCGCTATGAATACGTCGATGTTTCTTAAGATCACCTGAATTGCTGAACTTCTTTTTAAATATATTGCATTCGTATGGCTTTTCTCCGCTATGAATACGTCGATGTTTCTTAAGATCACCTGAATTGCTGAACTTCTTTTTATATATTTATTTTATTTTATTTCCATAAAAAAAAAACAAACAAATATGAATTACTTGAGAATAAAATTATAGGAATATATATTGCATTCGTATGGTTTTTCTCCGCTATGAATACGTCGATGTTTCTTAAGATCACCTGAATTGCTGAACTTTTTTTACATATATTACATTCGTATGGTTTTTCTCCGCTATGAACCAACAGATATTTCTTAAGATAACTTGATTTGCTGATTTTGTTCTTACATATTTTGGATTCGTGTGGCTTTTCTCCGCATATGTTTCTTTATATTACTTGAATCGCTGAACTTTTTTTACATATATTACATTCCTATGGTTTTTCTCCGCTATGAATACGTCGATGTTTGTTAAGATAACCTGAATTGCTGAACTTTTTTTTACATATATTACATTCGTATGGTTTTTCTCCGCTATGAATACGTCGATGTTTCTTAAGATAACCTGAATTGCTGAACTTTTTTTACATATATTACATTCGTATGGTTTTTCTCCGCTATGAATACGCTGATGTATCTTAAGATAACTTGATTTGCTGATTTTGTTCTTACATATTTTGGATTCGTGTGGCTTTTCTCCGCATATGTTTCTTTATATTACTTGAATCGCTGAACTTTTTTTTACATATATTACATTCCTATGGTTTTTCTCCGCTATGAATACGTCGATGTTTCTTAAGATAACCTGAATTGCTGAACTTTTTTTTACATATATTACATTCGTATGGTTTTTCTCCGCTATGAATACGTCGATGTTTCTTAAGATAACCTGAATTGCTGAACTTTTTTTTACATATATTACATTCGTATGGTCGTATGGTAACAATGGTCAAATGCTTACCTCAAACCTTCACATACAACAGAGATGGAAACAGTACTACAACCAATTATTGAATGAAACTTATCCACGTGGCCACATTGACGAACTAATACCAGTGTTAGGACCAATTCAGGAAATCACCAAAAGGGAAGTAGAGGATGCCGTCTCAAAAATGGCAAATAAGAAGGCTACTGGACCGGATGAGATCCCCGCTGAATTATGGAAGGCACTGGACAAAGATGGAATCACTTTTCTTACTGAAATCTTTAATCGCATAATGTATGACAAACGTATACCTGATAGCTGGAGACATAGCTTTATTGTACCGTTTTACAAAGGCAAAGGAGACGCACGTTTGTGCGAAAACTATAGAGCTATTAAATTAATGCCACATACAATGAAGATATGGGAACGCATAATACACCAACGACTGTGCAAAATTACAAGCATAACAGATATCCAGTGTGGTTTTGTTACTGAAAAATCAACCACAGATGCGATACAGACCGTAAGGATTGTGATGGAAAAGTTTAAAGAGTGCAAAAAAGATCTGCATATGGTTTTCGTTGATTTGGAGAAAGCTTTTGATCGAGTCCCAAGAACACTGATATGGAGAGCCTTAAGAAAACAAAATGTGCCAGAATTTTACATAGATATTATAAAAGACATGTACACTGCAATAGAGACCAAAGTTAGAACTGTGGCGGGCACAAGCGAGTCGTTCAGCATAGGAGTTGGGGTACATCAGGGTTCGGTTCTTAGCCCACTCCTATTTAATCTTGTAATGAATGATCTGACTGAGGATATACAGAGGCCAACACCATGGAATATATTATATGCCGACGATATTGTGCTGATGGGTGAGAATGTTGCAGATGTGCAGAATATGATGAATGATTGGCAAAGAGCTTTAGAGGACAACGGGTTGAGAATAAGTCGAACGAAAACAGAACATATGTCATGCTATTTCTCCAATAACTTAACAGACACAGGACAACGTATTTACCTCCAAAACACACCATTACCCCAAACAACATCCTTTAAATACCTGGGCAGCGTGATAACACCTCAATGTGATGCGGATGAAGATGTCACCCACCGCATTAACACAGGATGGCTAAAATGGAGGTCCCTCTCTGGAGTACTGTGTGATACAAAAATGCCAGTGAGAGTAAAGGGTCAAGTATACAAGACCGCAGTAAGACCCGCAATGACATATGGCTCTGAATGTTGGGCATTAAAACAGAAACACCAACAAAGCATGCACACTGCAGAGATGAAGATGCTCAGATGGGCTGGAGGAGTAACCAGACTCGATAGAGTTAAAAATGTCCATGTCCGAGGAAGTTTCAAGGTCGCACCCATAACCGAAAAAATAACGAAAACAGGCTTAGATGGTATGGGCATGTTATGAGACGACCACAAGACAACATGATCCAGAGAGCCATGGACATTGAAACTCCAGCCAGGAGACCAGGCAGACCACCCGCCACATGGTTGTCGAGCATAAATAGGGACTTAAAAGACTGCGAAGTGGAGCCAGAGATGGCGTTGGACAGAAAATCTTGGCGCAACAGGACACGGAGAGCCGACCCCAAATAATGGGACAAAGGCGAGGGCGAAGAAGAAGAAGACATTCGTATGGTTTTTCTCCGCTATGAATACGCTGATGTATCTTAAGATAACTTGAATCGCTGAACCTTTTTTTACATATATTGCATTCGTGTCGTTTTTCTCCGCTATGAATACGTCGATGTTTCTTAAGATCACCTGAATTGCTGAACTTCTTTTTATATATTTATTTTATTTCCATAAAAAAAAAAAAACAAATATGAATTACATGAGAATAAAATTATTGGAATATATTTTGCAGTCGTGTGGTTTTTCTCCGCTATGAACCAACAGATATTTCTTAAGATTACTTGATTTGCTGATTTTGTTCTTACATATTTTGGATTTGTGTTGTTTTTCTGCGCATATGTTTCTTTAGATTAGGTACATGAATCGCTGAACTTTTTTATTACATATATTGCATTCGTATGGTTTTTCTCCGCTATGAATACGTCGATGTTTCTTAAGATCACCTGAATTGCTGAACTTTTTTTTACATATATTACATTCGTATGGTTTTTCTCCGCTATGAACCAACAGATATTTCTTAAGATAACTTGATTTGCTGATTTTGTTCTTACATATTTTGGATTCGTGTGGCTTTTCTCCGCATATGTTTCTTTATATTACTTGAATCGCTGAACTTTTTTTTACATATATTACATTCCTATGGTTTTTCTCCGCTATGAATACGTCGATGTTTCTTAAGATAACCTGAATTGCTGCACTTTTTTTTACATATATTACATTCGTATGGTTTTTCTCCGCTATGAATACGTCGATGTTTCTTAAGATAACCTGAATTGCTGAACTTTTTTTTACATATATTACATTCGTATGGTTTTTCTCCGCTATGAATACGCTGATGTATCTTAAGATAACTTGAATCGCTGAACCTTTTTTTACATATATTGCATTCGTGTCGTTTTTCTCCGCTATGAATACGTCGATGTTTCTTAAGATCACCTGAATTGCTGAACTTCTTTTTATATATTTTATTTCCATAAAAAAAAACAAACAAATATGAATTACATGAGAATAAAATTATTGGAATATATTTTGCAGTCGTGTGGTTTTTCTCCGCTATGAACCAACAGATATTTCTTAAGATTACTTGATTTGCTGATTTTGTTCTTACATATTTTGGATTTGTGTTGTTTTTCTGCGCATATGTTTCTTTAGATTAGGTACATGAATCGCTGAACTTTTTTATTACATATATTGCATTCGTATGGTTTTTCTCCGCTATGAATACGTCGATGTTTCTTAAGATCACCTGAATTGCTGAACTTTTTTTTACATATATTACATTCGTATGGTTTTTCTCCGCTATGAACCAACAGATATTTCTTAAGATAACTTGATTTGCTGATTTTGTTCTTACATATTTTGGATTCGTGTGGCTTTTCTCCGCATATGTTTCTTTATATTACTTGAATCGCTGAACTTTTTTTTACATATATTACATTCCTATGGTTTTTCTCCGCTATGAATACGTCGATGTTTCTTAAGATAACCTGAATTGCTGCACTTTTTTTTACATATATTACATTCGTATGGTTTTTCTCCGCTATGAATACGTCGATGTTTCTTAAGATAACCTGAATTGCTGAACTTTTTTTTACATATATTACATTCGTATGGTTTTTCTCCGCTATGAATACGCTGATGTATCTTAAGATAACTTGAATCGCTGAACCTTTTTTTACATATATTGCATTCGTGTCGTTTTTCTCCGCTATGAATACGTCGATGTTTCTTAAGATCACCTGAATTGCTGAACTTCTTTTTATATATTTTATTTCCATAAAAAAAAACAAACAAATATGAATTACATGAGAATAAAATTATTGGAATATATTTTGCAGTCGTGTGGTTTTTCTCCGCTATGAACCAACAGATATTTCTTAAGATTACTTGATTTGCTGATTTTGTTCTTACATATTTTGGATTTGTGTTGTTTTTCTGCGCATATGTTTCTTTAGATTAGGTACATGAATCGCTGAACTTTTTTATTACATATATTGCATTCGTATGGTTTTTCTCCGCTATGAATACGTCGATGTTTCTTAAGATCACCTGAATTGCTGAACTTTTTTTTTCATATATTACATTCGTATGGTTTTTCTCCGCTATGAGGCTGTTAGCACACCTCCGCCGCGAATCGCGGCACACGGAACTGCAGAAAGCGAAATCGCAGGTAGTGTTAGTACACTAGCGGGTAAACGAGTAGCGAAAGAGAAAAATGCACATAAGTAAGTATTCTATGGTTATGTTTTGTTGGGAAATATAAATAATTAAAACCACAATATTATTTCACATTTCATATATATTTTTAAATATTACAACATTAACAACGTTTTTACTTACAATTTAGAAAATATGCACATCCAACTTCTGCAAACCATCCCACAACAAAACGCAATTAACGTTTTCCATCTGTGATTTCTATGGAAAACATGACGTTCGCTTCAATTTCGCGGGTAGCCTAGTATGTACAGGGCAGTACAGGGAATCAGATTCGCGCCAAAAATTCAAATGGCGTCAACAATTCAAATGCGCCTAAAATTCAAATATATTCGGTTTGCAGAGGGTAAAATGGATTCGGGGGTGTGTGTGAAAGTGTATGGGGGGCTCTGCCCCCCAAACCCCCCTAAATAATTATGTTCTAACCTAACCTAACCTATTTTAATGCATGTTAGTCATGAAAATAGTAGAAAGCGTGCTAACGAACCTATTTTTTATGAATTGGGCTCAGCCAAAGTGAACACAAATACACTTTGGACATCTTTCACAAAAAAAAAACAGATAAATAGAAAAAAAAAAGTCTGCCCTCGCTAGGATTCGAACCAACAATCATCAATACGAACGGCGGCGACCGTAACCGTACATCCGTTGTGGACTTGCGAGCGGTGAACAAAAACTATAATATATACTGTTAGTGTGGCGCATGCGCACTTTATGCAAGGATTCTATTGGTGCGAATCTGGTTCCCCGTACATACTAGGTTACCCCAATTTCGCTCCAAAATTCTGTCGATTTTGACAACTTCAAAAGCGGGCGGAATGCGAAAGGGCGCGAACACGTAGAAAGCCGATTCCGACACCTGCCGACCGGCGCAAAGAATGTTTCTATGCATTTGAATGAACGTGCGCACAATAAAGACCACAAACAAACTTTGCCGGCGTTTTCTGTGTCTGTGTACCCAGCGCAAATTTAAGCGGGCAACGGTTTCTTGCAACCGGAAACCCGCCACCTGCTTTCTACGTGTTCTCAGCCAAACACACGGATCCGCGAAATATCAAGCGGAGGTATGAATACAATTTGAAGTAATCTATGGCGAAACACCGCAAGAGAGAGATGAATGTATAGAAAACAGTACGGGTTTGAGCATGCTATCTCACTCTCAACATGGCGCGCAGAATCTGACAGATGTGACCGTCGTCGCTTCGGCTAATCCGCAGCGGAGGTGTGCTAACGGGGTGAATACGCTGATGTATCTTAAGATAACTTAAATAGCTGAACTTATTTTTACATATTTTGCATTCGTGTGGTTTTTCTCCGCTATGAATACGTCGATGTTTCTTAAGATCACCTGAATTGCTGAACTTCTTTTTATATATTTATTTTATTTTATTTTATTTCCATAAAAAAAAAACAAACAAATATGAATTACATGAGAATAAAATTATTGGAATATATTTTGCATTCGTGTGGTTTTTCTCCGCTATGAACCAACAGATATTTCTTAAGATTACTTGATTTGCTGAATAATTTTTTTTTACATATTTTGCATTCTCCGCTATGAACAAGCAGATGTTTCTTTATATTACTTGAATGCTCATCTTTTTTTACATATATATTGCATTCGTGTGGTTTATCTCCGCATATGTTTCTTTAGATTACTTGAATCGCTGAACTTTTTTTTACATATATAGCATTCGTGTGGTTTTTCTCCGCTATGAATACGTCGATGTTTCTTAAGATAACCTGAATTGCTGAATATTTTTTTTTACATATTTTGCATTCTTCGGTTATTCTCCGCTATGAACAAGCAGATGTTTCTTTATATTACTTGAATGCTGATCTTTTTTACATATATTGCATTCGTATGGTTTTTCTCCGCTATGAATACGTCGATGTTTCTTAAGATAACCTGAATTGCTGAATATTTTTTTTTACATATTTTGCATTCTCCGGTTATTCTCCGCTATGAACAAGCAGATGTTTCTTTATATTACTTGAATGCTGATCTTTTTTTACATATATTGCATTCGTGTGGTTTTTCTACGATATGAACAAGCAGATGTTTCTTTAGATTACTTTAATTGCTAACTTTTTTTACATATATTGCATTCGTGTGGTTTTTCTCCGCTATGAACCAACAGATATTTCTTAAGATTACTTGATTTGCTGATTTTGTTCTTACATATTTTGGATTCGTGTGGATTTTCTCCGCATATGTTTCTTTAGATTACTTGAATCGCTGAACTTTTTTTTACATATATTACATTCGTATGGTTTTTCTCCGCTATGAATACGTCGATGTTTCCTAAGATAACCTGAATTGCTGAACTTTTTTTTACATATATTACATTCGTTTGGTTTTTCTCCGGTATGAATACGCTGATGTATCTTAAGATAACTTGAATCGCTGAACTTTTTTTTACATATATTGCATTCGTGTCGTTTTTCTCCGCTATGAATACGCTGATGTGTCTTAAGATAACTTAAATAGCTGAACTTTTTTTTACATATATTGCATTCGTGTCGTTTTTCTTCGCTATGAATACGCTGATGTGTCTTAAGATAACTTACATAGCTGAACTTTTTTTTACATATATTGCATTCGTGTCGTTTTTCTTCGCTATGAATACGCTGATGTATTTTAAGATTACTTGAATCGCTGAACTTATTTTTACATATTTTGCATTCGTGTGGTTTTTCTCCGCTATGAATACGTCGATGTTTCTTAAGATCACCTGAATTGCTGAACTTTTTTTTACATATATTGCATTCGTGTGGTTTTTCTCCGCTATGAACTAGCAGATTTTTCTTAAGATCACTAGATCCGTGAATTTTTTTTAAGCAAACATTATACACGTGCGTTTTTTCAATTATCCGATGTTGCGTAAGATCAACGGTATTTCTGAACTTTTCCGCGAAATTTCCGCTGTGACATTGCAGTTGCTCTTTGGGTTCGTTTGTAATGCTGACCTCTGTTTTGCTAATAATTTCACACTCGTGTGGTCCATTGTTTATCTCCTGTTTCACATTCTGTAAAAAGAGCTCTATTTCATTTTCAGCAATGTCAAATATCTGCATATTACTTATAAACATTAGCACGGCCATTGTTCTTGACATTTATTTTTTAATGACAACAGGAAACCAAAGATTTAGTACATAAATAAAATTGTCTTGCACCAGGCATTTTTAATCTATGGTTTACTATTTAGGGTTAAGAAGAAGAAGAACGGCCACGTGGATTTTGAAGGTTGCGGGGCGGCATAGAGTTGGTATGAGTGTGTTTATCGGGTCACGACTCACGAATAGAGTGAATCTACAGATGTTACGATTCAATTAGACTATGAGCCGTATTGTGCGTAATGATCTGTATACCTACCGTCATACACCAATAGACCATTAAAGGATGACGTCATGGGGGGTGAGTACGTAAGGGCTATAGCACGACTAACTACTTCCTAGTGTAGTTAGCGCGAGTACGTAACGTCCGACTTAACTACAAATGTAGTTAGTTGTACGTTTCAGCGTGGTTATTATAACAGCATCTGTCGGGTCGCGTTCCAGTGTAGTTAGCAGTAGTTAGGCTGTTTAAATGTGGTTTAGGGGGCGTTCAAGTATTACGTAACGCAATTTGGGGGGGAGGGGGGGTCTTGCAAAACGTTACTGTGTGTTACAAGGGGGGGAGGGGGGGTTCGAACAATGCGTCACGTAACGTTTTTTTTTCTTAAATAAAAAAAATTGTGAAATAAATCTTCCAAGTTGGACACCCTTTTCGTTTATGTTTTACGGGAAGTCCCTCGATTGTAATGTACATCATTTTTTGTTCTCCGCTCATTTTTTTCATTTCGCTCTCCTAAGTTAGCAAACCTTTTCTTTTATTTTTTACGGGGAATCCCTTGACTGTATTATACTTACGTCATTTTTATTTTATTTTCGTTGTTAGTATTCGTTAGTGCTTTAAACACGCAGTACGCATAAACACAAATTGCTTGTAGTGAGCGTTGTTAAAGTGAGTTTGTAGATAGGTACTATAATGTCCACAAAAGCGGGGGATTTACATAATCAACTGTTCTTGGCCTATAAAGGCTCTCATGCTGACTTTCCAACGCATCTATGTCAAAAAAATACCAATGAAATTTGAAAAACATCAAAAGAAAAAATAAAGAAAAATTTATGGAACATAATAAATAGTATTATACGAGAGTTCAGTAAAAAATAGTCACTTCCAGAGTGTTACGTAACATTTAGGGGGGGGAGGGGGGGGGTACAGAAAAACGTTACGGCGCGTTACATGGGGGGGAGGGGGGGTAAAAAATCTTCAAAAATTGCGTTACGTAATACTTGAACGCCCCCTTAGAGCTGTCAAAGTTGTGTGCTTTGTTATTATTTTTGTATCCTTTGTTTTAAATATTTAATTTACTGACAAAAAGCATCAAGGCTATTTTTTATTTTTTTTTTTTCCCAATTTAAATATTTTATAATAAAATACTAATACCGTAATACTTATAAAACTACGTTAATATTATTATTTTTATTTGGGATTTATTATCGCACGAGATATTGCCAAGATATTTTTTTTTTTGAAGTCAGCAGATTAGAACAATTCAATTTGGTAAAAAAAGGATCAGACGAAAGGGAAAACAATACATGATTTTGAACTGACCCTGACTTTAGGCAGGCGGCACAATGGCGGCCATGGCGGCACACACACACGAAACATGCATAAACCATAGTATGGGTAACAAATCATTTTGCATAGCGACCCGAACTGCCCGAATCAATAGTGATCGGAATCAGTTGTCTGGTTCATTTTAATCAGTTTTGTGATACTTTCCGGTAGTGAGTACGTAACTTTTGCTATAGCACGACTAACCACACATCAATCTAAATACACATAACCACGGCTTAACTACATTTGTAGTTAGCGCGAGTACGCAACGCGATAGCGCAATGTAGTTCATTTTTACGCCGGAAATAGTAAGGTTTGCCAATATCTAACACAAAAAAATGTTTTTATCATTGTATTTTTAAAAGTTCACCGCGATTTTCCGATAATTTGGAACATCGCTCGGAAGATAGAGTAGTGGACGGACACTGTCGAATATATTTTTAAAGTCGCGCGGAGAGAGAAAATAGCTTGTGGCGGCTATTATTCTTTGACATTTTTCATCAAATATATAAAAAAACAATTATGATTTGTGGAATTTTAATCATTTTAAGCAGTAAATACACTTGATAATAA
This sequence comes from Mystacides longicornis, assembly GCA_963576905.1. NCBI lineage: Eukaryota > Metazoa > Arthropoda > Insecta > Trichoptera > Leptoceridae > Mystacides > Mystacides longicornis. Next base: position 6,335,925 of record OY756434.1, read on the forward strand.
TTTCTGATACTCCGTGAATACTCTTTTATTTTCCCTATAGATTTTTTTATGTTAAGTACCTATATATTTATTGTATAATATATTTATAGGTTGGTTGGAAGAAATTGCCCCAGGCAATAAGCCCGCCAATTTTGGTTCATTATTCTTTTATATTTTACCAATAAAGTGTTATATTATTATTTCAAATCATTTATTCATTAAATCACAATATATCATATGAAGTATACATCATTGTAAAAAAAAATTAATAAAAATAAATTAAAATTAAATACAATGCTATATACTAAATATAAAAATATCGGTATTATCTCTCATGATACATCACGATGTAATGTAATCATGAGAGATCTTCGAACTACAGAGAAAGGAACCTTCTTAACATCCTACATGAGGACAACAGAACTGCCTTTTGGATGGCATATCTGAGACCACAACAGATGGCAAGTTTCCCTAGATTGTCTTTAAGAGACTTAGGAATAACTCCATTCGTCGATATCACTATAGGTATTATGTGCGTGGTTGGTGTATGCCACATATCCTTGATTTCGTGAGCAAGATCAAGATATTTAATTATCTTATCTTGCTCGGCTTTTTTCAAATTTTCGTCATACGGAATAGTGATATCCACGAGATACGTTATCCCGTTCATAAATAATATTATTATTATTATTATTGTTTGTAAAATATTTGCGTGCGAGAAATAAAGAAAGATTTTATTTTTATTTATTTATTTTTTTGAATAATTTCCATACAAATGTTCAAAACCGTGTATTGTTTTCCCTTTCGTCTGATCCTTTTTTTACAAACTTGAGTTGTTCCAATCGGCTGACTTCAAAAGTTTTCAAATATCTTGGCAATATCTCGTGCGATAATAAATCCCAAATAAAAAAAATATTAACCTAGTTTTATAAGTATTACGGTATTAGTATTTTATTATAAAATATTTAATTTGGGAAATAAAAAAAAAATAATAAAATTTATAAAAAATAGTCTTGATGCTTTTTTTTCAGTAAATTAAATATTTAAAACAAAGGATACAAAAATAATAACAAAGCACGCAACTTTGACAGCTCTAAACCACACAGCCTAACTACTGCTAACTACACTGGAACGCGACCCGACAGATGCTGTTATAATAACCACGCTGAAACGTACAACTAGCTACATTTGTAGTTAAGTCGGACGTTACGTACTCGCGCTAACTACACTAGGAAGTAGTTAGTCGTGCTATAGCCCTTACGTACTCACCCACCACAATTATTATATATTATTTTTCTTGTCCAGGAATAAACCACAAATATATTTAATTTTTCTTGTAAAATACAGAAATTTTGTATTGTTCGTATTAATTATTAATATCTTATAATTACCTACACATTAAAATATGGGAAGTATCTAGTTTGCCGCAAGCGGTATTCTAGTAAAGCGCACTAATAAGCCGCTGTCGGCAAAATAGCGAAATTATCTAGTGTGCCGCTAGTGGCAGTGCAGTGAACGCTATACCGAGATAATAGTATTGAAATCTATTTATAGCTTAGAACATTACTTAATTATTTTTTTGATCTTCTGAGTTACTGCGAAAAAGTGGTTGATAGTCCTTTTTTCACATACCGACTGAGCTGATGTGATTTTTGCTAAAAGATAGATTAATAATGTGACATGAACTTATTTTTATCCCGATGGAATTTTCCTAGTCTAAAAACCATTCTTACCGAAATTTACCTAGGTACTATTAACTATTCCGAAGTATCAAAATACATCCCATTTATTTAGAAGTAAAAAAACCCTAAATATGGCATCTTTATAACATTATTATAGTTAGGCACTATCTACTCTTGATCTCATGTTTTTACCTTTAGCAATGATAGAAAAATACCCACCACTGGTTTTCTTTTATTAATTAACACATTCAAGAAATTACTATATGTAATGATACCTAATGATTTATTAAAATGCGTGGCAAAAACAGCTTTGATAAGTGGCGAGGGTCCAAATCCACTCTCCCTAATATTAAATGAAAAATATTTAAGAGGTGGTTGGTAGTTCAGTGGTATCAATCGGTGGCTTTCGAGCTTACCACAATGAAGTTGCGGTCTCTAACAACTAACCCAACTGTTAATGATATTATAAATTACCTAAATGAATTCTTTCTATTTCTTAGAAACAATTATAAATGAGCACATCCAAACTGAAAAGAGTTTAACACGAGTACGAAAGAGACGCCTTCGCCGAGTCGCTATCAATCATACGCATACCATGACCACATCACAGAACAATATTACCCTATGTCGGACCACATGACCATACAAAACAAAGTCGTTTCGATCTTCTATGACAGAATAATAGACACCCCGACTCCCGACACTGTTGCCTACTTCCAGGAATGTCGGTAAAATAGCCTGCGTTCATTGCACTACCACTAGCGGCATATTAGCGCGCTTTACTAGAATACCGCTAGCGGCAAACTAGACACTTCCTAATTTATTTTGTCACATAAGAATATTTCATCGGGATAAAAATAAGTTCATTTCACATTATGTATTAATTTCATGTATCTATCTTTTTGCAAAAAACCACGTTAGCTCCTCAGACGGTACGTGAAATAAGGACTATTAACCACTTTTCCGCGGTAACTCAGAAGATCAAATAGTTAAGTAATGTTCTCGAAATTATAGATTTCAATACTATAGCTGCGTTCACTGCACAGCCACTAGCGGTACACTAGATAATTTGGATTTTTTGCCGATAGCGGCTTATTACCGCTAGCGGAAAACTAGACACTTCCTAAAATATTTGATTCCATATTAATATTATCAATGATTCTTCTCGGTCATAATTGTTTTTTACAATTTTATTTATCAAACCCATATTTTTTTGTCATCTGAAAATTTATTTTTGTATCTAATTGTTCCATTTAATGATTATTTAATTATATCTACTAGTTATTTACTTAGGATACTTATATATGTTTTGTAAAAGCAACGTTGCTGTTGCGTAGAATTCATTAATTTATTAATAAGCTATCTATCATAATTAAAATTTATGTGATTTTTTTGGTTTCTTATTATGTTAAGCAATGATATTATGAGAAATGTTAGCCAAAATAAAAAGTAAACATGGTAAATAGTATATATATATATATATTTTTTTTTCTGTGAAGAGGTGGTCACGGAGAGAAATATACGATGCGTGAACGAAACGTTTTGGGTACTCCGTGTACTCAGGTTGGCTCTGAAAAGAGCCGTTGGTCGATAAACATATTCATCCACTTGTTCCAAGTTCTCATCATTCACATTCACACAACATTGCGTTCTTAAATATTCTTTTTCAAAAATAAGCACCTTTGTCTTATTGACATTCATCTTAAGACCATTCTTTTCACAATTTTGATACACACGCGTCACAAGTCCTTGCAAATCACGTTCGCTTTCAGCCATCAATACTAGGTTGACTGCATACATCAGAGCACACACATTCATCCCATTCAGATCTACACCCACTGCACTATTTTTTATATCACGCACGCAAAAATCAAAGAATAGATTGAACAGCCAAGGCAAGGTGACATCACGGCCATAACGCACCCCTGCTTCATCCCTCTCGTAAGACGGAACTCTCGTGACAGATGAGTATCACCTTGACACAAGCAGAACCCTTTACTCTGATAGTTCTGTCACGACTCTTCCGTCTTAACGAGAGGGGTGACATTCAGTTTAAAATGATCTTATTTTTGTTTTCTTTGTACAAAGTCACAATATAAAAAAATCAATCTAATTATCATTAATTTGGTTCCGTTTATTTCACGTAGGCAGAGAGAACTAACCTCCACTCCCTTCTAACCATGCACATTTCCTTCGCTTCTTCCACCGACATATCATTTCTCATACAACCCCTCCTATTTCTCTTACTCCTGACCTGGTCTTTCTTGAGGACGGAATCGATGTGTTCAATTCACGTAATGGAATTTTTACTCAAACAAAATGATTGTAGTTAAAGATGTGTTTAAAGGTTAATTTTAAAAATTAAGATTACCTAAGGATGATGCGACAGTAAGACTGTTATCTTTTAACAAATTGTTGGTACTTATTTATATTATCATTTCTTTAACGGATTGTGAGGTATAAATAATTTTGGATATTGGGAGTATTGGGACAGCTGATAAGATTGCATATAAAAATACAAGATTTTTTTTTAATTAACTCATTATCTGTTTTAGTTTCAACAGTTCATTTATTGTCAGTTTTGCTAGCTTCAAAATGTTTTTTAACATTCTAATATTTATTGTGAGTGTAATTTTTGTAGCTTACGTGTGGTTAATATATCATTTTGATCACTGGAAGAGAAAAAATATTCCAGGACCTACTCCAAAATTATTCGGAGGACATTTGAAGATTATAGAAGGTGAAAGCTTAGGAGTGACTTTTATGAATATCTACAACGTATACAAATCACAGCCACTGACAGGCCTGTTTCTCGTTTTGAAGAAAACCTTACTTGTCAATGATCTGGACCTGATTAAAAATATACTCATCAAAGATCATCAATATTTTCTTGGCCATGGATTTACCTTTGAAGCAAATGCAGAACCCATCACTCAACATTTGTTCAATCTGGAAGGAGACGAGTGGAAGAAAATGAGAGTGAAGTTAACACCCACATTCACATCCAGTAAAATGAGAATGATGTACGAGACCATGTACCTCTGCTCAGAAGAAATGATCAAATATATGAATAGTTTTGCAGAAAGTGGTAAGCCTGTTGATTTCAAAGAAATTGTTTCCAAATTTGGAACTGACGTCATAGCCTCCTGTGCATTTGGTCTCCAATCAAACAGTTTCAAAGACGAAGAGGCTGAATTTAGAAAAATGGGTAGGAAGTTGTTAGTGTTGGATCCCAAAAGAACATTGGCCCTGATTATATCGTTAATATCTCCAAAACTGATGGATTTATCTGGAATTGAAAGAATACCAAAAGACGTGTCTAAATTCTTCTTCAAAGTTGTGAAAGAAACTGTGGAATACAGAGAAAAGAATAGCATCAGAAGGAACGACTTTTTGCAGCTGTTGATCGATATGAAAAATGATGATTCAAACCCAGGTACCTACATAACATTTACCAATTTTTTTTAGGTATCAGGCCGTGTCACTAAAGGGGTAGGCAGAGAAAACAGACCTTCACTCTTTTGTACCTCAGTTCGGTCGACCATGCCTTAATTCTTACACCTTTCCTTTCAGCCTTATAAATTTTTTCTGTTATTTACATCCAAATGTTCAACATGCCCAAATCATCTCAACTTATTGACATTCATGTTTGTAACAATAACAGTAACTTCCAAACCACATTCCCATGTTTTCCAGGTCCCACCGAGTATTTCCAAATAATATTCTTCATAGAGCTCTTATCTCTACTGCATATATAGATAGGTAGTACATTCTCCTCTTTTAGTCCCTGTACATGTTTCAGATCCATAACTCATAAAGATTGTCTTAGTAAAGGTTTTTCCTTTGAATTGTTAGCAAAAATCGGGGCATTTGAGTCTGACAAGTAGGTAAATTTCCCCTGCGATCCAATCCTTTTTACTGCTTTTTACTATCTACATACTAAAATGTAGGTACTTTTCTTATTGATTGTTATAATCTTTTGTGATGAACTGGCCATACGCTAAATAAATAAATATTATTTCTGAAAATTAGGCATGAAATTCGCATTTTTTTCCCCAAAATTACATTATTCGCGCTATTTGCGCAAAAACTTCGAAATACGCGTTATTTGCACAAAAACCTGAAAATTCGCGAAAAAAAATCGTTTTATCGCGATCGCAAAACTTTCCAGTCTACTCATAGATAACAAGATTACGTTATGCTCTAGTTTTTTAACTTGTAGCGAGACTCTGTATGTTATATTATTATCTCATCTCATAATATTTATCTATACTCTATACTAATATATAAAGAGGAAAGATTTGATTTTTTGTTTGTTTGTTTGTTTGCATCGAATAGGCTCCAAAACTACTGAACCGATTTGAAAAATTCTTTCACTTTTAGGAAGCTACAATATCTCCGGTGAACATAGGCTATATTGAGTTTCAAAAAAAATTGGGTAAACAACGAAAACTCCAATAATGTAACCCAAGGTGTAAAAAATTTACCTAAAATTTATTTTTATCGCGAACGCTGTGAAAACTAATGATGATAGAATAAAATAATGTAGCACAATTTTGTAGAAGACATAATAATTTATATGTCTAACTATTATAGTTATGCCACAATAAGTGTTATTTTATTAAAAAAATGTAATTGAAATGCAGGAGAGATATAGGCGTCACTGGGGTACGGGCCGGATGGGAGAGAACTATTAGAATGCTACATTATTCCAGATTAACATAGCCTATGGAATATTTTGATAAAGTTAGGGATCATAAGAAAACTGAACTATTTTTTTTTAAATACCTATCTACCCGTGCGAAGCTGGGACAGACTTCTAGTATCTCATAAAAGGTCTTAAGGTCGGTGCTCACTTGCGCCGCGAACGTGTATCGTTACATAAATTTTATCAAAAGGATGCATTTGTTTTGCAAGCGTTCGCTTTTCGAATCACGTATACACTTAACCTTTCGATTAAATTGATGCAATGTCACACGTTCGCGGCGCAAATAAGTACCGACCTTTAGTGCACCGCCTACCCTGCTGCCAGCCACTTCTAAACATACTTCTTAAATAGACATCTCGTTCACTTGCTCAAGACATTTACCTAATATTTAATTCGAAGAACAACTAAATTGTATAACTTAAAAATTTAATATTAAAATATCTTTTCAGATGGATCCCTAAGTTTAGCTGAAATAACAGCTCAAGTGTTTGTGTTCTTCATCGCTGGTTTCGAGACATCCTCAACAACCAGTTCATTTGCACTTCTGGAACTATCCAGAAATAAGGAATTGATGAAACAAGTTGTGGATGAAATAGATCAGGCCATCGATGCAGACGGAGGGAAAATAACATACGAAACACTCTCTAAAATGGATCTTTTAACTCAAGTCATAAACGGTAAATATTTTCATTAGTAATTTACAAACTTGAAATCTTCAAGATATAACAAACAAGAAAAAATTACTTTAATGATATTGAAATAATTTTGCAGAAACACTAAGGATGTATCCATCTCTTCCAATTCTAATAAGAAGATGTACAACGGATTATCCAGTTCCGGATTCTAAAGTTATGATAGAAAAGGGAACTTTAATAGTAATACCAGTACTTGGGATTCATAGAGACGCGGACATCTACCCTAATCCAAACAAGTTTATTCCAGAGAGATTCTCCCTGGAAAATATCAAAAGTCGTCATCCTTGTGCACACATACCTTTTGGTGAAGGGCCTAGAATTTGCATTGGTACGACATAATGATTTTTTTCAACACAAATAGGTACACTTTTCACATATTTTATACTAAACAAAGCCATCCTAGAAAGAGGAAAATCGTTGTTAGTAGGGGTCAAACCCACGACATTCACTTCATTTGATTGAAACGCTAGGCCACTGACTACTTCCACCACAACCAATCAATTCAAACATTATTATTTGATTACCCTATGTTGTGTTTAGAATAATATCTTGACACTATCATGTTTAGTCTAAGAAAAACAAAAAATATACCGACATATAACTCGAGATCGCCTGAACAGATTCTTTCGGTGTTTGATTTATTGGATTCTTCTCTGCTCCAGATAACAATAACTATTAAAATGTCGAAAAGTGCATAAGAAGTAATATAATATTAAAGTTAGTATAACGCATTTCCTGCGGCTCCAACTCCATTTATGGAAAATTCTATAACAACAAAATTATTGTTTACCTGACAACCATTGACAATAAAAATATTGATACGCAGAATTTTGATGGAATGTTTTTCGAGCTTTCATAAAATATTTTTTTAACATTTACATAGACATATTTAAATGTATTTTTGTATAAATTACAAATTTGAAATTAATACTACAGGACGCTGTCGGGAAAGCTAGTATGAAATAAATAAATATTTGATCATACTGATCTCAATATACTAGTTGTCTGGGCGTCAACTATTGAAAAAGTTATCCCTGTTTCAATTCCTGGTGGGTTCAAAAGTGTTTTTCCCCAGGTTCGCATCCTGTATCCAGCTGTACTAGTTGAACACACATTTGTAGGAGAAATTACTTATTTATTTATACACACTTTCTAAATATTATGTCTAGTTACTTGTGCCTATTTTCAGGACTAGATTTAAATCCGTAAAATTACAACAGATGGCTCTATATCTCGTTATTCATTATTAAAATATATCTACTGGTTATATATGAAGGAATTAACATCGATCCTGTTGACTCAGTGACTAGCGTCTCTGCAAACGACGACTAGGGACGCAGGTTCGAATCCTGCCAGGGGCATGGGATTTTTCAATACATTTATTATTTTATTGATTAGCTAGCTGCCCTCCGGAGGGCTGCTGTCACTGTGTCTCATAGTGGAACTATTGTGACTAGCCTTACATTAGAGCTCATCGCTCAGTCCAGCCTCCTGGAAAAATTGGAGGATTTTGTTGGCGTTGAGCTCTTTAATTTCTTCTGGGCACATTAGGAATTTTCCCAGGTTTCTTGAGGGATATTTCGATGCATTGAACATGTTGATAATTCTCATGACTGGGAGTTTTAGGGATTTGAACAATACCACCTAATGGCGAATGCTGTTAATGTAAAGTGATTATACTCAGCCTGCTTTCAAAATAGTAGTAAAAGATGGTGTAAGCCCATCGTGGTGTTTTCATACCTTAAAGTCAACCATCATTAGTGCATAGTTAGATTGCATTGCATTGATTGTTAATATGAATTATTTATATTTTTACAGGCTCGCGGTTTGGTATGATGCAAGTCAGACTTGGTTTGGCAATGACCCTGAGACATTTCAACGTTGAGTTGATTACTAAAGTTCCCGAAGTCGTTAAGCTGGCCGGTCGTTCATTGACATTGAAAACTGAGGACAATATGGTCATGAAATTGACCAAAAGAAAACTGTGATTAAAAATTATTTTTAGATTTAATTTTATAGTTTTGTGTTATTTTAATAAAGCAAGCTTGTAAATATAATAATTTAAGTTATATGAGAATGTAAATAATATTATTAAAATAAAGTTCTTCTATAATAATATTATGTACTCAGTGTTCTACAATAGATACCCCTAATGCAATTCCTGGTACAAAATAAAATCTCCTACATAATAAATTACCACCATAGGGGTAGATTGATCGAGGGGACAAACTATCCCGTGGACTACCACATCAAGAGTACAACAAGTAGTGTAATTTTAGTGGGAGAGAAATTAATTGATCCACCATCAAATTCAAAAATGTCGCTGAGATGAAATGGAGAGCACGATGATGTCGGGAGTATTGCGCGTCCCAAAAATGCCTGTAAAAACCAAATGTAAAATATACAAGATGGTTTTTTTGTCAATCACCCTTAAAATTTGTATTAATCCACCAACAGAAAAAATATGAAATATATCCGCACCCATTGTACTTATCTTTATTATATTTTTTTACATTAATAATAAGGATCGCTCTCAGTAAAACAGCATATGAAAAAAAAAACATATTACTCAACAATACATACATTCACGCACTTACAAAAAAAAACAATTTAACAAAACATTACGCATAGTCCATTACGTCATTTTCACATTATTTTTATAAAGATGCTGTTGTTATTCCGTAAAACTTTATTTTCAGTGTTATTTTTATGGTAAAAATGGTGTTATTAATCAAAGATTGGGTTTAATCTCTTACAAATTTTGGTATCATTTTAAAAGATATGTAGGTGTTTAAACAAAATACAATACCTGTTTACTAATAAGATTCCAGTTAATATTTTAGAATATTAGAAAGATGAAATTTTTTGTGGAAATATGGAAAAAATGAAAACAAATTAAAATTTTTGAAATTTTGTCTTAGAAACCTCAACAGTGTCATTTTATAGTTATCCAACTACTGAATTGGAATTTAAAAAGGCAACGCACATCTTTTTTATTGAATTATAAATTGACTAGCAGCAAAACTTATCTAACGACAGGCATAGAAAAGCATCATTAATTGTTTGATTTTTTTTTTTTTTTTTATAAAATGAATCTGTGCTCACTCAAAGTGAACACAAATACACTCCTTGACTCTTTCACAGTAAGCTACTTAAAGCTTGTGTCGTGAAAGAGGAAGATGGTCGGCACCTGGGATCGAACCACGACGTCCGCACCAAACAGTACGAAAGCCGGCGTTGTAACCGCTGGGCCACCAACCACTTCATAAGTGTTCGTAATATAATTATTGTTCATAATACATGAGATAATGGTCCCTTAAAGGCCCCAATATCATGCTGGGGACTGCAGACAAATTAACATTTCTTTCCATAGCAACAGTTAAAATATGTGATCAATATCACTCAGACACTATTATTGTTGTATTGGTTAGTAGACTAGCGGTTATTTTTTTTTTTTTTTTGAGAGAGGGTTAAGGGACCAAGGTACCCTTTGTGTCACTGCGACCAGAATAGGAATATTGTGACTTCCCTCAATGTTACAGCTCGTTATCCAGGCCTATGTGAGTCATGTAGCTCACAATTTGCCTAGGTGTGAGCAGTCTTACCTTCTCAGCGTTCAGTAGTGGTCCACTGTGTGTACGACTTCTTAATGAATTCATGAAGCGTTACCTCTTATTGTGCCACGTCTCCAGAGGCCTCTTGCAGAGTGACAGTGCCTCTTCCCGGCTCTTGCCCTCCGCCAAAGGTCTACTAATTCTTCTTTTTGAAAGAAAAGGTCCCAACAGGATTCCCATCTCTCGGTTGCAACAAATGCTTTTGATCATGTGACCTTATGTCCACTTTGACCCGTTAGTCATGCATCCCTCGACACGGGTCGAATGACACCTTGGATTGAGGATTTTTGGGCAGAAAGGTTTACTCCTTCCGGAATGCTAGGACTAGGTGAATATGGATGGGAGGGCTCATAGAAGGCAGGAGGATTGAATTCAGGTATAGGAAATGCCCTGCATGTTGAACAGCCATGCAAGGCACCCCGTACTCGATTTTAACCACCGTTTCAGCCTGGGCCAACGTAACAGGGTCCACCGCTTGTAGGTGAGAGTCGAGTTGAAATGCAGTGGCTAAGAGGCATTAAATGCTCTTATATTGCGCGGTAACATTTCCTTGGACCCCCATTCCAACTTTACTCTTTTCAGAAATGTCTTAGAAACCTCAACAGTATCGTTTATAGTTATCCAACTACTGAATTGGAATTTCAAAAAGGTGATGCGCATCTTTTTGATTGAATTATAAATTTACTAGTCATAACAACACCATGCTGGGGACTGCAGAAAATTTAACATTTCTTTCCAACGCAACAGTTAATATAATACTTCCCACAGACACCATTATTGTCGTAGCAACGAATATCGACTTATAGAGGAATAATGTGTAAAAAAATATTTCCCATAGTTGAATTGGTTTTATTAATGCATGAAAAATATTTTGCCTTGGGTTAAAGTGTTTCAATGAAAATATTGAGTTACAGACGGACTTACCAATTATAATATACATTGTTGATTTGGAGAGACTAATGCACTCATACTTTGGTGTTTTACATACAAAATTTTGAGCATTCTGCTAATGAAACAAATGAACACTGAATTCATTTTTAGGTTTGCGGTTTGGAATGATGCAAATCAGACTAAGTTTGGCAATGATACTACGACATTTCGATGTAGAATTGTTGAAGAAAATTCCGGATGTCATCAAACCAGCTGGTCAGTTGTTAGCGTTGAAAACCGAAGATAATATTACAATCATGAAATTGACGAAAAGAATATTTTGATCTTGATTCAAATGACCTTGTAAATATAACCTTAACCGATTATAAATAATAATAACCTTTTACAGAATACGTAGAAAGAAGAAAATAAAATAAAAAACAGTTTTTTTTATCAACAGATTGGATATGCCTAGCGGATATTTCCTACATTTTATATTCACAATACACCAATTTCATTATAGCGTATTGTACATGTCAAGAAATCATAAATGTGTACACAAATGCACTTAGTATGTACCTAAACTCCAATTCTCCAAATAGGTGAATTTTTTTATAAATTTCTAAAATTCATAGTGAAGTGAAAAAAAAAGCAAATTACAAGATATTAAATTTTTAATACAATATAACATACATACATAATAAATTGCCTTATTAATTTATTGTGTTTGGTGCAAAGCTTAAAAAAATACTTTCTTTAATTCAATATTTTTACAAAGGCATCGCATTGCCCAACTGAAATCAAAGATATTCTAGAGAAGGACAAATTAAAAATTCTTACATTTTAAAAATCATTATAGTTTATTTTTCAAACACATAATTTGTAACTTTGTAATACTTATCCATTATACCAATTTAAATCAATAAAACAAACTTTGCAGTTATATTAGGTATATTCTACCATGATTATCGTCAACCTCGACACAGACTTAAGGTCTACTGAGGAGGCAAAATTCACTGCGATAAGTAATGTATCAATAATGTTTTTATGTTGTCTTGTTTTAAATATTCTGATTAATAAAAAACGATTATTATTATTATTGTAATACTAAGATTGTTTTCATGATAATATCAAACATAATAAAGTGTAAAGATCTAAATAATTAAAAGTTGTATTTTAGTAATTGATTGCAATGATCAAAACGACATTGTATGTTAATTTTTTTTATAATAATTCAGGACAAACCAAATACGAATAAAAATACACTTACAGCCGGTTTCAAAAAAAAAAGCAACTAAAGAACTCTTTAGCTGAAGGTACTTTAAACATTTAAAATCTCCTTTGAGTTCATTATAAAATAAGCCCGCTTAATTTAGTTAAAGTTTTAAGGCCCAAAATTACAATACAGGCTTAAGGTCCACCTTAACGGTGAGGAGCACATTAAGCTTCGTTTAACAAAATTATGCAAATTACAATGTCTCCTTAGCACGAATTTGGCGCTTATCCTACTCGTTAAGTTAAGGGATACCCTGGGGTGTCCTCAACAGCGTAAAGCTCGCTTAACTCAGTTATTTTTTTTCTCGCTAGGAGGCGCCACAAGTCACTATACGGTCAAACTGACATTTAAAATGTCATTATATAGCCGCACAATAATTACGCTTTTTGAAGATGAAATGTCTGATTAATTATGATTCATTACGCTTATTTGTTCGCTGTTGCTTAGGTTGTTTCACTAGCGATTCTATTTGGATTTATTTGTGACCCTTTCTTTGATTATTTGACCACCACATTGACTTATATACACTGTTCGCTCTGTTTGATAATAATTACAAGATCGTTTTGCTACCTAGTTGAATGTATGATATATGGTTATGTTTATTATTGAACACATCTTTCACTTTCCATAGCTGTATCTTAATTAAGTTAAATAATCGAAGCAAGGGTCGTAACACATAAATACCAAGTCAGAATCCAAGAGCGAGCATCCATAAAACCAAAACAACAACACAAACAATGGCGCGCGTCCCGGTGAACATGACAGATGTGGAGCGTAATGCATAGATAAAACCACGATAAAAGACAAGTAGGACTACCAACTTAACCAGATATACGGCTTAGCCAAGCTGCAGTCGAGTTTTGATTGATATTCTCGTGTGAGCGGTAAGCTCCACTTAACTTGTAAGCTTCCTCAATAAAGCTCCAGGATAAGCTACAAATTGTAATTTTGGCCCTTAATGTCAACAAAATATTTATGATTATTATTTAGAAAAAATGAATTTCAAACAAACTGTGAAGTTTGTGTTTTTACAACAGCCTTAAAAGTCAATTTTATATTTCTGTAAAATAATAACACAAATAAATACAATTTTTTTTTTTACAAACAATACAAAACAGCAAATTAATAGTAAGATTAATGGAAACTTCCGGATTCACTGTGTTGTTCTGTTGGCCGTTGGTAATTGTGGTAAGCCAAACTCATCCACTAGTACACCATCTTTATTCTTGATGGAATCAGCTCCGGGTTCTTTATCTGGGGCAGCGGGAGCTTTGATAACGTCATCCAAATAACTGGCATCGTCATCCAAGGCAATTTCATCTCCTAAAATTCAAATACAATTGGTTATGAATTACACTGGCCAACAAAGAGAAATCTATTCTGTTCTAGACAATATGTTGTTGGGTGATCTAGACTCGGAATTTTTCAGGACTTGGGAGTTTTTATCCACCAAACCTCAAATGATGAGCATTTCTATATTATTTTACACGTGGATAAATGGTACCTTGAAAAGTTTTGCAACAAGTTAACAGATTTTGCTGGACACTGCCAAAGGACTAAAGAGCAGATGCTAAAAGTGCAAGAAAATCCTAAATAGATACCAATCATTTTCACTTTTTTTAAATTCACAATCAATTGAAACTCCTTGAACCTTATTTAAGCTGGTTGTACTAAGAAGACTAGACTCTATGGAAAAAAAAATCTAAGCACCGATTCAGAATTTGGAATCAGTCCGAAAAATAGGGTGCGTTTACACCAAACGAATATAAAATCAGGGCTAGAAATAGAGTATCCTTTCTTGATTATTGATATTGACACCAAGACCAACTAACTAATGAGCGATGACAGATTCCATTGTACAATGAATGTTTACTTAGTGTCTGTATCAGTGGTTCATAGCCTGGGTTTGGCAGAGGTCAAGACACACACCCAACTCATATTAAGAACTTATCACTGAACCCCTCTTCAAATTAAGAAGGGTTCGGTGAATTCGCTAACTGGTGGGGTCAGTACCTCCAAAAAGGTTAAGAACTATCAAGAAAGAATGCTTGATCGGGATTGGTGCAAAAGGATTTATGTTCTTTTGGAGTAAACGCACCTTAAGATCACCCAACATCTTCTTTAGGTCAAACTTTCTTAAGCAAAGTTATCATTAAGTACCTTAAGTACAAACAATGTCAACTTTTAAAACTAAAACAATTATGAGATATCAGAGTTGTACAGAGCAGTGCTCTGCAAACAGTATTCTGCGGTCTAATTTAATGTAGGTACTTATTATTTTTAGTGTAAGTCCCGCCGGCTATACTGACACCTTTGTATCTTCTTCTCTTCTCTGGTTTGCAGCAATTCCCACAATTCTTCTCCTCCATTCTTCCCTGTCTTGTGCGGCTCTTTTGAGATCCACATATGACTGGCATCGCACGTCCACCAACAGGTACTCTCGGCGTGGGCATCCTCTGGAGTTTGTCCCCTCGGTCATACCCTCCATTATGGCATGCAAGAGGTCTTCTTGTCTTATTATATGGCCGATCCATCTTGCACGCCTTTCGGACAAGGTCCTGAGCAGGTGCCTTCCTCCTTCGATTCATTGAAGAACCTCCTCGTTTGTAATGTGGTCTCTCCAGGAAATTCCCAAAAGTCTTCTGTAGGACCACATCTCAAAAGCCTCTAGTCTCCGTTTATCTCTTTTAGATAGGCACCATGTCTCGCAGCCGTACATCAAGATACTCCATACATAGGTCTTGATGAGGAGTATTCTCAGTTTCAGGTCAATATTATTCGATTCTATAAATTAGACCTTTTATTAAAGGCAAGCCTAGCCTGATGTATAGGGCTGTCGACCTCGATCTTAGACCGATGGTCCTATGTTATCTTGCTCCCGAGGTAGACAAACTCCTTGTTCTTCTTTAGTGGAACTCCTGACATCATTACTCTCATCTGATGTTGCATTCGGCTGCAGTGCGTTCCCCTCTCTAATTAATCTTTGCACAGGTGAGTTAAGATGAAAATTCGTACTGCACATGTTAAGATTAAATGTGTCATTAGCACGAGTGTTCCTGTTCGGAACACGTAGACAAATTTTACTTAACAGCCCACGAGAATCAATCTTACCATTAATCAATTTGTGCAGAAAGACCATATTTGATATGCTTCGTCTTGCCGACAACGTCTGCAGTCCGAGTTCTCCACGGAGCCATGCGTAATTTATTTCTCGCACCGGAATGCCCAACCTAAAATTTACAAAACGCAAAAATCGTTTTTTGTACTCTCTCTAAGCTATTCTTGTGCACTTCATAATGAGGAGACCACAACACGGAGTTGTACTCCAGTATCGGTCTTACCAGGCTTGTAAACAAGATGACAAAAGTTTCCATATTACTAAAATTTTCACACAGTCGCAAAGTGAATCCTAGTGTACGTAGTGCTCTCTCCACGATCGCGTTAATGTGAGGAACAAATGATATACCTGTGTCCATCAACACACCTAAATCCATTATCTGGCGTTTATCTATATTTAAACTGAGCCTGTTTTTGGAGCACCAGCTAGTCAGCGAATTGATATTATTCTGAAGCACCTCACAATCCTGAACATTTTCTATCTCCCTATATAGCTTCAAGTCGTCTGCAAATACGAAAACCCCACCCCGTCAAATTCACAGAGAAGATCATTTATAAAAATATTAAATAAAATGGGACATAGGTGAGAACCTTGCGGAACTCTGCTACTTGCCACAAACGGAGGAGAAAATATACCCGACAAGGAAACTGTTTGTGTTCTACCCTCCAAATAACTTCGGAACCAAGACAGGAGTGACCCATCCACCCCCAGCGATCGAAGCTTGGCTAGCAAAATAGGGTGAGAGACACGGTCGAAAGCCTTAGAACAGTCTGTATATATATACAGTCTAATTGCCGCTTACGAACCAGGAAATCCGTTGTCTCCGAGTGAAACTCCAAGAGGTTAGTCAAGGTGGATCTTCCAGGTAAAAAACCGTGCTGATAGTGTGATATAACAATAGCCAGATTAGCCTTAATTCTATTAAGAAGAATACTCTCAAATAATTTAGGGATGCAGGATTGTATACAAATAGGACGATAGTTTGAGACATCTGATTTGTACCCTTTTTCAAAAACTGAAATTATATAGCTGGTCTTCCATAAAGTGGGAAATAATCCAGAAATAATCGACAGAAGCATTTCATTTTCATCAGGACCTTGCTCAGAATAGATTTACATTTCTTGATCAATAATGGGGGCAGCCGATCAGGGCCGGCCCCCTTACCATCATCCAGCAAATCAATGCCTTGTTCTATATCCAATTCCGAAAAAATAACGCGTGGGATATGAACAATGTCTCTCTGAGGGAACACAGGGTTTTCACCATCATCACGAATCTCATAATAGGTTGACATAAAAAATTCTCTAAAAAAAATCAGCTATTCTCTCCACGCAACCAGCCGATCTGTTCTCAAAATACATTAGTCTCGGGAAATCACGGTGGTCGTCTTTCAAGGACTTGTCAGTTTGTATAAACTAACTGAAGTTCCCATTCAATACGTTTATAAAACGCCAACTTAAAGGCGTTTGCCAGCACCTGGCAACTCTTCCTCTCAGCACTAAAAGCCTCATAGTCGTCAAGAGCATTTTGAAATCTTGTATTGGAGATGTATTTTTTTTTTGGATTCCACCATGTCAATTAATTCGTGCGTAATCCACCTGGGGTACTTTCTTTTAACCGGACGCTTAAGGGGAACCCATTTCTCCATCAAATCATTTACAATAATATAGAACTGTGAGACCGTTGCGTCAACATCAACCCGTACGTCAAGAAATGACCAATCGATACTAGACATTTCTCGGATCAACGATATATAATCACACCTATGAAAATCCCTACAGTCCTTACTCGCAATTGGTTTCTTGTCATAATCCAATAACAAATCCAGCTCCAGGGGAGGATGACGAGCATCAACCGGTAGTATGGGTTCAGCAGCCTCGGACACCTGAGTGCCCTCAATATCTGTAAAAAGTAAATCCAACAACCTATCATGACTATTGCGAATCACATTAATCTGGACCAAATTGAGAAATGAACACATATCTCTGACCTCATTGAAGCATTCATCATTGCCCGTCGAGTCACATCCACTCCATTTGGCACGAGGTAAGTTATAATCACCCGCAATTAAGGTCATTGCATCAGGGTATCTGAAGCGGATTCTTTCCAACTCCTCATTATGATCAGAGTATACAGTCAAACCTGAACCCAGCGGAACATAAATACAACCCACGATCAACACACCTCGAGGAAAAATTATCTTTACATATACTTGTTCTATAGAGGAATGCAATCACTTTATCCTACTAGATCTGTACTTTTTTGAAATGCAAATCATGACACCACCGCCCCTTGATTTAATACTAGCTTCACCATCCCGGTCCTTACGATACACATAATAACGGTCAAAGCCAAGCTCTCCATCATTCACTCCAGAATTCAACCATGTCTCAGTAAAAAATAAAAAATCAAACAATGTTATAGATGCACCCAGGGAAAATTTCGAAAGCTTCGTATTTACTCCACGTACGTTCTGATAGTAGGCGGTTGCATGTTTCCTCTTGGAGAGTTTTTTGGGACTTTAACTGTACGTGGTGCTGAGTCAAAAAACTTCACTGTCAGGTCCTCCGCGCCTTCCACCTTTCTGTCCTCGACTTCTTTCCACATAGCCTTGAGTTGTTCTCTCTGCTTCAGAGTTATATTCATAAATTATACACAATAATAAAATTATTTAATATTGACTGCTTTTCTCTAATAACTAACAGACAATTCAGTTGTGCCGTATCCAATAGCTATTGCTTAACTGTTTCCGATCAATTGCCTCTCTACGCATTGGTGTTGTGAATGTGTTTACTTGCTGTCACCCGCTCGCAAAATTGTTGTTCTGTGACATTAAAATATCTTTTTTATCCCATTTGGCGAATATAATTATCAATCTCAAGCATAATTACATTAGAAATTATCTCCCGATGCATCCAAATATGGCTACTCTTAGTGTTATATAATTTGTGTATCCGTTTAATATCTTTAGAAATATGTTGGTATGCTGTTGGTATAAAAAGATTTCGGAGCACTGGTATAAACAAATAGGATTGGACAAAAACACAATAAAATGTATACCAAGAGCATCCAACTCGGCAGCTAGTTCATCGTCATCGAGTTCTGGCATGCCGTACTGTCTACCCATGGCTTCTTGCACTTCATCTGCTTGTTCCAGCATGTCCGCGATTTCATCATTGACATCCTAAAAGAAATCAAAGAGGACAATAAGAGGAATTTCGGATAAAACACAACATAAAAGCCCTGCTAATATTCACAGTACAAGCTTAAGTACAAGTGTCGCCCCATCTAAACAATTTTTAATGCCCATGATTATCCCATCATACCTCCAGCATTAGAATTTGCCTGAAAATTGTCAATTGACTCATCAATTGGGTGATCTTGAATCTACTCTCGATGTCACTTGACACCGAAATTCAAATGTCATATGAAAGTAATGGTAACGATACAATTTGGGGGCATTGTTTCTGTTGTATCTTTTATTTAAAAGCTTCTTCTATGGCTTTTTTATGATTTGATCACCGCCGTATGTATGAGTTAAGCCAAAACAAAACCCCAAAAGTCTATTCACTACATCAAATTATCCAGAAAGAGTCAAAATAAGTAAATCATCAAAACTAGACATAATGTTCAATATTAATTATCAAGCTAATTAACAAGAACACACCTTAAAATATGGTTATAATGCTGTTTCTCACATGATGCTGACACATTTAAAAATTCGCAATAATTTAAACATCAACTATCATTATGTTTTGATGTTTACAGTGAGTCCACCATTTTTGACAGATTAAATAAATCAAATAGATTGGAGTGGTCAAGAAGCATTCAACAATAAATAAAATAGGAAATAAATGCTCCACACCACTAGAAGAAGACGTTGCTCAATAAGTTAAAATTGGAATGAAAACTATCAGTACAAATATTATTAGAAAACTTTTTTGGATGCGCAGAACTGAAAATTCGTTCGTTTATTCAACAGTCACGTGACTGAAGATAAATCATCAATAATAATTCATTTTACTTTCATAACAAGCACAAGACAACACAACAAAACCCATAGGTACTTCCTGTAACTAATTATATGATTAAAACATAAAATTCCTCTGTGTCAACACTAAAATATTTTGTGTCACAAACCTGCTACCGACAAACGTCACAGTTTGTATGAGTTTAACAGCAGTCACATGGTACTTTTCGGAACCATGCACATTATTTCTGTAGTATTATTTCTTTTCAAAGACCAGTTGACTAATAATTGAGTGATATTTAGTAAATGGATGTTTCTAATATCCGCCCTTAGTAAATAAATTGAAATTTTCAAAACGGAAAATAGTCTCTATTTAACTTACATCTATGCTATCAATATTAATCTTTTTGAATTCTTTCTTCATTTGATTTAGGCCGTCCTTCATAGCAGAGACTGTTGCGTGTGTATCTTTCAGTGTTTGTGTGGCGTAGTTGGCTTGTTCCATATTGAAGGACTGAGCTCTCAAATTATCTATCTGATTTTCATACCTACGAAAATTTCAATCTTTAAAACATAATATTAAAAAAATGAAATACTAGCTTAGGGTTCGTTCGCCCATAGGTGACATCAGTGACTACACCAGCGCCGAAGAGGACACAACAAACGCAAGTTGACAGCCATAACACGCAGCTCCTGAAGAAGCCTGCCACAGAGGTGGGCAATATTGGGTAATGCACTGGGTTCCTAGGGAGCGGTCCGTCATATGACAAGACGGTAGTCTTTCAAAATACGTGACAAATGTCCGAGTCCAGGATCCCGATGGTGCACATGTGCTTGTTAAGCTTACAGTGCCCTGTTAGGGATCTGGTGATGATGCAGAGGTTTTTTCTGTTTAAAGACACTAGAGTCCTAACAAATTTCGCGTTATAGGCATTTACGCCTTGGAGTGTTTTTGACCCTGGGTTTCATTCCAGAGTTTTATTGAGCGTTCATGGTAAATGTCCGCTAAAGTTTTGCGAATGGTGCTTTGGCTCAGGTCCGCCGAAATTCCTCGCAGCTCCATCCCTTGCAAGTTCGACGGCCTTCTCATTGCCCTCGATACCTTCGTGGGCCAGGGCCAGCAAAGAGGCTCCGCTGTCTGAGTTGATGTAAATTGTTTGTCCTGAGTAATTTTTCTGGAGGTTTAACATTGCGGATATTTGAATGGCATAAACCTCAGCTTGGAAGACAGAGGGATACCTTCCCAGCCTTACTGATGCCTGGTATCGTGGTCTCACTCCATAGATCCCACTACCTGCTCTGAGGCAGTTTTTAGAACCCTCGGTGTACCATATGAGCGAGTGATCTTCAAAGACAATTTTGTCTTCTAGCCACTCGTCTATTGCTGGCACTCCGACTGTAAAGAACATCTGAAAGCTAAAGCGGGTCGCCAAGCATCAGAAGGTGTGTAATTGTATTCATTTTGGTTCTGTATTCATTTGCAAATATGAGTGCGGTGAGTGAGGGTACATTTATTGTTGCTTCTCTTCTGGGACAAAATTGTATTGCTTCAACATTATTGAATGGAATAGGCAAGAAACCTGTATCACGTAAATGGGCCTTAACTCAAAAGCCAATCAATTCTAAATTTGAAAGGAAGTAACTTCTAAATTCATAAGCCAGTTTGTTCCAAATACAAAAGACAATTACTTCTAAATTCATTAGCCAGTTAGTTCCAAATACAAAAGACAATTACTTCTAAATTCAAAAGAAAGTTACCAACATTTTTTTCTGCTTCAACACTCTCATGGCTTTCTGTTTCACGGAATTCTTAGCTGGGCCTTCTCTCATTTTAGCCAGTTGGTCTTTGTATTTTCTCAACTCGACATCTAGCTTCTGAACCTTCTTCTCTATATTGTCAGCACGACTGTCCACCTACAAAAAATGTTTAATGTCAAACTATGACAATGCAATACCATAAAAAGACATTTATTTCCCAAGATAAGCTGCCGTCTTTCTATGTCTTGCCTTTGCATAACTTTCTGTAACTTCTAAGGTTTCCAGAAAAAATATAAGAAATTTTTTAAATTACTATACAGTGGAACCTCTCATAACAAGCAATTAATAATGAATAATTATATAATAAATTTCACAAACTTTATTGTGAAATTTAAATTTATTATACAAGCATTTAAAAGAGTCAAAGGGCCGACTTATCCCGAAGGATCTCTTCCAGCCAACCAAAGCAATTCTCATAAGAAACAAAAAAAATTACGGGTAATAATTAATGTGAGGATGATATTCGAGTTTCACACAAAGGGAAGTCCCATTATCACATTTACTTCAGATATTACTCGAAATTTTTTCATGTGCAAAAGTTCTATTACCCTTTGAAAAAAATCCAACCTATAATCTTCAGAACAAAAATCCGCAACTGAACCAACCACTTTTTTTTTTTTTTTTTAAATGAATCTGTGCTCATTCAAAGTGAACACAAATACACTCCTTGACTCTTTCACAGTAAGCTACTGAAAGCTTGTGTCGTGAAAGAGGAAGATGGTCGGCACCTGGGATCGAACCACGACGTCCGCAGTACGAAAGCCGGCGTTGTAACCTCTGGGTCACCAACCACTTCTACTTACTTGTCATACATACTCCTGATTTTTTAATCATAGCAAAAATAACAATATAGATCCCGCTCTCGAGAGTGAATTGCCACATTTTAAAGAAGAAGAAACATAACAATATTTTTTATTTAAATTGAATGTTATTATTATTATTTGCATAAGGTAATTAGCTGACGTTTTGTTTGTTTTCTTGCTTATTATTAGCTTATTGCTGATATAGAATGACTTATTCTAGAATGAATGGATTTATTTAGGTTTTACTTTTCTGATGTTTATTTTGTTTGCATAATATGTATTCCTGCCATGGAGTTGTGCACCTGTATAGTGTCGTGAGAGATCACACCTTTTGTTCTTTTCATGTAGATGTGTTGTTTGCTATTTTTAGTCATATAAGTTTACTACCTACTCAATCATTTTATATTTATGTTTCTTGTTTAATAAGCTAAGAGAGCTGACTGTTTATATGGAACAAATGTTGCATTGTTGACCTATCTTGTCAAAACCCTTGCTATACCCACAGACAGGCTTTGCTTCGTGGGATTTCCCAGTAATAGTTTACACTCGTGTCATGTTATATACCTATTATTGTTTTTTTACTTGTGTTAAAAATGATATGCTACCTGTTTTATAACATTTTTTTAAATGATAAATATACTTATTATTATTATAATGTATTGTGCCTTGTTATTTTAAAATAGGAATATCTTAATTAACAGTCGATTTATTCTCCCAACTAACCCTTTATGTTTGTATTTAAAAATTAAGTCGATCGCGAAAGGCTAAATGAAAATTTAAATTAAATCCCAAAGTCAAATAAGGAAATGTCTCTTCAACCATAACTTACAAAAACTAATATACATCTAATGCCGAATTTGGTAAACTTGATGTTTAGCGTCGCGAACATTTCTATTCAAATTATCCACAACTGTCATTTTTTATGACGTTTGGCATTTCCATAGATTTTTTATTGTATTAAAGTTCAATTTTATTTTACGTTAGCAAGCTTTCTACTATTTTATATGATTGGGTTAGGTTAGGTTATAATTATAGGGGGGGTTTGGGGGGCGGGGCCCCCCATACCTCATCACGTTCTCCCCCGAATTTAATTAAAGTATAATAATACAATATATTAAAAAATACCTTTATATAAAAATCTATGGAAACGTCATAAAAAATGACAGTTGTGGATAATTCGAATAGAAATGTTCGCGACGCTAAAAATCAAGTTTACCCCGAATTTACCTTTTTATAGCAATTTTTAATAAATGTAAAAGAATCCACTATTTAACAGTTTCAAACAAAATGGAAATACATTGTTTACGCCCAAATTATAATGAGTTGAAGGTCACCATTTAACATGAAACAACCACAATTATTAGTCAATTCAAAAATAATACAGGAAAAATATTTTTATTGATACAATAATACGAAAAAATAACAAAGATACCTACTTTAGTTAGTAATTCACACAAGTAATGACAATGATATCTAATTTGTGAAAACAAACAGTATTCTAAAACAGATTCGATATCGATGTAGCTTACCCCCGAAATGCAATCATTGATGCTTGGTAGAGGTTCTTTTGGCTTGCTTTTACCAAATATTCTATTCATTTTGATAAATAGATATTTGTTTTCCTTGCTCGGGAAATCTTGGAAAGAACTTCCAGACAAAACAATGACTCACTTGGACTGACGACTGATTTTGACACTACGATAAAAAATTAGTGTTGTGTAGGTAAATATTTAACAGTTACCAAATATCGGTTTAGCACATACTAGTTTACGTAACTGTTATTGCATTCTCCGATACCTGTTAAAATTTTATCTGTTAAAGATAATGTTACTAGACCGCCATCGATAACCGATATCCACTAACTGTTACAGTACTTGTTACCCAGTACAATTCTCAACCCTGTTATCGTCCTTAACTGTTAAAATTTTACCTGTTTCAACCGAAATAAAATCATTAAAAAGTAAAGTTATATAGGCCCATTTAAAAAAAGGTATTAAACAATAATATTGTAATAAAGTATGTCCCATACATTACTAATGGCCACTTTGTTTAAGTGGTATTATTGCTATCAAGATTTTTTCTACATTGAAGCCGTCTATGCGGTGTATTGTGTGTATTCATTCGAACTAATATTGTATACCTACATGGCAATATAATGACACGTAGTCAAAATGATGTATTATTAGTTATCAATTTTGTATACAGTGAGCATGATTATTAGTCCCTTTTGTGTAATTCACGCTTTTACTTGATACATTTTATTTATATGACGAAATACATGGATACAAGCAGGGTGAGGAAACTTCATATATATTTTTTTCTTTGTACAAAGTTGTAGTTCCCGAATCTTACACTCGAAGCGCTAAATACCTTTGCATCATATCGCTGTCTGGAACACTATGGAAAATGCAAACACTTTGTTTCTTCTGCTGACATAATAATAAGGTGTATAAGAAAAATCCAATTAGAATATGTTGAATTGTGCGAGTGACGTTTTAAAAGTACGAATCTGATGTAAATTTGCCAACTTAGAATATATCCGGAGGTATGTGGAAATCATATTTATTATTTCAATTCCTCTATTTAAGAACACACAATTAATTGTTTTAAATTATCTGCCTTTCTCTCTAATGACTGATGTTTGGATTTGACTCATGTTTACGTGTCCCGTATTTATCGAGTACAATAGCATATTTTAACACATCTCTTGAAATCTCGTTATGTAACCAATATAATATCGTGCAATTATCAATAATACTGTTTTATTTGTTCAAGGTTTATGAGGAAGTAAGGAGTGTCAAATGAGATGAACCAACCTTTTGCAGTACAAGACCAAGATGGTGTTATGTGAAAAAATTGATTTAATCATTATTAGTGTATACATTTTTTTGCAATAAAGATTTATTTAATACTGCAAATTTTTGGTTTTATTTTCAAAAGGATACGAAATTCGGTGGGTGGGTGGGATACAAATTTTGGTGGGTGGGTGGTGCTGTAGTTACATGAAAACGACGCTAGAGGCGCAGTAGTAGTATACTGTTGGCGCCATTTTTTAGAATTACGCAAAAAGTGGTGGGGAGACGCTTATCTTATTACAGTATATTATTTATATTATCTTTGGATACAAGTAGGGTTGATCAAAATTATCTAGCCACTTTTTATCTATACCTACCAATAGCATAATATAAGGAGTTATTTGATTTATGAGAGGGGGGGGGGGGGTAATATAAGTAGGTAAAAAAATAACATTTTAAAATAACAGATACTTCTTGGTAACAGGTTGAGTTATACCTGTTACAATGATATACTAGTTTGGCCCATCCCTATAAAAAATCGTATAACAGAAAATTTGACATTGACAATCAATTAATATTGCCAGAATCGAAAAATATTTAAATTGCCAGAAGTGAAAAGTGTTAAAACATTGCCAGAACTTTTTATATTCTGTCGTATTTTAATAGACCATTAACGGCCACGTGAATTTTGACATTAGCCGGGAGGCATAAACATAAACAAAAAGTTTAAGAGTTGGTATGAGTGTGTTTATACATAAACCCATCACTATGGTTTGTGTGTGTCGCCATGGCCGCCATTTTGCATCCAGCCTAATGTCAGATGACGTCATCTTTTAATGGTCTATTATAGCAATACCTACTCGGATTTTATCAATATTATATTTTTAAAACAGTATACCGTCCAATTTCAACGTAAAAAATATAGCTAAATATATGGCTCATATAATATATAAGGAGACTAGGAAGGGGGAGGATTATCAGAGGTTTTCATCTCTGAGATCAGAGTGTAGGTCATCATCTAGGGCTTGTTATTTAGGTTATATTCACGATATTGAGAGTAATGTTCCCCATGACAGCAGAGCGTTGTGGATGCTTGCCGATTCTCAGAGAGGGGATAAATCCTGCTCACCAGAAGTTATGGTCTATAGGAATGCAAGCTCGAATAAAGCACAAGAGGCGTCTGGGCTATTCCAGGATTTCTTCCAGAGCGTTTATGTCAATGGTTCCGATGCACCGGACCGAGATTTCCCCTGCTGCGTTGTGTCTGCTATCTGGAGTACTTGCATGTTTACAGGGGGCTGAAGCAGCTCGATTCCAAAAAGCCGATTGGACCGGATGGAATTTCCAATTGCTTTCTTAAGGAGTGTCATTCACTTTTGGCTTTTCCTCTGTTTGTTATTTTTAATGAATCTCTCTGTGGGGGCTACTTCCCGGAATGTTGGAAAACCAGTTATATATTATACCCATTTTCAAGAAGGGACAACAAACAAATTTAATGTTTGCAATTATCGACCAATTTATAAAATCTCGGAGGCACTTGCTGGGGGAAAACAAGTGGTCTCTGTCTATACAGACTTCAGCAAGGCCTTCGACAGAGTTCCTCATTCTCTTCTTCTTCACAAGCTAGAAAATTTGGGTATTGTTGATTGCTTGTACAGTTGTACAGATGGTTGGCGGATTACTTGAGTCGTAGAAGATTGGTGGTTCGATATAATGATGCTGAAGCGGATGGATTCATTGCTACTAGTGGTGTGCCTCAGGGAAGCCGCTTGGGACCAGTGTTGTTTTCATTGTTCATTAATGATATAGTTGAGTCTTTTGCCGACGTGGATTTTGTGTTATTTGCCGATGATTTGAAGTTGTTCAAAGTGATACATGGTGAGGACGATTGTTAAATCCTTCAAGATAATCTGACGAGTCTCAGCCGTTGGTGTCACACAAATGGTCTCCCTTTAAATATTGATAAGTGTTTGATTATAGTGTCGATGATCACTTGTTGGAGCGCGTCAACAGTTTAAGAGATCTAGGTGTGATCTTTGATGAGCGCTTAAGTTTTGTCCAACACATTGATTTCATTACCAATAAGACAATTCGGATGCTTGGCTTCATGCTGAGGGTTACTGGTGATTTTGAATCACTCGCATCACTGAGGATTTTATATGTGTCGTTGGTGAGAAGCCAGGTCGAGTTTAACTCTTCAGTGTGGGCTCCTTATTACGCGGTTCATTCAAACGCTGTAGTAAGAGTGCAACATAAGTTTCTGAGATGTATAAATTTTATTTAATTTAGAAGAAGAAGAATGGGAATACCCACAGAGAAAGCAGAAACCAGCATTCCGGCATGCCCATTTAAATGCATTGAAACCATAGACAACATTCTTTGAGCCGGTCGGCGCGTGTCGGAATTTCGGCTTTCTACGTATTCTAACCCAACTAGAAATTTGGATAGAGATGAGTAAAAAAATTACAATGATTCATAGCTGTAATCTTTGATATATTTTTTTTAATTAATAGTAAACAACTCGTTTATTCCAGTAGTTTTCATTATTTTTGTTCAAGTAGCAATGTCAGTACTGTTTGATTTGTCTATGGAACATGTAGAACATTATTGTATCTTTTGTTTTTTCGTTCTTCTTAATAAAATACTTTTGAAGCTAACAGGTTATGGGCCCAGGCACCACGCGCTAAATTTAAAGAAATATTTAGTGTTAATTTAAATAATGGAGTTCGGAAAAGTTTCGATCGGTTTACTCGAGGGTAAGACAAATTGGCAAACGTGGAAATACAAAGTTTGCGTCTTATTAAACGGTGTTCCAGGAGCTTTGGACATCATAGAGGGTAAAAAGGTTAGAC
The DNA here is from genome assembly GCA_963576905.1 of Mystacides longicornis. Classification (NCBI taxonomy): domain Eukaryota; kingdom Metazoa; phylum Arthropoda; class Insecta; order Trichoptera; family Leptoceridae; genus Mystacides; species Mystacides longicornis. Next base: position 6,364,105 of record OY756434.1, read on the forward strand.
CCGTGCCTCTCGCAGAAGGAGCTGCAGAAGACGAGACTAAGGTCCGAAATTTGGAAATAGCGAACTTTCTAAAGGCCGAGAGTTATGCATTATTGGTGCTGACTACGAATATGACGGAGGACACATTACAAAAGGTGATGAGATATACCGGAGCACGTGATGTTTGGTTAGAGTTACATCGACTCTATGAAGGAGTATCTGAAGATAAAGCATATGACTTGTGTATGGAGTTTTTTGGTTATACTAGACAGCCAGGAGACGATATTGGTAGCCACATGTCAAAATTGAAGAATATTTGGAAAAATCTTAAGCAGGAATTAGTGCAAGCAGAAAAATGTGATTTGCCAGACTTGTTTTTGATTTGTAAAATATTAGGATCTCTTCCAGAAGATTACTTCGCATTTACATCGAGTTGGGTGCTCATCAACAAGAAAGATAGAACAGTTGAGAATCTCACCACACAGTTATGTGCACACGAAAGGGCATTAGCATCAAAGGCTGACCATAAGACTGGTATAGAAGCCTTAGCATTGAATTCAGTTAAGTTTAATAAGAAGAAAAAGTTCATTATAAAGTGCCACTATTGTAATCAGTTGGGTCATATTGTGAGAAATTGTTTAAAATGGAAAAATGATGGAAGGCCTCCAAAAGAAGAAAACAAACAAGGTAAAAACATTAAGAACGAAAATAATGAGAAGAATTCAAAAGCAACAATGTGTTTAGTGTCAATTTCAACCTTGTATAATATAGAGAGTGATTCAGAATCATGGTTTGTGGACAATGGAGCAACTAATCATGTCACAGGGAAAAGAGAGTTCTTTCATACATACGAAGCGTTCACAGATGAACATTCTGTTACCACAGCCAATGGCCAGTTGATTCCAGCACTAGGAAAGGGTACAGTGAAGTTGAAAAGCATTGTTAATGGACGTCAACATGAAATATTATTAAATAATGTATGGTATGTTCCAGGCGCATCTAAAAATTTGTTCTCTCCATTATCAGCACAAGATAGAAATCCTAGTAGTATATTTATTGGTAAAAATGAAATGTGCAGTTTGAAGATAAATGGAAAAATAAAATTGTTGGGTATTAGAACAAAGTATGGAGGACTTTATAAATTAACTGGAAAAACTATTATATCAGAGAAGAATGTTGATATAAATATGTTGTCAAGTGAAGAACAATTACAGTTGTATCATGAAAGATTAGGACATCAAAATAAAAAACATGTGAAGTCAGTTGTATTTAGAGAACTTGGTATTAACTTGAACTTGGACAGTGAGACTTGTGAAGGATGTGTTTATGGAAAGGCACATAAGTTAAAATTTGGAACTCGTCCGAGAGCGACTAAACCTGGTGAGTTAATGCACGCAGATGTTTGTGGACCATTTACAAACTCTGTATCTGGTTTTAAGTATTTTCTGTTAGTCAAAGATGACTTCAGTAGATTCAGATATGTATATTTTATCTCAGAAAAATCAGAAGTTCCAGGGAAGTTAAGTGAAATGATCAGAGAAATTCAGACAACGGGACATGTTATTAAGGAAATTCTAAGTGATAACGGCAAAGAATTTGATAACAATGAGCTGAGGAATATTCTTAAGAAGGAAGGCATTAAACAGAGACTGGTAATGCCATATACACCACAACAAAACGGAGCAGTTGAACGAGAAAATAGGACTGTTGTTGAGATGGCAAGAGCTATTATGCATGCTCATAAAGAGTTTCCACAGAAACTTTGGGCAGAACTAATCAACACTGCAGTATACATTCTAAATCGAAGTGGGCAATCTAGCGTTGAAGGTAATAGGTTGGGGAAAAAGTTTCTTCGCATTTTTTAAGAAAATTCAAAACATTTTTAAATATAGTTTATTTAAATTTAACTTAAGTATGTATGTACCATTTTGTTCGATAACCTTTCGCCATCTTGTAGGTAGGGACATGATCCCATTGGAATAAAAAATTTGGGACTTCTCATCAAAATACCGCGACAAGTGGATTTGGCAGTCCTCTCGTGATGTTAACCTAACATTGCCTAAAGAATTCTGAAGAGACCGAAACAGGTGGAAATCTGAAGGTGCAAGGTCAGGACTATACGGCGGATGCATTAACACCTCCCAGCCAAACTCTCTTAATTTTTGCTGAGTGGCTATAGATGTGTGAGGTCTAGCGTTATCATGATGAAACACCACACCTCTTCTGTTGATCAATTCCGGCCGCTTTCTCTCAGCTTTTTTTTGTACCCAGCTTTTTTCAAATGCGCCAAAACTGTTTTGTGATCAATTCCCAGTTCTTCAGCTACGTCGTAACTACTGATATGTCGATCTTGCTCCACTTTTTCAAAAATGGCATCCATTTTATCCGTAATAGGGCGACCAGAGCGAGGTGCATCTTTGACATCAAAATTTCCGGATTGAAAACGCTTAAACCAAATTTGTGGTACTCTCACAGACACTGCACTAGGTCCATAAACATCGCAAATTTTTTTCGCGGCTTGCGTTGCATTTTTACCTTTTTTGTAGTAAAATTTTAAAATGTATCGAATTTCTTCATTAGATTCACTCATCTTGACAGTACGAAAAACAAATGAAAATCACACATTTGCCTAATTTGAATTTGGAATTATGTTCTTTAAAATTTTAACTTTCAATGCTACCAAAACCAGCCAGATACAAATACTACAGCCAAAGAGATTTTATTACAAGTTCATACATACTATAATGCGAAAAGACTTTTTCCCCAACCTATTATATCATCTTATGAACTTTGGTATGGTAGAAGACCAAGCTTAAAACATTTAAGAATAATTGGAAGTGTATGTTATGCTCATGTTCCTGATCAAAGAAGAAAGAAATTTGATAAAAAGGCTATAAAAGGCATTTTAGTAGGATATGATGGAGATGATGGGTATAGAATATGGAATGATGATACAGATAAATTAATTAGATCTCGGGATGTTATTTTTAATGAGACAGCCATATTGAAGGTAAACACACCCATAATATCTATTAAAAATGATGATACTATAGAGAATAAAGTTCCAGAAGTAGACGAGGAATCTATGTCGAGTAAAGAATTCCAATATGAAGACACAATTGATGGAGACACACCACCCAGTGACGTTTCAGGATTGGTACAAAGGAACCTTAGAGATCGTAGTACAATACAAAGGCCTGAGAAGTACAAGGACTTCATAATGTCTGCAGAGATGAATTGTTCCGAGGACCCTTCTACATACGCACAAGCTATGAAGAGTAGCGATGCAGATAAGTGGTCAGAAGCAATTAACAAAGAATTGAAAACATTGAAAGACAATAATACATGGGTTGAATGTGATGTTCCAAGTGATCAAAGGGTTATTAGTACTAAGTGGGTTTTTAAAGTAAAAAATAATAATAGTATTAAGGAATATAAAGCTAGACTTGTAGTTAGAGGCTTTGAGCAAGATGACATGTTTGAAGATCTTTATGCACCAGTAGCTAAGTTACCAACTTTTAGACTTTTCTTGGCAATAGCTTGTAAGTTGAATTCACCTGTGTATCAGTTAGATGTAAAAGGTGCATTTCTAAATAGTGTTATAGAGGAGGATATTTATGTAAAATTGCCTGAGGGAACAAGTCAAAATACTGTAAAGTTAAATAAATCTTTGTATGGTTTAAAATGCTCACCTAAGAATTGGAATTCAACTTTTAATGCTGTAATGATAAAAGAAGGTTTTAAAAGAAGTAAAAGTGACTATTGTTTATATACAAAGTGTAATGAAAATGTAAAGTTGTATCTGTTGGTTTATGTAGATGACTTGCTTATTTTTGGTAATAACCATTATGAGATATGTAAATTGAAAACAATTTTAAGTAACAATTTTCAGATGAAAGATTTGGGTCATATATCTAATTTTTTGGGTATAAATGTTAAGCAAAATATAGAGCAAGGTACAATAGAAATTGATCAGAAAGCTTATTTAGAGAAAATATTAGAAAAATTTAATATGACAGATTGTAAACATATTGATACACCGATGGATGCTAATTGTAATATTGATAGGTTTAAGGAAAAATGTTCAGATCTAAAGTATGAAAAGCTTTGTAGAGAATTGATTGGATGTTTATTATATGCTGTATCCGGCTCTAGGCCTGATATTTGTGTTGCTGTAAATTTACTAAGTAGATATCAAAGTTGTGGAAATGAAGCTGTATTCAAAGCATTGAAAAGAGTTTTGAGATACATTAAAAGTACTTTAATAAGTTAATTTACAAGATAAAAGATGAAGTGTTAAATTGTTATGTAGACTCAGATTGGGGAGGAGATGTCAGTGATAGGAAATCTACTAGTGGGGTTTGTTTTAAACTGTTTGGATGTTTAGTTAATTGGATTTCTAGAAAACAGAATTGTGTTGCTCTTTCTTCAACAGAGGCTGAGTATGTTGCTTTAACAATGGCAGCCACTGAAACATGTTGGTTGAAAAATCTGCTTAATGATTTTGGTTTTATAGGTTTGAATCCTGTTGATGTATTTGAAGATAATCAATCAGCAATAAAGATTGCAACTTCTAATAATGTAAAAAGGCTGAAGCATATTGACATAAAGTATCATTTTGTTAAGGATTGTGTAGAGAATAATGTAATAAATATTAAATATATAAGGTCAGAAGAGCAGATTGCTGATATGTTGACAAAGCCGTTGAGACGGGAATACTTTGTGAAATTTAGAGATGGTTTTGGTATGATTGTAGATTGATTTTTACAGTTCAGACATTGAGAGGGGGTGTTCAAGTAGCAATGTCAGTACTGTTTGATTTGTCTATGGAACATGTAGAACATTATTGTATCTTTTGTTTTTTCCTTCTTCTTAATAAAATACTTTTGAAGCTAACAATTTTCTCTGCTAAAACTATTTATTTTACCTACTTTTAACTATAAGCAATATAATAAGAACTATAGATGATTATTAACTTCTTGAAATCTTCCACCTACTGAAATATAATTTTTTTATCTACCTAACTGCAAAAGAGAGGAAGTTACTCTACCGCGAAAGTAAGAAATTAGCTTAGGTACAAGTTACGCCAAACTCTTTCTGAATTCGAATACAATATAAACAACCTGGTATACCTACTCGTACATACATACATGAAATCTTTTTCATCTTTACGCATGAAACTGGGTAAATACATTAATTTATTTTTTTATTTTAAACTTCCCTGAACCTAAGACTGTAAGTAGGAATTCTTGTGTAAAATTTTCCAGAGTTCCCATCTAGACAAATTCTAATTGGCGCTGGATAACAAACGAAGATTTCGTCAATGTAGGTAGAGTGCGAAAAAAATGAATAGTTCACTGGAACATACATATTAAAACAATTATTTAAACCAAACAAAGAATAAGAAGACGTAGAAAGCCGATTCCGACCCGCACCAACAACATTCTTTGCGCCGGTCGGCGCGGGTCAAAATCGGCTTTCTACGTGTTGCTATACCCAAAGACAGGAAATAAAAAATGGACAGTGTATTTTCTTCCTACTCTACATTGTCGAATAATTCATTTGTAGTCTTTCGCCAATTTCAATTTGTCTAGGGCCCCATATTATTTGGATCTGCATATTATGTTTTTTTTTTTCAAGCCTTTACATATTTTGATTGTGCAATTGTGCATATTAATGTAGGAATCTTGCCTATATGTTGTGAGGAAGGGACTTTATAAAAATCCTGAAGTAATTTTTATAAGAGACATTAGGTACGAAAAAAATAATTATAAATTTACTTACCATTTTTCAGTTTTCACATCTGATGCTGTTGAATCAACACCACCTATATAAGAAGGCCTTAGCGCTACGTCACAGCGTGAGGCCCAGCATTCACTCTTCTATATATGTATGTACTTACCTGTACTCTATGATATCTGTCTACACGCAGGCGGCCGTGACGCGAGAGGCCAAAAATGGCCGCCAGCACTAAGGCCTTCTTATATAGGTGGTGTTGTGTTGAATGTGTAGTTAGAATGAAAAGAATTGCATAGTGGCTCATTCAATTTATTTACAAATATTCACTTATACAGTATATATTTTGTATTCATTAATTTATTTTATTTAGAATTGCTGATTCAACAATAACAAATTTTATTTATTAATAAGCAATAATAACATAATATTGTGCCTATGAGAGTGTAAAGTGTGAATACATTATTTTCTTTTAAAATATGTATAGACAAAAATATTACCGAGTTTATGACAAATTATTGATGAATATTTAAAAACAGTGTGGCCGTATTGTTATTAAGGAGTTTCAAGACAATATAACACAGGGTGGGGCAGAATGGACTCCCTAGTTTTAAACACTCATTGTAGAGCGCGCAGGTGCGGAGTTGGAGTAGTAACGTTAGGTGGGGGAAGCAACGCCATTTTCATTTCAAGTAGTCGCCATGCAGTGGTCATGGATGTAAGAAGTAAGAGGATGGACCGTCTATACTACTACGTATGAATGACAGTGAAGCCAAAAAGTGGGGAGGGGAAATCAACTGGCGGCCATCTTGTAAGACCCACAATTTTATGCATTTGACGGTATATATGAGAAGATTATTCTCCAAGTATCCGATAACATTACATTTTCTAATTAAAATTAGTAAAATGCCACAAAAATACATATTTATTGTTATGTATTTAATGGAAAATGCTCACAATAGTGGGTCTTACAAGATGGCCACCGCACGCTTTTTTCCCTTCCCGCACGGCTTCAAAATGTTAGACCAAGGGTCTGTCCGTTACTTTCAATAGGTCTATGGCAGTATTGGCAGTGGTCCGGTGAGCTTTACTCCCACTCCGCTAACCCACCTGCGCGCTCTACAGTGAGTGTTTGAAACTAGGGATCCATTCTGCCTCACCCTGTATTATGTCAAACAGAAGCAGATTTTGTTCCCATGAATTCACAATCGTGATCGACCTTACCTGGGACCAATAAAATTGTGGCTTGACCATTCAACAATACAGCAATGAAATCATTAAATACAATACTCCTGGTTTCTATGTATATCTATATACAAACTCACCTCATTCACAACATATAAATATATAACTAATATATGTTTTTTAAGAATTATTTGAGATAATTTAAGAGATTGAAATGCAAAAGCACTTTGAAGATTGTCTAAAGATTCGAAATGGAAATATATAATTAAATTTTGCTACGTAAGAACACAAAATAAATACCGTTGTTATAAAAGATTTCTACAAAAGTTTTAAAATCTGAACATCTTTAAAATATAAAATAAATAAATATAAACAATAATTTTTAGAATATTGGTTAAGGTTTTTTTTTCATAAACTAATTTCACTAGTTATAGGTTCACATGCTACCCTGGACAAGTATAATTTTATCATCCCATTCCGATAATTGAATTATTGCTTTCGATAATAATTATATTTTTACTTACAAAAATATTGGAGGAGGGATAGGTTCAAGAATTAAGACACAAAATAGACAGGATTCTCAGCTACAGAAAGCCATCTTCTTATAGAAGAAGGCACAAGAAGAAAGTACAAAAATTTAGATATTGATTTTTTTTTCGTCACTTAACCTACATCGTTTCATTTTTAAATTACATACAATAATAACAAATAGACAAATCTACACATTTAACGCTTCGCAATCTATTACACTTTTTTATTACTTTTTTTTTACCTACATAACAAATACTTAACGAATTTATAATATAAAATTTTAACCATTTGTGTTTTTCACACAATGAGCAATCATTATAATAATTAACATTTTAACTAAAAAAATATAATATTGAAAACCATATTAAACCTTGTTGAACATAAAATTTGACTTATGTGTAAATTTACATAATACCTTTAGATGGGGCTATAAATAATTGCATCATTTTATTTTAAACTTAAAAATAAAAACAATCTTATTTTGTTTAACGAATGAAGGTATAAATTATATTCTAAAGAACTACTCCTATGATTTTCTTTGATACAGGGCCAAGAAAATTAAATAAAAATGAATTCTCTCTGTAACTATCATTATTATGAAACACTTTTAGCAAGCGAATGGCTTCTTTCTTCTAATACTTTTTTTTTTTACCAATCACGCCGAGTCTCTTAAGATGTAGGCAGAGAGAACGGACCTCCACTGTTTTTTCTTAATATTATTTTTTCCATGCTCACTTCTT